>CANSNZ010001150.1:1910000-3110000 GCA_947646795.1 Beta lomatogona
TCCCTTTGTCCCCTTCATTATCATTTTTTGATAAACATATAAAATGAAAGACATCAGACTATAAAAAAACATATCAAATTGGATCGAAAATAATTCTATCAAGTTGATTATAATTCATTATAATTTTTTTATAATTTAGTGGGCCTAAGCCCTATTGTTCGGGTAATTGTCAGTCGGGATCAAACACGATCCCACCTCTCTTCCCACCCCCAAATCTCCCAATAGTGAACAACATGCGCTTTGTTTAGGATTGCACTTTATTTGATCATTTGCGGGTTTGAGTCAAATACGAGCAAGGGCAAAAAATATTGTCCAATATGGAAATATCAAGCCCTTTTTAACATGCTTGACATGTTGTCTATACTCGCACCTAGTTAACATGCCTAAAAGGTTCTTTAAAAATTTTAGATTACTTCACTATTAATAAAAAGAACTTTCACTTCATACAAGTTACAATCAGACACAACTATAATTCTATAAACTATAAAAACATATAAACTGTGAAATGTGATATAAATAATTTTTAAATTTTGAGAATTTGTAAGGAGAGGGTTAGAAAAATTAAGAGTAACACCAAGGTCGAAACAAATTGTGAGTATTTTTAAAAACAATACAAAAAACATATAAGAATTACATAACTACCTCTAAAAAATTTAAATTTATTCTAATTTTTCTTAAAAGTTTCACTAACAAAACGGCTAGGCGGGTCAACTCATTTTAAAAAAAAATATGTTACCCATGTCCGCCCATTAGTAATAATGGATCGTGCCAAGCCTATTCATATTTACAAATTTTATAAAAATCATTGTCTGAACCACCCACTATTTTAATGGGCCAAATGTAACAGGTTTAGTGGAATGTCCTATCCATAAATTGCTCTAAATTGAACGCAAGACCTCTCACAAGGAAGGTGGAGGAGTTAGGCTATGTTATTTTGAACTTAATTTCAGTTCATTTTGTTCATTTCAATTCAATTCAACTTATTTTAATTCTAAGTCTATAATTAATTTGTTGTTATTAAAATGTAATTATTAATACCTTTTATATTATTACTATTATCATTATTATCAATTAAATAATAATAATAGTAATAATAATAATAATAATAATAATTGGTATGAAAATAGTTATTATTTTTATGTACAAATTATCATTATAATATATATTAATATTTTTATTATTATTGTTATTGTTCTTATTATTAATATTATTATTATGTTTAGTACTTTAGTTGTTCAATTCATTATATTTAAGTTCAGTTTACTTCAGCTGTAAAGAATAGGGCCTCAAAAATACCACTTGGGCTACACTATTGCCTATTGTGATATTTGATTTATTTAAATAGATTACAATAAAACTAACATTTGCCTCAATATTATATAAATCTCTATTATATAAGTGAACGGGGGAGGAAGACGGTGTCCCCTGATAAGTCTCTATTTTTTACATGATTTTTGTCCATTATATTTCTTTTTGGTATAAGTTCTGAGACTTATAATAGATTTTCTTCTTATATTTTGACGTTTTAAGAGTTAACTTACTTGAGTGACAAAGTTGGTTTAAAATATGAAAAATGTGTTTAATAAATGAATTGCTTGATTGTAGTACTACTTATACATATTAATTTGGTTTATTTAATATTTATAATAGTGGTATGTTTTTGCTATACAAATATTTTGTTTTGAAGCCCATTTATTTATTACTCTATTGTTTTGTTTGTAGGCAAAATTATCAAAGAAAAGAATTTAAAAAAAAAAAAAAAAGAGAGAGAGAGAGATGGAGCCTATCCACTAATTCCCAAGAAGTCCACGCATCAAAGAAAAGAAAAGAAGGGAAACCATTTTCTTGGCCCAAAAAGACCTACAACAACAGTATGACAACAGAAGAAAAAAAGTAGAGGAAGTTGAACTTATTTTGCCTGAACTGAACTTAACTTATTTTTGCTGAACTGGACTTATTTTTACTTATTTTTGCTGAACTGAACTTATTTTGCTGAACTGAACTTATTTTTGCTAAATAATAATAATAAATAATAAATAACAAATAATAAATAATAATAATAAATAATAAATAATAATAATAATAAAATAATAAAATAATAAAATAATAATTAATAATAATAAATAATAATAATATATAATAGTAATAAATAATAAATAATAAATAATAAATAATAACAAATAATAATAATAATAAATAATAATAAATACTAATATAATAATAAATACTAATATAATAATAAATAATAATAAATAATAAATAGTAATAATAATAATAAATAATAATAATAATAATAATAATAATAATAATAATAATAATAATAAATATTAAATAATAAATAAATAAATAAAAATAATAAATAATAATAATAATAATAAATAATAAATAATAAATAATATTAATAATAATTAATAATAACATTAATAATAATAAATAATAATAATAATAATAATAATAATAATAATAATAAATAATAAGTATTAAATATTAAATATTAAATATTAAATAATATATAAATAATAAATAATAAAAAATATATAATAAAAAGTAAAAAATAAATAATAAACAATAATAAATAATAAATAATCAATAGTAATAGATAATAATAATAATAAAATTATAATAAATAATAAATAATAAATAATAAATAATAAATAATAAATAATAAATAATAAATAATAAATAATAAATAATAAATAATAAATAACAAATAATAAATAATAAATAATAAATAATAAATAATTAATAATAATAATAAATAATAAATATTAAATATTAAATAATAATTACTAAATAATAAAAATAATGAAAATATTAAAATAATAAATAATAATTATTAAATAAAAAATAATAAAAATATTAAAATAAGAAATATAAAAAAATAAAATAAAAAATTACAAATTCATCGTTATTGTAATTATAATATTAATAATAATAACTATATTAATAGTAATATTGAAAAAAAAAAAAATTACAACATTAATAGTAATACTGAACTGAACTTATTTTTGCTGAACTGAACTTATTTTTAGTGAAATGAACTTATTTTTGCTGAACTGAACTTATTTTTACTTATTTTTGCTGAAAATAAGTCCAAAAGAACAGGGCCTAATAGTGGAAAAGACACGGCAACAATAAAGAAGATATTGGTTGCTGAATTGGAGAATTGGAGAATTTAGGGTAGAGGAAGGACTGATATAAAAAGCCATGGCAATACATTCATTCGCACTAGACAGCAGAGGACAGAGACCAAGGCGGAACGAAGAACGGAGAATACAGAAGCAGGATGTACAACACAACCGAAGGAAATACAGAGGAGATTGACATATAAGCGAGCAAGCCGCGAAATACATCCATTGTGTTGGGAGTTTCTTCTGTTTCTCTACTCAACTATTTTTATTCAATTGTTAAACTTGTCAAATTACTATGTTTAGTATTGATTTTGCATTGTTATACAATTGGGTTAATTTATTAGTTTTTATGTCCTGCTAAATTTCTTTGTTCTAGGTTAGGGATGTAGTTTTTTATATTTCTATCAATTATTTGAATTTGTTGTTTGCGTTTGAATTATTATAATTGCAATTTGATAATCTTGATTTATTTCATACTATTAATCTGGCCAATTGATTGTATATTTAAGGTATTGAATTATTAGCTGAAGTGAAAGTTCACTATTAGTTCGTGGGATTATTAAATGTCAAGTAGTATAATTTTAGGAATAGTTATACACTTGGGATAGTCTTTTATATGAATTCCTGTTCTTAATGAATTTATATCAATTGTTGTGATCACGGAAGTAGACATAAGATTGGTATAGATATACGTTTTCTACCTTGGAAGAGGAGATAACATGTTATTGGTAAATTCGATCATTGTGATATACTATTTCAACCCTACAACTAGTTTAATTTCATTATAGGAAGTAAAAGATGAAACCCGAAACCTAGAACTATCTTTTAATACTTGATTCTTACCTATTGCCCGACGTATTTAGTGTTAAAATTAGTATAGTTCTTATTTTATTAGTCTAGTTTATCACCACCATTCACTATTTTCGGATCGTCTAAATAATATTAGATTTTCTTAATTTGGTAGTTGATTATAGACCTCCTTGTGGGAAACGATATCTTGCTTACCCTATATTTACTTTAATTGACCCGTACACTTGCGGTATTTTAAGGTACTTTTAGGACCGACCATCCCCCTTACAAAAAGTCTGATATATACCCTTAATGAATTTCAATTGTCATACATATTAAATAATCTTTTTTTCTTTCTACTTGCCATATATATTGAACAAATTGACACTGGAATTGAATTTAATATTTCAATTAAATATCAAATTAAGGAGAATGATTTCCTCTTACATATGTGTGAAAAAGTCATATCAAAATTAAATTGACAATATAACTTGATTGACACAATCAAACGAAAAAATAAAAACTTGAATTTCATATCAATAATTATATTGATAATATTAAAAAACCTAAATATTGATTATTATTCAGTAATCTGGATCTATTATATAAATCAAACTATTCCACTTTATTAATATTCAATGATCGAACCTGATACACAAATTTTTCCACTTTATTTAAGCACAAGTTTTGTTCTGCTTTATATTTACTTCTCTTAATGAACAAATAACTAAAAAAAACCAACGAAACATTGATTTAAGAAAAACATATTTAAAAAATTAAAATTAATTATAAATGTTTATTCGAATCAAATTTTTTATAACACTTATGAATAACTAATTGAAAAAATTATGTTTATATGACACGCACACCTAATATGTAAAAAATGCTAGTTCTCATTCTTGAAACAAGTTATAATAAAAAGTGGGCCTTACAAGATATTCTTATAGATTTTGCTTGGCGTCTACCTTACTGCAAGTCTAGAAGTCTATTTGCTGGCCAATGTCAAAAATAAGATTACAAAGAAAATGCATGTATGTTCTGTATTAATAATGGTTCCAACTCCCAACAAGAGTCCAAGATTGCCTTTTTGCCATTACAAGTTTGCTTTCGAAAATTAAATCAGCCAAAAGAAACTTTCTTTATCCTGTGAATCAATGACATCCCAGATCCTACGTACCGAACAGCTCACCAAAAAAATGAATGCAAACAAACTGCCTTTTTCGCGTTTAATGTGAACCGACATGATCCATCCATCTAACCAATTTAATGTGGAATATGCCTAAAGGCTAAAGCTAAGTTACCTCATATTTTTATTAAATAAACTTGCTTGGCTGTTGAATGCCCATACCAGCTTATCCCAAATGGGGTTGGGTATTACCTGTTGGCGCTGTTGCTTCCCAAAAGTCGCTTTTGGCATTTATATGCACTTTGCGTCTCTGCCTTTGAACTACTCTCTCCGTCTTTTTTAGCTGCTACATTTTGTCATTTTGAATGTCTCAATTTACTTGCTACATTTTTAATTTTAGTGTGTGGTATTCACATATTTTTTACATCTATACCTTTATTTTTATTTTCATTGCACAAAAAGACAACTACTTGATGTTTAATTGCTCTGATTTTCAATGGTCCACACATATTTCCTTGGCAATTGTGCAAAAGTGAATGTAGCAACTAAAAAAAGACAGATAGAGTATTAAACGAGCATCGAAAGTTTTACACTCTCCTTTGTCTATATCTGTTTGCTATTAAACAAGTGTATTATTATGAGAACATTAAAAAAAGTCGCAATGGAGACCATAATTCTATAGAAAAAAACAAATAGTTGGAAGTTATAGTTAGGAAGATGAATACTTTTTGGTGGACCATGGTTACCAAATAAAGAAATATAATAAGTAGACATCCATTAATAGAAAATGTAGCAAGTAAAGACAACCCGAGGGAGTACAAGGCAAGGTGTATGTTAATTGAAAATTTAATTTTCTACCCAATGAATAATCTACTCATTTGGGATAGACATTAATACTTTGTAGATTCTAGCCCAATGGCCACTACTATCAATAATTTTTTTTTACTAATAATCTATTTCTAATGGTTAGCTTACCCAAATGGATAAGTGTATCAATCTCCATGCTAGTTGTTAGTTGATACTCACAAAATAAAACAAGATTGTTATCTATATTTTCATTGGAGCATGAAAAAGGAAAAATGATTTATATGTCTATTATTATGGACTGTGAGGATGCATCCCACCTAAAGAAGACAATGAGTACAGCTCGACTATGACACACTTTTACAAAACAGTAGACCAACACGAGCCCGCAAGTCAAATGTGTGCTAGACCATGCAGTCCCATGGGGCAACCCATTCTACATTGTGCTTTTAATCGATTTAAAATGATTTTTTTAACATTTCATAATGTTATGAATTAACAAAAGCACATACAATTATACAAAATAATGGTTCTTTTATAACTTTGAGACCATCCAAAACAGTAAAAAATAGTTAAAAGGACAAACAAGTTGCTTGCTCTTGAGCTTGGTTGGAGTCGGCTTGCGGGCTATGACCGACCTCGGTCTGTTATTTAATTAAAAGCAGGCATGGGATTGGCACAAATTTAATTGGTCAGGTCGGACAGGCTAGTGCACAACCCCTACCGGTATCATCTTTTTTTTTTACAGTGGGAAAACGAACAATCAATAAAAATAAAGCCTAAAAAGACCTAAAGGGAATTGGAGAGGAACGGCAACGCTTAGCCAAATCATGCGCTGGAGTGACATCATCCCTGTGGACCTTAATGATCTGGCACCAATCAAACTGGGTAGTAAGGGAGCGAATGGCGGACATGATATGATGGATCGATATATCTCGCAGTGTAGAAGATTGAAGAAGACTAACTAGCATACTCGAATCCGTTCGTATTCTGATGCTAGTGAACGATCTTGTACAACCAGTATCATCTTTAATCCAACCTGCACCAAACATTTTTTGTCAAAAAGGATCGGGTTCTATATCGTACCACCTCATGCTTCATAGTTTTTCTCAAATGAGTCTACATTTGCACTCCTTTTGAAGTAACCTCCAGCTGTTAAGATGTTAATAATTATACGATTTTAGGGACAATGTTATTAAGGGATCGAATGCATTGATAATTTATGATGGACAACACATCAAATGCACCATAGATCGACAATAGTGTTGATCAACCTTTAAATTTATGTCTTCATTTATGCAATAGCTTAAAAAATAATACAAATAAAAAAAGATAGTTAGAAAGCACTTAGATTTCATATACAAAGTATATTATAGTTCTTCCTTTTTTTCACATTTGCGACCATTTGACTTTTAAATTGCATTATTCATCTGTAAACTTGAACTATAACTTTTCTATTACACAAAATAAGAATGAAATTAAGTGAAGTGTTGGTGGGTTAACTTTGATGTGTATTTTCCAAATATAACTTTTTACTAATTGACAATTAGAGATAATAATGGTACAAATTATGTGTTGACACACGTGAAAATCAAGTAATTGCAAATATTGTGAAATAGAGAGAAAGCATAAAATTCAGGGTTTTGTCTCATTTGACATACAGGCTATTGGGCTACATATTAAATAAGAAAAAAGAGAAGTAGTGATTTTTTTTGCAAATGAAATAATTATATTACCAAAAAGGAAGGTGATTACAAAAGCTAATCATATTAGCTAGCATAGATACAACCACAAGCACCTAACACTAAGCACAAGGCTTACAAAATCATCTTCTGCCTATCCTCTTCATTACATCTTACAGCCACCCTAAATAAATTATCTCTAATTACATCATCAACAGGCTTTAAAACATTAGAGAAAACTTTATTATTGTGTTGCCTCCATATAGAATAAAAACATTCTGTCAACATGATAATAAACAGTTGATCTCGTTTCTTCCTTGCCTTTTTCCTAGCAACTTCCATGACTCTTTGAAAATTACTACTAATGCTGGTAAAGTTCAGCCTTCTACACACTTCCTGCCATACCTCATTAGCATAAGCACATTGAAAGAAAAGATGATGGACTGATTCATCATCACTCCTACACAAATAACAAGTGGTAGAGCAGTTTAAGCCCCACTGACTCGGTCTATCAGTTGTAGCCAACCTGTTGTGCAGCCCTAACCATAAGATAAACTTGCTCTTTGGAGCTGCAACATTGTTACAAATTACTCTCCTCTAGTGAACTCTTGCAAACTCCCCTAACAGCAATCTATAGGCTTTTTTTATTGAAAAATTGAGCCCTGTATTAACACCACTTACATATAGATTGCTCTTCTCAACACTGGCTGCTAGACCAGAAGCTTCAGAGAACTTAGTAAATGCTTGAAACATAAGATCAGTTGAGCTATTATCATCCCTACAGAACATTAGTAAATCATCTGCAAACATAAGATGAGTAATCTTAAGTTTTTCACACTTAGGATGATAGTTGAAGTTGGGTAATTTTGTAGATTATTCAAGCATCTGCTTAAATATTCCATACTCAAAGCAAAAAGGAAAGGGGAGAGAGGATCCCCTTGCCTTAACCCCTTCTTAGCATTAAATGGTTTAGAGGGAACCCCACTGATAAGTATGGAGTAAGAAACAACACATTCCATTATCCATCCAATAAACTGACTAGGGAACCCCAACTCATGAAGCAATTTTTCCAAATACATCCACTCTACTAAGTCATATGCTTTCCTAATGTCAACTTTCATAAGACATCTAGGTGACATGTTAGACCTAGAGTAACCCCTAATTAGCTCAGTAGCTAATAGGATATTGTCAGCAATATGCCTATCAGGAATGAACCCTAATTGAGCATCACACACCACCTCACCAATCACATCCAGGAGTTTATTTATCAAGATTTTGGAGATTATCTTGTACATGACTGAACAACAGGCTATAGGCCTAAAGTCTTTCACCTTACATGCATTGCTCACCTTAGGGACTAAGGTAATTGTTGTGCAATTCATAGGTTTATGCAAGTAAGTGTTATGAAAAAACTCCTGAACTGCTGCATAAATGTCTTGCTTAATAATAGACCAGCTTTGCTTAAAGAACGCAACATTCATGCCATCTAAACCACACCTTTATCCTCTCCAATACCCGCCAAGGCATAATCAATTTATGAGGTTGTGATGTCCCTAATCAATGAAGCACCAGCTCCAGCATATAGTACATTCCTAGCTCTAACAATTGTTAAGTCAATACTAGGCATAGTGCCAACACTGGTACCTAAAAGCAGCTTGTAAAAGCTCATAATTTCATCTTTAATACCCTAAAAATCAGTAATAGATCTTCCATCATTGTCAATGAGATGCTTAATTCTATTTCTAGAGTATCTGGCTTTAGTGGCAGTGAAAAAGAATTTTGTATTTGCATCCCCTAGCTTCAACCAATTGATCCGATATTTTTGTTTCAAAATACTATCCTCAATCACCAATGTCTCTGGTCTTCTAAGTACTCCTTTTCTCTCACCTGAGTTACATCATCACAATCAAAATCACTTTGACAATGAATTTCTTCCTCAGTTGAACAGCTTTATCATGAGCTTTCCCAAAATTCTCATTATGCAGCTTTTTCAGCTCTACTTTTACAGCCTGCATCTTCAACCATACACTATGAAGCTTAAAAGACCCCCTAATTGAGTGCCAAGCATTATAAACAACACTCTGGAAGTCTACATGATCAGCCATGGCATTGAGAAACCTAAAAGGTCTCCCACCTTCCCTAGTCTCCATATTCATGTCAAACAGCAATAGGGAATGATCAGAAATTCCAGGAGCTAGGTAGTTAACATATACATCAGCATACATCCCTAGCCATGCTTGATTAACAAAAGCTTTGCCAATTCTACTGAGAATCGTATCCTCTCCAATGCTACTGTTTGACCAGAAGTAATACAAATCGGTGCTCTTAGCTTCCAATGGACTCGAATGTAGCATAAACTCCTCAAAGTCTACAGTTTCAGCTTCAGTGACCAGGGCCCTATTCTTCCTGTCATCTGAGTGACATATAGCATTAAAGTCTCATATCACCATTATAGGCATCTGATCATTTATATGTGTCTGCATACCACTCCAGAAAGCTCTTCTATCAACTATAGAATGCAAGCCATAAACTGCCACTAGCTTAAAAAAGTGTCTCCCACTTTGAACATTACAAACCATGAATTGCTCTTGCACATCAATGAGTTGGACATTCACATTTGAATGTTGCCAACCAATCCAGATCCTCCCTCTAGGAGAGTGGCTATAATTATAAAACCATGACCAATCCTTGCCAAAACTTTTCTACACCTTCCCAACATTATGACATCTAATTCTAGTTTTAAACAAAGCACACACATCCACTTTATGAGAAAATAAAAAGGATTTGACCTCTTTTATTTTAAAGGGATCATTCATCGCTCTGACATTCCAGGATGTACAAATCATCTGGAAAAATAAGGGTTTGGTCCCTTAGCACCCCCAGCTCCATCTGAGATTCCACTTTCTGGTAATTCATAGTTCACAGAAGCCATGGCAGATTGGAAGGCTACTTGCTTGCCTTTATCCTTGGATTTTCTTGTGACTATCTTACAAACACCTTCATCTACTGAGCTCTGCCTCTGAGTAGGAACTATTAGCATGACCACAGGGGTCACATTGTCAGGTGGGGGGGTGTTAGGTCCCTCATGAGAAGGTCCAGCACCCAATCCCTCCCCAATAGCAACCTCGGAAGCTTCACTAATAGAATGAGCACTGGTGTTGACAGGAATAGTAGGCTCCTTTTGAATCTCCTTTGTTCCTTTAGCAACCCACCTTTGAGTAACCTTTTTGGTGCTAGTAACAGTAGAATTCTTCCTCTCACAAGAGTGCCCAACTTTATGACACTTTTGGCAAAAGGGAGGCAGCCAGTCATAAATGATTCTTTGTTTAAAAATCACTCCATTTGGATCAGCAATGCTGATTTTAGTAGGAATAGCAGCTATAACATCCATTTTCACCAATATTCTAGCAAAAGATATCCTCAGCTGCTTGGTGGTGCACTCATCAGCATAAACACGCACACCTACAACACTGCCTATCCTACTCAAAGACTCTGGACTCCAGCAATTTAGGGGTAGGTTGGGCAGCTTAATCCATATAGGAATTACCCTCAAAACTTCTTCATGAAAGTTAAAGTTGGGTGCCATTGCTTCACTATCATGGCTTTACCATAGAACAAGTGAGGTCCTGAGTACAAAATTGCATCTCTATCCTCCCTTGATTCCAATTTAACTACATAATAGCCCTTATCATGTTTAAACACTTTAGGTTCGTTTTTAGGTGCCCATTGAGATTTACAATGTTTAGTAATGGCCATTATACTAGGGTTTTGTCCTATCACATATACAATTAAGGCATTTTCCCAGTTCTCATTCATTCTATCAACATCACTTTTAACAAGTTGAGCAACTGATTCACCATTAACTATCATCAGAGCAACAAAGCTGAGGTTCATACCTTTATCAGAGATTTTACTCTGAGTAAAGCTTTTTCGGGTATTGTGAGCTTCATCCACCAACGAGACATCATTTTCCGTTACAACAATATCTGGAATAGTAACCTCTGGTACTGGAATCTCCACTTTAACACTCCGAGTTACTGTTCCATTGCCATCCGTGTACTCTGCTCCCACAATTTGCCTTTGAGAACTCGAGGATGCTTTACCATTACTTGTTGTCCCCGGCACCAGCTCACCAGCACCGGAGTTTTTCTTTTTCCGACCCATTCGACCACCAGGTGCACAATAGCCCTTTCACCTTACCATTATAGCAAATTCTTTTATGTAAATTAGTTATACCCGAGTTTGAACCATAACAATGTGTTGCTTGCTTATGTTTCCTATAAATAATGAGATAAAAACAAAATAGTGTATTTTTCAATGTTAAAATAAGAGGCAATGAGTAAAAATATAAAATACAAGGTGCGTGATTATAATACAAAGGAAAAATATAATAAACGGAATGAGAGTGCCTAAAAGAAAATGATTTATGTAAGGATTTCTCGTTCTAACTAGTACTCCCTCTGTTTTTTTATCCTTCTCACTTTCCTGTGCGTGTCTCCCAATGCACATATTTGAACTTAAATATCTTTCATTATATATTAGTAAAAATTATAACGATTGAATATTAATAAAGTACTAATTGAGAAGATTCTCTATAAGTATGAATAGTGTCAAGATTACAAGTGAGAAAGATAAAAAAACAAAGGGAATAAATACTATATGATCGGTGTGGTTGACATGAGGTAGCATTTTTTCTTTAAAAGGTGAAAGATCCCTTGTAGGAAGAAGGGGGGGGGGAGAGAGATTTGGGATCCCTCTTTGCAAGGAACAAGAATCGCACTCCTGTTATATGGGTAAAAAGACGACCTCCAACCAACTAGATCAACCTTGGTTCTTAAGTACAAATTTGTAGAAATTGCGAAATGGGTGATGGATATGGCTGACAAAAAATTGGCAAAACAGGGGAAGCAAAATTTCTTAAGCATTTTAAATTCCTACAAAGGCGCCGTTCTTTTGGACTGGGAGAAACTGAATTGAACTTATTAACTGAACTGAAACTAAACTGAACTGCTGGGAGTAAGGCCCCGTTTTTTTGGATTGGGAGAAACATAACTGAACTGAAAACCGAACCGAACCGAACTGGGAGAAACCGAACAACTGAGAGTAAGGCCATGTTCTTTTGGACTTATTTTCAGTTCAGTTTAGTTTAGTTTTGTTCACCTCAGTTCAGTTCAATTCAATTCAGTTCTGTTCTGTTCATTTTAGTTCAATTCAGTTCAGTTCAGTTCAATGTTGTTGTTGTTGTTGTTGTTGTTGTTATTATTATTATTATTTTTATTATTATTATTATTATTATTATTATTATTATTATTATTATTATTATTATTATTATTATTATTATTATTATTATTATTATTATTATTATTATTATTATCATAATTATTATAATTATTATTAGTAGTATATTATAATATTAATTAATAATAATTATTATTATAATAATTATTATTATTATCAATATTCATTATTATTATCAATATTGATTATTATTATTTTTATTTATTATAATAATTATTAATATTATTTATTATTACTATTATAATTATTGTTATTATTATTATTATCATCATCATCATCATCATCATTATTATTATTATCATTACTATTATTATTAGGAAAAATGGATCAAAATACCCCCAACTTTGGCCCATCCGCTTTTAATACCCCCACCTATGGGTTAATCCTGTATAATCCCAAATATTGAGTAGGTCCGCCACAAATGAGCCGTGACCTGAAGGAAACCTATTTAACCGGTAAATACGCTACGCGTCACCCTCTACCACCTTTCCCACCACCCAATCCCCACTCCCCCCCCGTAGCCCCCTCCCCCGATTTTGGAACAACCCCCCACCCCCCGAGACCCAACCCCCCTTCTCATCGACGGATCGAGCGCCCCCGCGTTTTCGTGTCGGATGAGCAAATCTATTTCTGGCTGCCAAAATCGATTTCTAGGTTGAAATCGACGGGGTGGGGGGGTTATTCAAAATGGTTTATTAATGGGGGGTTATTAATGAGGGGTTATTTAGAATCCGACAGGGGTAGGGGTTCAAAATCCAACAGGGGTGGGGGGTTATTTAAAATCCGGCTGGCCGAAATCCAACGGGGGTGGGGACGGAGGCCTGTTCGAAATCGGGCGGCACGAGGGCGGGCTGCGGGGGTGGGGGGATCTTTGGGGGTAGGGGGGGGGCCAGTAGGGTTGGGGGAGGGGGGTGCTTGGGGTGTAGGGGTCAATGGGTTGTAGGGTTGTGGCGGTGGAGGGAGGGGGAAGGGCTAGGGTGGAGGGGGAGAGGGTGGCTGAAATGGTGGTGGGTGGGAGTAGAAATTGAAAATAAAAATAAAAGAGAAATAAAAAATAAAAAAAATTATCTTGCTAACAGGTTACAAGTCATCTGGGTGCATTTGTGGCAGACCTCCCCAATAGTTGGGATTATACATGAATAACCCATAGTTGGGGGTATTAAAAGCGGACGGACCAAAGTTGGGGGTATTCTGATCCATTTTTCCTTATTATTATTATTATTATTATTATTATTATTATTATTATTATTATTATTATTATTATTATTATTATTATTATTATTATTATTATTATTATTATTATTGTTATTATTATTATTATTATTATTATTATTATTATTATTATTATTATTATTATTATTATTATTATTATTTAAGTTCAACTCAGTTCAATTCAGTTAGTTCATTTCATTTCAGTTCGGTTCAAATTCTCTTAGTCCAAAAGAATGAGGCTTAATTGAACTCAATTGATCAGTGAACTGAACTGAACTGAATTGAACTGAAAGGAAATGAAAATAAGTCCAGAAAAACAGGGCCAAAATGGAGGAATGTTACATGTGATCCTCGTTGATAAGTAGAAATTTCCATTAAACTTTGGTTTTCCCATTGTCAACTAACACCTTCAACAAATTCTCGTGACTTGATTGATTATGTATCTTACTTCCTGTAAATGGTATTTCATGGGAATTTTGACCTTCGCTTATAAACTAAATGCCAACTACATATAGAATAAAAAGGGTAGTCAATACAAGTTGTGGTGAACTTTCCCATCTTCCCTAGCGGAATCTAGGGTTCAATTCCTACCCCAATCATTTGTTTGAGATTAAAGGAGGGGTTGGAGGGTTGGGGTGTATGGTTGTAATGGGACTCTGGGTAGGGGCCTGTGCGATGGCAGTTTAGGGGATTTCTTCTTATCTATTAAAAAAATACAAGTACATCTGAGATCTATAGATGGTTTACCATGCATCAAGCCAAATTAGCCAATGAGTAACTTTATTACGCTCTTCAAAGTTGAAACCAAAGGGAGATATAAATAGCATTAAAATTGGAAACTTTTTGACAGGAAACAAACCAAATGCATTATCAAATAAACGCCTTGTCAAAAAGAACAAGGGGAGCAAGTTCTCCTGGGTGATCCTCCATCCAAACTCTCAACTCATTGAATGAGAAAGCAAGATTCACAATAGAATGAGCCACCTTATTACAAACTCTACTAGCATGAACAAAAGAGCAAAATTCAAAGTTACTACTAATAGCTGAAATATCATCTATTACAACTCGAGTAGAAGTTCTAGCACGCTCCCCTTTCAACATTTTAATCACCTTGAGACAATCCGATTCAGCCTCCACACTCCTAAGCCCAGTATCAAACGCGAGATGAAGGACAAACTTCAGTGCCATGGCTTCAGCTATCTCCGGCGGCCATGCCCCTTCCACACACTCCCCCGCTGACATCATCACATCACCCTCGCCATCCCTGACCACCATACCCAGCCAACACTTCCCCTCCCTCAATGTCGCGTCGGAATTGAACTTGAAAGAGGCACTCAAAACCATCCGCCAGTGTGGTTGGTCCTCCTCACTTCCCTGTGTGGGATTTTACTCCCTCAGCATCACCCTCTCATATTCCCACAGTAGTTTCATGGCCCTCTCACACGCAACACCTTCTTCGATCTTCTTTTGCTCAAACATCCACCCGTTTCTCATGTTCCATATTTGCCACAAGATCATCATCACCACTTCCCACGACCTTTAAATATTACATTTTTCCACCATATGAGCACACCACTTAAGGAAGCTTACACCCTCCTCCTCCTTGATCTTAATGCGAACCGGGGAAGCTTTCCATAAGGCTTTACTCTCTATACATCCCAACAATAAGTGCTCAACATCTTCTCTACCTTCCCCACATCTCGGACACATAGGATCAATTTCCACTCCTCGAGCTACAAGCTTCCCTCTAGTAGGTAAGCCATTGTTTGAAGCCCTTCATACAAAATTCTTCACTTTTTGGGGGACCTCTGCTCTCCAAATTCGAGCCCACAGTCTCTTAAATGGGTCACCATGAGACCCACTTCTATTCCCGCTCCTTCTCTCCATCTCCAAGTGGTATGCACTTTTAACCATGAAATCACCATTTTTGGTATGGGTCTAGGAAATGAAATTCTCACTCCCTTGTTTCGAACACCTAACATTTCGAATAGCTTCAAGTTCCATAGGGGTGACCAAAGCTGCAATCGCCTCCATCCTCCACCCACTACCATCTTCCCGTCGCCAGTCAAACACAGTTCCCATTTGCCCCTCCTCAGGAAGATTAGAAAATAATATCCCTCCTGGGAGTGTGGGCAGCCATTTGTTCTTCCAAAACAGCACTTTCCTATCGTCACCCACAACCCATGTAGTTCCTGGTTAAGAAGAGAACGAGCTTCTACAATCGAACGTCATTTATAGCTTGCATTAGGGGGAACTTTAGTATCCCAAAATATACCACGAGGGAAATATTTGCCTTTTAGAACACGTGCAACAAGAGAGTCCGGGTTCGATATTAACCTCCAACATTGTTTTGCCAATAAAGTAACATTGAGAGCACTTAGATCCCGGAGACATATTCCACCTTTTCCTTTTGAGAGACACAATTTTTTCCAACTTAAGAGCGACATCTTCCTTTCACTCCCTTGTTGGCCCCACCCAAAATTCCTACACAAAGTGTTGAAACTAGTAATCGCACCTTCGGGATACGGAAACATTGCATTGCATAAGTTGGGATAGTCTGCGCTACCGACTTTAGTAACACTTTTCTGCCCACTCTCGACAGACACCTTTCCTTCCACCCTTTTACTTTTTTCCACACTCGGTCCTGAATCGTCTGGAAAACAACTTTCTTGGATCTTCCTATGGAGGTAGGAAGCCCGAGATATTTTTCGTGCTCTTGAACAGCCTGGAAATTCAACTTCGACAGAAGCATATTCTGCAAATTAGCACCAACATCCTGCTGAAGGAGACCTCCGATTTTTCCAAATTGATATTCTGTCCCGAGGCAAGCTCATAAGTCATAAGGATGTCCATAATGGCCTTTGCTTCAGTCTCACTGGCTCTTGTAAATAATGAAGTATCATCTGCAAAAAAAACAAGTGAGAAATACCCTCAGCACATATAACAAACAAAAAGGGGGATATAGGGTCCCGTTGCCGCAGACACCGAGTAGGAACAAACTTGCGTGAAGGAAAACCATTAAACAAGAGAGAGTAAGACACCGATGATATACTCTTATACACCAAGTCATACACCCTAGCATCGAACCTAAGCTTCATCATCATTTCTTTCACAAAAATCCATTCCACCCTATCATAGGCCTTGCTCATATCAAGTTTCATTGTCATGAACCTCTTCACACCTTTCTTTTTCTTTTTCAGATAATGAAATAATTCATAAGCTACAAGCACATTATCTGTAATTAATCTTTCCGGGACAAACGCACTATGGCACTCAGTTATAACTTCAGGGAGAAATTTTTTCAGCCTATTAAATATAGCTTTCGACACAAGTTTGTATAAGATACTACACAAACTAATAGGCCTATAATCTTTAGTAGTCTTACCCTCTTTCTTTTTATGAATCAATACAATATAAGTGTTATTAATCTGGTCTAAAGGAGGCCCATTATTTAAAGTGTCAAGTACATAATTCAGCACATCTTCATTAATCACATCTTCATTAAAATTGGAAACTTGGAACAGAAGCTCCCAGCAACATCCACTACCGTTTGCAATAGAAGCACCTAGCAATAAAAATTTGCACATAACTATATTATTTCGGATACCCTATAACAGTATAACTCGACCCAAGAAGAATTATTTCTTCTCCAGCGTGGTGAGATTCTCTCCAAAAAGAATTATCGCAGCGAAAAAGGCCAACAAGAAGTGTCAGTTTTCCTTGCTAAAAGTTGTAAAGGCTTTGTAATCTCTTGACAGTAGTATACTTTACAATACCACGTGCTTGGTGATGAATGATGATAAAAGGTTGCCAAACTAAAGCTTTTAAAAGCAGCACGCTACATCCCACAATCCTCAACCAGCTATTTTTTTCTTGTCTTTAACTACAAAAAGTTAAAAAAACTTTTTAGAGCACCAACATTGGTATGACTCTCCAACTTTACTCTCCAACCCATTTTTTACTTTCTCTCTCCTCAAGATGCTCTCAAGAGCACCCCTTCAAAAATTGCTAATATTAGTATTGCTCTCCAATGAGCTCTCTAATTCATTAAATTATTTTTTCCAAAAATCAAAAAGCAAAAAAAAGGAAAATAAATAATTATCAATGACATGTGTCATATTGATATACCAAGAGCATGCTCTCCCAATGCTCTTGGGGGAGAGCATTTCTCCAAGTGCATGGAGAGCAAACGGAGAGCACCTCGAGAGCACCAATGTTGGGCTAGAGTTGGCTCTCCATTTTCTCTCTCCTTGGAGAGCTCCTTGGAGAGCAACTTGGAGAACACTTAATGCACAAAAAGGCCGCCTTATCTTATTCTATCCATTTTTTTAGTTGCTATAATTTTTATAAATAGATGTTTTTTTTAACTTGCTACATTTCATATTTGGTAACCATAATGGCATAATCCACCAAAAAGTACTAATATTCCTTTTCATGTTTGTTATTTTTTTACCTAAGACTCCTAAATATCTATCATTTTCCCAAAAAAATATGGTCACACCTTTTTTGTATCCTAAATACTTGTATCGACAACAATATAACAAGTTTTAGAAGATAGAGGAAGAATTTGAATTAGGCTCCTTTGTTTTGAAGGAAAATAATTTTTCCCATTTTCCGTTGTTTGGTTGGACAAGAGGTTTATAAAAGGAAAACTAAGGAGGAAAAGAGTTTACCATCCCTTTGTAAGCATCTTCCTCCAACGTTTAAAGTAAAACCATTTTCCATCGCTCTCTCATTCCCAACATCTTCATGTTCCCTTTCGCTTGATAGTTTTCTATCAAACCAAACAAAAGAAAACTAATATTTAATTGCGTTTTACATGAAAAATCATTTTCTATGAAAAAATATTTTCTATCAAAGTGAATGGACCCTTAAAATAATTACTTGTTAAGTGATGTAAATAAAAAAATGACTACAAATAGTAGGACGGTCTTACATAAAACTTGAGATAACCTCATTCAAGATTTTCTATTTTGTTTATGTCCAACAAAAAGTTTACTCCTAATTGGACTATCCGTGTTTCAAAACAAATTGTAAAAATAGTAATAGCATATGGCTTGTTCCTTTTTTTTAAAAAAAAGATATGACTTATAACAAAGTTGAACATATAAACAAATATAATTTTATTTTTAAGATTATAGTTTTAACCTCTCCTTTTCTCCCCCATTGGCTACTACCACCTACCACATTTCTTTCTTATCTTTTTAACAAGTTATATGACATACGAAACTGCTTAAATAAGGTTGAAAATAACTCCCTTCGGTTTTTATTAATTTATCCACTTCTTTTGTGGACATAGTTTTATAAGAAATTAGTATTTAGGCCAGGACGATGCCCCGGGTTTCTCTGTGCTACAATCTAGAAGTTAAATAAGTCATCTCATACTCATTTAAAAAAGTCATCTTATTCATTATATGAATTTCAAAAGTTTTCCATTCATATATCATCATTAATTTAGATTAAATAAGCAATAATAGTATGGTGGAGTGATGGTTGGATCTTTTTCTTTTACACTTGAGGTTGTGGGTTCGAATCTTCATGTTAACAATGTTTTTTTTTTACTATATGAGAAAGACGTGGATAGAATGTTATTGAATGGGGGATGGTGACATGTGCCACATATAAGTTCTTAGCAACTCTTTTTAATATATTAGTATAGATAAGCATGTGAGTCATAGAAAGAAAGAAATTATTAATTTATTCACATATTAAATTGAAATTAATGTTGTGGGCCAAGAAAAGTAGAGTGAGAAGGTAAAAATAATAGAAGCAATAAATAACTGGTGGAATCATTCCAAAAACAGAGTTAAAAAAATTAATAAATTAATAAAGGACAACCTAAAAAAGAAAGTAGTTAGACTAATACTCCCTCCGTCCTAGAAAGATCTGAACACTTGTTGGGGCACGTAGTTTAAGGTGATAAGTTGTGGTGTGGTTATTAAATGTTATTTTATTTAAAAATTAGATGTGATAGGAGTTGGTGGAATATTTTTTATTAGAGGAGAGATAAAGTTGGGTAACTTTTATTGATAAAAGGTAGAGTGTGGGGCCAAAGATGTGTAAAGAAAATAATATATTAATGGTGGGATCATGCCAAGAATGGAAGTGTTCAAACTAATTTGGGACAAACATAAATGGAAAATGTTCAGATTATTCTGGGACGGAGGTAGTAAAAATTAGAGGGAGTATTACACATAGTTCAATCTTCTTAGTGACCAAGTAAGGTTCGGCCTAATGCTAGAGGTTTGACCTTATAACTTTAAGGTCATGGAGTCAAACCCACTAGGGGCTTATTGGGGGTGTGGTTTTCCTTACCATCCTCCCTCCATTTTAGAATTCTGACCTGCAAACCTGACTGGTCATACCTATGCAATGTGTTAGTCCAGTAAGATTTTTAATCTTACCAACTAAAAAAAAAAAAAAAGAAGATTCATCAAACAAATTGTGAATTTTTATAAATCGTGAAGGATGATGTCATTTATTTTAAAGCATAAAGATCAAAAGGGAGTAGGTTGAATAAATTAAGTCCACCACTATCCTTTGGCTCCTCCCTCTCAATTAAGTCTAACCACATCCACATGTACATGTACTCTATAATCTCTATTCAACTTCAACCCTTTTCCTCCTCTCTCATTTGCCTGCCCTTTAAAACATTTGTCCCCCTCAAAAAACCAAAAGAAAAACAAAACTCAAACTTCCATATGTCCACTAAAAGCTTAAAGCTTTCCTACCATGGAAGCCCCCAGCACAATCTCCAACAAGAAAAAGTAACAACACGTATTAATGAGCAGGAGCAGCAACAAGAACAACAACAACAGCAACTAATCCCAGGTCTCCCAGATCACATAGCACACTTAATTCTTTCTAAAATCCCACCTTCAATCCTTTATTCAGTTTCCCATTCTTGGAGAAAATTCATCTATTCTCCTATTTTCCCTCCATTTTATTCTCTTTTCACTCTTTTAATTCCTAACAATATTATCATCAATTCCTCCCTCCCACAACAATTCCTCACGCCAATTTCTTTCTTTTCATTTGATCCCATCTCATCCCAATGGCAACCCCTCCCTCCACCACCTCCTCTCTATCTCCTCCTTCGCCACCCGCCTTTCATTTCCCGCGACCTCCCCGTCCAGTCTGTCACAGTAGGTGACAGACTGGCCGTAGTCGCGGGAACTACTCAAGATCTAGCTCCCGCCCTACCCCGCCCTCTCGTGTTCGATCCCCGAACACGAGACTGGGGGTACGGCCCCGCTGTTCCAGTGCCCCGTCGATGGTGCATCGCCGGGGCACTGGACGGGTCATTATATATGGCAAGCGGGGTCGGACCACACTTCTCCACGGATCTAGCAAGATCCGTGGAGAGATGTGACCTGTTCCAACCCCAACACAGTTGGAATTGGGACAGAGTTAGCTGTCTTCGAGACGGGCGATTCTCCCGAGAGGCAGCCGATGCCGTAGGCTGGCACGGCTGCCTCTGCATGGTTAACGTAAAGGGTGACGCAGCGAAACAAGGTGCTGTATACAGTGCAGAGAATGACGCGTGGAGTGAGATGAAAGATGGGATGGTAGGCGGGTGGAGGGGGCCAGCTGCGTCAATGAATGAAGAAGTGATATATGTGGTGGATGAGTCTAAAGGTGTTGTTAGGAAATATAACGAGGAAAGAGATGGGTGGGTGGATGTAGTGGAAAGTGACAGACTGCGTGGAGCCCAACAGATGGCTGCGCGTGGTGGAAGACTTTGCGTTGTTTGTAGAGGTGGGACTGAGATTGTGGTGGTGGATGTGGTGGTGTCGCCGCCTAAAATATGGGTGGTTGTGCCGCCGGAAGGATATAATGTTGCTGCAGTTCATATTTTGCCTAGAATCAGTGGGTCCACTCATATTTGAACCTTCTTTAATGCCCTGTAGGCTTGTACTTCTACACCATACAAAACTTTTCGAAAGATCTTCTGATTTTCTTGTAATTAATACTTTTGTTTTTTTGGGGCGGTGGTGTTGAAATTTCATTGAGGTGGGTTTATTATGAAGATGATTATGGGAAGGAAAAGAAAAGATCTGGGATTTTTTGGTTGGAAGTATGAGAAAAAATTTGCATGAAAAGGAAATATGGAGTTTGATTATCGAAGTCACACGGAAGTTCCTCATATTTTTATGTAAAATTTGTCTATAGTTCTGATGTGTATATTGTCAACTATTAAAAGTCAAAAGAAATGGAATAACTTACATTTTGCTTGCTAGACTCATTGAATTTAAATCTTCTATCCTATAATTTGTACAACCTTTTTTAACTAATCTCATATTTTTATCATTTTCTTTTAGCAATGTATCGAACTAGGTTTGAAGCCCGTGCGTTGCACGGGTTGTTGTTTATTTTATTTTATTGCAAATTTTTTGTTAATAATTATTGTTGATTTTGTGTTGTTTATTTTATTTTTTCGCGAATTCTTTTTTAATATTATTGTAGATTTTGTGTTGATGTGAAATGAGATGATTCAACACCATTGTATTAATATACTTCCTCTGTTCTTTTTCTATTACAACAATTACCGCTTTGGGTAGTTTCGTCTTTTTGAACCATTCCACTTTTGGTAAAAAAACAACTACAGTTGACAATATTTCATTTACTTATGTTAATAAACCATCATTAATTACCCAAATTGCCTCATAAAGTTGCGTTTACTTTATTAAGGATTTATTTATCCCCTACCCTAGTTAACTAAAGGGATACCTCTATGCTAAACTACCCATTTTTTAAATCCTTAAAACCATGCCCAAACCAATTGTTGCAGTAGAAAAAGAACGGAGAAAGTATTTATCATTATACTGTAAATTCTAGATTCGTTATTGCGATATATAAATTTTATAATTTTTAATATTCATTTGAATACTATAGCTAAGTCTATTATTAAATGGTATCCCAATAATAAGTATGACTAACAATAGCTAACACAGTTTTAACATGAATAATACCCGAATAATACTTTAAGAAAGTAGAGGGTAATAATTTAATAGATGCATGACAGAAAGAATAGAGAAAAACATGAGTGCCAGTCACAACTTCAACTTTTAATATAGCACATAAATACTAACGTATGTAGAATGGAAGATGAGAAAGCAAAAAACAATATCATAATGATAGTATCATGAATATAATTAATTAAATATAAACTAACCTCTACTAATAATCAAAAATACTATTTAAGAGAAAAAAAATACCTCCTCATCAATCATTACCATATCAAGACTTATCAAACTTCCCCCCTTTTTATGATCCGTGACCTCAAATATTCTAAAAACGCGAACCTTGATTTCCAAATAGTTTTAGTAGAATTAAGTTCATGGAGAAAAGAACAAGATCTGATATATAGATATATAGAAAAAAATAATAATTATGTATACGATAAATATTCTAGGAATAAAATAATTAGTCAATTGCATAATGCTTGTGCAATCTGGATGACAAACTTTCATTTGATTTTACATGTAATGCCATCATGGAATGCTATAGGTTCAAAACTATAGATATGAATTTTTTATCTTTATATAACTCTATTTTTAAAATATGATTTTGAAAGACATAATTACTATTATCACATATAATAAGCTATTTTTATAGTTATTTTATATGTATTTAAAATAAAGAATAAATAATAGGTTATTGTTCATCTAAATAAAATATTTTCATAAGTTGTAAAACTATATTGTATATGGATCTTATTTCGAAGCATATTTCGAGCACACTCCGATGGTAAAAATATGTATTTAAAATAAAGAATAAATAATATGTTATTGTTCATCTAATTTAATATATTTTTATGACTTGTAAAACTATATTGTAAATGGATCTTATTTTGAAGCATATTTCAATCACTCTCCGATGGTTAAAAAAAACTATAATGTTTTGAATTAGGTAGCAAAAGTTAAATCCAATTTACATAATATAATAATTTAGGTTGTTTATGCAAAACGAAACTCTAAGTTCCCCCTATCCATCTTTTATGTATTTAAATATATGTAGAATTCTTTTTTTTTCAAATATTTTAAATAAAAATTATTTGACATGGCAATCCTAAGTGACGCTCTCTATTTCACAAATTGTAGAACTATATTGTAAATGGATCTTATTTCGAAGCATATTTCGAGCACTATCTAATGGTACAGAAATTATAATATTCTGAATTAGGTAGCAAAAGTTATACACAATTTACATAATATAATAATTTAGGTTGTTTATTCAAAACAAAACTTTAATTTCCGCTTATCCAAGACTCCTTATATGTATTTAAATCTATTTAGAACTCAATTTTAAAAAAAAAAATAAAAAAAAAATTGATGACATAACAATCCTACGTGGCACTCAATATTTCATAAGCTGTAGAACTATATTGTATATGAATCTTATTTCAAAGCATATTTCGAGCACTATCCAATGGTACAAATTTTATAATATTTCGAATTACATCGCAAAAGTTATACACAATTTACATAATATAATAATTTAGGTTGTTCAATCAAAATCAAACTCTAATTTTTGCTTATTCAAAACTTTTTATATGTATTTAAATTACTCTATTTTTGTAAAAGATAAAAATAAAATTTGATGACGTGGCAATCCTATGTGGCGCGCTCTATGACCTCGAAATATTGAGGAGCTCCCTATGCTCCCGAAAAGTTCCTCCTTTACATATATATATATTGATTGATTAACTGCATGAGGATAGAATTGAGGTTTGGATTCATTTTGGGAATGGTTTCTAAAAGAATTTGTAGTAATATATAGGAAGCCTTGTGCAATACTCCCTCTGTTTTTTTTTTTTATCTTTCTCACATGGAATGTTTACATTTTTCATACTTAAAAAGAATCTTCTCAATTTTTTTCAATTTATAAGAAAAATATAGTCATTGTTGGATATTTAGAGTATCGGAGTGTTGGTTTTCATGTTACGTTACATTAAGTCATATAGGATAAGGTGTCGTGACTTAGAGTAACGTGTAAATTAGAGTTGCTTAATGTACGTGATACATTAGTGGAAGAGCGCGCGCTCGGATGGAGCGTTCGCACAAAATCGGCAGGAACTTGGTTTACAAACGCGAAGTGAAGAAATGGGTGGAGGAGCGCAAGCTCCTGCTTGCCTTCGCTTGTTTGCGGCTTTTCGAGTGACGGTTATTACCGTGTTTTTGCTTCTTTTAATACGTTGCAAAGGCTCGAATGATCATTATCTAACATATATGAATGAAAAGAAACCAGAGAAACTCTCTCAAAGTTCCATAAGCACAAGTTTTCTTCATTGGATCAAATTCTTATTTTCTTACTCTCATTCTACGAATTTCATAACGAGCGTGATCTTCGTTGTTCTTCTTTGTATCTCGGAAGTGAATTCCTTGTAACTCGTGCTCAGTGTAGGGTAGGAATATTGCTTTTGGGAAAGTGTCCCAACACGCCTAGAAGATTCATTGTTCATCTTGTAATCATCTTTGTCAAACCCATTATCATTTCTCTAACAATCCAAAAGCAATATTACTTGAAGATGGCTACGGTTCGTGAGATGACTTCGAATTTTCAGAAACTTGACAAGTTTGAAGGCGTGGGTTTCCGTAGATGGCAGAAGAAAATGCACTTCCTTCTCACTTCTCTTTCGGTTGCATATGTTTTGAGTACTCCAAAACCCGAGTTTGTGGAAGAAGAAACTTTGGAGGCCTCAAGGAGAAGGAACAAGTGGGAGAACGATGACTACATATGCCGTGGTCACATTCTTAACGGTATGTCTGACACTTTGTTTGATGTCTATCAATTCTATGAATCTGCTAAAATGCTTTGGGATGACCTTGAGTCGAAATACATGGCCGAAGATGCATCTAGTATAAAATTCTTAGTTAGCAATTTTAATAACTTTAAGATGGTTGAAACTAGGCCAGTGATGGAACAATTCCATGAACTCCAAAGGATAGTAGGAAGTTTTAAACAACACAGTATTAGTATGGATGAGACATTTATTGTATCTTCAATAGTTGACAAATTACCACCAAGTTGGAAGGATGTTAGGAATACTCTTAAACATAGTAAAGATGATATGAATATGGAACAATTGGGTGCTCATCTTCGGATTGAAGAGGGCATTCGGGTTCAAGATGGACAAAAGGAGGTAAATCCTAATTCTTCTACCATTAACATGGTGGAGGATGGAAAGTCCAAAGACTCAAATCCTAAGAAGAGGGCTAACAATTACACCAAAGGCAACAATTCCAAAAAGCCTAAGAATGGTGGAGTTGGTCAACAACGTGGTTGTTGGGTGTGTGGCAAGCCCGGACACTTCAAGAAGGATTGCTTCCTTTGGAAGAAGAAGATGAACAAAAGGAATGAGCAAGGTGGAGGGAAAGGCGAGTCTAGCCAATCCCAAGCCAAACAAGGTACTTGTGCACAATTTACATGTAATTCGGGTTTGAATTATGTGTGTATGATTTCTGAAATCTTTTGTGTACAGGATGATTGTTCATGGTATATCGATTCGGGAGCTTCAAGGCATGTGTGCAAGGAGCGGTCTTCATTTAAAACCTTCAAGGAGGTGGACAATGGAGAAGTTCTATACATGGGCAACAACTCTACAGCTCAAGTTCTTGGTGTAGGACAAGTAGAGTTAGTCTTTAGTTCCGGAAAATCTCTAGTGTTAAGAGATGTTGTATTTGCTCCGGAACTTAGGCGTAATCTTGTATCTGGAGCTATCCTGAATCGTATAGGGTTTAAAATGGTCTTTGAGTCAGACAAGTTTATTTTATCTAAAGGTGGTTTGTTTATTGGTCTTGGTTATCTTTGTAATGGTATGTTTAAACTTAGCATTTCGAATGCTTTAGTTAACAATGTGTGTGTTATTAATGACAATTCTTCTCTTTGGCATTTAAGACTTGGTCATGTTAATTATAGAAAGTTATATTCTATGGCTAAGGATGATTTAATTCCTTCCTTTGATCCAAGTATTGAGAAGTGTAGGACATGCATGTTAACAAAAATAACCAGGAGTTCTTTTCCTAATAATGTGGAAAGAGATACTAAGTTGCTTGATTTAGTACATAGTGATCTTTGTGATTTTCATAGTACACCGTCTTTAGGAAACAAGAAATATATAATAACATTTATAGATGATTATTCTCGGTTTTGTTATGTATATTTGTTGTCCACTAAAGATGAAGCCCTAAATAAATTTGAGATCTATAAAAATGAAGTGGAATTGCAATTAAGTGACAAGGTTAAACGGTTTAGAACCGATAGAGGTGGTGAATTTCATAATCCTAGTTATTTCCAAGCTTTAGGAATAATACATGAAACAACCGCAGCTTATACACCACAACAAAATGGTATAGCGGAAAGAAAGAATAGAACTTTACAAGAAATGGTAAATTCTATGTTATCCTATTCTGGTTTGAGTGATGGATTTTGGGGTGAAGCGGTTTTAACTGCTTGTTACATTTTGAATCGTGTTCCAATGAAAAAGAACAAAGTAACTCCTTATGAATTATGGTACAAAAGAAAACCAAATCTAAGTTATATTAGAGTTTGGGGATGCAGGGCAATAGTTAAAGTGCCAGAACCTAAACGCAAAACGTTAGGTGAAAGAGGAGTTGAATGCATCTTTATAGGGTATGTTGTTCATAGCAAATCCTATAGGTTCTATGTTATAGAACAAAACGACTTTTGGTCGATTCACACTATTGTGGAGTCTAGAGATGCTATTTTTGATGAAAATAGATATTCATCGGTTCCTAGACCAAAGGATATAACTCCAAGTACCGAAATTCAGGAAATTGATCAAACTAATGATCAAGAGTTAGATGAACAAATTCTAGATGAGAATGTTGCATCTACATCGTCACAACCTAGGAGAAGTAAACGGGCTAGGAAAGAGAAATCCTTTGGTCCGGATTTTCATGTATATTTGGTTGAGGGATCAAGAGATAGTGATTTAACTAAGTTTCCATATGTTTATAATGTGGAAGGGGATCCTTTAACGTATGATGAGGCCATGAAGTCTCAAGATGCTCCATTTTGGAAGGAAGCTATTGATGATGAAATGGACTCGATCATGGGGAATAACACATGGGTTCTAGCGGATCTACCTCCTAAATGTAAACCAATAGGGTGTAAATGGATTTTCAAGAAGAAAATGAAAGTCGATGGGACTATTGACAAGTTCAAAGCCCGGTTAGTGACACAAGGCTTTTCCCAAAAGCCGGGTATCGATTATTTCGATACATATGCACCCGTAGCTCGTATCTCCACTATAAGGTTATTAATTGCTCTTGCGGCGATTCATAATCTCGTGATCCATCAAATGGATGTCAAGACCGCATTCTTGAATGGAGAGTTAGATGAGGAGGTTTACATGAGACAACCGGTTGGGTTTGTTGTCAAAGGTCAAGAACAAAAAGTTTGCAAGTTAATTAGATCTTTGTATGGGCTAAAACAAGCACCTAAGCAATGGCATCAAAAGTTTGATGAGGTAGTGTTGTCTAACAGTTTCAAATTGAATAATTCAGACAAGTGTGTATATAGCAAATTTGATGACAATGGTCATGGTGTAATGATTTGCTTATATGTAGATGACATGTTAATATTTGGAACTGATTTATCCCAAGTTGAGTGGACTAAATCTTTTCTTTCGTCTAAGTTCTCAATGAAAGATTTGGGGGAGGCGGATGTCATTCTAGGCATAAGAATTGAAAGAAGCAAAGGTAAATTGAGTTTGTCTCAATCTCACTACATCGAAAAGGTTCTTAAGAAATTTGATGTTAGTGGTTGCTCTTTTGTATCAACACCAATGGATCCTAGTGAAAAATTATTACCTAATGAAGGTAGTGTCGTGTCTCAACTTGAGTACGCGAGGGTGATTGGATGTTTGATGTATGCTATGACGAGTACTAGGCCGGATATCGCATTTGCGGTAGGCAAACTAAGTAGGTATACTAGTAATCCAAGTATGCAACATTGGCAAGCTATTCGTCGTGTCTTAAGGTATTTGGGGAAAACCAAGGACTATGGTTTATCCTACAGTGGATATCCTTCGGTTTTAGAAGGGTATTCTGATGCAAGTTGGATCTCTAATAAAGAGGATCATTCTTCTACAAGTGGATGGGTATTTCTACTTGGAGGAGGTGCGATTTCTTGGGCTTCCAAGAAACAAATTTGTATAGCGGATTCCTCCATGACTTCGGAGTTTATCGCTTTGTCTTCCGCAAGTAAAGAGGCGGAGTGGTTAAAAAATCTCATGATTGAGATTCCTTTGTTGCCAAAACCGATATCGCCGATAGCGATTCATTGTGACAACGATGCTGCTTTAGCAAGAGCATATAGTCAAGTATATAACGGTAAGTCAAGACATATTGGTGTGCGGCATAGTTACATCCAAGGACTTATCAAGGATAGTGTTATCACTGTTGACTATGTACGTACAACGTATAATCTAGCGGATTGTTTTACAAAGGCCTTGGCTAGAGATAATGTAAAGAGGATGGCAATCGGTTTAGGATTGGAGCCCCTCGAGAATCACGAATGAGGGAATCTTAACTTAACGCCCAATATGACGTTGGGTCCTAAGTTCAATAAGATTAATTCTTTCATTTGGATGATTGTAGAACTTTTATTCATCCTTGTTTTTAGTTCTATCACTGTGTTGTATAAGGAGGTTGTATAACTTAATAGGTCTCTTGTTTGTGCTTTTCACAGTAGCATGTATTTTAGAGATCTACCTATGTAAGTGTGAAGTTTAGCCGCTTCAAGGAGCTACTGGGGCATAGCTTTGATACACTTATGAATAGATATGGACACAAGGCTTTTTGTGTCGGTTTATAACGAGTTTAAGTAATTTATCTTGTGTGTATAGTATCTCCGGGTTTCCATTATGTATTGAAATTGGTTCAATCGTTAGCGACACCAATTGGATACGGTTACTTGGAATGTGTGTTGTACTATGTGGAAGTTCAAGTTTTATACACTTTCATTTATGCATGAGATGTATTTGTTGCTAATGATGTATGTGCTAATTATACAATTAGATACTCTAAATGGGGGAGGATTGTTGGATATTTAGAGTATCGGAGTGTTGGTTTTCATGTTACGTTACATTAAGTCATATAGGATAAGGTGTCGTGACTTAGAGTAACGTGTAAATTAGAGTTGCTTAATGTACGTGATACATTAGTGGAAGAGCGCGCGCTCGGATGGAGCGTTCGCACAAAATCGGCAGGAACTCGGTTTACAAACGCGAAGTGAAGAAATGGGTGGAGGAGCGCTCGCTCCTCCTTGGAGCGCCCGCTCCTGAGAGGAGCGCTCGCTCCTTTGAGGAGCGCAAGCTCCTGCTTGCCTTCGCTTGTTTGCGGCTTTTCGAGTGACGGTTATTGCCGTGTTTTTGCTTCTTTTAATACGTTGCAAAGGCTCGAATGATCATTATCTAACATATATGAATGAAAAGAAACCAGAGAAACTCTCTCAAAGTTCCATAAGCACAAGTTTTCTTCATTGGATCAAATTCTTATTTTCTTACTCTCATTCTACGAATTTCATAACGAGCGTGATCTTCGTTGTTCTTCTTTGTATCTCGGAAGTGAATTCCTTGTAACCCGTGCTCAGTGTAGGGTAGGAATATTGCTTTTGGGAAAGTGTCCCAACACGCCTAGAAGATTCATTGTTCATCTTGTAATCATCTTTGTCAAACCCATTATCATTTCTCTAACAATCATGTAGGGTCTTGTTTGATTCGTCTCGGAGACGCGCACAGGGAAGTGAGAAGGATAAAAAAATAGAGGGAGTAAAAGATAATATTGGATCCATTTTTAGTAGATTAGAGGAAAAATTTTAGTTTTATGCTATAAAATAGAAAAATAATCACACATCAACATCATTTTTGTACAATTGTCTAAGATCAACGATGAAAAATGTTTTATATAATAAGTGAATAACTATTAATATAAAAAAAATAGTATGTGGAGGCCCTAAATTTTCGAGATCTATGTATGGTCGCACGTGCTCAGCACTGCCCTTGTTTAAAGGTGTTATTGAGCGTAAAATATCTTGAGGTGGTGACAAAATGTAAGAATAAAAAGAAGATACTTCAAATCAAATCTAAGTTTTAATGATGCGATAATTCTTTTTCATTTTTTTTCTAAAAGAAAACTATTGTACTAACTCCATTTTAAAATAGACTTCCTATGTTCCTATGTTATTTATATCTTTTTACTTATGGAAAATGTTACCCCATCTTACCAATATTATGTAGAATAATGCTCACTAACTCCAACTCTTTCATATACTCTCTCTCCGTATGACATATGACTTGAGATCCACACTTACTTTCTCAACCAATCAATTTTTTATTTCTCGATGTTACAATATATATTTGCCAATAATTTAAATGACCTACTATAAATATTTAAGTGCGTTGCCAAGCCTCCCATAAATTATTTGTTTTTGAAACCATATTCTCTTCACCTAAGAATACTTTTTCTGATAGAGATTGTCAAAACTCATCATATAAAACTGCCTTATTCTCATAACAATAAATTATAATCCCTACGTCCCATAAAGTTAAATCTTTTAAAGTTTGATAATAGTTTCTCACCCTTATATATAAAACACAATTTTATTTGTTTTCATGTCTATGTACATTCAGAGTATCAATTTCTTATAATTTCTATTAATACGTAATAGCAAAAATATCAATGATCTTGTGTTTTGGAGACTCTGCATATTATGAGAACTTTATTAGTGGAGGAAAGAGCTTTTAATTTATTGTGGTCAAAGCCTTTAAGCTCTTGTCTAGTCATTTATATGATTATATCAATATATGTTGAATAGTTATGATTCTTCTTTTATAGAAGCACTTTTGGGATAAAGATAAATTAGTCTATTATAAACATTTTTGTAGAAATATTTTTTGGTCAAACTTCAATGCCCTTCAGGAACGGAATTACAAGAAGTTCCAATAGAAGCAGAAGAGGAGAGATGACCTTGTAAAGCAGGTTCATATGCTAGTTACACTAAATGTTATCAGCTCCCTAGTCTATCTTCTGTCATTCCTTAGGTTGGGTGGTTTTTGGTACGACCTATTGGCCTTTTGATGTTTGGGTGTTTGTTGTTGTTGTGCCAGGCTGATTTCGCTTTAATTTGTTAGGTTGTATGAAGCTTGTGCTTTATGCTTTTCGGTAATAAAGTCCCTCTACTTACCAAATAAAAAAAAAACTTCAATGCCCTTGGGCCTTGACCTAGCCATGATCTTACAACCTCAAGTACGAACATCAATAATGACACTTATCCACTAATCCAATAAAGTCGCATACTACTAGTTCTCCTCTAAGAAATGAAGTATATGTGATAGGTATTATGCGAAGGAAAATTCGGAAACAATTAAACAAATGACCCAATTATTCAATTATATAATTTTTGTTTGCGGTTTTGCCAATAAAGACTAAAGTAATGTCTAAAAACTCACTCCCTCAAAAAAAAAAATGTCTAAACACTCATTGCGTCTTCCAGGCATAAGAACTTTTTTAGAAAAATTTGACTATACTTGGTGGTAATTGCTAAAGAAAAGATAATCAATCTCATTGCATTGGTGCAATAGTATGGTGGTTGAACCCAACCAACATAATTGCTCTTTATGTACGGGAGCTACCAGATCCTCGTGGAGTGGTTGCGAAGTTTTGATAGTATGCATGGGCATGGAACAAATTTGACAGATTCTAAGGTTAGATTAGTTTGGGTTAGAATAGTTTCTTATTCACCATAAATCCAAAATGGCAAAATTCCAATTGCTTACACGCTTTTGAGAGTGTTAGTCTAAATTTTCAACCTGTTTTTAGTAGTATAATTAGTAGTCTTCAGACTTTCCTTTCAAAAAAGTAGCTTCAAACTCATGTGGACTAAAATTAAAGGATGAAGGTATATATGTGCAATATTATTGTTTGTTAAAAGTTCTAAGAAATTTTATAATATGTCTATTGTATTATATTTTCTTTGTTTCTTTTTTAATCTGCATTATTTGAATTATACACTTGTCTGCATAGAATTTTGACTAATAATATTTTTGATTTATTATATAATAAATCTATAGAAACATAATCACATTTCTAAATTCTAATGAATAGAGACACAAACCAAACCAGGGAAATTTCCTACTTGCCTTCTTCAGTTCTTCCACACCATATATAAGTCAACATTGCATCCTATAGGAGTTAATTATTATTTTATTTAGAGTTTGTTATAAGTTGTTAAGTTTGTTACAACAAGTTAGTTAGACAATAGTATATAAGCTGTTAGGACAGCTCTATTTCTTTTTGCAAGCTCATAAACTGAGAAATGAATATTGTTGATTCTTCTCTCTAAATACATTTTATCTCTACATTTTTCTTTTTTCAATCTGATTCTATATGGTACCAGAGCTTGAATCTCGTTTTTGAGATTGAATTTTGCTTTCGTTCGTAAAATTCTTACTACAGAGTTGAAATTTATTGCGAAAATTCTTGCGATTGTGAAATTTCTTGCAATTTCTGCGAAATTTCTTGCAATTGTAGCGAAATATCTTGAGATCTCTTGAAATCTTGAAAATGTATGAAGAATCTGGAATTAATGGAGGAAATTTGAACAAAGATCAGCAATCAAATAATGGAGGTACTCTTGATCCTTATTTCATTGCAACGTCTGATAGTCCTACTTCTTCTCTAGTTACTGCGGTGTTTTCTGGTACAAATTTTGTTAGATGGAGTAGGAATGTTAGGCGTGGATTAATTGCTAAGAATAAAGAAGGTTTTATCAATGGTGAGATTATAAAACATGGTGTTATGAGCAAAGATTATCAGAAGTGGAAACGTGCAGATTTTATGGTTGTGAGCTGGATTTTGAGTTCTATGAGCTCAGATTTAGCAGATGATTTTGGATACATTGATTCAGATGTAGATTTATGGCGTGAATTGAATGAAAGATTTGGACAAACTAATGGACCATTAGTTTATCAATTGAAAAAGGAAATTGACAGTTTAAGGCAAGAAAATATGACTATAGTGTCATATTATGGTAAATTGAAGAAACTTTGGGAAGAAATGCAGTGTTTGAGAGTTTTTCCATCCTATACTTGTGGTGCTTTGAAGAGTTGTAGTTGTGCTTTTCTTAAGAAGGTAGTTGAATTTGAAGATGAGGATAAAATGATGAAATTTTTGCTTGGATTAAACAGTGGATTTGATAATACAATAACAAATGTGTTGTCTATTATTCCATTGCCTAGCATAAATAGAGTGTTTTCAATTGCTCAGCAAATTGAAAAACAAAAGGAAGTAAAAGGTGTTGTAATTGAAAGCAGTGCACTGGCAGCACAAGTTTGCAGGAATGATCAGAGGTCTAGTGTGTATGTTCAAGGTAAGAGAGATTGGAAGGATGAGAAAAAGGATAAATAAACAATGCACTCATTGTAAAGGAAGAGGACACACCATTGATCAATGTTTCAAGATCATTGGTTATCCTGAATGGTATAATGCCATAAAGGCTGCAAGAGGAGGTAATAATGTTGCTGATGGTGGTAAATTGATGGCTAATGTGCACACTGCAGAACAGTATGCAGATAATCCACTTGATGATTCAATTGGAGATATCACTGGTATTGGTGGTCTTAATTCTGAGATGCTCAATGCAATTTGTCAAGAGGTTATGCGAGCAATGAAGGGTAAACATCCACAATCTGGTGGTGATGTTGGAGCTAGCTGTTCTTTTGCCAATTTTGCAGGTATTGTGTCTCATTCTCTTAATTGTCATGTGAACAAATACAATGAAGAATACTTATGGATAGTAAACTCTGGTGCATGTAATCATATGACATATGATGAGAAATTATTGACAAATAAAAGAATGTTGAATACACCAATCAAAGTAGGCTTGCCTGATGGGAGTTATAAGATTGTTGAGAAAATTGGAGATGTCATTTTGAATGACAAATTGGTGTTAAAAGATGTTATGTTAGTGAAGGATTTTAAATATCGCTTGATGTCTATTGGTAGGTTGATTGAACAGAACAATATTACAATGAACTTTACTGTAACTGGATGCTATTTCCAGGACCATACTAGGTCTGTTCTTCTTGGTGCTGGTAAAAGAGCACATGGATTGTATTATTTTACTAGACACAAAGATTTGAAGAATTATCAAGGAAAGGCTGCAGGTTTGTTGTTATTGGTTGTAATACAGTAGTGAATGATGTACATAAGGATGAAGTTGTTGAGTTTGTGTCTTCTGGGTTACCTAATAAAACTGCAACTAGTGTTGCTCAGAATAAGATTGAAGGAAGAAATAATTTGGATTTGATGCATGCTAAACTTAGACATGCTTCTTTATCCAAGATGAAGTATATTTCTAGTTGTGAATGTAATGGTCTTGATGAATACAATTGTGAGATTTGTTTCAATTCCAAACAACACAAACTTCCTTTCCCTATTAGTACTAGTAGGGCTGCTGGTTGTTTTGATTTGATCCACATAGATTTGTGGGGTCCTTACAGAGTGAAGGCATTAGATGGAGCTTCTTATTTCTTAACTTTACTTGATGATTATATAGTAGAGTTATATGGACCTTCCTATTACATAACAAAATGCAAGTTGAGAAGACAGTGACTCATTTTTTAGCTATGGTGAATACTCAATTTAATAAGAAAGTGAAATGTATAAGATCTGATAATGGGACAGAATTGGTAAAAGCATCTTGTACAGATTTGTTTCTGGGAAGGGTATATTACAACAGAAAAGTGTTCCTTATGCCCCACAGCAGAATGGGAGGGTAGCAAGAAGACATAGATATCTGCTTGAAATAGCTCGAGCTTTGAGATTTCAAGCTTCACTGCCAAAGAAGTTTTGGGGTGATTGAATTCTGACAGCAACTTATTTGGTGAATAAACTCCCTTCTAAAGTCTTGAATTGGAAATCACCATATGAGGTATTATTTCAGAAAACTCCCTCTTATTCTGAACTAATAGTATTTGGTTCTCTTTGTTTTGCATATAATATGCAAATAAAGAGAGACAAATTTGACTCTAGAGCCAGAAATGTTTATTTCTTGGCTACCCTTTTGGACAAAAAGCTTTCAAACTATATGATCTAGATACACATACAACATGTGTATCTAGAGATGTTGTTTTCTTTGAATCAATTTTTCCATATAAAATTGCTAAATCTATTGATCATGTTACTTCTGTTCACTCTCAAACTCTGGTCAATTTTGGTTCTGAATCTGAATTATGTGATAATCCTGTCATTCTTGACACTACTATCATGAATTATGTTTCTTCTAGTTCTAATTCATCTTCTATTCCTACTATTCATATGCCAAACACTCCTACTTCTTTTAATTCTAATCATCCTGTCCCTGATCACATACCTTCTATTGAACCTGATGTTCCTGATTCACCTGATACCAGATTACCTACACCTAATCTTCATTTTTCTCCTGTTCCATGTATCAGGAGATCTTCTAGAACTATCAAACCATCAACTGCTCTTAATGATTTTGTTGGTGGTTACATACCTCATAAAAATCAATCCTCTTCTTCAAACACAAATTCTCTTTCTTTTGCTGTCAACTCTTCTCAAATTGTTGAACCCAAGAATTACAATCAGGCTAAACTTGATCCTAATTGGATTCATGCAATGGATAAAGAAATACATGCTCTTGAGAGCAATGACACTTGGGAACTGACAACTTTACCTCAAGGGAAAAAGGCTATAGGTTCTAAGTGGGTGTTCAAAACTAAACTGAATCCAGATGGAACTATTGAAAGACATAAGGCTAGATTAGTTGCTATTGGTTATCAACAAGTGGAAGGGCAAGATTTTAATCAAACTTTTTCCCCTGTTGCCAAACTAGCAAATGTTAGAACTGTCATTTCTCTTGCTGCTGTTAGGAAATGGCCTTTATGCCAATTAGATGTGAACAATGCTTTTCTACATGGCTTCTTGGATGAAGAAGTTTATATGTTTCCTCCTGCTGTGTATAAGAAGGCACAATTAGGTGAAGTATGTAAACTGAAAAGATCCATTTATGGTTTGAAGCAAGCTTCAAGACAATGGAATAAAGAGCTCAGTAAGTTTCTGAAAAGTTTGAATTTTGTACAATCAAAACAAGATTACTCTCTTTATACTAGAAATAAAGATGGAGAATTTTTAGTCATACTTGTGTATGTTGATGACATAATGGTGACTGGTACTTCATATTCTCAAATAGAAGTGGTGAAACAAGCTTTAGATAAAGCTTTCACCATCAAAGATATTGGTCAACGGACCTATTTCCTTGGTATTGAAGTTCATAGAACCGACAGAGGTATATTTCTTTCTCAAAAGAAATATATTAAAGATATTATTGAAGATGCTGAAATGCAAGATTGTGTTCCTCCCCCTGCTCCTTTGTCTTGTGGATTGAAGTTATCTACTGAAGTTGGTGAATTATTAACAGAACCAGATGTCTATAGAAGATTAGTAGGAAGATTGCTTTACTTCGGGATAACTAGACCAGATCTGTCTTATTATGTGCAACATCTGAGTCAGTTTATGCACTCACCAAGAGTTGCACACTTAAGGGCAGCTTTGCATCTTGTTTAGTACTTAAAAGGTACAATAGATACTAGTCTATGGTATAACTCAGACACAGATTTCATAGTCAAGGCTTACAATGATTCTAACTGGAGCTCTTGTCAATTTAGCAGCAGATCTCTCAGTTCATATGCTATATTTCTTGGCACTAATCTTGTTTCATGGAAAACCAAGAAGAAATTTAGTGTTAGTAAATCTTCAGCTGAAGCTGAATACAGAAGCATGTCTGCTACTGCTAGTTAATTGGTATGGATCCAAGGGTTACTAGAAGACTTGCAAGTTTCTGTTCAATTGCATATTACTCTTTATTATGATAATACTTCAGCTCAACATCTTGCACAAAATCCCATGTTTCATGAGAAGACTAAACATCTTAAAAGGGATATGCATTATGTTCGAGAACAAGTGGAGGAAGGCTTCATCAAAACAACACATGTTTCTAGAGTTGATCAATTAGCAGATTTCTTGACCAATTCTCTTGCATCTACTCATCATCAGTTGCTATCTGCCAAGTTTGGACTTATTTCTAAGGTCCAGTTTGAAGGGGGAGTACAGGAGTTAATTATTATTTTATTTAGAGTTTGTTATAAGTTGTTAAGTTTGTTACAACAAGTTAGTTAGACAATAGTATATAAGCTGTTAGGATAGCTCTATTTCTTTTTTGCAAGCTCATAAACTGAGAAATGAATATTGTTGATTCTTCTCTCTAAATACATTTTCTCTCTACATTTTTCTTCTTTCAATCTGATTCTATACACTCAACATTATTTGGCATCGTTTATGGGAAAACATCCAGTATTAGAATAGGAACACTCCTTTAATGTTGTTTCACTCAAAACTCTTGTCACCTTCACAATAGACAATATAGTCAATTTATATCCTTTCAGAGGAAGATCAAAGCCGTAATCACCAACCCTAGGAGGAAATCTCACTCCTAAACATGATCTTGATTTTTTTTACATTTATCGTTAGAGTTATGACAATATGCTCTTGGTTTGACATTTATGAGATGTGAATTTTGTGTGTCCAACACTCCAACTTATATAAATAAATGGAAGTGTAAATGTGGAAGTTATAATAGCTAAGAGCATGCCCACTCATGGTAGAATTGGCCATGAAATTGGGTCATCCATCAAAGTCAATAAAAACTTTGCCTTCCATCCATGGATTTTTCATGTTTCACATTGGGTCATAGAATGATTAAATTCATGTTTAGGCATCCTATGACCCAAAACATGGATTGAGTCATGTAAAAGTAGAAGGAAAGGGCCCACAAAAAACTTGATAAAATTGGCGGGCAATAACTCAAAACGTAGAGTTTTGAGGTGCAAAAAATAGGAGAGCCAATCCCATTGTGCCACGCATGCATCAGCTCAACAAGAAAATTGAAGGCAAATTTTGACGTGTCAGACACGCGTCAGTACTGGGCAGCGCGCCCAGCGAACCAGACGCTGCCAAGTGGCTCTTTAATTTATTTTTGTTATTCAGATTTTGTAATCTGAATAACTTTAAAAATACAAATAAAAAAAAATTCACCAATAGTCATATTTTCTTGAGATCTATAAATAGACATCCATTTTGTTATATTTTGACACACTTTTAAAATTAATTATTTTTGGGTCATGAGTGGGGTGCATTTGTCAAAATGAGTCATAAAGCATGACCAACTTTTGTAAGATGAGAGAGAAAGTTGATGAAAGAGAGGGATGTCATGTTTTTTTGGGGCATGAGTGGTGATATATTTAATCTAAGGAAGATTAAACAAGATGCGGAAAACGTGTGTATCAAGTATAATTGTTCGAACAAAAGTCAAGTAATCAAGATAGATCTTAGATGAGGCAAAGCCACCACAAGAAACAAACTAAGGGTTTTGATGCGTAAAGGCTAGGCCACCAGCAATCAAGAATGTTTGTGTAAGCACACTTTAAGTTTTAACAAAACTCACAAAACTTTAATCGATTCACTCTAAAATGAATAACTCGTACAACCTAAACTATTTATATGAAATAAAAACGCAAACCCTAATAGGCTTAGGACAAGTCCCTAAGTCCTAGACTTTTAACACCTTTGAATCATGTAAAATCCATCGTTTTAAGAACGTAGGCAAAACCATGACTCCTAACACAAATAGAACTATAAAGCAATACAGATAGTTTGAGTCCTAACAGAACTAGAACTCCAATAAGCATGCTAAGCACACGCCTACTCACACACCACCTAAGTTGGTTAGCAAACATGCTACCACCTTGGTAGTCAGCCCCATGAAGAGTCCTCCATGCAAATCAATTGAGCCAAGATCCAAACTAACATTCTTATGTACAAAAACTAGTAGATTTGCATCACTTACTCCTGTATCATCCTCCTCTTCTTCGAAAACAATTGTCGTCAATTGAGCCATATCATCATCATGAATATAAGGAGCCAAATCACCCACATTAACAATAGAACTCACGTTATAGTCTCCGGGCAATTCAAGCTTGAAGGCATTATCATTAACCTTCTCAACAATCTTAAAGGGACCATCGGAACGTGGCATGAGCTTATTCTTGCGAAGGCCAGGGAATCTCTCCTTCCTTAGATGCAACCAAACCAAATCACCAACCTTGAAAGCATGTTGTGTGCAATGCTTGTTAGCCAATTGTTGGTATCTTGCGTTCACCTTCTCAATCCTAGCTTTCACTTGTGCATGAAGCTTGAGCATTGCTTGCGCCTTTTCCTTAGCATCAATATGATAAACTTCATCATTAGGGAAAGGAATAAGATCAATAGGCACCCTTGGATTTGCGCCATACACAACCTCGAAGGGAGAGCATCTCGTGGCATATGTAGGTGACCTATTGTAAGCAAATTCAGCATAGGCAAGCTTGACATCCCAATCCTTGGTACTTTTGCTAACAAGTCCTCTAAGCAAAGCGCCCAAATTCTATTTGTAACTTCGGTTTGCCCATCAGTTTGAGGGTGGTGTGATGTGCTAAAGCAATAGCTTAGTACCAAGTAGCTTCCACAAAGTCTTCCAAAAGTAGCTCATGAATTTATTATCCCTATCACTTACAATAGTTTTAGGAACACCATGGAGACGAATTATCTCCTTACAATATAAATCAGCAACTTTAGAAGCATCATCAGTTTTATGACAAGCAATAAAATGTGCCATTTTAGAAAATCTATCAATGACAACCATTATAGAATCCTTGCCTCTTTGTGTTCTAGGCAATTCCACAATAAAATCCATAGCAACATCATTCCAAGGACAATCCAGAACAGGTAAAGGAGTGTACACACCTTGGCGAAAAGAACTCTTGGATTTTTGACATGTAGCACAACGTGAGATAATACCTTGAACATCCCCTTACATCTTTGGCCAATAGAAATGCTCTTGAAGAATAGCCAAAGTTTTATTCATGGGATATTATCTCAGATAATCCTGATATATGGCCTTTTTCCCAAATAACCCCGACATTTTCACCCCCATCTCGGATAACCCTAAACTTGTATTTTGTCATTAAACTTGACGGATTGATTGACAACGTTAACTATTTGGCGTTTGTAATTAAAAACCTATTTTTTAAAAGAAAAAATTGTGCTCTTCATCTCTTTCCTGTTCTTCACTCCATGTCTTCATCTCCTCCACCTCCTCCACCACTATGATTTTCTTTCTCTCCTCCATCCACCTCTTTCACCACTCTCACTCCTCCACTTCCTCAACCACGTACCCCTGATTTTCTTTGAATCGAACAAGAGAAAGATGAGGACTTGAATGGTACCTCCAAAAATTAGAATCAGTTGGAAATTTTGTTGAAGAATCTCAAATGAGCGCCGAAAATTTCGTTGGAAATCTTGCCAGAGAACACGCACAGTAACCAAAAATCTGACGAAAAAGGAATAAGAGAAACCACCAACAAAAATCATGCCAGAAATGTCATTATTAACACCGAACAATAGAAATTCATAGTTGGCTGGTAATTGGTATTCTCCATTTCTTGGTGTTGTACCTTTGTTCATCTATTGCTGTCAGTCTTGCACAGGTATGCGAGAATATATCTGTCTAAGGATATCTGAATCCATATGTGAGTTGTGAGAGAAGAAAGACTTCTACTTTCTCTCTCCTATAAATTACAGTTGTCCCAAGTTTGTAGGGTTTGAAGAATCTGGGTTTTTTTCTCAATTGGTAGTTTTATGACATGCGTTTTGTTGGGAATCAGTTTACCACATGGGATTTCGTTTTTCGTGATAATGAAGCAAAGTTAGTGTTGATGATTTTGTTTATTAGTTTAATTTTTGCGGTGTATCTATGTTGTTTGTCTACTTTTGATTAACAAAACAAGTCGCGTTCGAGTGGTCTGGTGCGTTCATCCTCATCCGATTTCTTTTTCTCTGTTGTTATTACTTATTACCTGTTTTCCTCTGCTTTGGGCCCTAAATTTAACACTCAAACCCTAAATTTAATTCATGGAGATTTCGGAATATGCTCATTGGACGTTTGAACTAAAACGTCAAAGAGTTAACTAAAAGGTATACTAGATCTGTGGAGGAGGCGAAGTGGGAGAGGAAGACGAGAGATAAAATCAGGGGGTGGTGGAGAAGGGAGAGTGGTGAAGCAGGGGAATGGAGGAGGAGAGAGAAAATTAGGTGGTGGTGGAGGAGGTGAAGGAGAGTGAGAGGATGAAGATATGATATGAAGAACGACAAGAGTGAAGGGGATGATGAACACAAATGGTTTTTATTCTTTTAAAAGATTAGGTAATTAATTATAAATGTCAAAGAGTTAACGCCGTTAGCTATTCCGTCAAGTTTAATGATAAAATACAAGTTTATGGTTATCTGAGATAGGGGTGAAAATGTTGGGGTTATTTGGGAAAAAGGCTTATATGTCAGGGTCATTTGAGATAATATCCTTTTATTCATTCCAAAGTGACCAGCAAGCCCTCCACCATGAGCTTCCCTCACTAACAACTCTCTAATGGAACATGAAGGTATACATCAACGATCCCCCTTGAAAAGAAAATCATTATGAACCACATAAGAACCATAGGACCCCTTGGAGCACGCCCCAAAAATCTCTCTAAACTTCTCATCCTCCTTGTAGTATTCCTTCACCAATTCAAACCCAAGGAGGCGTGTACTCAACACCCCAAGCAATGAATGGCGCCTAGACAAAGCATTTGCCACCACATTTGCCTTGCCCTCCTTGTATCTTGATGAGAAATTAAAAGATTGCAAAAACTCCACCCATTTAGCATGCCTAGGATTGAGCTTTTACTGCCCATGTATATACTTTAATGCCTCGTGATCAGAATGAAGCATAAAGTGACTTGGACGAAGGTAATGACTCCAATGATCAGGTGCACGAACTATTGCATAAAATTCTTTATCATATGTAGAGTAATTGAGTTTAGCACCACCCAATTTCTCACTAAAGTATGCAATCGGACGGTTCTTTTGGATTAGAACAACCCCTATACCAACCCCACTAGCATCACGCTCCACTTCAAGAGATTGTGAAAAGTCCTGCAATGCTAGAATGGGCGTATTACACAACAATTCTTTGATGCTATCAAACGCACTTTGGGCTGCTTTAGTCCAATTAAACTTTCCTTGCTTAATACATTCAGTCATAGGAGCTACCACACTACTAAAGTTGCACAAAAATCTTCTATAAAAAGAAGCCAAACCATGAAAAGAACGTACCTCCGAAATTGTGGTTGGAATAGGCCAACTTTTGATTGCCTCAACTTTCGATGGATCAACTGAAACACCATCTTTAGAAAGTAACACTATTCTAGCTTCCCATATAGCTTTAGCTTGCGCAACACCTCAAAAACCTCCCTAAGGTGAGTTAGATGCTCCACAACCCTTCGGCTATATACAAGAATGTCATCAAGATAAACCACCACACATCTGCCTAAGAATGGTTTCAACACCTCATTCATCAATCTCATAAAGGTACTAGGTGCATTAGTAAGTCCAAATGGCATGACAAGCCACTCATATAACCCCATCTTAGTCTTAAAGGCGGTTTTCCACTCATCTCCCTCTCTCATTCGGATTTGATGGTAGCCACTCCTCAAATCAATTTTAGAGAAAAAGTAGAACCATGCAACTCATCAAGTAAATCATCCAACCTAGGAATGGGAAATCTATACTTCACAGTGATGTTGTTTACAGCCCTACTATCAATGCACATGCGCCAAGTACCATCTTTCTTAGGCACCAACAAAGCAGGAACTGCATATGGGCTCATACTCTCTCTAACATAACCCCTAGACATCAATTCTTCAATTTGTCTTTGCAACTCTTGTGTCTCTTGAGGATTACATCTATAAGCAGCTTTTTTAGGAAGGGATGCCCCCGGAACTAGGTCAATTTGGTGTTCTATTCCTCGAATTGGTGGTAAGCCTGGAGGTAGGTCTTAAGGAAACACATCATTGTACTCATCAAATACTCTCTCTAAATGCTTAGGTATCTTGTACCCTTGCTGCTCCCCCTCAACCTCTTTTGCAACCAACACATAAACCTCACTTTCCCCTTCTAACTCCCTCTCAATCTCCTTAGCACTCACCAACAATGACCCCTTAGGTGTAGGAGAGGATGTTAAAGGTTTTAAGGCAGTCCTTTTCCCTCCCACCGTGACAATACACACATTAGAACGTCCATCATACTTCACAAAACGGTCATATTGCCATGGTCTCCCTAACAAGATATGACAAGCATCCATATTGCAAACATCACACAAAACATCATCCTTAAACTTGCCAATTGCAAACGTTATTAAGGCTTGTTTTGTTACTTTTATGCCAATGTCATCACTAAGCCAATTTAGTTTATATGGGCGTGGGTGATTAGATGTAGGCCACTTCAATTTATCAATGAGGGTTGTAGACACTACATTAGCACAACTACCATTATCAATGATTAAGTCACATACCCTTTGTTTCACTAAACAGCGAGTGAAAAAGATTGTGTCCCTTTGAGTGTCGTCCAAAGGTGCTGGTTGTGTATGCAACGTGCGTCGAACAATGAGTTGCTTGCCTTCATTGACTGGTTCCTCTTCCGAATCAGCCACATAATCATCCTCATCTTCATGCCCCTTAGTTTGATCACCATCAAACTCCGCTTCTTCGAAACTGCCCTTGGCATAGTCCTCTTCAATCTCTTGTATGTCTCTTAAAGTCATGACCCTATTGTTGGGACAATCCTTCAAGATGTGGCCATACCCCTTGCATTTAAAGCAAATGCGCCTCTCTTCAGTAGCTAAGGGTGTGGAAGCCTTCCCCTTGTAACCTTTGAATTTATCAAACTTAGGTGCAAACTTCGAACCACTAGCCTCCTCTTTCTTGCCCCCTACTATTTTGTCATAGCTCTTCACAAAAGGCTTAAAGGTCGAATTTTTCTTGGCCTTGGCATACTTTTCAGCCCTCATAGCCACTTGGACCACCTCCTCGAAACTCCAATAGGGTTGGAGATCGACCTTCTTGGCAATCTTCTTATCTAGACTAGTTATAAACCGGGCTATCTTGTGCTCGGCCTTTTCGTCTACATCACAAAGCATGTTAATCCTCTCAAATTCAACCACATATTCTTCAACACTTAGGGAATTTTGTTGAAGTACTTGTAATTTTCGGTACATGTCTTGTGTGAAATCAGAAGGAAGAAAGCATTTCTTCATCCTTGCTTTCAATTTCTCCCATGAACGTAGACTAGGTTTGCCATCCTTTCTCCTCTTAGTATTTAAGTTCTCGTACCATAAGCTCGCATATCCCGTCAGTTTAGGACAGCCACTTTGAATCTCTTTGCATCATCATAGTCCTTATAATCAAAGACTCGTTCCATTCTTTGCAACCATTCCAAGAACTTCTCGGCTTTCATGCTCCCATCAAACTTGGGCATATCAAGCCTTAAACCCCTATCATCATCCCTTGGCTGCCTCCTAGGCCTAGGGTTGCTTGCTTCATCCTCCGAACTAGAATCATGGTGATTGTTTCTAGTACTCCTAACAGGACTAGGAGTATTACTTCTTGGATGTCCACCTTGGCCTTGGCGGAACATACGCAGCATCTCGTCCATATGTGTGGTTAGGTCTTGGATTTGCCTATCCCTACGCATGTCTTGAGCCTGTTGAAGTGTAAGTCCTCTAGGGACTCGATCCTCCATGTCTCCTTGATCATCCTCCATGGCAAAATCCAAACAGAAATTGGACTAGAAGCTTGAAACTTGCGCACCAAGCAAACGAATGAGCTAGGTGTATGATTCGATTCTTGAACGTTTTTAACGATCTTGGATGAATTTTCTTCACCACTCGACAATTATAATCAATGACCTTTGATGAAACTTTGTGAAAAATCCAAAATCTTGGAAAAAAGATTTGATCCTGAAGGGTTTCTTTATGATCAAACTACTCCACCATAGCCGCACAAGCACCGGAAAAAAAATCGAGCTTCGTGTGGATGAAGGTGTTTGAATGGCTGTGTTTAATGGTTTAATGGTGGTGATGGATGTAACCAAAAGCTCGTGATACCAGATGATATATTTAATCTAAGGAAGATTAAACAAGATGCGGAAAACGTGTGTATCAAGTATAATTGTTCGAACAAAAGTTAAGTAATCAAGATAGATCTTAGATGCTCAATGATAAAGGCAAAACCACCACAAGGAACAAACTAAGGGTTTTGATGCGTAAAGGCTAATATAAGCCACCAGCAATCAAGAATGTTTGTGTAAGCACACTTTAAGTTTTAACAAAACTCACAAAACTTTAATTAACAATTCACTCTAAAATGAATAACTCGTACAACTTAAACTATTTATATGAAATAAAAACGCAAACCCTAATAGGCTTAGGACAAGTCCCTAAGTCCTAGTCTTTTAACACCTTTGAATCATGTAAAATCCATCGTTTTAAGAACGTAGGCAAAACCATGACTCCTAACACAAATAGAACTATAAAGCAATACAGATAGTTTGAGTCCTAACAGAACTAGAACTCCAATAAGCATGCTAAGCACACGCCTACTCACACGCCACCTAAGTTGGTTAGCAAACATGCTACCACCTTGGTAGTCAGCCCCATGAAGAGTCCTCCATGCAAATCAATTGAGCCAAGATCCAAACTAACATTCTTATGTACAAAAGCTAGTAGATTTGCATCACTTACTCCTGTATCAAGTGGGCATGCTCTAAGTATTCCCTCCATTCCCCAATAGACTTTCACTTTCTCCTCTTCACGCCAATACAGGTTTAGTACTTTTGTATCATTAATATCTTTAATTAAATATTAGTAACAATTATAAAAGTTTGATTATCATAATGTACATAATGAGACAAATCAAACAAGATCCCACACGATTATGTTTTTAATTATATACTGGAAAAAGATTTGGAAGGTTTTCTTTACTTATACATAATACCAAAATTAGAAATGGAAAGTCTATTAAAGGGCGCAAGGAGTAGTCAACTTATATGGGATTAGGATTAGCCAAAGTTCATTTAGTAGTGATGTTAATTATTTTAGTGTCAATATTAATTCAATTTACTGTTTTACTACCAGTCATGGCATTAAATTAATAATAAGAATATCTTAAATTATTATAGTGTTTTACTATCAGTCATGGCATTAAATTAATAATAAGAATATCTTAAATTATTATAGTGTTAATAATGACTTATTTTTTCGATTTTGATCTTGATTTATCTGATAAAAAAAGTAATAAAATCCTAAAATAGACTAAACTATAAAACATAACCTAGCTCTCAGTTAGCTAACAAGAGAGTGACAAGAGAGCTAAATAGCTTCAGCTAAATTATTATTATGCAGATTCATGGATAATTATATATGCCATCACTCAGTAACTAAAATTATTTATGAAACTGCATAGAGTACCATACTACGCAATAACTGAAGTTATTTATGAATTCCCTACAGTCTACAAATACGTTGTTAGCTAATTAACAATTAACTATTTACCCAAACTCATCATCAAACAGATTCATAGAACAATAGACATGTATTGGATTTTCTGACCCAACGTAAACGTAGGTTGATGGTGTAATCTTCACATTAAACTGAACTATTATTAATGTGTGCATATTCGAAGACTATTATCATCCCAACTGTAATTCAGTTGCAACTTTCTCCAGTTTCATTAAACTGAACTATATCAACCCACCAAAAACAGGAACTCTTGAGTATGGTTTCTGCCAACTAGATATCACCTCCTGACAAAGACATTCTACTTTACAACAATCCGCAACAAGGAAAATTCTCAGAAGATCTAGAGATAAAAGTTCATTTGAATTTAACGAAATCATCAGATATATTTATTCCACACATAAAGTTCATATTTATTTCACATACAAATAAAGCACACGAGCAACAAATTCTAAAGCATGACACGAAGACTATATCGTCACAACTTACAACCAAGGCATCGAGCTAAACAGACCGACATACATATTGCACACCAGATAGCATAGCACAGTACAGCATCGCATAGCATAGAAAGTTACAATCATAAGCACGGCCAGCCGCCAGGCACCAGCATATAATAGACCTAAAGGCGGCTAAAAAGCTAAACATGGGTGACAAGAATAAAAGCGAGAGGGAGCTTCAGCTTTCTGAGCTGTATGATGTCTCTCCAGAAGATGATGAGCCGTCTTCCAAACGCTTGAGCTCTTCATAAGCCCATTCAAGGCCCGGGCAATAGTGAACTGGTGGGTTGAATCGGCTGTCATTGATATCAGGTGGCAGGAAAGCACCATTCTCAACCAGAAATTTAACTGCTTCCCTATTCCTTTCTTTAGCAGCTAAGTGGAGGGGAGTCCCTGTAACCCAAGAGGGGAAAAAAACAAACCAAGAAGATTAGTATAGGACAAAAGAAAAGTTTCTAGTAAAAAGTGAAACTGGAAGAAATACGCATGGCTGAAGAGAATACTTACAACGACAGGGACCCTTAGTTCTGGCATCAATATTCGCACCCCGCTCAAGCAGCACATCCATGACTTTGAGATGGCCTCCTTCAGCAGCAAGGTGAAGAGGCGTCACCCCGTTTAATTTGGTACCCCAGGCAGCCACATTTGCATCCATACCCTCATTAAGCAACCGTTTAACCTGAATTTTAGTACCAAGAAGTAAAAAAATAAATGAAAATAACATAGGAAAAAAGTTACTCAACTGAACAGATGCTATGTGAAAACAGAAGCACAATAAACAGTGGATAGTAAAAAAACTGCCCTCCAGTCAAAAAGCAAATGTGTGGAACATTTAAAAAAAAGTCACGATATGCAGCAACAGATCAAGCGTTTTCAAAGGGATTAGCGAAAAGGAGAGGCTAGCTAAATTGCATATCCTATTGATCTCAGCCCCAAATAACATCACGCAGAAGAATAATTCCTCTAAAGGACTTGAAGCCAAAATGTATACCAGAAAGGATCTTTTCCTGGTTGGCTGGGATCCAAAGCGGTTGTTCTTCATGAGCAATTCGAGATCATGGACATATCATCGCAGTGATGATATGTGAAACAACTCTTAAGTTTGTCCGTAGCACCAAGCATTACATAATTTAAGTATGTGGGTAACACTAAGCAGTGACCATATGTTTCTAGCATATCATCAACTTAGATATCTTACTAAGATATCCCCCCCTACACGGAAAACTAATGCAACGAATAAGAGTATTAGACCGAAAAATGCTTATCACAATACTTCAAGTCATAATTACTAGCTATGTATTTTCTATGTAGTTTTAATCACTTCCATTATTGGTGATTCCAACAACAATGCCAAAGTCTTACTCCCAATAGAATGGGGTTGGCTGCATAAATTGAGATATCTTTGCCGATCGCCCACATGGAGCACCTACCTCCATTTTCTATTGTGAAGTGTTATATACTTCCGCAAACCTAATTATTTCATATCATTCTTAACGCCTTGCAAATCATGTCACCCTTGGCCTCCAAGGACTTCTAAACTTTCCACAATCTCAACTCTCCACTACCTTTATTGCTGCATTATCTAGTCGGCATCTAACATGTCTAAACCATCCTCACCGGTTCTCTCTTATCAAATCCTCAATATAAGCGAATCCAACTTTATTCTAAATATCTTCATTCTGAATCCTATCTCTTGATGTGTTCCCACACACCCATCTCAACATACGCGTCTCCACTACCCTCATCCTCCTAATATGAACCTTCTCAAATGCCCAACTGCCAACACTCAAACCCATAAGATAATGTTGTTCTATTAAATGTCATATGCCTTATAACCTTAGAGGTACGCATGATGACACAAAATCCCAAGTTGCTCCTCCCTAAAGGCTGCCTATGAGTGACATCTTGTCAAAAATTCCATTTCTTTATAAAGTCAATCCAAGGTACTCCCTCATGAATAACTCCTAACCATCAAATGTTACTACATCTCAATTTACTCCCTCTGAATACTAAGATAACACTCCATGCACTGAGTTTTGCTTCGACTTTGCCTAAACACTAGAAATTCTAATTTGAGACCAGTAAGTCAGATAGTGGACTACTTCATTAGGGCATGGAAGGGAAGAAGGGGCCGGCAAGGGTACCCCTTCTAGATGCTCCAGCCCTTTTGTAAACGCATCCACTTTCAATCCTTTCTTAAGCCTAGTGCCTTCACTGCTCTAATTTCACGTTAACCACATCTATGTTCTTGTTTACCAATACAATATAATTCACAAACAACATAAACCATGAAATCTCATCCTAGATAGATCATGTTATTTCATCTATTAGGGCCGTTCAATATCCCACTAACTAAATTACGTTACAAGCTTCACTAGGAACAAAATATATAACACATAACACAATAACATAGCTAAGATCCTAAGGATACACTATCTAGAGACTTCTATGTGCACTTGCTTAGTCCGTTACTTAATTTCTACATAATAGCGACAATGTCAACCAATTTGATCAACCAAGGTAGCGTAAAGAGACTCCCCGAAAAACAATGGTGTGCAACGGTTAAGTTGAGCAACAAGGCCTCTCTATCCAACACCTGACCCTCTCAATTATTCTCATACAAGTGAATTAACTTTTGTCCCTTAGTCCACAAAGGCACTTGTGTCGACTGGCAGCTATGTTACTAAGACTCCATTATTCAGTTTGCGGGCTTATGTACGTATACCCAAGCAAAGCAACTGTGGAAACAAACTCCCAAAACATCATAGAATACTATCCAAAAATGTATCAAAGAGGATGCAATTAGCATTCACTCTGAGAAACTTCAACAAGTAAGCAATAAACAGCAATTGAAGTATTGATGCAGATTCAGTAAATTTACAATCAAAGACTTAGACAAAGGGCAGGCAGACAAAAAGATAACTACCTCCTTAACGTTGCCCTTCCGAGCATTGATGTGGAGCGGAGTCCAACCCCTATCATCAGTATCCAATGTCGACCTCAGCGACCGCTTCTTCGACAACCGTCGCCCGGAAAACACCAGCTGCTCTCCTTGAGGTGTAATTAGCATGATTACTAATTACTATTACCCTTCAAAAGCACAATTCCCTTTCCTCCGGAAATCAACCGCCACAAAACAAAACCCTAAACAGACGACCTTTTTCTTCTTATTACTCAGAAACTGACTTTGAATCAATCAAGAAAAAACCAATAGTCGAAAATCGATATATCGAGATGACAAATATCAACTGCTTTACATGATTCTTTTTCCCGACAAATTACTACACCAAATCAAACTTTGAAAAGTGAAATTACTCAAAAGAAAAACAGGAAATCGAAATTAGCGAGAAAGACCGAAGTAATTAGCCATGTTGTATGGAGAAGAAGGATTCAAACCAGGACCAAAAACACGGAGATTGTTAACAAGGATGATTGAGGAAGCCGTGACCCAAGGAAGCTGAGAGAATAAGGAGATTATGAACATGATAATTTTGTGCAAAACCCTAATTTGGGGAAATCGGAAAAATCTAGCTAACGAGAAAGTAACTCCGATGAAAATCAAACAAATCCTCGATTTTTTGATGTTTGCATATGTGATTGGTGGAGAAAGAAACAGAAAAAAGGGAGTTTTACGAGTGTGATCAAGGAAGGAAAAGATATGCGAAGGAGAAATAAGGGTTTGATGAGAGAGATTCTTTTTCACAGGAGAAGTAACGTGTTTTACGGCTGCTGCGATCTTTATATTTCCACTTGAAACTTGAAAGAGATAAGAAACAAGGTTCTTTAAACTTTACTCTTTATAGTTGTGGACTTCTTGTGGGCTTTTCCCTTGGTGGCTTTACGGATGAGTCCGGCTATTTGGTGCAATGTTCACTGAATCAACAGAGAACATCTTTTTGTTCTTTTTTTTTTAATATGCTATAAATTGTCAAAAAATGTGTAAATCTAAAAACACTGTTAGCACATTTGTACATCAAACGCATTCAAAAACTATGCGCATCCAAAAATTATGTTCGCACAATCTATAATTTCTTTTGTACATCCAACACGTGTAAAAAAGTTCATTTTAATATGAATATCTTTCGTGTACCACATTTATTTTAAATCAATAAAACTACCTAAATCCACAAACTACTCAAATACGATCATAATACTTTCTTCCGTTGTTGACTACTTTGTTAGACATTTTTTTGTATACTCGCATACTACATTATAGACTAAAAACAAGAGAGTATTAACACATACCTGATTTTGGACAAGATGGCTAGTCACTGTTAGGAAACTCACTTCAAAAAAACAACAATTATCTCTTCTTTAATTAATAAATTGCAAAAAAAAATAGCAACTACTATGTGTTTTTCCTATCAACTTCATAAAAAGTACTACCGTATATTAATATGACTTACAAGAACTTCTATTCCTACTAGGAATATGAAAACTACCACTAGACTTCTAAAATAATTAGAAAACAATAAAATTGAAAAATAAGTACTCTCGTTTCTGCCTAAACTCCTATCTATAATATCCTAATTATATTAAACTTCCCAAAACACAAAAAGTTGTTATTCCAAAATATATCCATATATTAAAAAGGCTATAATTAATATTTTTTATGCTTATCGAATTATAACCCAACACTCAATACCTCCTCACATGAATCGTAAATTCGCCACAAATTGGGTACCTAGACAAGAGATGTCCAACTACCGGATATGGTAATTGACTAATGAGACTATCAATCAGACTATCACTATTTACTAAGTCCAAAAACAGTCGTTCAATTCAATGCACAATTCCAACATTTAACTTTGACAGCAGTAAGACAAACTAAAATGAGAACCCTAGCTACATTTCCATCTTCAAAATCCAGCAGTGATCACTATAATATGAAACCTCCAACAACTTCATCACATTCCAGTGGAAGCCAATACCAAGCAAACAACAATACACAATGGGCGCAACAAGAGACAGTGGAGTTGATAAACGTAAGAGGCCAACTCGAGACAAACTTCAGCACTTCTAAGCGTAATAGGGCGCTTTGGGAAAGCGTCGCTTCTTCCCTCAAACAAAAAGGTTTCTTTCGAACCCCTCATCAGTGTAAATCCAAATGGAAGAACCTCGTCAACCGTTACAAGGTTTCAATTATTTTTTTTCTTTTTGTTCATTCATCAATTAATTTCCCCATATTTTCATGTTATTTTCTAGCTCGATTTGTTGATTTGATAAAGTGGGAATTGCTAATAAGTTTGCTGAAGTAGAGTTAAAGTGTTAATTTGGTGATACTTTAAGTAATTTTACATATGCTTTGCTCAATTTAGTAGTTATATAATCAAACTAACAGTTGTCTTTATTCTGAGAATTTCTTTGTTTGGGTTATGTTTGATGGTCATGGTGTTCACCTTTGGATTTTGTTCTGATTTCATCAAAAAGATTGCTGAATTTTGGGAATCACAGTGAGACGCGGGCATTTGAATTTTGAGGGTTGCTGTATTTGGTATCTAGGATTTTTTTTTAAGTAATTTTTTTTTTTTTTTTTTTTTTTTGGTAAAGGTAAGAATTTCATTAAAGCTCAAAACTTAAGGCATGTCTACGAGGCCGTAGCCCAAATAGACACCCTTAGAAAAATTACAACCTAATTTGTACACAAGTAAGTAACCTATAAATTATTTACAGGCAAAATTTTTGATCTAGCAAGAATCAAACCACGATTTATCGGTAGCAGAAATCAATTTCGGCATTATAGCTCTAACCCGAATCTTAACTTGCTCTTGAATGACTTTAACTGTAGCTTGAATATTTTGAATTAACTTTACTGGCTTTGAAAATCATATTTGGATACAAATTAGTTTCCCAACTTCGTTTTCCTTTATTTGGTTCCTTGCCTAAAAATGGAGAGGAAGGGGTAGGGATGATGGAGAAACTATACCACATATGGTGGAAAATCAACATTCTTTCCTCAAGAATAATATTGTTCACTATCAGTGAAACTAACTTTTTTGCCCAAAAATTCATGTTTTCTCCTTAAGAATCTACATAGAGGAAAATGATAGTTCCCCGTCAAATGCAGCCTAACTATATATTTTGTCCAACAAAAGCATGCTTTGTTGTTGTTGTTATTGTTGTTGTTCTCGAGTAACATAGCACAATATGGACTCTTTCTATTCAAAACTTGGCCAAGAGGACTTGAACCATCCCTATGTTCTGTTTTATACTATGTTTCAGAAGAGTATTGAAAGTTTGCTGGCTGCCTTTTTCGTACAGGGTAAAAAGACATCTGATCCTGTTAACGGAAAGCAGTGCCCATTCTTTGAAGAACTGCATGCTGTTTTCTCTGAAAGATCCCGAAACTCGCAGCAATCTTTTATGGAATCCCAACAGGTTGCTATACAATCAAGGAAGAGAATGAAGAGTTACAGTGATGATCAGTTTTCAGATGACGTTTCTCAGGATGATGATGATGAAGGAGATGATAGCTATCAGGACGGTTTCATCAGAAGCAGTAACGCCCAGAAAAGAAAAACCGACAGAGAAGAACATGTATCTGCTGGTTTGATGTGTAGAAACTCCATAGATATTAGTAGTAGCAGCAGTATTCAGGAGATGCTTAGAGGCTTTTTCCAACAGCAGCAGAGGATAGAGATAGAGTGGAGGGAGTCTATGCAAAGGCACCAGCGTGAGAGAGAATTGTTTGAGCATGAGTCGCGGCACTCACTGGAGAAACTAGAGAGAGAGAGGCTGATGTTGGAGCAGGCATGGATGGAGAGAGAAGAGCAAAGGAAGATAAGAGAAGAGGTTCGAGCCGAGAAAAGAGATGCCCTGCTGACATCTTTGTTGAACAAGCTCATTAGTCAAGAGAATTTATAATGAAATGATTCATTGTATACTGTATGTTTCTCCTTTCACTTTGTACTAGCAATTGAATTCTGAAGAAGGCATTTGCAGCAGATTGGAGGAGTTAGGAAATAGTAATACTTAGCATTTTAGCAACCATAATATAGGAATGGTGGGATAATGTATCTGTAGAATTTATAATCCTCAGGCGTGTTGGAATGATATATATACACACTACTTGTATACTGAATTTCTGAACGGGTCTAGATAATTCGCAAGTGCTGTTTGGCCTAATCTGTTTTTGCAAATTCTTGTACTCCTATTACACTTCGATAGTTTAGATAAGAAGACTTAACAGTGGAAAAGTTATGCAATAATACTTAAAAGTTGAGCAATATTCATAAAAAAGAATTGGTTTGACCAAACCGTTAGATACTGTAGAAGACTAAAGACAGGCTACTCCTTAGAATCATTATAGAGAAGTCATTTGTAATGCTCAATTTTACATTCTGCTAAATCAATCACTAATTCCTGTACCTAAAGAAAAACATAAATCACTCTCTATTAGTCAAGAAAATAGAGGTTTATTTTATTGGCAGCTAAAAATAAGTATTATGCAACTGCTCAAGTTCGAATTTCATAAAAATCAAGTCATTTTGGATTCTTGTCATTTGTCAAGTGGGTTTGGATTTGGGTCACGTGACTGAAACATTTGGAGTATATTATTAAATTGTTCTATAATATGTAAACTGTATAATTTTAAGTTTTCATATGATGATGGTATGCTTTTTATAGGTTGAGCAGAACAATAGTATAAAGGTTTTATTGAAGTTTAGATATTGTATTACTTTTTTAAGTGGTTGGGTAGAAATTGGATTAGGCTGATAAAATGGCGGTTTGAATTAGATTGGATCAATAACAAGTTGAATCATATTTGGGTTGGATTAACAAATCTGGTTGAAATTAGGTTAAATTAATAACAAATCGGGTTAAAATTAGATTATGTTAATAATAAATTAGGTTGAAAGCAAGTCACGTTAAAGTCAAGTCAAGATGGATGCTAGTTGTATCATGTCCAATCAAATCGTTACTGGTCAGTTGCAACTTCAATTCGGATCTCTACTTAGGTCATTTCGAGTGTTGTGCTTCTCTCGGATCAAATACAGTTCACGTTCACATCTTTAATTCTCGAATTAAATAGGATAACAGCTTGATTCCGATCAGTTTGGGATAGGATGATCATTTTTTTATGGATCCAATAGGATCAAATCATACTCGATTTCAAGTCGGTTCTTGGGTTAGGTCAACTTTTGATGTCTCTTGAATCTCTTAATTTTGAGGGAAATATTCCGACTTCATTACGCTATTAGTCAAGCATTGCTTTTTCTTTTTTTCTTTATGATAATGACTTCTTAAAAAAAATGGTTTCTAACATATGTTAATTTATGCTTGATAGAATTCAATGGCATAAATTAACCCCAGCTTATAACACTTGTAAGTTAACTGATAAGTCTTTTGGGTCGTTTGATTTGATGGAAAAGATTTTCCACGGAAAATGATTTTCTATCAAAAGTATTTTCCGGTGGAAAACGCAAATGAATATTAATTTTCCTTTGTTTGGTTTTTATGGAAAGCTATTAAGCTAAGAAGGGAAAACTGGAGATGTTGGGAATGAGAGAGTGGAGGAAAATGATTTCCCTTCAAATTTTGGATTTTACAAGAGGGATGGAAAACTCTTTTCCATCTTAATTTTCCTTTTTAAAATCCCTTGTCCAACCAAACAACGGAAAATGGGGAAAATTATTTTCCTGAAAAGTGTTTTCCTCCAAAACAAATGAAGCCTTAAGGAAAATCGGTTTACTTTCAGCTACAAGATAAACAGCACTGGCGTCCAGGTGCCCCCAAATTATTTCAAAGAACAGGCAACAACAACCATAATGTAACTGTATATAGATCGAAGCATATTCGGGTACAATTTAAACATTTCACCAGTATCATGAGCAGTTTTCTACACCATGAAAACAGGATTTGACCAATATGTCAACTTGAATTGTTTGGTGGCTTTTCCTTGGGATGCTTCGAGCCATAGTGATCAACAAGCTGCTTGTCATTAGCTAGCTGTGCCTGCAAGAACCCGAAAAAAACAAACACGCACACACAGTTGAGGAATTGAACAGTTAAATCAGCTAAAAACATAAAATTGCAAACTAAGAACATCAGCTACGTCTACTTTCATGAGCCAAAGAAAATTAAGAAAAGCACGTTAAAAAATAAAAAGTCTAAACAGTTTAATCAGTCAATAAGAAACTAATAAGTCCAATACATCCTTATTCCTTTCTCAAGATGACAGCTCATAGAAACATTCACAACTTGTAGATACAGGCAAACACCAGATCAAGGTTTGGAGTGCCCAAAAGAAAGTCAGAGATGTAGAGCACTCAAATGATGCAGCTTGTAGTTAAACACACTGAACCTTAGTTGATCGAGAAGTGGGCAAGAAAGCGAATTTCACGGTTCAGAAAAGATAGAAAAGGTTAGAGATGGAACAATTCATAATCGAGTAAGGCTAAAAGCATCAGCACCCATGAGAGGAGAAGGAAACCAGACTACCAACCAAAAAAACTATAAGTCTCAACCCATCCACCGAGCACTCACTGAGTCACTGGTAGCCGGTGTCAGCTAGCAAGCTTTGGTAACACAGGTAGTAAGGTACAGGTCTTTCAGGGAATTGGTTATTATGTATGATGTGAGTTGGCAATAGACCAGCCAACAGTCTGACCCACATTCCAGAAATTAGCAATTGATTCAAGCTCCATTACGGCAGAATATATCAGGTAAAAAAGCATTCATGTCCTTCGAGGAACAACAGGAGATTTGCGTTACCATATATAGAGTCGTGTTATAGACAGTTTCTCAAATAAGGGGTCTTCTGGGAAATGACATTCATTTTGCAGATGGATCCAATTGACAGACGTGCCTGAATGCTGCTACTGACTAACATTTGTCTGAAGTACATGAGCTGAGATGATTGTTTACATGGCCTACAGCATTAACTCCTATAGGCATCACGATATTGAATAAGAGGGATGTATACATGAATAGAAACAGCTGTTAGGAGTAGAACATAGATGAATGCATACTGAACTCTGAAACATGAAGGCAGCACAGGACATCTACAAACATATAGGACCACCTGGTAGTCAGGCTAGTTTATAGACTAGGAAAGTCGTACTAAGGATAGATTATGAGTGCAAATTTAATTCTGCCATGTAAAGTGGCCCGAATATAGCAAGAGCAAAACTCAAAACTCAAAAGTATCAAATAGGTAGGTCAAATGGAATGGAGACAACAAGAAATGATTTATTTATCTGAAGGAAGAAAACAACAAATGTTATTCAGGAGTATAAGGAAGTGTTCCATATCAACGGAAAGTGAAGAAAGGCAAAACTTATCCTTTACTGAATGGTTGTTGCTATATGTGTTACCACTAAAGATTTTTTAAAATATCCTGCACATACATTCAGGAGTCTCGCAATCCCCACAACTCTACTACAGATGGATTCAAGTATAAGAATCACTTACTGCAAGATCGTAAAATTGTTCATCTGTCAAAATTTCCCTACTGATGAAATTCGTGGAAGCTGTTCATCATCATCAATAATTACATCTGAAGCCCACCAAGGCCAACATAGATGGTGTTGGGAAGTAAAGGTATACGCAACCTTACTTTTAGCCAGCGTAAAGCCAATAGAGAACCTATATCTTGAGGACCTCAATGAAACATTTATCTGGTACAATTTAGTGGGTAAAAAATTTTCATCATGTGGAAAGTAGTTGCTTAAGAATAATACGTCCGTCTTTTTCAAGGGCACTACAGGATTGTGCATAATAATGCAGGCATGATAGTATATAACAAAACTATCTGCTTTGAGATGCATTAATTTGGATTAGCTTGTTAGAAATAGTTAAAGATGAGTAAGAACAATTCATGTAAACTACTAAAAGGCGATATACTTGAGGTTGAGGGTAGAGTAGGAAAATTTTGGCATAGATAGTGTAGCCAAGACTTAACAAGAGGAAAAAGATCCAAAAGCAATAATTAAGGGTAAAATTTGTATCGAAGCATAGATTGTGTCTAAACAAAAAGTATCATATAAGTCAAAAAACTAAAGAATAAGGTGACTATCTAGTAACTATTAATAATGGAAATAGTATCTATAATAGCTAATCACAAATAAATGCAAAACTAATAGTTCCTCCGTTTAGAAATATAGTTGCACCATTTGAATAGTGTTTACTATTCACATCTTACACTTTGATTGTATTCGGTGATTTATATTTTAGAAAAACATAGTCATATGGGATTTTGTTAGATTTGTCTCAATGTATATTTTTGAAATATCAACTTTTTATAATTTTCAGGTATTGATAATTAAAGATATGAATGTTTGAAATCATGCATCGGCAAGCCTGAAAACATAAAATGGTGCAACTATTTCTAAACGAATGAAGTAAATTTTAAAACCCTCAGAAAAAAGGTGGGGGAAAAAAGGAATACAAGTGTCTAAAATAACCACCTTAGAAAAGGGAAAGGAGGAGGGTAATCAAAGGCCATGCAGCACCTAGACTAAAGGGTAAAATGAGATCTCCTACTTATGGTCAGCTTCACACACAACTTATCAAGGGACAAATGCTAAGCTCGAAATGCGACAGCCTTGCCATTTTACTTCCAATTCCTAGGTTTGGCCTTTTTCTTACAATGATGAAAATTTCTTCTCAGATCTCCTAGCTGGAGTTTTTTTACTTTCCCCAACCGAAACCAAAGATCAAATGGATGAAAGGTATTTTTGTTCATATACAAGACCGGAATTTCCTTTCTATCAAGCTCAATTATGAAGGACTAATTCCATCCACAACCAGGGTCAAGCGACAAAAATATTCTACCACCAAGAAATAGCTCATCATCCCAATACTAAAGGATGGTTTCCACCAACTACATTCCTATTCCAATAACTATGTCTAACCTCTTTGTCCAATGAGTCCGATCCTCTAACATCATGATTCATGAATAGTACACCATCACTAATGGTAAAATCAATCAACATAATCCATTGGTTAGACAACTCCCAACAAAGTTTTGAGGTTCAAATAGATTTCTTAGTCGTTAGACAATGGGCACCACAAAGTAGGAGAAAGTGAAGATAGTCCATATTGGAGCCATTTGCGATGACAAATTCTTAATATTACAAATTCAATGAGATACAAAAACCATAGAAGGCACCCAGCCAATATAAACATCAATTAAGCACCATGTTTATGTTTGAATTGCTCAAGATGCACTTACTTGAATTGCGTAAAAGCGAGTATAATGTGACTATCCAAATTATTGTCAGATCTCTTTCAGCAAAAATAGTGTCGTAGCCATCAATCATAATCATAAAGGTTGGGAACAATGTGACGATTATTTACTAACAAAAGGAGTAAACAGATGACAAAAACACGAAAACAACTGTTATTTCCCTTCCCACTAAACTCACAAAATTCACCAATCAACTACCATTAAGGCTCCGTTTGGTAGGGCAAACGTTTTCCGAAAATTTTCCTCTTTTTCAGTTTAATTCTTTGGAAGGTGATGGAAACCATTTTCCTTTCAAAATGAAGGGAAATTGTTTTCCTTTCTTTCTCTCTCTCCTTTCTTCCCCTTTCATTTCCTCATTTTTCTTACATGAAACCAAACAACGGAAAACTAATTTAGGAATTGTATTTTCTTTTGTAAATTGTTTTCCATGAAAATCATTTTACACTGAAAATGTTTTACGCCCTACCAAACGGAGCCTAATTCTTATCAGAATTACATTAATTCCAAGCTTTATACAATTATTATTAAAGAACAACTCCAATGCTCGGAAAATCTCATGTAAAACCCAAAACTGACAAAAAAAAAAACCCATAAAAACCCAGAATCCCAGATAGCAATAACAATTATAAACCAAGACCCAATTAGGAAAATTCAATAGCTAAATAAATACCCAAATACAATAAATGTTTTTTATTGAACAAAAAGAAAAATCGAAACTTTAGACGAACCTTACAGATGGAACAGATGACTTTGAGGCCAACAGCACGAGCCTCGAGCTGGGATCCCTTACCCTTTTGATTCTTCTCAGCGTTTTTTTTCTGAGCTTCGATCTTTTGCTTCCCTCTTGTCATTTCCTCTTTCTCTCTCTTCTCTCCGCCGCAAACACAGTTATGAATTATGATCGATTGTAATTTGTTAAAATAGAATATCTTCTTTTCTTTAGGGGATAAAATAGATTATCTTTTAGTTGGGTTTATTTCGTAGATGTTGTATGACTTTAGAAATTATGATTTTTTTTAATTAAGAAACAAAAAAAGAACTTGGTGTTCAATGTAAGTTACATAAATATCCATATCCTTAAAACAAACACAAAGCCAACTGTCGATAAAGGGTTTTTTCACCAAATGCTCTTCGAGTTTTGACGAAATTCACTATATACCTTCAATGTTTTCAAAATTCACCAAATACCCCTCAGTTTCATGGTAATACATCCAATTGAACCTCTTGTCAATCATCTGTTAGTCTAAAAGTTAGTTACCAATACCCCTAAATTTAAACTTATTTTACCATGTACCCCTTAATGTTTTTAATAAGAACCTGTCATCTAACGGCTATAAATTGATTTAAAAGAACTAGCTGTTAGGTTTTGCTTGATTTCTTTATATATTTATGACCCCTACCTAATTCTCTTACTTTTTCTTTCTTTTGTCATCTATCTTACTTTTTCTTTCTTTTGTCATCTATCTTACTTTTCCTAATGAGCTCTCTCTCAACAACATCTTCCTCAACCCAAGAGTACTCTACATGCATTAGAGTTCCAGATTGAATTTGTAGATGTGGGAGGAAATTTGCAATAAGAAGCTCTGATTCAACTTTAAACTCACAAAGGTTGTACTTTAAGTATGATGTTTGCGATACTTTTAGGTGGTGCAAAAATTGTTAAGCAAATTGGAGGCAGCCACCATGAAGCACAAAGCATGAGGAGCACAAACTTTGACAAAAACAATATACAGGAAGAGCTTAAGCAAATGAAGAAAAAACTGAAAGAACAAAAAAAAAAAATTAGTTAGGCTAACAACTAAGTTACGGTTAGTTATGTTTGTATCAGTTTTCTTTGTAACTTGGAAGTGAATAATGTACTCACATAATTTCATACTTCAATACAAACCTGAAAATCAGCATTGTCATTGTTGCATAAATTTGTATGCTCTATAAACAACTAAGCATTTTTTCCTGGTATCGTATCTTTACAAAAACCCACAATACTAGAGTAGCTTTACAAAAACTTTTTAACAGGCAAATCATCAATACATAACTTAATCAATGTTCTCCTATGTCTTAAAACCAAAAAAAATCAACAAAATGTGCACACAAGCTGCTACCGTTAGTTAGGGGGCCTTGTTGAGTTCCTTGGTTTTGAAATTATGACAAATAGTCGAGTTGTTCTAACGAAGAACTAGGTATGTTGCTGTGTTCTCTATTGTTCCTCTGTGCAGCAAACAAGTGCTTTCCAAGATGGGGTTTAATGAAGCCTTTCTCATAAAGATCCGGGTATCTCTAAGAGAAAAGCTCAAGTCTTGAAGTGCATGAAGATAATCACTAGTGAAAAAAACCCTAAATGTCACAAAAGAACTAATTCGGTTTTTTCAAAACCGGATCGGTTAATTTAGTATTTTTCCGCACAATTTTCATGATCAAGTAACTGATCCGGTTTTAACTTGAACCAGATCAGTTAATAATAATTGATCCTGTTCAAGTAATAAGTGGACCGGATTGGTAGGTTGGCCCATTATTTACGCGCAAACTAAAGCCCAACTCATAGTTTCCCACTTTCCCTCGCCATCTCTTACTTTCCCTCACTTTGACTCTTTTTCTGATTCATTAATGGCTTCAAACTAGGGATGGCAATGGGTAGAGTCTGGGTAGGGTAAGGCTAGGGTAAGGGTAGGGTAAGGCTAGACCCTTACCCATACCCTAACTTTTGGATATAGACCCATACCCATATGGTAAAAATTTTTAGGACCCTTACCCATACCCGTAGGGTCTGGGTAGGGTCTAGGGTCTAAAAGGTCCAACACAAAATAAATCCGCTTACATTTTCACATGTATATATAATCGTGAAGCACGATTTCATATATTAATTTTGCAATTAGCACACGTAATATCACGTACATTCCATACCAATACATATTTTTTGCATATCCCAAAAGTCTCATACATCAAAATATAAATAAATATATTTTTACATGATTGCGATTTGCGGCTAGGGTTCCTAACTGAAGGAGGGTTTTCGTTTTATTAGAAGTCTGCTGGTAGGATATGTTTATTTATTTTAATTTTAAAAAATAAAAATATATATTTTAGTTTAGATGGGTCTATGGGGTAGGGTTTGGGTAGGGTCTGGGTATTTGAGGAGTGGACCCTTACCCTACCCTTACCCGATAGGACCAAGACCCACACCCTACCCTTACCCATAAGGTCCAAAAAATTAAGACCCATACCCTAATTTTAGGGTAGGGTCTGGGTGGGTCTAGGTAGGGTCCTGGACCCATTGCCATCCCTACTTCAAACCCTTCCCAACAGAAATTGCTACTCACAAATCATGAAAAATTATAAACTAAAAGACATTAACAACTATTAACATGAACTAAAACAATAATGTAGGATGAACAAGTAAATATAGTGAGAATGACATGAAAATAAGAAAATAAAGCAATAAAATATGAGAAAGAGTAAGAAATTCTCATTAAAGTTGCAAGGAGTGTCCAAATCTTCAAGTTTCCTTCTTAGATTCTTCAAATTCCAAGCTTTCAACAAGTTTTCTCACTTCTCCCTCTAGAAGATGAGATTTTCTCTCTCCTAGGGTCCTAAGAATTTCAAATCTCCCTTTATTAAAATATAATGTAAAATTAGCTTGCTCTAAAATGAGAGGAGTTTGCATTATATAGTCCTAACATAAACTAGGCATAATTACAAATTAACCCCCATTCAAAAAGAGGATTTAAAAATAATGATTTCCGGAAAAATTCGACCTGGGTAGGTGGAGTGAGTTGACCTGGGAGGGTCGGACCAACAGGATTGAAATTTGAGTTTTCCGCAGATTGACCCGGGCGGGTCAGTTGGCCCGAGGGCTCGGGTCAATTTTCAGTTTCGTCAGTTCATTTTCAAATGGCCATATCTCACTTGTTTTGCATCATAATTGAGGTTGTGACCACTTGTTGGAAAGCTATTGAGCCAAACTTTCATCTCCAACTTGAATCGCTCAAAAATGTTTTGTGAGCTAAACGTTATGGCGATTTGAAGTTGACCCTTGTATGCAAACCCTTCCAAAACTTCTTATATTTGTCCCTATGAACTCGGTTATGCTTCCTTGACCTTTCTCTTCGATCTTAATATCCGGGGTTTTGCAAGTATCCTCCAAGCATGCTCCTAAGTCCTGAAATGAAACAAAGTGCCCAAAGAAAGTGCATACGAGGAGGAAAATTGCACAAATTAAGAAAATAGCTAACAAACTAGCATAAACTAACTCAAAAACAACTATAATACCAACTAAAAGCGATCAAAAAGTAAAGCAATAAACAAGACATCAAACTTCCCCAAGCTTGATCTTTGCTTGTCCCCAAGCAAATTAAAATAGAATAAAACACAAGGGTAAGAGAATGAAAACTTATTTGAAAACAAAATGAAGAAGAAAGAGGGAAGAAAACTGAAAAAGGAAGGAAGGATAAAGAATTTACACTAACTTATTTTCGTAAGAATCACGATTGCATTTAGCACATGCAACAAGCTCTATAAACCCCTAGATCGCGAGGGTTTCCAAAGAGTTTTAAACCCACAACTCTAGCTTTTCATCAACCATTTAGTCAACTCTTTCAAGATTTATGCACAAGTCAACTAGTAACGAAATGGTTCACAAGCAAAGATAAAGAGCAACTTTCAAGACAACTAATTTCTAAGTGTACTCGTGGGTTATGAGTAGAGAAACAGGCTAATCAAGATTGCAATAGGACACCTAATTAGACTTTTTACTCGCTCATTAGAGGAACACCTAGCTATCCAAAAGACTTAAGGCTCTTCAAGTGTTATAAAAGCTTAAACCACTAGTCCACCTTCCCTAGACACACAAATAGGCCTTAGACTCCACCCTACTCGAGACTTAAGAAAAAATAGAACTAAGTGTGTGAGGCATCCACAAATTGACCTCTTTCATTGAATTTCTTGTATTCATTTTGTGCTTTTCGTTTTTCTTCCCTTTTTTTTCATTTTTCACGCCTTTTTGACTGTTTTTGGCTTTTTCTTCTTCCCTTTATTATGGAGATATTTCTTATACAAAGGTGAAGTAACTACTCACTAAAGAGAGACATAAGAACTTGTGGCTTTTTGTGCCACTTATTGCATACAAAGAGAAATAAAAATTAAGTTCATTGTAGAGATTTATTTCGGGACATGATGAGTATATCTAGGGACACAAGGGACCGCAAATTTGAAGCTAAAATTATCCAAGCATGAGCAACTTAGTCAAGATTCAAGACTAGGCATCCAATTGAACATTCATTAGTTTCATTTTGGTAGATTCTAATGCAATTAAGATTAATCAACTCCTAAAACACCTTAACCCATGCTCACACTCTTCCAAAAGAAGCCTCTAAACATATACTCAAAGTCAAAGCAAGGAATCCACGTCATATCATTACTTAGCATCTTCCTTGGGCAAGAAAACCAACTTTTTATTTAATACTAACACTACTTCTTTTTTTTTTTCTTTTTTTTTTCAATTCATTTCTTTTTTCATTTTTGACTTTGTTAGAACTAAAGAGAAGGAAATCAAAACTTGAAAGAGAAAGAAAAGAAATGAAAATAAGACAATTTTTTTAGATTTTTTTTTTTTTTTTTGTGAAAAAAAGGGAAAAAAAGAAATAAAAACTATATACACCTCCCCCAAGCTAGCAAATAGCTACTCCCCCAAGCTAGAATTAAGCATTATCCTCAATCCTTGAACAAGAAGATTAAGGGGAGGGAGGGAGGGAGGGAAGAAACATTCAACCAACAAACATATGTTCCACAAATCATAGAGCATTGAAGAAAGAGCAAAAGGAAGGAAGCTACCGGATAGTAGGTGGGTACAAATACCCGCAAATGACCCAATTTCTCCATTTCTAATAAACTTCTTCAAAACCATGATTTGCTTTCCACGTACTATTGAGAATGGTTGTCATTCAAACTATGTGCCTAAATCAAAATCAAAGATAATAGAAAAGAAAAATGAGTAAAATGAAAATAAAAAATAAAAGCAATAAATCACAGGTTACTTCCCGAGAAAGGCTTATTTAAGGTCCTAAGCTTGACTTTTCTAGTAAATAGCAATTCAAAGATCGCAAGAGTTTGTCAAATGCACTAGCACAAATTTTCAGTAAGATAGCATATGCAATACTTAAATAAAAAGCATGTACAATATATAGTGCAATTCTATGCAAAAATTGAGGAGGGGGATGCCTAAAAGAAGTGGAATCAAAAGAAAAATCAAGAAAATAGGAAGAAGAAGACTCAAAAGAATAAGAAAATGAACAAAAAGTCAGCAAACTCTCCTCGACAAACTCTTTTTGCTTGGCAATCTCACTCTTTTCCTCAAAAACAACCAAAAGAGGCACTTGAAGGGCAAAGGAGGAAGGGGGCTCATCTAATGGAGGTAATTTGGATAAATAAGGGAAAGAGATGGGAAAGGAAGGAATTAGGTCGATGTTTCTTGAAAATGGGATATAAGGTGAAGGAATAGAAACTAAAGTTCCATGAATGACTTCTCCTATATCACAAGCCTTCAAATCACACACTTTTTTAACCTCCTTATAAACATCTTTGCCATCATCTAAATCCTTAAAAAGATTACCAACCATCAAATGAGGTATCTCTCCCTCAACTTGACCAAGATTTTCACTCAAGTAAGAAGGGGTAGGAGAGGATGGATGCTCCAAGATGGAAGGAGACGGAGTAAGGCTAAACCCACTAGAGTTAGGGACATCATACTCAAAAAGAGAATGCAAAGATTCACAAACATCCTCACTTTCAACAATATCCTCAACAATGGGCATTTTCTCCTCAAAAGCATACCCTTCATCATCACTACTCCAAAAATCATCATCAAGATCTAGGCTACTCTTTCCCAATTGATTTTCATTTTCAACATCCTTCGAATCAACATAATCAAACTTGAGAATGTCATTTTTGCAACCCCGATTTTCCCTAAGCGAATTCAAACCACTTTTCAATTGTAAAAAGAGATCCTCAATGGGTTTGGAGTCAATTTTAGGGAGAGGCTCATAATTGGCACTAAAATTTGCCCCATTAAGATATCGCTCAATTATCAATATTAGGGACATGTGTTAAAAGCAAGCTCCAATTCGGATTTTGATGATTCAGAATGCAAGGAACCATGAAAATCAATTTTGGGGGAGGGATCACAATCAAGCATATGAGAATCAATATTAGGGACATGTGGCACATCATTGAAATTCATGCACAAATTTGATGAAAATCGAGAAGTAGCATGAATATCATCAACATTAGATTCTACCTCATTACAACAAACATATGAGGGAATATGATCATGCATAATAGGCTCACCAGTGGGAAAATTTGATTCATCAAAGAAATTCATGTCAACACTAGAGGAATCATGATAATTTGCATAAAAATCGGAATCATAAGTGTCCCTAGCTAACCACATAAAAAAATGCCAAGCTTCATCCGAAGATGTCGCTCGAAACTCACCATTAAACATATTTTCACAACTCCTCTAGTATGCTCATTTAGTCCCCAATATGTAATCTCACAAGATTCCCTAATATCATAGCCATGAAACTTTATAAACTCCCTAAGCCTATCAAAGTATGCCCAAAAGGATTCATTGTCATATTGAGGAAAAGAAGTACTTGCCATTTTTTTGAGATTTTTTCTTTGAAAAAAAAAAGAAAGAAAAAAAAAAGAAAAGAAAAAAAAGAAAAGAATATTCACAAATAGCCTAGACTTACCTAATCAACACAAATTAATGCAAGCCGAAGTCCCCGGTAACGGCGCCAAAATTTGACGCACTCGTTGTAAACACGTCAAAGATACCTAAACTACCCAATATAGGGAAAGTAAAGGGTCGAATGCACAAGGACTAAGGGAAGCACCAATAAGTATCGATTTATGATAAGCTAAGCAAAGTCTATGCTTTTGAAGATTTATAGATGAAAAGACAATAAGAAAAATGACTTTGGGAAAGGGTATCCACCAATCAACTCATTCACAAACCAAGCAATCACAATGGGAATCAACAATGGGGATCAATTGAGGGGAATTGTTCATCCATTGATACTCTAACCACTCTCTCGAGCTAGCTAGATTGGCCTAGTCTCTTACCGAAGACCTATTCTCATGGCTAAGACAGTCAACCAAGCATATCCATAAACATGATAAACTTAAACAAGCAAACTAAGTCCCCTAGGCTAGTTAGTCCCTATTCTCATGGTCCTTCAAGCCTAATAATCGATTTGAGGCAACCCCTTAACTTCATCTCTCGATCTATCACTAAGGGTACCTAAATTATGCTCCTATGATGGCCAATCACACAAACATTCATGAAAATGCCAAATCAATCAACCAAAATTATTCCAAGTCAAAACCCAATGTTGGATTTAGAGGTTCATGAACTCATTGATGGCTTCAAACCCTTCCCAAGGAAATAGCTACTCACAAATCATGAAAAATTATAAACTGCAAGACATTAACAACTATTAACATGAACTAAAACAATAATCTAGGGTGAACAAGTAAATAGAGTGAGAATGACATGAAAATTAGAAAATAAAGCAATAAAATATGAGAGAGAGTAAGAAATTTTCATTAAAGTTGCAAGGAGTGTCCAAATCTTCAAGTTTCCTTCTTCGATTCTTCAAATTCCAAGCTTTCAACAAGTTTTCTCACTTTTCCCTCTAGAAGATGAGATTTTCTCTCTCCTAGGGTCCTAAGAATTTCAAATCTCCCTTTATTAAAATATAATGTAAAATTAGCTTGCTCTAAAATGAGAGGAGTTTGCCTTATATAGTCCTAAAATAAACTAGGCATAATTACAAATTAACCCCCATTCAAAAAGAGGATTTAAAAAGAAAGATTTCTGAAAAAACCCGACCCGGGCGCTCGGGTTGAGGTTGACCTGTGCGGGTCGGACCAACAAGATTGAAATTTGAGTTTTCCACAGATTGACCCGGGTGGGTCAGTTGACCCGAGTGCTCGGGCCAGTTTTCAGTTTCATCAGTTCATTTTCAAATGGCCATATCTCACTCGTTTTGCATCAAAATTGAGCTTGTGACCACTTGTTGGAAAGCTATTGAGCCAAACTTTCATATCCAACTTGAATCGCTCAAAAATGTTTTGGTGATAAAAGTTATGGCCATTTGAAGTTGACCCTTGTACGCAAACCCTTCCAAAACTTCTTATATTTGTCCCCATGAACTCTGTTATGCTTCCTTGAAGCTTCCTTGACCTTCCTCTTCGATCTTAATATCCGGGGTTTTGCAAGTATCCTCTAAGCATGCTCCTAAGTCCTGAAATGAAACAAAGCGCCCAAAGAAAGTGCATACGAGGAGGAAAATTGCACAAATTAAGGAAATAGCTAACAAACTAGCCTAAACTAACTCAAAGACGACTATAATATCAACTAAAAGCGATAAAAAAGTAAAGCAATAAGCAAGACATCAATCAAGAAAAGAAAACCTAGAGCCCATAGAGGACTCTAGGGTGGCCGGCCAAGAGCAGTAATAGGAAGGGATTCTTAACCTAATTATTCCTATAATTAGTTGAGTAATCAGAAAATAAAGTGATACTGTATCTCTCAATATTTTCTTTCTCCTCTTTCTCCCTCTCACAAAAGTCACGTAATATTTACTCCAAGAAAAGAAGAGTCCTTCTTCCTTCCAACTAGCATTGGTGGAGTGTTGATCCGGATTGGTGGACCAAGTAGACGAATCACAACTGAGGTTCTATCTTCGGATCTTGACGAGCTTTGTGGAAATCACGCATCAAAGGTTATTTCTAAACTATTATGTGATCCTTGATTGAATATACATGAGATCCTGATTTAAGTGCTTATGAATATGATTCATGAAATTCCGCTTATTGTACTTATAATCCTACAGTGGTATCAGTTTTAGCCTCTTGCATATAGTTTTTTGGTCATTTTAATTTGATTAAGGGGAGGAATTGAATTATGGATTGAATAATTAATTTGAATTGATTAGATGGAGATTTAATTGCTTAATATTTCAATATAAAGTGGTCGAATTTTTTGAAAATTCAACCCTAATTTTCGAAAATCAAATTATGAATAATCTCTAAATTTCAAATTTTTCCGAAAATTATTTTCATTTTCATATAATTAATCTGATTTTTCATATTTTAAATTGTTTATATATGAAAATTAATTCATGTGAAAAAAGTTTTGTATGAATTAGAGATTAATTTATGTGAATAGCCCTAAAATTAATTAAAATGGAGATTTTAAATTAATTTTCTCAATTAGGCATAAAAGAGTTTATGTTTAATTTAATTAAAATCACTAAATTAATTTTGCAAAGGTTGTAATTTTAATTTTCTTCAAACAAAAAAAATAAGGAGGGAGGAAGAGGAGTAGCCACGGCTGGTGGCGGAACCACCGGCAGGTGGGCCACAGTGGCTGCTCCGGTGGACTGCCGATAGGGCTGTCGGCGAGGGACAACGCTGGCAGGCAGCCACGCGTGCTACGCACGTTCGACGTGTGCAGTAGTGTGCTGCTGGCTGGCGCTGGTAGCCTCTCGCTGGCGTCGGCTCGTGGGTGGCATCACCGGCGAGTTCCGGTGGAGCGGCCTGCAGTGGGTCGCCGGAGTTCCGTGCGTTGGCGGGATGCTGGTCAGTGCTGGCGTGGGACTGGCAACCCTTGTGATGCTGGTCCTGCCCAGCCACGATAATTTCAAAAAAACAATTTTTTTTTTTTGGATTTTTTTTAAAACAGAATTTTGAGAATATTAAGCAAATTCCAAATATGTTAATTTTGACTAGGTCATAAGATAATTCCATAATATAATTCTTTAATCTAATTAAAATTAGTAGGCTAGATTTTCTAGGATAAAATCTTTAGGTAGTTAGGAATAACTTAAATATTTTATCCTCTTGCTTTAATTAAGAATATTTAATATTTTGATTATTGGCAAGTATAATATGTGATATTATTATGTGGCATTTTATATTTGATATAATTGCTATGAATGACTAGTATGAGCCAAATTTAAGTTAGAAAATACGATTTGCATATCGTGATGTATTCTTGTAATTTAAATACGATCTGCATATCGTTAAGTATTTTTGTAATTTATTTAATTTAGATATTATTTAAATTATTTTGATATTTATGTAATCCAAAGACGAGACCAAGAAGAGAAGGTCCATGACAAAGGTGGACGGAGATCCATGCAGAGTCCAAGGAGGTGCCCAATCAAGATGCTTAATTAGTTCTTAGGATTATGGGCCATATTAGATCATATTTAATTTTGCATTTAATTATTATTATTATTTAAAATGCTTATAAATTTATTGTATGTTGGTTATCAATGCGCTAGAGTTCACTAATTCATAACAACATAATAAGCTTAGGTCCCGCAAATATTAAGGTTGGCTTTTCCAAACATAAAGTACTTATTAACCCTTAATTAATAGTAGTGTGTCATGCCTCCGCAGGGTATTATCATTAATTTTGGGAGATAAGGTCAAATTGCGAATTTTACTACTTAGTTTGGTTATCCTTAACAAAATCATCAAAAGCGTTTTGGATTTTGAAGCAAGAGATAGTTAAAAATGCGATGTTTACCAATCTAAACAAGAATTAGAAGGTGTTATAATTAGTAAAAGAGTTTACTTACCTTGAGAATGTAACGTTAAGATAAGGCCTCTGTCTGCTTAGTGTTGCATGTTGATAGGATCTTGTATGCACTTATTCAAATTGGGACATTAAAAAATTGAATAGAGTGACCAACCTAGAAACTTTTGCATGTTTTTTGGTTCTTTTATAAACATTAAAATTAACTTTTCTTTTGTTTTCTATCTGTAGATATTAAAACATTAAAAGAGGTTCGAAACCAAGGATGCATACACCATCATGCAAGAGCTACGAGCCATGTTCCAAACACAAGCCCGAGTTGAGCATTATGAGACCAATAGGGAAATACTGGAATGTCACATGCAGCCGGGTCAAGTTGTTGGCCCCCATGTTTTCAATATGATGTGTCTTTTTGAGAACATAGAATGACTTGGATTCCCTTACAGGGTAGAGTTGGCTACTGACATCATTCTCCTTTCATTGCCTGCCAACTTCAATCAGTTCAGGATGACTTTCAACATGAATGAGTCTGAAAAGACTTTGCAAGAGTTGCATGGGTTGTTAGTCAATGCTAAGAGGAACATCCCTAAAGAACCAGAGAAAGAGGTTTTGATGGTTCAAAAGGGAAAGGGTTTTAAGAAGAAATGGGCAGGAGAAAAGGACAAAGGCAAGCAAGTTATCGTTATTGCTGAAAAACCTAAGCCAACCACCAAGCCAAATGTCGCCGCCGAAAGCAAGTGCTTTCATTGTCACAAGATAGGACACTGGAAGAGGAACTGCCCTCTATACTTGGAGGAAAAAAAGTCGGGTGCTTCCACTTAAGGTATATTTGTTATAGAAATCAATTTGACTTCTACTTCTTTATGGGTATTGGATACCGGTTGTGGTTCTCACATAGTTAATGATGTGCAGGGACTAAAAAGAAGTAGGAGGCTGGCAAAGGGTGAGGTAGAGCTTCGAGTTGGAAATGGAGCATGGGTTGCTGCACTTGCCGTAGGAAGCTATAGTCTCCATTTGCCATTTGGCTTAATTCTAGAACTCAATAATTGTTATTTTGTTCCTTCGATTAGGGGTGAAAGTTATTCGGATAAAAACGAAATCCAATCCAATCCAATCCAAACCAAATTAGTAATTCGGATTGGACTAAAACTATATTCGGATTGGATTCGAATTGAGTTTTTTATAAAAATTGGATTTTCGGATTGGATCGGATTGAGGGCGACTGGATCCAAAAATCCAAAATAACCGAATAGTAGATAGGCCTTGAATTGTATAATTAGAATTGGGTTTAAGAGATTCTTTCCAAAAAAAAATCAAATGGTCGGGCGGCCTTTTCCTTCCTCCAAAACTCTAACTGGCTGACTTCCTAATCACTATCGAAAACTTTATTTAGATGCTCGTGTCTATCGAAAACTTTATTTTGATGTTCATGCCTATTTATGGGTTTGTACAAATTCGTTCTACTATCGAAAACTTTATTTTGATGCTCGTGCCTAATTTACTTTATCGAAAAAATGAAGCTTCCAAAATTTTGGATATTTCAGATCGGATTCAATCTATCGTATGACAATTCGGATTGGATTGGCTTAGAATCAAACTCTAATCAGATTGGATTCAGATTGGAAAATTGAAATCCAAATTTTGTTTGGATCGGATTGGATTAGGCCTAAATCCAAACCGTACACCGAACTTTCACCCCTACCTTCGATTACTAAGAACATTATTTATGTTTCCATTTTGGATTATGAAGGGTTTTGTTTTCAAATAAAGAACAAGTGTTGTTCCATTTCCTACAATAATGTGTTCTATGCTAGTGCTAAATTGATAAATGGCTTATATGTGCTTGATAGGTCACTATAGGTCTATAACGTAGATAGCAAGAAACAAAAATCAAATGATTCAAACCAAACCTACATGTGGCATTATCGAATGGGTCATATAAACCAAAAGTGCATCCAAAAGTTACAAAAGGATGGCATTCTTCCATCATTTGATTTCGAATCGTTTGATGTATGTGAATCATGCTTGATGGGGAAAATGACAAAGTCACCGTTTACTGGAAAGGGTGAAAAAGCCAGCGATCTCTTGGGCCTCATACATACAAGTGTTTGTGGTCCTATGAGCACAAAGGCAATGGAGGGTTCAACTAATTCATTACCTTCACTGATGATTTGAGTAGATATGGATATGTCTGCTTAATGAAACATAAGTCGGAATCTTTTGACAAATTCAAAGACTTCCAAAATGAGGTACATAATCAACTTGGTAAGACAATAAAAGCATTGCGATCCGATTGTGGTGGCGAGTATTTGAGCTAAGAATTCGATGATCATTTGAAGGATTGTGGAATTCTTTCACAATTGACTCCACCAGGAACACTGCAGTTAAATGGTGTATCTGAAAGGAGGAATCAGACCTTACGGGATATGGTTCGATCAATGATGAGTCTTGCTGATCTTCCGATTTCTTTTTGGGGATATGTTCTCGAAAACGGATGCACATACACTAAATAGAACCCGTCAAAGGCTGTAGAAAAAACTCCATATGAGTTATGGAATGGAAAAACTCTAAACTTGTCTTTTCTTAAAATCTGGGGATGTGAGGTCTATGTAAAGCGTTTACTATCAGACAAACTTGCACCTAAGTCAGATAAATGTCTCTTTGTGGGATACCCAAAGGAGACAAGGGGTTATTACTTCTATAACCGTCAAGAGAACAAGGTATTTGTTGCTCGTGATGGTGTATTTCTCGAAAAGGAATTTGTTTCCAGAAAGACAAGTGGGAGTAAAATAATTCTCGAAGAAATTCGAGATGAGTAAAAACTGGACGTGGCTCACACCATGTCAGAGACGTCCCGATAAGACGAAAGTCAAGTTCAGGAGATGACGTATTCAACGCGTGAACCTCCTACCGTCCCACTTGAATCTAATTCAAGCGAAAATCTTCAAGAAGTTGAAGAGAACATTTCTCTTGATGCTCAGGCCTCGCGTAGGTCAAGTAGACCAAGGATTCCAAACAAAAGGTTGCTTGATTTCCTGTTAACTAGAAAACTCTGGAATTATGATTTTGGAGAATTCCGAACCTACTACCTACAAACAAGCTTTCACGAGCCCAGACTCTGAGAAATGGCTTGAAGCCATGCAATCCGAGTTAGACTCCATGTCTGAGAATAAAGTTTGGATCCTAGTCGACTTGCCTGATGGGTGTTCAAATTGGCTGCAAGTGGGTGTTCAAATTGAAAACAGACAAAGATGGAAATGTCCATGTCTATAAAGCAAGACTGGTTGCAAAAGGATTAAGGCAAATTTTATGGTATAGACTATGATGAGACCTTTTCTCCAGTAGCAATGCTTAAATCAATTCGGATACTTTTAGCGATTGCCGCATATTATGATTACGAAATATGGCAGATAGATGTCAAAACAGCATTCTTGAATGGGTTCTTGAAGGAGGATGTGTATATGACACAACCTGAGGGTTTTGAGGATCCAAAAAATCCTAAAAGGGTTTGCAAGCTTCAGAGATCCATTTATGGATTGAAGCAAGCATCTCGGAGCTGGAATCTTCGGTTTTATGAGGCAATGAAACAATTTGATTTTCTCAAAAGTGAAGAAGAATCTTGCGTCTACAAGAAATTTAGTGGGAGCAGCTTAGTCTTCTTGGTTTTGTATGTAGATGACATACTACTCATGGGAAATGACATACCAATGCTTGAGTCAGTCAAGGAATGGTTGAAAAGTTGTTTCTCCATGAAGGACCGTGGAGAGGCTGAGTACATATTGGGAATCAAAATCCATAGAGACAGGTCTCGAAGGATGATTGGACTAAAGAAACTTATATTAATAAAGTTCTTGCAAGGTTCAACATGGAAAACTCGAAGAGAGGATTCATTCCCATGTCACATGGCATGTCGCTTAGCAAGAGCCAGTGCCCGACTGAGCTTGATGAGTTGAAGTGGATGAGTATCACACCTTATGCTTCGGCTATAGGATCTATCATGTATGCCATGATAAGTACTCGACCAGATGTTGCATATGCCTTGAGCATGTGTAGCAGGTTCCAAGCAAATCTAGGAGAAGCACACTGGACTGCAGCTAAGAGCATCCTCAAGAACTTGAGAAGAACTAAAGGCATGTTCTTAGTCTATGGAGGTGAAAGTGAGTTGGTTGTTAAAGGTTATACTGATGCGAGCTTCCAAACCGACAGAGATTATTACCGCTCTCAGTCAGGGTACGTCTTTTGTCTATATGGAGGAGTAGTGAGATGGAAGAGCTCAAAGCAAAGCACTATAGCAGACTCTACGACAGAATCAAAATATTTAGCAGCGGTTGTTAAAGGTTATACTAATGCGAGCTTCCAAACCGACAGAGATGATTACCGCTCTCAGTCAGGGTACATCTTTTGTCTAAATGGAGGAGCAGTGAGCTGGAAGAGCTCAAAGCAAAGCACTATAGCAGACTCTACGACAGAATCAGAATATTTAGCAGCGGTTGAAGCAACTAAGGAAGCAGTTTGAAGAAAGAAATTCTTGACAGAGCTAGATATCATACCTAGTGCCCTAGAGGGGATTGAGTTGTTCTGTGATAACAATGATGCTATTGCACAAGCAAACGAACCAAGATCACATAACAAATCCAAGCATGTAATGAGGAAATATCACCTTATTCGGGAGATAGTTGATAGGAAGGATGTTAGAATCTGCAAAGTTCACACAGATGAGAATGTGGCTGATCCACTCACTAAACCCTACCTCAACCCAAGCATGAGTGTCACGCTAAGGCTATAGGCTTGAAGCAAATGTTAGAGTGGCTTTAGATTGTATTATGTTTACATAAACTTGTTACAATTTAAAGACATGGTTTTGCTGATTTATGTTTATTTAAAATGAAATTTTATCTTATTTAATCTTGGTTTAGTATTAAGGATTTTTTTATTATTTTTACCACCTTATAAATAGCCTGTTTTACTCTTTACCACCTTTTGATTTTTTTTTCAATTTTTCCACCTTAAAGTTTCCAACTCGTTATAAATCACCACCTTGACTCCTCCGACGAAGAATCTGGTAAGGGGGGTCCCAAATAACTGTTTTATGTTTAGTTTCACCCCATTTTTCCCCTTTACCCTCGATTTTTCATTTCCTCTTCATTAAAACCCCAATTTTGTCTTTGAATCCCTCTAAAAACCCAAATTTCTTTGATGAAAATTTAAATCAAGTTATGGCTTACCATTTTTTGATAGATTCGACCTCAATCAAAGGCGAAATTGGAGATTCCGCTACTGTTAAAGTTATGATTTCTCCGCCCAGTTTAATAGGCTAGGGTTCTTCCTCAATTTTGGGCATTTCTTGTTCATTGTTTTTTTTGGTAAGAGGGCCTAAATTGGGGCATCTATGGTGTTCTTTAGCATAATACTTGCTTTGGTTTTCATTCATCTTCATTATTATAGGCCCATAATGTCTCAGTCTTCTTCCCAAAACCACCAAAAGTGCAACTATGGAATTCCTCTTGTTGCAAAAGTCAAAATAAAGGAGAAGAGAGTGAAGCTTGGTATTATGGATTATTAGGTGAAGTGGAGGAGAGAGAGGGTAAAAGAATCTCCGTAAATATCAAAGAGGAGTTGATGATTTTACAGAGAGGTTGTTGATAGGGAATTTAAAATAAAAATGTGAATTGTTTAAGGAAATGGAATGGTGAAGGAAAAAAGAGAAAGAAATCGAGAAGAGAGAGACTAGAATAGGGGGAAGTTTTTAAATCCGAAATGTGGGACCTCCCTCATCGGATTGTTGGCCGGAGCACGAGTTAGGTGGTAGTTTTTAGTGAGTTTGAAAGTTTAAGGTGGTAAAATTAAAAAAAAAAAAACCAAAAGGTGGTAAAGTGTAAAACAACCTACTTATAAGGTGGTAAAAATCAAAAAATCCTAGTATTAAATAAAATGTCCAAAATTATTTTTTGAATTCGATGGTTTTGTCAAATATGTGATTTGATGAATGAAACACCATAAGTGAACTGAATTCATAGAATATTAGAGTTCCCAATCTGAGTCATTAAATTGGACATAAATGACTTATTAAAGGATTAGCATATAAGATTGATTGATAGCGTTGTTTCATGGGCTATGGGAACATGGAGATGTTTAGTCAATCATATGGATATGTATAAGTTGATACATTATTGAACAGACCTACTTAGAAGTTTCTATAACTTCGTAATTATATTAGTGGATTCCTAAGACATGAGTGGAACACTACTTGGTTTAATGATTGGTATAACTTTGATGCTGTCAAACGTCATGCCGTAAAAGGGGACTATAAAGGCAGCATTTGGGTTGTGCTAAAAGTTGAGTGGGAGTCTTGGTTGCCATAAGATTGAAAAGCCCTCCTATATGGGATAGGATGGGTGTCTTGGCCCCTTGAAGAGTGAGAATTGAAAAATACATGGCCGTGCTCAAATGGATTATATGATGATCATTTGTTTATCAATTCGACCTCGGATTTCAAGAACTAGTATGGATGACATAGAGATATGGTCATACTATCAAATTAGACACTAAGAGACTTAAGGAATTTGAATACTGCACACTCGTCTCGGACAAGTGGGAGATTGAAGGAATTATGTCCTTGACTCTAATGCAATTACTAAATATAATATGGATCATATTATGGAGATAATGATTCATTTCATTGGGTCGTCTTAACGTCTTGCTAGAGAATGATATACCTTTGGGTTAGTAAATAAACCCAAAGCCCACTCAATTGGATCCTACAAGGTCACACATTAATTTCTAGATCAACAAAAGAAAACCTAGAGCCCATAGAGGACTCTAGGGTGGCCGGCCAAGAGGAGTAATATGAAGGGAGTCTTAACCTAATTATTCCTATGATTAGTTGAGTAATCAGAAAATTAAGTGATACTGTATCTCTCAATATTTTCTCTCTCCTTTTTCTCTCTCTCACAAAAATCACGTTCCTTCCAACTAGCATTGGTGGAGTGTTGGTCCGGATTGGTGGACCAAGTAGAGGAATCACAACTGAGGTTCTATCTCCAGATCTTGACGAGCTTTGTGGAAATCATGCATAAAAGGTTAATTCTAAACTATTATGTGATCCTTGATTGTATATGCATGAGATCCTGTTTTAAGTGCTTATGAATATGATTCATGAAATTCCGCTTATAGTACTTATAATCCTACACTTTTGCCAACGTTGTTCTTGGGGATTGAGTTGTAAAGTTGTCTGTTGATTATCTGTGGGCTCTCGTATTGAATTGCTCTACGTTGCTGCAAAATGGATTTGTCAAATTCCTAAGATGATTTGTTTTAGGCTTTGTTTGGTAGGAAGGATTTGGATGGAAAAGAAAGGAAAGGAAAGGTGAAAACAAACTTTCTCATGTTTGGTAAAAGAAAATAAGAGGGGTTTGATTGGAAAGGAGAGGAAGTGGAAGGAAAAGAATACTGTTAAATCTTTGCTTTCCTTTCCTCCCAAAATCGGAGGAATTTGACAAGAAAGAAAGATAATAAGCTTTTACTCATGTTTTCTTTATTTCCTTCCTTTCCTTTCCTTTATTAATGACAACCAAACATGTGATTCCTCTCAAATCTACCAATTATACCAAACATTGGAAACTACAACTACCTTCTTTTATCTTCTTTTCATTTCTTTTCCTTTCTCTTCCTTTCTTTTCCTTTCCTTTACTAAAAAAATACCAAACAAAGTGTTAGTAGAAATATTTATATATGATTATTCTTCCAAATCTTAGTTTAAGGTACTTTTTGCGATTGAACCATGGATTAGCAGAGGCATATTATTAATAATGAAACAGTGAGCGAATATGAATAATGATGAGCAGGCCCACCATTGATGTGGATGATAGATTGATAGTAATCTTTTTCTAACATTTTACCGATGACTTCACTTTCTTTTTTTAAACCAAATCATCTTAGGATTTCTTTGAGAATGTAGAATGGATGGTAGTGATGAATTGGTCAACTTTTTATCTATTTTTGGGGAACAATGAATTTCTGTATGTTTTAGATTTCAAACGGAGGATTTGTAACCCTTTTTAATGGGTCACTTTTTTGTAACCCTTTCTATTGGAGGTTTTGTAACCCATTCTTCTCTCTTACTTACTGTTACTCTCTGTGCTACTGTGAGAAATCTGGTGGAGCAGGGGTTTCCTTTTACAGTGGTATTCCCCCCAATTTATAGTTTAGCAAACAATCAAATAACGGAGGTTTATAATTCTAGTTGTTCATCTGCACAGGAGTTGGAGATCATTAACTATTCGAGGATTGACATGGCTAGGCTGCAGCAAAGATTGAATAACATGCAGAGAATGTTGGAGGCCTGCATGGATATGCAACTTGAACTGCAACGATCTATGAGACAGGAGGTCGCAGCTCTGAATCGATCAACTAGTCCATCAAGCAAGCTCTTAGACTGCACGTTTCAGGGGCTAGTGCAGTTTTTTAAAATTTCCAGGTTTTTATATACTATTTATGAGCTTCCTTATTTCTTTTAAGACGTCTTTTTTATGATTTTCTGTATATTTTGTTTTCCTAAATTAATCATAGAGACCCAAGTGTCGGTACTACATTATTTTTATGCTAGTTGGGATCACAAGATGGCACAGATATTTTGACATGCGGCTTTCATTCTTCCCATAATCTTTGTTCTAAAATTGCTTATTGCTTCTAAAAAACAACTGAACAACATATCATTTGGGTATCTTCGTATTTGTGAATCTGTCCTTTTCCGTACAACTCTAGTTCAACTTGTATAAGCATTGAAATGAATTTATTTCATCATCACTTGATCAATTAGACTTAGTTTTTTTCAGCTGTAAACTGAACTTCTATGTCTGAACCTGAACTTACTGACCACAATTTGGACTTATCTGAATCTCTTTGCCTTAAATTGAACTTACCTAAACTGTTGACCTTAGATTGAACTTATTAGACTTGTAACTCATTACTAACGGTGAAAAGAATAGGGCTTTGGTACCCATGAAACATGCTGAGTATGCTGGTATTGTTTGATTTTAAGTAATTTTGTCGAATATTTGCGTTTTTCTGTTTTTGTTTTTTATTTCGAGTTTTGTGTTGTTCATTGTTCGTTTGATGTGGAATTTGACATGAGTTTGGATTTCATTGTTTGTTTGGATATAGGCTTGTATTATTTTGTTAATATCTTGCCTGGTGTTGTATTCTATGTGTATAACGACATCTACTATGGTCTGTTTTGGCATGGGTGGTAGAACTTTTAACCTTAAGGCAAAAGAGTTTAGAAAATCGATGTCACTATCATATGTTGATTAATCTACTAGTGAATCAACTAGATGTGGACAGTATTGTTGGCCATATTTAGTTTCTATATGATGTGGAAAGAGACTGTATTATCATTTTGTGTGTCCAGTGTTGCTACATCCTTCCTGTTTGTCTCTTTTTCACAAATCTTTTCCTTTTAGTCTATTTGGGCATATATCTTATGCAGGAAGCAATGCATTTTTATTTTCTTCTTTCCTGAAGTGAATAAGTTGACGGGCCATTCAAAGTAGTGTCTATCTTGTTGTAGGACTTATACACTTTTTGCATCAGTGAACCATTTTTATTTTCTTCTTTCCTGAAGTGAATAGCCTGATCACTTGTTGTCAAATTTTTTCTTGTTGATTTTGAGGTTGTTAGGCTATTTAGTTAAGTCCTCAATAGGAATATTTTATATGGCTATGCTGTCTCCTGATTACTCCTGGAACCATAAGGAGAATATTGAAGATTTCTTATCTACTAGCACCTACAACTGGTTTTGTTTAGTTGTTTACAGTGCTTATAATTTTAAATTTACTATTGTGATAACCCTAGAGTGGAGTCTTGCTCTGAGACTCTGAGGACTAAAGGTTAGAATTTCGGATTTTAGATATTCTGCAGTATGATAAAATTTAGTTGTGGAGATGCTTTTAGAGCTTGCATAAGTGCAGTAGCTACAGAAGATCATTTATCCTAGCCATCTTCCAACTGTCTTCATAAATTCGAGGAATAATATATTAATTATATCATGGTCTGTGAGAATGCTGTTTATTTATTCTTAATAGGAGATATTGCTTGTACAATCTTTAGTTCTTTACCAGTAATGATGCACCCCCATCTTACCTCCCAGATATCAATTCTGTCATCTGGTGATAGATAGATGTGAGGACAATCGTGCACTATGTGCATTTAGTTTCGTGAGTGTATTCTAGGCAACCTGCACTAATTTTTTTTTTGTACTTCTAATTTTCTTTTTTATGTTTTCCATGTTTGAACAAAATATTTTGCTAGCTTTATCATCTGTATGACTTTCACTAGGTGTTTTGTTAATGAAATTATTGTCGTTGCTCATAGTTTTGTGCTCATATCAACTTATCAGATTTTGAATATCGTTATAAAATAGAACTTATTTGTCGTGCTTTCCCTTCATTTTACTCTGGGGAGGAGTGGTATCGCGGGTTCATCCATCATTGTTTTTCTACATGGCTGATCCGGTCTTAGAACTGAGAGTGATTGTGATGTTAATTTGATTCAAAAATTAAGGGTTGTAACTATGCACTTAGTGAACTGGGACAGTGGTGTTCTTACAAGATTATTGATATGCAATCTGCAAACATCTGCTTGTTTTATGTTTTTTATTCTCTATGCAGTTAATAACCAATGGATTATATATTTGTGCCGCCTACAGGTTGCACATAATCTTTGAGATATCCAATTCAGAACCATAAGGATTAGTTGCTAACTCTAACTATGAAGATATATGTGATCTCGCAGCAGCCACTAGATCAATAACAGGGCAATGAAGCAATACTTCCACACTCTCTCACTACATAGCAAAATTTCATCATTCGACTCCATAATCAAATTCTGGAAGACAATCCGAAGGGTATCATCCAAAATTGAGGAGGGCCAAAATGAGCAAGCAGAAGGCTCATCAATGTATCTTCTATATTGAGCTTCAAGCAGCCTTTCCAGTGTTCTTATGGCAGAATAACGAACTGATGTGATACTATGTCTCATAAATGGCCATAACCGTGGAGCCAGAGCTGATAGCATATAAGAATTTTCTTTGGATGCTGGTACATCCATATCATCTTTGTCAGGCAAAACTTCATTGAGATCAAGTTCCTGAGGGCCCTGCAGTGTTAGGGTGTCAAGCATATTCCCAGTCATCCCTACATGAATATAAATTTCTGCCAGAGGATTCATGACACTACCTGTAGACGGGCTAAGATTAATAACCCATGGTTCTGATTTGCTGTAGTGACTGGTGGTGCTAGATCTGCTGCTCAAGTTCCCTCTTTAGTGGGGATGGTTCCCGACAATGATCAGGCTCCAAATCCTCTTGCTTAATGGCATGCAGCACAACCTCAGAGAAGTTATTATGCAATCAAATTACAGGGAACCTAGCAGGTTATTCAAATTATCTGATTTAGGTAGAACAGTTCCTTAGGTCTTTGATTAGAAAAAATAACATGTGGGTGATAAAAATACAAGCACGACACTCATATAAGCATATAATAATATATAAAAAATAAATAAAAAAAAGAAAATGGATTAGAATGTACAAAAAATCAATTTTTACATTAAAGATCTACATCAGAAAAGAAATCATTAGTAATATAAAAATAATAAATTGATTCAAGGACCCTCAGGATAATACTGTGGCTTGCGTCTGAGAGATTGACAACCTTCGAGACGAGCAATCGTGAAGCCTGAAGGAAAATATGTGTTTGAATGTATGAGTTTTATAGAGAGGTTTGTAAGGGTTCGTAAGGTATGAAAAATATATAATTCCAAGTGTTGTGTAGAAAAATCGTATTTTGATTCAGAAAAATCGAAGCCTATTTATAGGGAAAATGAAACTGCGCTTCACGCGCCAACTGCCAGGCGCAAGTGGTTGTGTGGCACACAATCACACTTGTCACGCACATATTGGTGCGTCTGACGCGGCATGACCAATCAACAGTGCCCATGTGGCACACGCTTCTAAAAAAAATTGACAGCATGGCGCACGACTCTGTGTGACACACAGGTCTACGTGGCAGGCTTGTCCGCTTGGCGCATTACTGTGCGCTCGGCGCAGGCTTGTGCGCTAGGTGCAAGTTTGTGCGCTAAGCGCACCGCCTTGCTTTGACAGCTTTTTTTATAAAACGCTTTTTAAAGATTTCCTTTTATCTTTTGACTCCGAAAATCCAATTTTAATTATGAAAATGTCTCTAAACATATTTATTTAATAAAATAATTAATTATCATGAATAATTAATTATTGGGCTTTTTCAAATAATTGGGCTCAAAATGCAATTAATTATCAGGAATAATTAATCGGGTTGTAAAATAGGACTTTAACACTTTTCGAAATAGTTTTAGGATGACTTTTCGGACTGCTCTCCCCTTGGGTCAGACCAATTAAGACCGCGATATGTTTCATCATTATCGGATCCTTAAATGGGGAGACACGATTATGTGTCTACAATGTCCTAGCTACTTGCACTTGTTGTATTTAACAAAGTTGTGTCTCTTGCCTTTCTTAGCCTCATTTATGCCCCTCTTCCTTTGTTTTGGAGGTCTGCCAGCACTTCTCTTCTTATTTGGATGCTAAATTTCAAGGAGATTAAATTCTGGCCACTGAGATTGATCAATCATTGGATGGATGTGCTTTGCATATGTTTGCTTGTAAGTTTCCCCATTGTAATAATCAGAATCATAGTCAATAATGGTAGATTGGTAGGGGTGTTTATAAATGTCCGATCGGTCGATCCGATCCGTGATTTGGTCGATCGGATATCCAAAAAATTTCAGATCGGATACGGATAAGAAATTTTCATTTTCGGTCATCCGATCCGTAATATCCAAAAATATATGTCTTCAAGAGCGGATATGCGAAATATCCGATGATACTAAACTTATTTTATCAAAGTTTTAATTTTCGGATATCCAACCCGATCCAAAATTTCGAATATCCGATTTTTTCGGATCGGATCCGAATCGCATATTTCCTGATTCAAAGATTATCCGAAATGAACACCCCTAGTCAATGGGGTCAATCCTCTAATTGTACGTGACCCTCAAAGCAATGCTTGCAAGGGACATCCTTGCCACTTCCCACAGCTACAGCTCACCCCGACCAAGTTGATTGGGAAGTTAACATGTTCATCTCTGACTTTAAACTCCCTCCCCCTACAAGTTATAGCATGACAAAACCTTGATTCACCACTCCTAGCTTCTAAGACCTTAGTAGCATAATCAATGAACTGCCATGTCCATGGCCTTGTCAAACCTTGCACCAATCCTTTTCATGGACCAAGTTATGATTGTTAAAACAAAGAAGAAATCATAATATCAGGCCAAGTTTGGATTGCTAAAACAAAGAATAAAACAAAAATACAGAAATATACATTCGAACAAATCAAGAACAGACAAATCTCTATGTGCTTTGAAGCGAGCATTAGAACTTTCTTGTATGAAACATATGCCTAGACCATTGCTTTGTGGTGCTATCTAAGTAATCAACTGCATCTTCGTCATATTCCAAAATTTTCTCCATGGCTTTTGATACTCCAATGGAACGCGTACAAGAGGGGGGGTGAATTGTACTTTGGAACTTTTAGCAAAGTTTCTTGCGGAATTAAGGCTTTCAAGAAACAGAGATACGAGAGATAAAAATATATAAAATTGAGGAAACTTCTTGAACCTTATCAAGAAGGGAAAACCTCAAAAACTATATTATTGCAATAACTCTATTACAATCACTCTCTACAACTCGAGTTCCTTTCGAACTCAAGTTCCCACAATAATCCCCTTTGATTATTGGAACTCTTCTCTCTATTGCTTCTACACCGAAGCCAACACTCACTGACTTAGCTCTAAGTCTTTACAAGAGTCACTCAACCCTTGATCCCCAAATTACAACTCAAAATGAGAAATACACTAGTAAATATATTGAACTTAGATATTTAAGGAACTTTGGAACTTTTATTGAATGCAACTGACTTTTTATGAAAACTCTTAAGATTTAGACTTAGACAATGTGTTTTCAGTTGATGGTTTGTAATGAGAGAGACTTCTCCTTTTATAGTGAAGTCTTCTCATGTTAGTTCCACTTATTCCTCCACTAAGTGTGAAGCAGTAACCCACGTAGAATTATTTTCCCACGTTCACACTTCTTGAGGAACAAGCAAAGACATGTTCAAACCAACTAACAGTAAGTGGTTTAGTAGTTGAGAAAAACAAGGAGTTAACTTAGGAAATTTATTTTACTTGCTCAGTAATTAAAAAAGATTTTTATTTAGAAAATAAAAACTGTTTTATTTATTTACAATATTTCCTAAAAACTCTCAGTCAATATTTTTCAAAACCACTTGTTGCATTTAATAAATTCCATTTAGTTCCTTAAATTTAAGCAATATAATTTACTTACATAAATCCTAAGTACAGACTCTTGAACTTAGAAGTTACGCCATCTCTTTCAATCTTCAACTCTGAAGATCGTTCGTCCCAGCTCAGGAACAGCAGACAGTTCCTTGAGGAACTGTGATCAGGAACATGAATCATAAAACATCATTTTGTAGTTTAAATCGTGTTGTTGTGTATATATTACTTTGTCTTGATTATAAGTGCCACGCCATCCAAGATTCCAACCCTGGAACTCACTTAGACACTCAAGTTCCTACTCCGGAACCAAAACACTAATTATCAAGCAAACCAATATGTTAGGAAGTTTGCATGGCAGTCATCATCCAAAACTAAGGGTCAACAATATTCCCCCTTTTTGGTGATGACAACACAAGCAAACTTTTCACAACAAAAGATACAGACTACAATAAATACTTCATGATGTAATCCCAAACAAATTAAAATTTACCAAGTTTTTAATTGTAGTCACAGGAGAAGACAAGAGTTTATGAGGTATGGAACAATGGTGTAACCGCCTTAAGATGTTTGCAATAATTTTTCCCCTGTTGGCATTAACAAAAAGAGAACAACACAGGCAGAGATATTCCAAAACACAGCACCCAACTATTAAAGTGGGTAAAAACAAGTAAATCCAAAACAAAAACACATTTCACACAAGTTATGAAGCAACTGAAACAACAACTAAATATGATAATCATAGGAATACAGAACACAACAAGTTTTTGGAAAAGGCCAAAAGAGAAACACCCACAAAAAGTGATGTAAACCAAAATGAAAAAAAAAAAAAAAAATGTAAACTGTTCCAACAAAAACCAACATAGTGACATAAGATATAAACAGGAGGCTAGAAGAGAAACATGCTAAGCATCATTAGGCTCCAAGGTCTCTTGAACTACTTCAATAGTAAGATCATCAATCTTTTGGAGCAGAGTAGTGTGAGAGGAGGAGGTATGAGCAGAGAAACTGTGAAATGAGGCGTGCAGTTCCTTGACCAGAGAAACCAAAGAGCCTACTTGTTCCTGCAGGAACCCGATCTTAGAAATAGTTTATGCTTGATGTTCCTTCATCTGAGAAACAGTAGCTTGGAGTTCCTTGATTTGCTCATCCTTTGTAGTGTCGGAACCAAACCCAGGGAACCCAGAGAAACCAGCAAAACCAGAGGAGACACTCGTAGGAACTGTGCCTGAGCCATGAGGAACTGAACTTTTCAAAGTTCCTTTCTGCGTAGGAACAGGAGGTGAACGCACAGGAACTGGAGTGGTGTTCCTAGGAGAGCTCAACTGTTCCTCTCCTCCTGGAACCTCCAAGATAACATCAGTATCTTCCTCATCACTGATATCCATGAAAACAGAGGATTGAGATTTCTTAGCAATTCGAACACTTTTCCTCTTTGACACAACTTGCCTCTTTTCTCCCTCTTCTTCTTCTTTATCAGAAGTTCCCACTTCTCCCACTTTTTCCTTGAGAAATCTGACACACTTATCAACCACCTCCAAATTCAACTTAGAGAGGAACCCTTTCTGCAAGATTTGGGCATTAGAAACCACATGTTCCTCATAGGAACTAAGGTCTACTGCTTGGTTCCTAAAAATGGCAGTAAGAAGGGAACCATATCCAACTCTCAATTTTCCAGGAATGCAGTGGGCTAGATGTTTAATCATTAAAACAGGAAAGTTTATAGGAATATGATTTTCAAGGCTATAGACTAAACATGCATCGAATAGGTTGACATCATCCCTTTTTTGAGTACGAGGAACTACACCTCTCCAGATTATATTAAACAAAAGTTTTTGCAAAGGAGAGAGGAATTTATGTTTGGTGGTTGAAGATTTTTCATAATTTCCCCCTATGGTCCTCACAATTTCAGCACTCTCAAGATTATTAATCCTCACTTGCATCTTTCCTTTAACATATTCATCAAATCCTTCATCAGGAACACCAAACAGATTACCCAAATATTCAACATCAAAAGATATGGCAGTACCATTCACTTCACTAGTACAAACCATATTTTCACAAGAGAAATTCTGACAAAACTCATGCATAGCTAAAGGATAAATGGGAAGACGAGCATGAGTATCAAAAAAATTTACCCACTGTTGAAGATCAAGAATTTCCACCAATTCTTCAAGTTTTTCTGATTTGCACCACCCATAATTGATAGCAAACCCTTGCGTAAGAAGCTTTGATTTTATATCAGATGCAGAAATTTTCGGACCCTTCTCTTTCATCGCCGGAAAATTTGTCTCTGATTTTACACTCTCATCGGTTTTTCGCTTCTTGTTGCGGGGGAGTTTGGGCGACAAAATCGAACCTTCGGGTACCTTAGCCGAGGCGGTCGCGACTGGCGAGCAAGCAGTCACATCAGATGCCGGAACGTCGGGAGACGGTTTTTGGCTGGGCGACTGGACGGAGACCTCACCGGCGGTTATGGCAAGGATTGGGGGTTCAATTTGGAGTGGTGAGGGATTTTGTGATGGTGAAGTTTCTATGGGAATTGGAGATGAAGGGTCTCTTTTTCTTTTGTGGGATAGAAGATCTGTGTTAAGACTTGTGATAACCATGGTGATTTGAAAAGAGAAAGGTTTTGAAGGAAGGATGAATCTTGAGTTTCTTTGAGGAAGATGAAGTGGTGGGTTTTTATTTTGGTGTGAGAACCGTGTAAGAAGAAGTAGGAGAGAGAGAGGGGTTTTAAAATTTATCACATAATTAATTAAAGTTGGAACATTAATGTGGTAAAATAAAAATAACAAAAAGAGTAAAAGTGGGTGAGATAAAAAAGGAGTGATGGAGTGAATTTAGGAGAAAAACAAATATCTCCTTAACCGTGGAGAAGAAAAAAAAATCAAGAAGAAAATAAAAGAAAACGTGGGGAAGAGAGAAAAATAAAAAATGAAAGGAAGATAACATATGAAAAAAAAAATAGAAAAAGAAAAGATAGATATTTGAAGAGGGGAAACATATATACAGGAAAAAAACTTGCTTTGTCTTGTATAACATATAACTAAAATAAGAAGAAGTTGCTTACCTAGCACAAGTTATGAGTGAAAATGAGTTCCTATAATGGAAAACTTAGAATATGTTTTCACATAATTAATTGTGTTGGAATAACAATGCCATGTATTAAAATCTATCATTTTTTACCTTGGGGGAATCTCATAGGCAGTCATCTCAACTTGATCATTCCAAGTTCCAGTCTCATTTTCTCATGTTTCTCCCTGTTTAAAGGCTTAGTCAAAATATCAGCTATTTGATTTTCAGTTTCACAAAAATCTAATCTGATTAAACCTTTTTCCACATTATCCTTTAAAAAATGATGCCTTATATGGATGTGTTTGACTCGAGAATGATGAACTGGATCTTTGGAAATACAAATGGCACTAGTATTATCATAATAAATGGGAACACAATCATATATTATGCCAAAGTCTCTTAACTGTTGCTTTATCCAAAGTAGTTGTGAGCAACATGCAGCAGCAGCTACGTACTCAGCCTCAGCAGTGGATAGAGCAACAGTATTCTGTTTCTTGGAACTCCAAGAAACCATGCAGGAACCCAAAAATTGAACCATACCTGAAGTGCTTTTTCTATTTACCAAATCTCCAGCATAATCAGCATCAGCAAAGCCTTTTAAGTCTAAAGCATCATCTCTAGGATAGAACAAACATAGATCGTCTGTTCCTCGAAGATACCTTAGTATCCTTTTCACAGCAGTCATATGTGACTCCTTTGGGTTTGATTGGAACCTGGCACATAAACCTACACTGAAAGAAATGTCAGGTCTACTAGCAGTTAGATATAACAATGATCCAATCATTCCTCTATACTTTGTTTGATTCACACTTTTTCCTTTGGGATCTTCATCTAATCTAGTGGCTGTTCCCATAGGAGTGTGATTCACTTTAGCAGATTCAAAATCATATTTCTTGAGGAGTTCTTTGACGTATTTTTGTTGGTGAATCATAATTCCTTTCTCAGTTTGTTTTATTTGTAGACCAAGAAAGAAGTTAAGTTCCCCCATCATACTCATCTCGAACTCACTGCTCATTAAATCTGCAAATTCCTTGCCTGAGAACTTCATTAGTAGCACCAAATAATATATCATCAACATAAATTTGTACTACTAAAAGATCAGTTCCTTTTGATTTCAAAAACAATGTTTTATCAATTTTTCCTCGTTTGAAATCATTTTGCAAAAGAAACTTCGATAATCTTTCGTACCATGATCTAGGAGCTTGTTTAAGTCCATAGAGAGCTTTATCAAGCTTATAGATATGGTTAGGAAGATTAGAGTCGATAAATCCAGGAGGTTGTTCCACATAGACGTCTTCCTCTAAATAACCATTTAAGAAAGCACATTTGACGTCCATTTGGTACAACTTGAAACCCATGAAAGAAGCAAAAGCAATTAAGATTCTTATGGCTTCTAATCTAGCAACAGGAGCAAAAGTTTCTTCGAAATCTATACCTTCCTGTTGATTGTATCCTTTGACAACTAACCTTGCTTTGTTCCTTATGATAGTTCCATATTCATCAAGTTTGTTACGGAAAACCCATTTGAGACCAATTACCTTTTGATTCTTTGGCTTGGGTTCCAAATGCCACACCTTGTTTCTTTTGAACTCATTAAGTTCATCTTGCATGGCTGTAATCCAGTCAGCATCTTGTAATGCTTCAGTGTGGTTCCTTGGCTCGATTATGGATAGGAACGCTTGGAAAGCACAGAAGTTCCTTAGTTGAGATCTTGTCTGAGTTCCTTTTCGAATGTTGCTGATAATCAGATCCATGGGATGAGAACTTTGATGTTTCCATGGTTTGGGATGGAACTCGGCTGCAGGAACTGTTTCCGACTGAGGTTCGGTCACCTCAGTTCCTTGATCCTCCTGTTCATCCTGCTCATTTGGAACTGCTTCAGTTTCTTCTAGTTCCTCTGCCTCAGGAACTTCTTCATTTATTCCTGCTTCTTGGTTTCTAGGCTCATCAACAGTGTTGATTGGCCTTGTTGGAGAGATTTCTTCGTCTTTATCTGAAAAATGAGTTAGTCCGATTTCGAAATCTTCCTGTTCCTGAACTACATCCACTTTGTCAGTTTCATCAAAAATAATATGCACACTCTCATCGACACACATAGTGCGTTTATTATAAACTCTATAAGCTTTACTGTTTAGGGCATATCCTAAGAATACTGCCTCATCACTTCTTTCATCAAATTTTCCTAAGTTCCTTTTTCCATTATTGTGAACAAAGCACTTACACCCAAAAATTCTAAAATAAGAAATATTAGGTTTATTTCTTTTCAAAAGCTCATAAGGTGTCTTATTTAATAAAGATCTAATCATGACTCTATTGATTATATAACAAGCTGTATTAACTGCTTCGGCCCAGAAGTTCCTTGGTAAGGAACTGGCAATTAACATGGTTCTCGCCATGTCTTCCAAGGTTCTATTTTTCCTTTCAACGACACCATTTTGTTGTGGAGTTCTAGGAGCAGAAAAGTTATGATCCATACCTTGTTCCTTGCAGAAATCATCAAACTTGCCATTGTCAAATTCAGTTCCATGATCCGACCTTAAATGAATTAATTGATGACCACTGGTTCTCTGTGTTTCCTTAGCAAAGGCAACAAATTCATCAAAGTTTCATCTTTACTTGCTAGAAAAATTACCCAAGTATAGCGAGAATAATCATCAACAATCACTAAGACATATCTTTTTCCACTTCTACTTTGTATTCTCATAGGACCACACAAGTCCATATGAATCAGTTCTAGTGGTTTAGAAGTGCTTACCATTTTCTTAGGTTTAAAGGAACTTCTAACATGTTTTCCTTTGGCACAAGGATCACATATTTTATCCTTTATGAACTTGATTGAAGGAAGCCCTCTCACAAGTTCCTTAGATTTTAATTTTTCAAGCAATGAAAGACTGGCATGACCGAATCTTTTATGCCAAAGAAGTGAATCATCTTCAATGACACTTAGGCAGGTTAAGTTGGCTTTTGGAACTTGGTTGAGATCCACAGTATATGTGTTCCCTTTCCTAGTTCCTTCCAAAATAACCTTCCCACTGTCATTGTTTACAATTTGACAATTTTCAGAAGTAAAACTTACCGAGTTTCCCTTATCACAAAATTGGAAAATACTTAGCAAACTGTGCATTAAACCCTCGACTAAGAACACGTTATCTATTGAGTGGGAACTTGACCTTCCTACTTTTCCGATGGCGATTATTTCACCTTTCTTGTTGTCTCCAAAGGTCACAGTTCCTCCATTATAGGCCTCTAGTGAGAGAAATTTAGATTTGTCTCCTGTCATGTGTTTGGAACACCCGCTGTCGAGATACCACGAGCTGTTCCCCCTCACTAGGACCTGCATAAAAATCAGTGATCAGTTGTAGGAACTCGGGTTTCCTCGAGTTCCTTTTCTTTCACCACATCAGTTTTCTTAACCCATATTTTCTTCACATAATTTTCATTTTTGACGTCCTTTTCTTTCTTCTTAGTACATTCACTTAGAACATGGTTACCATTTCCACAAAAGGAACAGGCTTTAACACTAGGTAGATCCACATATTTTTTCTTTTTCACATGACTTTTCTTGTAAGAAAAACCTAGCCCTTCTGTTCGTTTTGTTTTAGCATCTGTAACCCATTGAGGAGTTATATTAAGGGACTGTTTCTTAGCCTTAGCTATACTTAGTTCCTTTTCTAACTTCTCATTTTGTTCTCTAGCAGTAGTCAATTCAATGTTTAAGTTTTCTAGATCAACATTAAAAATTCCCATACTTATCTCAGTAGATCTTGTAGGATCTAGACTTAAACTTAACATCTTGTATTGACTTAGTTAAACTTTAAGCAGAATGTTTTCATTTTTAACTCTTTCAAAGGACTCACTAAGTGAAGTGTTCCTGTCAAGCAAATCAAAGAACCTACTTTGTACATCCGATCGACATTAGTTAAGTAGGCCATATGATTCTTACTAAGTTCCACACCTTATCACTTTGGCTTTTCAATATTCCAAGTTTCTTATAGTCAACTAGTGTTTCCAACAATAACTCAATTAATTTGGTTTTTGACAGAGATTGAAGAGTAGTGGAATTTACCTCATTAGATGGAACTTTGTCATCTTCATTTGTTTTTGCCATAAGACACAGATTGGCAGTCTCTTCATGAGGTTGTTCCTCTTCATCTTCAGAATTTGTTTCTCCCCACGCAGCAATCATGGCCTTCTTGAAGTTAGGTTTGGCAAAGGTTGACTTGTTGTATCTATCTTTGGATAGTTCCTTGCTTTTACCTTTACCTTTCTCATTTTCCCAAAGAGGACAGTCTCTTATTTGATGATCAGTTTCTCCGCACTTGTAGCAGCCATTTTCAGTTTTGGAACTCGTTGGTTTTTTGAACGAGTTCCTTCCTTTTTGGTTTCCAGGTTTGTAGTTCCTGTACAACCTTTTCATTTTCCTTACTAGCATGGCCGCTTCTTCTTCATCGGGTTCGACTATTCTTCGGCTTTAAGAGGCAAGCCTCGGTTCTTGGAACTCTCCTAAGATGCCAGTTCCAAGATGCATTCGTGGGTCATCAATGATCCTGCCAATTGTTCAATACTAAATTTGGTGAAGTCCTTAGTTTCAAACAAGGCAATGACCTTTGTTCTCCAACGTTCATCTTGAGGCATACTCCTGAGGATTTTTCTAACCTGTTCATCAGTGGGAATAATTCTTCCAAGAGAAACTAATTTAGTAAATCGTGTAAACATATCTTGAATTGTTTCTTTTGGTTGCATTTCAAAACGTTCATATTTAGACATTAAAAGATCGATTTTGGAACGCTTAACCTCATTAGTTCCTTCATGAGTGATTTGAAGGAGATCCCAAATTTGCTTTGCGCTCTTACACCCCATGACCCTATTGTGTTCATGAGGTCCAAGACCACAATGCAAGATTTTGACAGCCATAGCATTGATTTCATATTTTTCAAAATCTTCTTTTGAAAATTCAGTCATTGGTTTAGGAACTACCTCGTTTTCGGCATTGGTTTTTGTTACCTCGAAGTCACCAACTTCGATAACCCTCCAGACTTGATAGTGCTCTGCCTTAATGAAAATCTCCATACGATTTTTCCAATACGTATAGAACTTTCCGTTGAACATTGGTGGCCTTTGCGTGGAGTAACCTTCTTCGAGTTTCTCGTGTGTGTCCATCTTCTTCAGGAACTTTACTCAACAGGGTTTCCTGTATTACGTGAGCTCCGGCTCTGATACCAATTGATACTCCAATGGAACACGTACAAGAGGGGGGGTGAATTGTACTTTGGAACTTTTAGCAAAGTTTCTCGCGAAATTAAGGCTTTCAAGAAACAGAGATATGAGAGATAAAAATATATAAAATTGAGGAAACTTCTTGAACCTTATCAAGAAGGGAAAACCTCAAAAACTATATTATTGCAATAACTCTATTACAATCACTCTCTACAACTCGAGTTCCTTTCGATTTCAAGTTCCCACAATAATCCCCTTTGATTATTGGAACTCTTCTCTCTATTGCTTCTACACCGAAGCCAACACTCACTGACTTAGCTCTAAGTCTTTACAAGAGTCACTCAACCCTTGATCCCCAAATTACAACTCAAAATGAGAAACACACTAGTAAATATATTGAACTTAGATATTTAAGGAACTTTGGAACTTTTATTGAATGCAACTGACTTTTTATGAAAACTCTTAAGATTTAGACTTAGACAATGTGTTTTCAGTTGATGGTTTGTAATGAGAGAGACTTCTCCTTTTATAGTGAAGTCTTCTCATGTTAGTTCCACTTATTCCTCCACTAAGTGTGAAGCAGTAACCCACGTAGAATTATTTTCCCACGTTCACACTTCTTGAGGAACAAGCAAAGACATGTTCAAACCAACTAACAGTAAGTGGTTTAGTAGTTGAGAAAAACAAGGAGTTAACTTAGGAAATTTATTTTTACTTGCTCAGTAATTAAAAAAGATTTTTATTTAGAAAATAAAAACTGTTTTATTTATTTACAATATTTCCTAAAAACTCTCAGTCAATATTTTTCAAAACCACTTGTTGCATTTAATAAATTGCATTTAGTTCCTTAAATTTAAGCAATATAATTTACTTACATAAATCCTAAGTACAGACTCTTGAACTTAGAAGTTACGCCATCTCTTTCAATCTTCAACTCTGAAGATCGTTCGTCCCAGCTCAGGAACAGCAGACAGTTCCTTGAGGAACTGTGATCAGGAACATGAATCATAAAACATCATTTTGTAGTTTAAATCGTGTTGTTGTGTATATATTACTTTGTCTTGATTATAAGTGCCACGCCATCCAAGATTCCAACCCTGGAACTCACTTAGACACTCAAGTTCCTACTCCGGAACCAAAACACTAATGATCAAGCAAACCAATATGTTAGGAAGTTTGCATGGCAGTCATCATCCAAAACTAAGGGTCAACAGCTTTGTTGAACACATATGTGTTGTATGCATTTGCTGGAATCCAAAATAACTTGTGAAAGACTGATTCACTCCAGCCTGCATTTTTCCAATTCATGTACAGGTGTTCACAGCAGATCCTCCTAGTTGACTTAGGAAACACCCCATGAATAGATGATTCAACCCCTCTCATCCTGTCACTAATGAAGCACCAATCATCCTTCATACAACCTTCTTTTTCAAAGCAAATCTTCAGGTTCCTAAAGAAATATTCCCAAGATTCTCTACTTCCAGTATCTACTGATCTATATGCAATCAAAAAAATCTCATTGTTTCCATTCACACCTCACACTCAGGGCCGATAGCAAGACACCCTTGTAGTATCCAGTCAAATGGGCTCCATTAATGCATGTGATGGGCCTACAACCCCTAGGAAATCCTCTGACCTGAGCAGCAAATGAGAAGAAACAAGCTTTAAACTTTGCTTGAACTTGACCATTGTTCCCTGTCCAAGTAATAAGGGCATATGACCCAGGATTTGTTTCTTTGATCACCTCACATATCTAGGTAGAAGGTTGTAGCTTGTATGCCTCACCAAAGCCTCCACAAATTTGCTCTTTGGCTATGACTTTCACTTTGTAAACACAATTTCTTCTTCACTATTACCCTAAATTTCGTTCGGGTCATAATTTCCAAAGACTCAACTAGTATATCAGGAGTAGCTTGGAGCACATCCAACAAGTTCTTGCATAGCCAACTTGAAGAAACCACGGGATTCTCCTCTAACCTGCCACAAGGTGTGTGTCCTCTTTTTAATGTCTTGATTGCCCGATTGATCTTATCAGTCAACCTAGAAGCATGTATGCTCCATTCACATGCTTCCATGACACATTAGGCTTTAAATCTCCTGTTATCATCCTTCACAGCACACATCCCAAAGCCCTCCCAAATACAAAAGTCCTTCAACAACCTCAAGGAAACCATCCCTAGTTGGGAAGATCAACTAAGGCTCTAACTTAATAGAACCATATGGATAATCAATTCATATTTACCATTCTTATACAACTTATCCATGTTAGAACCGCCATATAAGAAATCCTCAAACCACTTTTCAGAAACATCATCATACAATAGATCATCATTCTCCTCATCAACTATAAAATCAGCCTCTAAAACATCATCTTCATCTGATGTTCCATCCTCCTCAACAAAAAAAGTCCTCATCATCATTACTCACTTAATCATCTCCATCCTAATGATCATATAAGACATGTTGGTCCCTAAATCTCCTTCCATTACCTTTTCCCAGTCCCTTAGAAACATATGTGCCTCGCTTTTTTGCTGTACTTTTAGGCACCCTGAAACCTTTGGACCTCATCCTCTCCTTTGAATTGATTTAGGTTCAGGTTGCACATAGTCTATTGAATGAGGTTCAGGGGTGAGCTGATGTAATGGTGAATATGATGTTGGTATAGGCTGATATTCAGGGGTCGGCTGATGTGGTGGTGATGCTGATGTTGGTGTAGGTTGATTTGAGGGGGTGGGTTGATGTGAGGGGGTAGGTTGTGAAGGGCTAGGTTAAAGGGGTGGTATGGGGCTTGGGTGGTGTTGGTTGAGTAGCAGATTTCTTCTTTACTATTGGAGTCATTTTCTCTCTTTGGTTTAGAAGCTGGTGTGGGCTGAGGCTCAGGTGTGGACTGGTGCTTAGGTGTGGGTTGTGGCTCTTGGGTCGGCTGAGACTCAGGTGTAGGTTTTGTGTTTGAGGTTATGGTTGAGAGGGCATAGGGAAGACTTCATCAGCCTCCTGGGTCGATTACACTCCCATATACTCAACCTCATCATCATCAACAAACAGCTTTGAAACCTCATCAACAGCAACACACAGTCCCTTAGCAAGTAATTGTTTCTTTTATGTTCTCCTCTACTCTTCCTCTTCTTCTTGTCTCTTCCTTTCTTTATCCTCTTCTTCTTGTCTCCTACTTTCCTCCTCCCCCTCACTCTACAATATCTCTTGAACTCTCGTACCTTTTCCCTCTTCTCTCTTTCTTTCTTTGCAAGCTAACCTAAAAACTTGGCAAGAATTTAGTGTCTCCTCTACTCATACTTCAATGGTATCCTTACCCAAGCTAGACGACAACAATTTCATCAAGTCAATCAGTGCACAACTCCATTCTTTGGTTAGTCCTAGGATTATTCACTAATAACCTAAACATCTTAGGCAAATATACATTTTGCTTCACAGATTCTTCCACGACATCCTCAAACAAACCCATTGAATGACACAAATCGGTGTCCCCAACCCTAACATCAAAGTGATGTGTATTATAGTGGACCAATAACCAAATAGCAGTCATCCTAAGAACATGATTACATTAAAATCAACAAAAACTCAAGATAACATACATATAAACCATAACAAAACAAAACAAAAAATACTAAACAACTAACCTTAAATCCAACAACAACACAAACACATAATTCCACAATTTCGCCAAAGAGAAGCTTTAAAGCGATTAAAGCTGAAAAAAATGAAGAAAGATTTTACCTTGGAAATTTTTTGAATCGTCACTTTGAACTTTGGTGCTTCTTCGCAATTTCACATAAATCAAGCTGTTTTCGGACGTCTTTTGTTTGGATTATTAAAGTCGAAAGCAACCTTACCCTTCTCCCTTAACAATGTGAAGAAGCTCTTGTGTTTAGGGTTCCATGGATCAATAAAAAACAAAGGAGTAGAAGTTGAGGGACGAAGATTTTGGAAGTGGGGTGATTGGTTTAACAAGAGGTTAACATAATGACGCCACAAATTATGGCAAATTTGTAAATATGGGCTGAGCAGTATTGTCTGTTAGGTGAAAGAGCAAAAAATGCTAATATACAGTAACTGAGGGGTATTTGGTCAATTTTCAAAAATATGGAAGGTATATCTTGAATTTCGTCAAAACTCATGGACATTTGGTGAAAAAACTGTTAAATAAAATATCAACAAATTATTTCACCATATGTAACTCCTTTCCAATTACTAACGGGTTAAACTCAATATTATTAACTTTATTTATTGATTTTTTAAAACCCTAATTTAATGGCACTATCTCTAGTAAGTCTTGTGTAAAACAGTCTTAAGGATTACTTCGTAAGTTAGAATAGTCACTTTATAGGTTAAACATATCACCTTTAGATAATTGGTCACTTTGTACCTTGAAGGGGCCACTTCTACAATAAGTTACCCCTGCCAATAAGTTATTCTAGTCTGACCATAAATTATGGTAAGACAGTCTTATATAAGATTTTGTAATCTCTAACTCTCTTCCCATCATTAACAGTTACACAAACAACTTTACCGACTTTAAAAAAAAAATACACCTAAATTCATGCTAAGATACGGGTTATTCGTCCTTTTCTCTCTTTACCTGCCACATACTAGATTACGCGATCTAGCTTTATATTCTCTTTCACACGCATGTAACGCATGTATCTAAAGTAGGAATGGCAATGGGTCGGGTCGGGTCTGGATTGGGTCCACCCAGACCCAGACCCGTTTATTTTTTACAGCCCCAGACCCGGTGGGTCTAGATTTTTCAGACCCATACCTTGACCCGCTGGGTCTAGCGGGTCCATGGGTCTTAACTGGGTCCTTCTTAGTTTTTAGTTTTCATCACATTTTTGAATCTATGTAATTAAAAAAATTTTGCACTAATATATATAGGTCCTGCATCCATGGGTAAAACATTATCTAAACAAAATTTTAAAAATTAACTCATAAAATATTAAAATGTTACAACTTACAAAGTTATAAGTCTTAGATGTAGTTACAAGCTACAACACTAATGAGTTCACAAAATCACAACTCATAAAACCTTAGAGTTTACGTAAAATAAATTTTTTTAATATGTAAATGGGTCTGCGGGTCGGGTCGGGTCGGGGTCTGGGCCGGGTTTGGGTCTGGCATGTGTGGACCCGAACCCAGACCCGACTCATGCTCTTCGGGGCCCAGACCCGACCCGGACCCGTTGGGTCTAAAATTTATGGACTCAGACCCTTATAAATGGGTCGGGTCCTAGCGGGTCTGGGTCGGGTCCAGGACCCATTGCCATCTCTAATCTAAAGGTTATCAAATATGTGACAATATTTCGGCTTTCGAAGTTAAGTGAAAATTTGGAAAAATCTTCAACCCACACAAAGTATTTGGATTAGGGCAACAATTTAAAAAAATAATTTCGCCTTTTTTCTGAGTCATATATATGATAAGATGTACATAATATACGTCGGAAAACAAAAATTTATAATTAGTATACTTAATTTATAACTATATTCGACCTATCTAGCTAGACGTCTACATTCAACAAAAATTATTATTAAAACCAAATATTCGAATAATTGATAGTAACTTTTTGCAACAAAGTTATCATATTATAAATTGACAACATGGATTTTGACTATAGCCTAACATTTTTTAAAGGTCCCAACTATCAGTTATCTTGTGGAGGTCCCCAAACTCCCAACTATAGGGGGTCATAACTTTTCTTGCGCCTAGATGACGTGTGACTTGTTCATCAGGTCATAACTTTTTGCATGGATCCCACATTGATGCAAGATTGAACCATCTTAATTTTCGTTCTTAGGGTTGTTGCATGGTTTTACTTTACTCTTAAAGTGAAGGTTTTACATGTAACCAAAATATGCCTTTTATTGTTATTGTTAGTTAAGTTAGTGAGTTAAATTAGTTTAATTATTCAAAGGTTCGAAAATCAGCTTGTCATTTACTTAGGCTCCAAGTAGATGAGTTGTCATGAGTTTTAATAAAGAAAGATGAGTAGTCTAGTTAGCATGTGGTTTTTGTAAGATTTATGAAGAGTTTTGCAAAGCTTTCCTAAATCAAATGTTTCCTTAAGTTGTGCTAGATTCTAGGCTAGTTTTAAGGGGAAACTTTCCTTAAGTTGTGCTAGATTCTCAGGAGGAAACTTTCCTTTTGTTTTGCTTGAGAATTTCGGCCATGATTTAGCTTGGAGGGCAAGGATTGTTTGCTCATCCTATAAATACATGTGCACGCCTAATCAATAAAGGGGAGAGTAGATTTGATAATTGTGAGCATTGCTTATTTTGGTTGCTAACCAAAACCAATACTTGTTTCGACTTGTATTCATCTTCTAGTTGCGATTAGGAAGAGACCCTCTAATTCTTGCGAGAATCAAGAGTACTATCCTTGTTTTTACTTCTTATTTTCTTTATGCCTTCATAAAAATAACATAAAAACGTCACTTAGATTCAAGGGCAAACCGTGTGAATTTTTCAGACTAAAATTCGTATCAACTTGGTATCACAGTAGTGTGGTTGTTGCGGTGCATGAGGGAGTGTAAAATCTTGGATTGGGCTGAAAATTTGTATGGTGGCAGTAGACATCTTGAAGTTTGTTGTGTCAAAATTTTGTATCAATCTAATAATCAATAACGAAGTCACAATGATCGAAACATTCAGAGATAATTTTCTGCTAGCAGATCCGAGTAGTTTTCAGGTAAAATTTGGGAAATTCGTTTTCCTAGCATACACCAAATTTTTCATATTTTCTTGGACTTAAATTGGACTACTTTTGGTTTAGTTTAAGACTGAAAAGTTGCATAATTTTTAAGGAACTTTTTCTATTTAGTCGAGCACGTTTTTGATAATTGGTCAAAACCAAACTATTATGGACCTGTTTTGGGAGAATTGAAACTACAAACAATTGGCGGGGTATTTTTTTATGAAATTTTTTCCTAGTGTTCCTGACACCTAGGGATATATTGTGAAAAACTTTCAGGAAATTTAGAGGTGTTTTACTTAGATTTTAGATCTCGAACTCCTAGTGAAATTTCTAGGTAGTTTACTGGAAAACTTTCATAACCTTTTGCATGGATCCCACATAACTTCTCCCACTTCACTCCACTCCCTCTCTATTATCACTAATGGAAAAACCCTTAAATGGCACAAGTTAACTGATTCGGTGCAAGACCACAACAATCGAGAGGTTCCCTCTCTAATACTTTCCCTCTCTACATTTCTTATTCAAAATCTATTTTTCTCCAAGAGGAAACTCCTAATTTCTTTTAAATTCTTCTCTCCTTTCGAGACTAAATTTACTTGCATTCATCTCCCGATTTCCTAACTTCAAACAATCTCTTTGTAATCGTTCCTCAATTTCATTGATTTCCTAATGCATCTTGTCTTCCTAAATTACTAGTCTTAATGGATAGATCAAATTCTCAATCTACTTCAAATTTTGTTATTTGGCCTCGTAAGCAAGGTCCCTATATTAAACCTCCAGTTAAAGAACTCTTTAATCCTTGTCTCAATGTCTCCCTTACCATTGTGGGTAAATTTCTTGATGATCGTGATTTCTTGGTCAATTGAATTCAGGAATGGGTGAATACGTGGATCACGAAAGGTCGAATTTCAGTTTCAAAGGAAGAAAGTTTATTTTTCTTTCATTGTAAGGAGTTTGAGAATAAAGCAAACATCTTGGGATTATATGTAACTCTGAACTTCAAGGGTGTGCTCCTAGTCCTCAAAGAGTGGAAGCCGTCAAACTCGTTCAAATCATTTAATTTCTCAAAGTCAGCTTTGTGGGTTAAGTTAGAAGGACTTCCGTTGGTGTTTAGCTCCCCCCATTTTGCTAGAGCAATTTTCTCTCGAATAGGGAAAGTTCTTCATTTTGATGATCAATCTGAATCGTCGGGAGTTAAAAAATTCTATCGAGCTTTTATATGGATTAAATTAAAGAGTTCCTTGGTCCCAGGTGCTTTTATTGAAGTTCAAGAAAGCAGAACGACTTGAATTGACTTCAGATATGAGGGTGTTTTTGTGCTTTGCAAAAGATGCGGACGTATTGGTCAAAAAATTTCCTCATGCTCTATAATGTGGGAAAAAGCTAAGAGTCTTGTGGAGAAAGCTATTTTGAGTGCTTGCAATAAGGAGATTCCAATCATGATGGGAAACCCCAATGCTTCCTTGTACTCAAATAGAATTATCGGGTTGCCAGTACTTCCTCAATTTCAAACAAAATCAGTTCGGCTTGATGAACCTAGGGCTCTCCCACCCTCGAGTAGTTTTTCAAGTAACTCTAGCAATGAAGATGATGATAATGGTAATGATAATAATGGAAATAATGGAGATGATAATATGAGCCAAAATTCAGAAAACTCTTCAAGCTCAGATGATCATGATCATGGGCTAAGCAGTCAACAAGGCCCATTAAAGCGGCTAAGGCTTTCAGGGCCCATCAGATGTTATTTTGAACGAGGAGAATGCGGTAAATTTAGAGCAACGCAAGGTCCTACTGTATTCTTGGAACCCGATATCTCCTTGGATCTTAGTGAGTCGATGGACCTGGCTATCTCTAGTCAGGAGAGCTTGAAATGAAAGAAGCCCATAAAAGAGAAAAATGACCCGTTACGAAAAGTCTTCTCCAGCTCTATTTTTAAACAAAAGAGGAAAAAATCTTGTTTATGTCATACCTAGAGGTGGCAAACGGGTCATACAGGTCGGGTCATTATTGGTCGGGTCAAAATCGGGTCACCTTTGTTTTCGGGTTACGTTCGGGCCAGGTACGGGTCCATGAAATTTCGGATCACATCGGGTCGGGTTAGATCGGGTTTCTAATCTAGCAAATAAATAAAACACATATAAGACAAATAAGAGGTAGTGAAATAATTAATACGCAATGGCTAATATATAGTATTTCATGACAATTTTTTCCTTAAATTTGATTAAAAAGTAACTAATATGACAACTTTTCGGGTCGGGTTTGGGTCATCGTTATCGGGTTAATTTTGGGTCGGGTTATTTTTGGGTCGGTCATATTCGGGTTCAGGTCATATTCGGGTTTATTTACTTTCAAGTCGGGTTTGAGTCGGGTCGTGTTATTTCGAGTATCGGTTCTTTCGGGTCATTATTTTCGGGTGAAAACGGGTTTCAGGTCGGGTATCGGGTCGGGTCAACGGGTATGGGTCTATTTTGCCGGCTATAGTCATACCTCATTAATGCTTCCTATTGCACACCCCAATTTAATTCAGAAGAAGTCGGCGGATGGGATCATTAATCAACGTGACATTTCCCCTCCCTCCCCTGCTTCAATAAATTTTAAAATTGTCAAACCCCTTGATCACAGTAAAAATTATTGTGATCCTCAAGTTGTTTTAAACTAACTAACTTTTTATTAGATAATTTCAACTCTCTTGGTGAAATTTCTCTCTCATGCCCTTATTTAAACTCACCTACCAAGCTTCTCCCACGTGAGTCACCATTAGCAGTGAATATCGAAATCTCCACATCATCCCCTCTCTCCTCAAGCTCAACTTCCCACCCCCCATATTTATCTTTGGCCCCCTCCTTTTTTGCTGATATGGAAGATAGCAACCCGGATAAAAACGCACCCGATATTTCTTCTTGTCCTAATGAACTTCAAACTCACTTTTCTCATGATAATATCATTGAAAATGAAGATTTGGCTCATTCTTGGGAGAATTTACTATCATCAGGAAGCTTTTCATCTTTCTTTAACTCTGAAGACAGAGACTTTAATAGCTGGCCCCCACTTGTTGACTCTTCAACTATTTATGGTTCTCTAAAATCTTCCCAAAATTGGAATAATTTTTTGTTGAATGAAGAAAGAATCTCTCCTCAATCACCTTTATTATTTCCTTGGTCTCATTCATCACTTCTTTCGAGACCCTCAAGTTCGTTCCATACTCCAACTCAAGGTGTCCCTGCTTCGGAGTTTGCTAACCTCCGCATATTTCCTTTTTTTGGCTCGACAATGAACGCCCCTCCTGTCTTTGATCATGTGGTCCAGAAACCCCCTGCAGCGTCGGGCTAAAAGCAAAGTCAAACGCAAGGCAGATTTGAGGAGAATCCGCTCAAAGCCAATAAGTCGGGTTAGTTGAAAAGAAAGTTTGATACGATAGAGTTTGATGATGATGGAACGGTTTGTGTTGACAGGGAAAGGTTCTACCTCACTCCTGTAGCAGATTTTTCACCAATGATTGAACCTGCTCTCACCAATGATCGATTCGCCTCGTCTAAGGTCCCGGATAAATGTAGGTCAATCATTCATGCCTCTCCTTGTGTTGGTGATGACAAAATTAAAATAGCAGATGAGAATGTTACCGGAGAGATTCCTAAGCGTGTTGTTCGGCGTCCCCGTAAGCCCAAACGAGTAGTTGTTCAAGCTTTGCTCTATGAAAAGAAAAGGAAATTTGAAGATATTGAGCCTGTAATTCAAGGCTTAGTTGATGAACTGGCTTTGAATATGCATAAATGGGTTGCTGAGAAAAGAGATGAAATTATGGGACATTTCAAGAAGCTGAAATATAAGGTGATTTTTGATGAGATAGGCCTGGAGACTGGGCCCAAACAGTCTTCGGGCCCCCCATGAAGGTTATAGCTTGGAATTGTAGGGGCCTTAACTCGACGGACTCCCCTACAATTCCATTCTTGATCTGGCTAGTCCGCAGGTTCCATTCTCATATCCTATTTCTAATGGAAACTAAAGCCACTGTTAGCCTTATAAATAAATTAGCTCTGTATTTAGGCTTTCCTAGTATTGCTTCTATTGATGCTGCTAACAGTGCTGGTGGTTTAGGCCTTTTTTGGATTAATGATGTAAAGCTGTCTATTACTAGCAGCTCAGTTAATCATTTTGCTTGTATTATAGATGATGTAAACTCTAGTAGTATGCATATATGGAAGCTCCTTTTGTTGTATGGTTCGCCGTACTTAGAGCTTAGGAAAAAAATTTGGGATATGGTGGCAGCAGAATTAACTCAAAGTAATATGCACTACGTAATCTTGGGGGACTTTAATCAAGTTGAATTTCTAAATCAAAGGATGGGAGGGTCGATTTCAATACCCGGACACGAGGATTTTTCTGAATTTACAAATCAATTAAGATTGTCGGAGATCAATTATCACGGACAGAATTACACTTGGTGTAATAACAGATCTACTCCGCACAGAATCTATGAACGATTGGATAGAGTATACGCCTAAGATCGGTGGATTCAATTCTATCCAGAAGTTGTTACTTTGAACCTTCCCATTATAATCTCAGTTCATAGCCCAATTATATTTTTCACCAATCCAGAAAGGCAAAAGAAGTGAAGACCCATAAAAATGGAAGATTAGTATTTTGACTTTCCGAAAATTAAGGATTTGGTACACAAGCATTAGAACGTGAGGTATTCGGGCTCCCCAATGTATCAAGTTGCCCGCAAGTGCTCTGGCACAAGATTTCAGCTGTTTAAGTGGAGTCGTGAGTATAAACATCAGCATCATATTGTATGGGAAGACCGTCTAATAGAGTGTGCACAAATTCAAGAACGTCTTCCATATAATGATGTAGGAGAAGTGGATCATTTAGTCAAACAAGAGCAAATGGATAGGATTGCGCTTCAACTGAAATTTTGGGAACAAAGAGCAAAAGGTAAATGGCTTGCAAGCTAAAACATGAATACGAGATGGTTCTTCAGGAAAGCAAAAACTAGGAAGAGAAGGAAAGAAATTTTGCTGTTAAGAGATAAGGACGGAAAGTGGGTGTCTAATAGAGAAGACATTCAACATATCATGATTGACTACTTTACCAATATATACCAAAAATCGAATTATTTGGACTCACACTGGGAGGAGCTTAATGATCTAATTGATCTAGCTCCTAAATTATCTCAGCAGCAGGTAGAAGATATTCAACGCCCTGTCACATTGGACGAAGTAAAAGGTGTCGTTTTTCAAATGGGAAGTCTAAAAACTCCAGGGCCGGACGGTATACCAGCAAGGTTTTATCAAAAGTTTTGGGATGAAATAGGATCTGATATCTGGTCAGCGGTCAATCACTTCTTTGTGAATGGTTTCTTATTGCGAGAATGGAATTTCACCCACATCTGCCTTATTCCTAAGATCGAAAGGCCGGAGGAAGCTAGTCAATTCCGTCCAATTAGTCTTTGCAACATCATCTACAAAGTCATTTCGAAGATTATCACTAACAGACTAAAGCCTATTATTAAGGGTATTGTCTCTCCCTTCCAAAATGCTTTCGTCCCGGATCGCATTCTTTCTGACAATTGTTTCATCGCTCATGAATTAACAAATGCGATCAAGCAAAGGAGAAAAGGTAACAATTTCCTAACAGCTCTTAGAATAGATATGTTTAAAGCTTATGATAAAGTTAGTTGGGAATTCCTTGCTTGGCTTTTGGACACTATGGGTTTTCTCCCTAAGTGTCGTCATTGGATTTTGCAATGCGTTACTACAGTTTCTTACGCAGTCCTAATTAATGGACAACCTTTGTCAAACTTCAATCCTACTTGAGGCTTAAGGCAGGGGGACCCCTTATCATCTTACTTGTTTATCCTGGTCATGGAAATCTTGTCTTGTATGATTTCCAAAGCTGAAATGGACGGCATTTTCCGAGCAATAAAATTGTCGAGATCTAGTCCACCTATTTCTCATCTTTTCTTTGCCGACGACTCTTTGCTCTTTTTTGAAGCTACCCCAGACTCCTGTGCCGCAATTAAAAGTATTCTAGCCAAATCCAGTCACCTATCAAGAGAGGTTATCAAATACTCCAAGTCTCATATTATGTTTAGTCCTAATACTCACAACAAATTTAAAAGGTACCTGCAAAGTATAATTGGTACACCCTCTGCCGACTCACTGGGGAAATATTTGGGGTGCAATGTTGAAATAGATGGTAGATGTACAGGCAAGTTTAAACCGTTAATTGATAAAATTCAACAAAGAATCAGCATTTGGAAGCACTTATCCTTATCCCATGCAGGGCGTGTTTTGCTTATTAATAGTATCCTTTCAGCTTTGAATCAGCACATACTGGGGGTCTTCCTTCTTCCAAAAACAACGGCGGATAAAATGAATTCCGTGTTTGCCATATTTCTTTAGGGAGGGTCTAGCGATTCTCGTCCAGTATTTTGGAAAAGTAAATCAGTCATTGAGCATCCTAAAGGTGGTGGAGGCTTAGGAATCAGAAATGTGCATATATAAAATAAGGTTCTTCTTGTCAAATAAGCTGCACGGATTCATATAAGGAGGGACACTCTAATATTTCGTGTTCTTTGTTCAAAATACAAAAAATCTCCTGTTGACATGGTACTTCAGAATTGAAAAATTGGTAAAGTTTCTTGGGGATTTAGAGGAATGTGTAGAGCTGTCAAAGAGTGTAGTAAGGGATTCATCAAACGAATTGGTAACGGGGCTACCACTAGAATTATTGGAGACAAATGGCTCAAAGGAGGCCCTATTCAGCTCAGGAACAATGTTTCTATGAATAGTTCCGGACTCCTAAATGTGCAAGATCTAATGACTCCGGAGATGAACAGTTGGAACGCCCCTCTGATTTGGAAAACCTTCTCCAAAAGCTCAGCATTTGAAATCTTATCAACTTACATACCTCAAGTTGACAGTCAAGACTAATACGTATGGAGTGAGTCTCGCTCTGGTGAAATCAAAGTTAAGGAAGTTTATGCTCTCATGCTTCAGAAAGCCGGAAAATTAAAGTCTTCTTTGGAGGAGAGGAAAGTTTGGCACAAGTTTTGGGCCCTTAACTTACGTCCTAAGTGGAAACTCTTCATATGGAGATTAATTAATCGTGCGCTGGCCCTGGCTAATAATCTGAGAAAAAGGAATATTCAAGTTTGTTCTAACTGCAGGCTATGTAACAGGTTCAAAGAAACAGAAGATAATTTATTTAGAGACTATGAGGTTACCAACCGTATTTGGAGAACTTCGGCCTTAGGCATAAGAATCAGTGGTGCTAGCTTTATTCCGATCAATGAATGGATATGGAATTTCTTGAAATTATTCTGGAAAGCAGATGGTCGTGACATTACTAGAACTAGGTGCTTTATAGCCACTTTGTGGGCTATTTGGATCCATAGGAATAATGTAATCTTCAGGTCAGCGACGTCTCGCCCTCCACTGTTATGTCTAATATAAATCTATTGCTCGTCGAGGAGGAGAAAAGATGTGAATTCAAAAGTCCAAAATCTGTCAAAGACAATTCCATTAAGCTCATCTCTAATGAATTCACCGTTAGATGGGGGTCCTGTTAGGGTGAAATCTGCAATATTTAGGTTGATGGAGCCTGGAAGGGTAAAAAAGGTATAACGTCGGAAGCAGGTATCGGGTGGGTTGGATTCATAAATGATCAAAAAGTTTTAGAAGGCAACGATTGAGTGCTTGCTTCTTTAGCTTTACAAGCGGAAAGTCTTGCTCTATTATGGGTGTTGTCTGAAGCGGAAAAGAAAGGTCTCTTAAGCATCATAATCTACTCGGACTCAATTACCCTCCTTCATTTCTGTATGAATGACCAAGCTCGGTTCGAGATATCTAGTATCATGCAAGATGTAAAACCAAAATGTCAGAAATTTATCTTTTGTGAATTAAAAAAGGTAGACATATCAGAGGTTCTTCTTGCCCAGAATCTAGCTATACGTGCTAGAAAGGGAAATCTCCTGTGATAGAGTTTTGTTTTGTCTTTGTTTATACTTGCTGTAAAAAAAAACTGATTTGGTTTTGAGTAACCGAATTTCTTAAATAAATATTTGAATGGGTTGGTTTTAGGATCAGATAACTGATCCGGTCATGGTTATGGACCGGATCAACTAAGTGATCCATGGCCCATTTCCTCACGTGGCCCATCAAGCAACTTAAGCCCTAACCCTAAATTACACCCCATTCCCCTTACTTGTCCCATTTCCCACTCTTCCCTCTCACAATTCCTAACCTCTCCTATCTCCTCTCCTCACCTCACTTCACTTTCAACCTCCATTTCATCTTCATCTTCTTCTGCTGACCATTTGAACTCACCACCCACAACTTCAACTTCAACCTCCAAAAACAAAAAAAATGAAAAATATCAACCTATTCCTCCATTACACCATTTTTACGTTTCTTCTGCATTCGTCGGTGATTAATCGATAAAAAAATCCCCAAAAAATAGGATTTATCATTAACGAACGATTTCATTCGAGTTTCTAACTGCACCGTCACAAGGATTCAAACCAATTCGAGTCTTCATTCGAGTTTCTCTCTCCGCCGTCACAAGTTTTTTGAGTTTTTATTTTCTTTGAATTTAGGGTTCGATTCTTCAACTCTTTGAAATTAGGGTTTTTTTTCTTGTATTTCTTATAATTTTAAAATTTTATCTTGCGATTTTATATTTATGTAATTACGTTATGTAGCTTTTATTTTTCGTCCATGTAATTATCAAATGTAATTAGTTTGATTTAGTTTCGTTTTTTGTAATTAGTTTGTTTTTATTTTCATAATAATAATTCGATTGTTATTAATTAGTTTCTTTTTCATAATAATAATCCGAGTCTTTCATTTCTTGTTAAATTGTTGCGATTTTTCTATTTCTTGTTAATTTATTGCCACTGATTGTTGGATGTTGCGTTGGTTGTGGATGCTTTTTTTTTTTTTTTTAATTTTATAAATGAACGAAACTGAATTACCTCTATGGATGGTTCTGGGAATGCTGGTTTTTTTTTCAAAATTTTTGTATTGCACAAAACAGATCCAGTTTTTGGTTGAAAACTGGACTAGTAAACCCAGTACTGATCCCGAATCAGATGACTTTTTGTCAACTGATTCAATGACCCGACCTAAAACCGGATCAGTAACCCCGCTTTTGACTGGATCTGATCATGTTTTTTCCATTAGTGTATTCCACTTGTAATACCCCTCATGATTGCTTTAAGGGATTTAGTAGGCTACTGATTCCAACAAGATGGATCTTTCTTTTAGGGAGCTCATTTCCTTATTTACTCCATAGTTAAGCGTGCTTGGCTGGGAGTAGTCCAGGGATGGGTGACCTCCTAGGAAGTTTCTTGAGGTGCGCATGGGTGAGGACAAAATGCGCTGGAAGAACTTGTGCTGGTTATTGAGGATAGTTGTTAGTCCTGGATGCGCGTTGATGACAATAGACTCGACTCCGTATGGGTTGGGTGTTACATCACTAATTCACCTCTTCCAATTCGCTCTTCTTGATGTGATTTTCGTGGCTAGTTTCGGACTCTTTTTGTGTTTTATGATTTTGTGGACGAACAACAATGAAACTAGGGGATATTACTCTCAAGGCACGGTTAAGAGTATGGTCAAACAAGTCTCGGTTGTTTGATTTAGGTTTACTACTCGGAAACCTAGTGTTAGCTTGCGCTCAACTCATGCAAAGTATGCAATTATGTTTTTCTCAAAATAAACTCTACCTCTTTAGGAGGTTAGGCGCCCTTTATTTATAATAGAAGAAACAAGAGAACCTTGCTCTCCAAGTTCATACATGCCACGGCCAACCTAGCTGTAAATAAGGAAAGTTTCCCTTTACTTCAAGCCTAGAATCTAGTTAGAACTTAAGGAAACACAAGCTTAAGGAAAGATGTGTAAATCTATCCTTAAATACAATAAACCACACGGCAGCAAGGACACACCCTTGCACGCCTCACACACCTCATGCTTTAAGGATACTTTCACAAAATACAACTCATGACAACTAAGACTCACATGAACCGAAACAAGCTAGGAATTTTGGACCTTATTACAACTAACATAACTAAAAACAACTCAACTACTTTAACTAACATAACAATAAAGACATCTTTTTGGTTACATGTAAAACCTTCACTTTAAGAGTAAAGTAAAACCATGCAACAATTCTAAGAAAGCAATTTAAACATAGTTGAGCTTGAAACGATGCTTGTTCTCACATCATTCCCCCCTTCTTGAAAGTAAACTTGTCCTCAAGTGTCATGGTCTAGACAAGGAACCAAATCATTTGCACCAATAGAAGAACACACGCCATTACTCAAGAGTACTTGAAAAGTGTCGTAGTTTTCTCGATGAACCACCTTGAATGGCCCCTCTTCCACGTTCTCCGTCTTCCCCTTTGAGTTGTTAAACAGCTTTTGAGCATTAAGACTAAGAAAGACATAATCGCCAATATCAAATGGTGGCTTCTTCCATGCATTGAGCATTTGATTGTGTCGTTCCTTCTTGCTAACCCCCACGTTGTCATGGAATTCAAGCACATTCGTCTTACTTTGAGCAACACCAATTTTAGCCACGGTCTTTGGAGGTAATGGGGCAAGATTAAACAGTTGATCACCCATCTTGACCGAGTAGATATTGTTCTTCCCATGATGAAGCACATCTCTATCAAATTGTCATGGACGACCCAAAAGAATGTGACAAGCAGTCATAGGAATAGAATCACACCAAAGCTCATCCTTGTATTCGCCTACCTTGAAATTCACTAGGGCTTGCTTTGTAACTCGAATGCCGCCATCTTCATTCAACCAATTCAGTTTATAGGGTCGTGTGTGATCCCTTATTTGAAGCCCTAATTCTTTAGCAACCTTATTTGACACGGCGTTAGTACAAGCACCATTATCCACAATCAAAGAACATACCTTATCACCTACCATGCATCGTGTGTGAAAAAGACTTTCTCGCTACCCTAAATCTTCAATGAATGAAGACTCCACGTGCAAGACTTGCCTTAACAACCCAACGAACCTCTCTTCTTCCTTCCCTTCAGGTTGCATCAAGTTTGTGCTAAATATTGCGGCTTCCATCTCTTCAAAGGCAATAGAAGATGTGTTGTTAGCCAACAATCTCGCCTCTTCTTCTTCTTGTTCCATTAGAAGTGTATGGTGTTCCGCCAATGAGAGAAGAACCATGTTTGGACATTGCCTAGCTAAGTGTCCATGCCCTTGGCACTTAAAACATTGATTTCCCTTCATTGTCATCTGCCCCGAAGTTAAAAATCTCCCACCACTGACGCCTCCACAGCCTCTCCTTTCTCTAAAGTTTCAATCTTTGTTGAAGAAAACGTAGTTTCAGATTTAGGGGTAAAAGAAGATCAAAAATTTTTACCTTTAGCCTCCTTTTGCTGCCTTTCCACTTTACTTGCTAATTGACACAACTCATCAAACGTGTTATAAGTTTGAAATTCAACAAGATTAACTATAGGTCTATTCATACTAAAAAGAAATTTGGCCACCTTTTGTTCCTCCTCCTCCTTGCAACCACACGCCAAATACAACTTCTCAAATCCAATCACATACTCCGCCATGGAAAAATGATCTTGTTGAAAAGAATTTAGCCTATGGTACAACTCTTGCTTATAAGACTTTGGAACAAATCATTTCCTAAATTTCAGTTTTAATGAAGTCCAAGTTTTAATCTTTTCCTTCCCATCTCTCACTCTTTGGACTTGAAGAGAATCATACCAATCCGATGCATAATTAGTAAGATTAAGTATAGCATGATTAAAATGTTGAGTCTCATCCATACCTTTATGATCAAACATTCTCTCAACCCTTCTCTCCCAATTCAAGTAAGCTTGAGGATCCTTCAATCCATTGAATTCTGAAAGATCTCCAAGTTTTAGTTCGGATTCCCTAGTGTTCTTCTCTCCTCTTCTTTCACTTATGAGTTTAACTAGGAGTTCTGAATTGTCATAAGCCTTCTTTTCATATTAATTCAATCATCCATCAAGAAGATCAGCCACTTGTGCATTCATCAGATCCATCATAGTTGTCATTCGAGTCTTAAGTGCCTCGGATTCCCCTATGTTAACTCAAACTGACAAGAATTTTCGTCGAAAGTTTCTGCTTGCTGCGACTTTATTACTGATTGGATTAAGCTGAAATTTTGACACAAGGTAGCCCTGTATGTTAGCTTTCCAACGAACCAAGAAAATCACGATTTGGAGCTCACACGTGCCCTCACGCTCTGTTCTAGTAACACTGCTCTGATACCACTTGATGTGATTTTCGTGGCTAGTTTCGGACTCTTTTTGTGTTTTATGATTTTGTGGACGAACAACAATGAAACTAGGGGATTATACTCTCAAGTCACGGTTAAGAGTATGGTCAAACAAGTCTCAGTTGTTTGATTTAGGTAAACTACTCGGAAACCTAGTGTTAGCTTGCGCTCAACTCATGTAAAGTATGCAATTATGTTTTTCTCAAAATAAACTCTACCTCTTTAGGCACCCTTTATTTATAATAGAAGAAACAAGAGAACCTTGCTCTCCAAGTTCATACATGCCACGGCCAACCTAGCTGTAATTAAGGAAAGTTTCCCCCTAATTCAAGCCTAGAATCTAGCTAAAACTTAAAGAAACACAAGCTTATGGAAAGATGTGTAAATCTTTCTTTAAATACAATAAATCACACGGCAGCAAGGACACACCCTTGCATGCCTCACACACCTCATGCTTTAAGGATACTTTCCTAGAATATAACTCATGACAACTAAGACTCACACGAACCGAAACAAGCTAGGATTTTCTGACCTTATTACAACTAACATAACTAAAAACAACTCAACTACTTTAAATAATAACATAACAATAAAGCCATCTTTTTGGTTACATGTAAAACCTTCACTTTAAGAGTAAAGTAAAACCATGTAACAATTCTAAGAAAGCAATTTAAACATAGTTAAGCTTGAAACGATGCTTGTTCTCACATCACTTCTCACTTACAAATTTGCAGTTCTACGTTCTTTACAGTCTCGTTTAATTTTTCAGACACCATTTTCTCCCCTTCTGGATTTTTTTCCTTTTATGATATGATGTTAAATAAATCACCATAATTTTTTGTAAAGGAAAAGGTACGCTAAATTAATCAAAAGAATTAGAAATGTCCGAAACAAGAAGGTCATATATTTAAAGAGGACCTTCATCTAGCCAAACCTTATCACAGAAACACGACATTACCCATTTAGCAAGTCTATGGGCTATATTATTAGACTCACGGAAAAAAAAATTTAAAGGGTAAAGAATCAAAATGAATTTGCAAGACTAAGATATCTTCAATGACTCCCTGAACATAAAGCCTCTACTCATTCCTTAAGAGCTTCAATGATTATTTTAGCATCCCCTTCTACCTCAATATTGCTAATTAAGTTGGTCAATCTAAAATGTAAAAAAATCAACAAAATTTGTAAGAGAGAGAATAGCAACAAGCTAAGCAACCCCTTAAATGTAAACGATAGTTTGGCTACAATATCATAAGGATTAAGGGGAATTCTAAATTATAATACAAAAAGGAAATTATTATCTACAAGAACCAAAAGGAGCAAGGGAAGGAGTGAGAATGTGAGATCATAGCAAAAGGGGCTAGTAGAGTGTTGCCACTTCTTGAAAAACACCATTGTAGTTAGGTGATACCAAACTTAGACGACATCTTTTGAGGAGCGGGGTTTATTTGTATGTGCGAGCGGTGACAAAAGACTAGACCGGTTTACTTGTATGAAAGCCGGAGCTCGGCGCTCTGGCTCAGTCATCGCCTGTAACACCCCAGAATTTCAAAGCGGAAAAGAAAGAAATAATAATAGTATTAATAGGACGATGGCGGAAACATCGTCTTCTGGGAATGTCACTACTACAAGAATATTGTTTAAATAACTAAGTGATAAAAACAAACATAAGTAAGTACTATAAGTAAATTAATTACTTAGATTAAAATCGAAATGAGAAAACTATCTCAAACTAAAGAGAAGTCTAGAACTAAAACCCCTAATAGATTATTTCTCGCATCTCAACCCTAGCCCAAAATCAAAGAAAATCCCCATCAACAAAACCTGCAAAATATACAACAAATATCCACAATCAGTGGGGAGTAACTAGCAGTTCTCCCAGAACAAAAGCAATCAAAGTACGATTCAGACATAGATTAATAAGAAAGGAAAGCATAAAGTCAAGTCAACTACAATATGCATCCACTTCCATATAACTCACAAATAACGCAAATGAATAATAAATAGCAAGTTAGTTGGATAAAAATTAAATAAATCATCTCAAGAGTACTTTTATAAAAAATAAAATATAGGTAAAACAAGTTATTGAGTCAGAAACCGAACGCTAGTGAATCGCAATTCACTTCCTAAGGTTTGTCAGATCGCAATCTCCAGGTCAATCTATGGGCTTACGTTCCCCACTGCCTGTGTCTAAGAATGGCCAAACTCCCGATGCAGGGTAGAACACGCAGAACTCCCTGACCTCTCGGACGACAACAATTAACCCAGGTTTACCCCTAGTTCGCAAACCAGGTGGTTGGCATGTTCTTCACCGGGGACTACATCTATCCCACCGGATGTTCTTATCTCAAAATAAAATCATAAATATCATCAAAGTATCATTCATCTTAAAAATATTCGTCAAAAGGGATGCCACCCGACCTTATACCCATAATTCATCAAAAGTAATTTTTTTCAAAAATCTTCAAAGTAGTAACTTACAAATTTACAACAAATATCTCCAACCACAATACTTTAAACATCACTAAGCATCAACAATGATAGTGAAATAGTTTTTACAGCACTAACAACATCAATCAAAAATGCATCACCAATTAACTCCAAGGCTTATTAAATAAATGAATAGTACACAATTAATCATTTTTACATAAATCAAACATAAACATAATGATACCAATAATACTTACAGCAACCTACTAAACACCAGCATCCAAGAACATAAAAGATCACAAATTATTTCTGATTAACAAGCTCTCAAATAATTTAAAAGAGTATCCTCAATAATAATAATTATTAAACTAATAAGTTCGAGCAGTAAAATCACACAAAAATTATCATATGACCCTAATGGCTCTACTGACATGGTAAACATTTTATTTATAATTTTCGGACTCCAAAAGTAATTTTAAAAGTTAATATACAGATTACTCAATAAAGCCAATATAATAACTAAAAATATAAATAAACGCCCAAAAATTACCAAAAATTTACACAACATGTATAAACTCACGGAAATACATATTATACAAAGAAATGTATTTTTAGGCCTCATAAATAATTTTCATGATTTATATACTGACAGAAATGAAATTGCAAAAACAGATATATCAATTAAATAAACTAGTACACAGTAGGCAAAAATTATTGTAAGGCATGGAATACATACTACGCATACAACATGATCTGAGAAAAATAATTTCAGCAATTTTAACATCCGTTTAATAATTATTATGCAATTTAGCCAAAAACGCACAAAACACCAACTAAATCAAATAAATACCAAAAATCATAAAAAAATTATTTTTCTCTTTACAGTAATCACACAGAATGCATCAAGTATATTCATGTAAAATTTTGTCAATAATTTTATTCAAAAATTATTTTAAATAATTCCTAGCGGAATAATCTAATACCGAATAATACTCTAATCACTATGGTTCTAAGATAACTACTAGTTACCTGGAACGTCGGGAGGAGAGCTGAGTCTAAAGAGATAGTTAAGAGCTATGCATACAATCCAATTCCTCTTCTAACCCCAAGGCACAACGAACGAGAATTGAAGCAACCAGTCACTAGGCATTTTCTTCTTGAACGTTGATAAATCTCATGTCACACTGCTCTGTTCCGACCATGATTCCCGGTGATCAAAAGCTCAGATTCTAAATCGCTCCGGTCAAAGTGTAGAACAAGATGTTATAAACGTTCTTTCCAAATTTGAAGACGATCCAACGGTTATATCTCCGGCTACGGTTATTTTCGTGAAGGTGTGACAGGAAAAACCGGGTTGAACCTTTTTATTCTTTTCCTCTTCCTTTTCTCTCTTTCTTTTCTTAAAAACGGTGAGGGTTAAATGCAAATGATGCTGAACTTCTTTTAATAAAAATCAAAATTTTATGGCAAGGAAAAATGAAGGGTTTAGGAGAATGATTAGGGGGGGTTATGGGGGTTACAAACTACCAAGAGTCACCAATTAAAAGAAAAGAAATAAAAGAGGAGAAACTTCTTCCTTCTCCCTCCCCATAGCCGGCTGTCCAAGCCCAAGTACACCAAGAAGATTTCGGCCCAAGTCATCAAAGGTCCATGCATCAAAAGTCCGTCACGCGATAAATCGATAAATTCCTAAATCGAGCCTAAACTTTGAAAATACTTAATAATAAAAATAACTCTAATAAATTATATTATAAATATAAATATAATAAACACATTAGCACGCCACATGCGATGCAACATTTCATCACCCAAGTCGGTCCAACAACGTTACAAAAACACTACGCGACAAAACATCATTCTAAACGCCTAAACAAATAACGAAATTAATATAACCTTTAAAATAAATAACTAACAACTTAAAATAAATATATATATAAATATATCACAACATATAAATATATATACACATTTTCACAACACGTTCCAAAATAATCTAAATAATAAATTATTTATTTTTACGAAAAATATCATTTTAATGTAAACAAATACCAAAAATAAAGAGTGAAAATTACGGGGTGATACATCGCCAATTCGTTGATGAGTCCGACATAAGTTGGATCTTCTTTTTGATAAGTAAATTGGGTGAGGAAAGGAAAAAGAGGAAGCAAGACGTGTGGGGAAGGAAGATTGGGAGGAGAGAGAAAGATAGATCTTGATGATTTTTGGGAAAAAAGTGATGAAGTTTGATTGGATTTTTTTTAAGATGAAAGGGAAATCAAGAGGGTGGAGAATCTTTTTTCAAAAAATAAAAATTAAAAGAATTTTAAAAAGGGTCATGTGGGGTTTAGTTAGGTTACGTGACCTTATGACTAACTACAACAGGTTGGGCGACCTACTGAGTCCAAACAAAGTTGAGACCGCCCATAGTTGGAACCTCCAAAGGATAATTGAGAGTTAGGACCTTTTAAAAATGTTCGCCCATAATTAAGACCCATGGTGTCAATTTTTCCGTTATTTTATTACTATGATTATTATATATGATAATAATTCCAATAAATCAAATAATTTCAATTAATTCATATTTAAAGTTAGAAATCTGAAGTTAATAAAATTACAGTATTTACTTTTGAAGATAAATATAGATTGGGAATAAATAACCAATAAAATTATTTATCGGGATAGAATTTCGAATCTCTTATCTATTTCCCACCAAACAGACAATTCGTGAAAGATTAATTTGGTGAATAATACTTGAAAAATTATTGTCTGTCATGCGTCGAGAAAATGATGGACAAAAAAGACAATAAATTCTTAATTATCAAAAGGAGACGTGGTAATTCATGGAAAGTATGAGAAATAATTAGAGTGTCCAAAAAAGTTGATGATGGATAAACTCAAAAAAATTTGACTCATTTCGATAAGAATCTGTAAGCAAAAACATTTTGAAATTGGGACATCATTACTATTAAAGATTAGTGTTGCCATTTGATCATGCTTTATTCTTTTGCTGGCATCGTGGTATTGTTTCGCTCCTTGGGAGGCAGGTTATAACAAGTAGAGAGTTAAGGAAGCAAAAAAAACTTACCCAACCCTAGTTGCTCCTCTATCTTTTTTTCCCTTCTCTTACTAAAAAACACTAGTCTTTATTTAGCTAATTCAAGGCTGCCGCCTGCCAACCTGCCACCATCTTTTTTCGATGGTGGTAAGATCAATGAGGTGCTGTGAAAAAGGAGAGCAACAAAAGGAAAAGGGTAATACAATCATAAAGTAATTCATGCTACCATATACTTCATCCGTTCTTTTATTATTGCAATATTTTCCTTATTTGTAAGTTTCATATAAATTGCAACATTACTAAATTTAACTATGTTTACTCTCTATCTCTCCTTATCACATGAGTCCCTTTTTCATCCTCTCTCTCTCTCTCTCTCATCTCCTTAAAAAATATGCAACCTCTACATGTTGTAATTATTAAACAATGGAGGAAGTATATCGTTGTCCGGCTTCATTTTGTTACTCTATGCATCCAAGGTCATAATATATACTAATCTATATATGATATATCTAATCAAGATTGTATTGTTCGTTGTACCTTGGCCAACGTTCATGTTATTGAAGTTAATTTTGGTTTAAAAAAATTATAAGCTTTCGCCTTTCATAATCTTTTCCATAAACGTCGAAACCTGGGTCTTCCGTCCTATAATCGACTACTACTACTCTACAGTCTACTAACGACGTCGGTTGCACGTGCGGAAGGTCGTCCTTGCACGTGCCAATTCTCTCCTCTCATTGGTTCACCTTAACTCATAGAGCATCTTTCTAGTTTCTACACTCAATCTCTCTCTCTCTCTCTCTCTCTCACTCCTCACTTTTCACACTCTATCTTTCTCTCTCATCGCCATCATCATCATTATTATCATCATCATCTTTCTCTCTCCTCGAAATCGCTGGAAACAAGGTGTTGTTCGTTGTTGTGGATTTCCGGCCAAAGTTGATAAGCTAATTATCATTATTTTTACTTTATCTGATATGCATTTTCAGTGAAGAAAATTGCATCTTAGATTTTGTTATTCAGGAGGTACTACTTGTTCTCTCGTTTAATCAATCGCTTAATTAATTCAGAATTCAGAAGTTTTCTTAGTTAATTGATTATTATTTTTCTGATTCTAGGGTTCACATTGGATTGTTTTTCAGTTTATGTTCTGGATTGTAGTTCGAGTGTGGTGAGACTAGTTACTAATGTAGATTTTTCTTGACGAGCATTCAGAATTTGTTTAAATTGAGTCTTTTATTTGGGGTTTTAGGGATGAAGTTCACTATTTATGTATAAGTGCTGAATTATAATTCATCTTGGTGAGGCCGGTAGCAATTTATCAAAGTTAGCTTGTTTAAGTGCTTTGGAGCTTCAATTGAATGGTGGAGATGTTATTATGCGAGGTTTATGTGTTTGACTGTGTTGCATTGTTGTGGAACTTAAAGGAAAGAAATTAATTTGAGACAGAATTGGAGTAATTAAAAGTTGTAGAATCAATGCAATTGCTGAAGTGGAATTGAGCCTTTTGGTTGGTAACTTTGAGGTGTTTATGGGGTAGCAAGTCTTAAGTTTGCGAGTCTTTCACTCGATGAGTTATGGGCTTTCTAAACTTCCTTATTCTTGTAAAATTTGGAGTTAAAAGTTAATTGATTGCTTAGTAATTGAATTACTATGGTTTCTGTTGAGTCTTCTTTATGAGATTTGTTTCTGAAGGATGAAAATGTTTACGTGTTTTGATGTCAATGATGAATGAGAGTGTTCCTGCTATCTAACGTGATTTTTGAAGTTAATATGGTCTCTGGTGCCTTGACATTAATATGGTCTGAAACATGGAGGATGGTTATGATATAATCACTATTGTCATTCTTTGCAGCAATTGGATAGAATAACCTGTAATGATGATTAGCGAAGCAAGGAAAGACACTAAAATCGGGTATATCAGATGATATACTGCGGTTTTATCATGCTTTGCTTTCTCTGACATGGAAATTGTTCAGTTGAGATATGGTCACGTGTACAATGTATTCGCTGTAGTGGTATACATTCTGGTCAGTGGTATTGGAGCTCTCAGTCCTGATGGTATGTTTTGTTTCCCTATCTTCAAACTTTTTGCTGCTTTGCCACTAATAGTCCTGCAAAAGCTTACATGCCTCCTATTAGTAGTTCAGTACTTGAACCTTATCCAGCACATGTTGTCAGCAATGATAAATGTTGTACATGCCTCTTGAGGACAAGACCCTTATGCATGGAATGTGTGGACCTCTTTTTCTATGTGATGTAATATTCGTAATCTTTAATTGCATTGCTTTAAATGTAATTTCCATGGACTCATGTAATATTACTTTATTAGAACTGGAAAAGCTTGTAAAGAGGCAAAAGCTAAATAAGCAAGAGGGTCAAGTCTTCCCTCACATCACCTTGAAGGTCCCAACGACCCAAAAGACAAAGTAGAAAAAGGAAACTATACATTGTTCACCTTTTATAATATATAATGTCAATCCTTCTTTAAGCTCCTATTGCATGGAACTGCTGTTTAGATTCTTATGTATTTTCCTGCATAGTATGTATCTTAACGTAGCATGAAAGACATATTATCAATGTCAAAGCTATTTCAACCTGCCTTTGTCTGATAGGCTAATGTTCGAAATGAACTATTAACTTCATGCGGCATCATCCATTATGCGCTGTTAAAATTATGGAGTCCGTCATCAGGCTGCCATATTTAATTTCGTTATTGGTACTCTATTGCTGTTTTACATGTAGATTTTCCACACTCAACATTTTAGCTTTTGCAAATGGTTAAAGCCCTTCGTTTCGTGATTATAGCTTTTGTGAATGCCATACATACATGTGCCAGTGGAGATATATAGTCAGTCTCATTTGAATTAATTATGCTGACAATACATTGAAATTCACAATTTGTTTATTCATCCTATTCCTGTAGCTATTGTAATTAATCATCTAGTGCATAGTCAGTCTCATTTGAATTAATCTATGCTGACAATACATTGAAATTTACATATTGCTATTTATCCTGTAGCTGTTGTAATTGTTCATTTAGTGCCCGCTGCTAGAATCTTTGTCTAGTAATTGTATGCTGTTTCCAGACTATTTTTTTTTCTAGATAACCCAGGTTTTCCTTGTTTAGGATCGTCCTATTTAATATCAGGTTAACCTGTTTTAATTACATGCAGGCGAGGCCCTTATAAGTTTTAGAGCATCAGTTCTGAGCTCGGATGGCATTCTTCAAAGGTGGAGACCAGAGGATTCCGATCCATGTAGGTGGAAAGGAGTGACATGCAATGCAAAATCTAAGAGGGTTACACACTTGTAAGTTCTGATATCCACCTGATTCATTTAAGTGACATATTTATGACTTATGAGTAGCCTTTAGCGACTTAAGTATCTCTTATTGTTATTTAATGTTGAAAACCTTGAACTTTAGACACCAACCCTTTGGTACGGGATATATACTTCTTTTGTTTCTTAATACTTGCAGCATATTCTTTTTTGCGATGTTTCACAATACTTCCAACATTTCTCTTTTTTGGTAAATGATTATACAATGAAAGCTATATTACATGGCCATGTTTCACTCTCTCTCCTCTTTGGTTCATGTGCCATTTACAAGTGTTGCAAGTATTAAGAAATTGATGAAGTATATATAGAGTGGTTGGAGTAGACGAGTAGTACTATCTGTCTATATGTCAGTATGTGACTTGATTTATCACCTTCGCCTCTTTTCTCCTGTTTAATATCTATACTAATTTTGTGCCAAGAAAAATTGTTATTTTCATTATGGGGTGGAGTAATATGCCTCCACACCGGGTTTGGTTGAATTTATTGTGCTATCTACCAGGATGGCAGGATCTATTCTCCAACTTCTCTCTGCTTGCACTCAGTGTTAAATCTTAAAGTAGTAATTGACAGTATTTCTGGAATCACATGCATTGTTAGCACTGGATGTTCTTGCTAGGGGTGTTAATGATGTGAACCAAGTCGGAGCTTGTGGTTGCATGGCTCACCTCGTAACACTTATACTCGAACTGAAGCTGAGATTTTAAGGTTATTTATGCTTAAATTTTCATGTCCAACTTACCTTCAACTCCAACTTGAGTTAAATAATTATGCTACAACATTTTTCATAATTAAAATTTTGCCACTTCTTTTTAATCTTACTCCCTGATATCCAGCACATGTCATATGTCACTATTAATTTTCTAGTTAAATTCTATATATGTAAAATAAAATAGCTAAAATATATTTTGCGCTTGTCCACAAGTTTTCGAGTCGTAAATAGCTATACTCGGCTCATGAAAAGTTCGAGCCGAGCTCATATAGTTTAGGAGCCAGCTAGGCTCATTAGCACCCTTATTTTATGCACTTGTAGCATCGTGATATAACCTGCACCGAAACAGAATTTTGGACTCACAATCTTATGCATTATATGCACTTGCTTGCGTACTTTACTCTTTTTGCTTGTAATATAATTTTTTTCTATTCCCCAACATGCAACTTTGTCTTTTGTTTGTGGATTTTGTTGGTTATGAGTTACTGAGTGATGATTATTACTTCTGCATTCACATCTAGGAATCTTTCCCACCACAGATTGAGTGGACAAATACCACCTGATATTGGGAAGCTTGACCGCTTGGAGATCTTGTAAGTACTTCTCTTGCTCTTGACATCTATTTTTGGCCTATTTTCTTTTCTAGCTTACCTTCTATCTTGAATATTATATATTTATATTACACACAAATGCGTATGCATATACACATACATATACATATGCATATACACATACATATACATATACATATACATATACACATACACATACACATACATATACATATACATATACATATACACATACACATACACATACACATACACATACATATACATATACATATACATATACATATACATATACATATACATATACATATACATATACATATACATAGATGCATATGTGCACATCTTTGTGTATTTATGTGTTCATGCATGTATGTGGCATATATAGTTTCTCTATATTAATCTATCTACATGCTACACACACACACACACACACACTCGATCCCATATTTGTCTTCAGCTATACTATTTTGGATGTTCCAGATAAGTTTCCACCTACTTTTTTTGGGCTGAAAATTGCTCAGATCCCTCACCCTCTTTTTTCTTACTACTTTTTCTCTCATAGCTCCAACACTTGCTATTATTGCTTGTTCGCTTTCTATTAGACTTCAAAATTTTTATTCATATTCAACCACTTTTTGGTCCACCTCCTACTAGATTTCATAATATGCGTGACAAAGCCTGAGGAGTATGCATTGTTGATACTGATATACATATGCACACATCATATATGTGGATATAGGGGTGGAAATGTACCAAGCTTAGCCAAACTGAGTGTAACTTTATTTCACCAGGCTCAAGAGCGGCTTGAGTTCAGGCTCAGCTCAAGCTCAGCGCTCAGATGCTGGATTTGGAGTTGGAATTTGAGCTTGACTCACTATAGCATCTGAGCTGAACTTGAACTTTGAGCCTAACAAGATTTTCAAAGAAGTATGTCAATGGTCAGTGTCAAATATATCAACATATTATTATGGGTATATCTCTAGCAAAAAATGTTCAGTGTCAAATTATTCAATTATAAGTATGTTGATGTTAGGCCTTGAGGGCAAGGGAGTTCATTTTGAAAAATATTATGTTAAAGCTCACGAGCCTACAAGCCAAATACAATTGTGGTGGAGTTCAGCTCGTCAAGTATGCAAACAAAGATACTGAGATCGAGCTTCGTTAATGAATGAACCAAGCAGAGTTGAGATGTAATTGTTCACGAGTTGGTTTTTTTGTTGCCACCCCTTTATGTATATGTATGTTGTTCGGGGGAGACCAAATAAGAAGAGATTCTATTCTAAGAAGAGTAAGAAGAAATGTGGGCCTATGATTTTATTAATTTACATTGTCTAAGGCTGATGAAATGCACACTAGAATGAAAATTCTATACCAGCCACCCCCTATCGCCAACAGTGTCATCACTGTCCCATCCTGCCATTGATGCATTGGTTCTAGTGCAATCCTTGACGCTACCATATTCCTAGTACCCAAAACATCTCCATAGCTGCCTCGACTGGTTTAAATTTTATCGACTTTCTGGTTCTTCTTTTCTTTCCTCTCAATCTTTATGGACCTTATTAAAGCAAAATCATCTGATTTTTATTAAGATCAAACATACGCTATCAAGCAGGTTAAATATTGCAGGATGTGAATTACATCTGGATAGAAATTGACTACCAAGAGAAGATGAAGCCAAACCCGAGACTTAGATTTGCATAGAAATAAAAATCGATGCTCTAAATCCACCCAAATTATATTTTATATATACAATATCAACAATGATTATGGTTTTTTTCAGTATATAATAATGGTCTCTTTGGAAAAGTTTGATTGCATTCATTTTGCGTTATTAATTCCAAAGAGGACAAGTGATTTTCGATGGAGAGCATGTAATTCAGTCTGTATCTTGTATATGGGTTGACAAGGATGACTTTTTATGGGATATGGGTTGCCTGAGCTATCTCATTGTATACATATCTCTTGGATAAGAATATTACTCTTGTAATAAAGTACAGTACTCTTATTTGCTTCACTTGGATGTTTCGCAGAGAACTTAATAACAACAATCTGTATGGGAAAATTCCCTCGGAACTTGGAAATTGTACAGAGCTGCAAGCGCTGTAAGTCGTGGAGCTTTCTATATCTGGTGCTTTTTATATGCTGTGTTTGAGGTTGATACTGGCATTTTACCTCTTGTATGATACAAGGATTAAGGTTATCTCTATCAAACTAGAAAGATATGAGGAAGTATGTACTAGTGAGCCCATGTATACTGTTAGAATCAAGGATACATGATCGGTTTAAATGGTGTAAAGTCTTGACTCTAATAGTTTATTAGTAAGAAGCAAGGAGGAGGCTGTGGCTTTCATTTGACCAGTTTCATTCGTTGAACTCCAATTTCATGCCCGCCCAAGGGCATAAAATTTCTATAAGAATGAGAAGGATGCAACTAAATTGGAACAATTGTGACATGCAGCACATGCTCTCCTTATTCAGTTGGAAATAATCTGTCTTTAGAAAACTTTGACATTGCAGCTTGCAAGTGAAATTTTTTGGAAAGTATGTGGTAGACTTATGAAAGCTAAGTATGTAGCATACTTCAAGGCTGTGCACTCCTTTTCTCGCACTCTCCTTTTTTTATGTATGATCTATGGTTTTCCTGTTTAGGAGAGAATTAGGATATCAGATTTCCTTGTTGCTTGTCTTGGTTCGTAACTTTGGGAAGTTGGAGCTTTGTTGACAGATGATGTAGATTGTTTTTTCCCTTCAAAAAATGATAATTGATTTTTGTGCTTATGATCTTTTCTGAAAAAATCTAGCTGAAATTGAAGATCTTTAAAAAGTGAAAATCAAATGCAACTGCTTGATGTTTTGGATCAATAATGTTGTCTGAGAAAAAAAAATATGGATATGAACATTCAAAGGAGCCAAGGTTTAGCGGACAGAGGTAGACTCAAAGATGGTTGTATGGTGCTAAATACAGCAAAAGCCAATTGCTGTATTAACATTTAATTCTCGAAGATTCTGAGTAGTATTCCTGTTAAAATAGTTTGATCTTTTGGCAATTTACTGTCGAATGATCCTTCAAGTCCTTAGTAAAAGGGTCAAAAGTCAAAACATACGCTTCTTCCTAAAATTGTCACGGGTTCAAGGTAAACAGTACAATGACAGGATAATGAAGGTATGGTTCCTTTGTATTGGCTATTCTATGAGTGTATGAGCTCGATGCTGAAGTAATTTTTTTTTGTTTGGGAGCTTCAATATTGAGGATGGATCATTTTATGGTTTTGTTTCGTTTATCTAGTTAGAGTTGATGATTCAATTTTTTTGACCTGTACATGTTGGCTAATTCTTTACTTTCATGTTCACAGATACCTGCAAGGCAATTATTTAAGCGAACAGATACCCAGTGAGCTGGGAAATCTTACTGGACTTCAATATCTGTAAGTTTTCTCATGAACTTCTAAGTTTGGTCGCTGGATGTTCTGCTCATGTCGTTAGGTCATGTCTCTCTTGAAATAGCATATCATGAGATATTTTGCCGACTGTTTCGTTGTTGGGAGATGTGATAGTGCTTTGGTACTTACTACTCTGGTCGTCCCTAATTGTTTCCCCCATATCCTTTTTTGGAGTAAAAAAATCACCAACTTTGACCGTAAGTCCCCATTAATATTTTAGTCAAAAATTATTATGTGGGATCTTGTTAATTTCGTCCTTAGGTAATACTTAAAATATCAACTTATAACAATCTTTACTAGTGCGTAACTAAAGATATAAATGGCCAAACTTGTATCTTCGAGACCATGAAAAAGCAATTGGAGCAAACAAGTAGTGATGGAGGGAGTATTCATATATTTTGGGCTTATAATTGAGTTAACCTTGAAGGTTACATGGTGAGTTGCTTACTGTTTAAAGTGTCAGTGTGTGTTTATTTTTGTTGTAAGAATTAATGTAATTTGGATTCATGACTAACTTGACTGTAAAGGGTGATGGTGTAAGTGCAAAGGAAATGCAAATTTCTCATTTGACGTGCCATCACTTAAAAGGGATTTTGAACGTAAAGTAGGATTATCTCAGTGAAGTTAGGTACTCATGTACTGCAATTAATTGCTCCCTGTTCACAGCTCAACATTATCTAGCTTTTGATACTGATTTCTTAGAGAATTGGCTTCCCTATGGATGGTGCATCTTCTCCAATCATTTATTTAAGTACTTGTTATTTTGGGTGTTCTCAGTGATATATCAAGCAACTCACTCAGTGGATCAATACCTTCTTCACTTGGGCAGTTAAACAAGCTCATTGCGTTGTAAGTGTTAGACTAAATTCAACTTCGGATGATCATGTAATTGTTTCTAATAAAACCTGATCTAATGCCCTTATTTTGTGTTTCATAGTAATTTGTCTACGAACTTCCTGGTTGGACTCATACCATCTGATGGGGTGCTTGTCAAGTTTGCACAGGACTCGTAAGTATTATGTTGCTAATAATATGTCTAACTTCTTGATTTTGTATGGTCCTGTTCTGTTTGCCGATTGTACTATGTTTCAAGTTTATCCTTGTCCACTTAGGTTCTTCATCTTGTAGCCATTGTTAAGTATACTCATGAATCTTGCCTAAGACATCTATGTTTCTGTTTCTCCTTCATTTCCTGCTATTTTGAAACTGCTTAATCCATACTGTAACAGTGTATGTTTACTGTTCAGTCTCTGTGTGCAAGATAGTGGAAGTCTGAACTTGAGGACTACTATTACTTGGGCTCCTTGATTTTTCACAACATCCTTTCTGGTTCTTTTTGTTTTTTTTTTCCGAAACTTGATCTGACTTTCTGATGCATATTACAGTTCTACATCTTTGGTGCAGGCATATTTTTAAGGAAAACTTATTTATTTATTTTGATATTACTCTTCTTACCCTACTTATAATGATATCCTCCTTCATTTTGCACATGATATTTTTGCTTATGCAGTTTTGTAGGAAATCGTGGCCTGTGTGGTAAGCAAATTAGTGCGGTTTGCAAGAATGGAGGGATGGGAATAGGTCCAAGTTCTAGTTCAGGTAATATTGAATGTGCAATGTGATCATTTATTTGATCTGTGGTGTTAGAGTTCATGCATCTGAACAGCTATATCTAGATCATATTCTATTTAAAGTGAAACTACCACTGGCACGAGAAGGTCACACTTGTCTGAGCCTTTATCTTGGTACTGAGTAAACGGAAGTAAATTATTTGAACACGAAGAGAAATGATTTAATTGCTAATGTTTAAAATTTTCATGTAGATCAAGATGATGGTGCAAAGAAGAAATATTCAGGCCGACTTCTTATTAGTGCATCGGCAACTGTTGGAGCCTTATTATTGGTGGCTTTGATGTGTTTCTGGGGATGCTTTCTTTATAAGAAGCTTGGTAAAAATGATGCCAAAGGTCTCGCAATGGATGTCAGTGGAGGTGCTGTTCTAGGCCTGCCTACTAAATTTTTATATTCATATCGAGCTTTCTCATCCTTAATTTTTCCCTTGTGAGAAATGGACTATGTAATAGTTTATGCTCTTCTTTATTCAGGTGCATCTATTGTGATGTTTCATGGAGACCTTCCATATTCTTCGAAAGACATTATTAAGAAGTTGGAGAACTTAAATGAGGAACACATAATTGGTAGCGGTGGCTTTGGGACTGTGTACAAACTGGCCATGGATGATGGGAATGTCTTTGCATTGAAGAGAATTGTAAAGTTGAACGACGGTTTTGACCGCTTTTTTGAAAGGGAGCTTGAAATTCTTGGGAGCATTAAACATCGGTATCTTGTAAATCTAAGAGGATATTGCAATTCACCCTTGTCAAAATTGTTGATCTATGATTACTTGCCGGGTGGTAGCTTGGATGAAGCGCTTCATGGTGAGATATCTTACCTTCTAGTCTACTTGTGTTTGTGGCATTAGAGGGATTCTATTTATGGTTTTCCTTTTGGTGTGAAATGGAGAATAATAGTGCAATCCACATTGTCATATAGACTGATGCAGTACATAGGATTCTTGATTTGGCTTAGACAACTGGTTGGCTTAGTTTTTATCCTTTTTTAGTGTGTCAACTGTCAAATGACCAGTCTACTGAAGAAGCATGTATATTACATAATACTGATATCTTGCACTAAATTAGACTTGAAGCTTTGGCCTTTATGGACTAAACTAAATCATCTCATTATTTTGTGTGGTGGTTATTTATTTTAAATAGCAGACTTTTCGGTGTTTTAAATTGAGGGTCAATTGGGAGCATCCTCTTTGCAAGATTGTGTACGTTTGAGCTCCCTACCCCGCAAAAGGTACAAGCTTTCTTAAAAGCATTGGTTAGTGATAGGGTTGGTATAAATACGCTTTCAAAGAGGATACAAAGTCTTCCTTTGAAGTCATTGTTAAAATTCTTGATTATCATACTGTACTTCAAAAGAGATGCTCCAGAATATGCTCCTAATGCACTACGAAAGAGAATCAGACAACTCTTATCACATTGTGAAATGTGATGCAACTGTGTGTAACCCACTTAGAGATTTCCTATTATTCACTTCCATCCACCAGATAGCCAAAAGCAACATGCACATATCACCATAAATTTCCTTAATTCCTGTACACTATATAGTACCTATGGAGAAATTGTGAATCATTGTGTCTTGTACGCTTGTTTTATGGACAGGTGATATTGGGGTAAATTTTAAGGCTGAGATGGATGTTGGAGGGACTAATTATGCAGGGTCAATACTTCATTTCCTGAGTGAGCTAAGTGTATTTTTGGTAATATAGAAGAATTTGACATGGAACCTAGCTTTGATTGTAGAATCAATATAGTATCTTGGCAATCTGTTGTAACTAACAAAATTTGGGGAAATTGATTGTTAGGTGTTAAGAAGGTGCTAGACGACATAATATGTTATATTATCAAGAATTCTAACAAGTAGCTAGGAGTAGGAATCCGGGAATAGTGGTACTGGAATTGAGGATATTGCACTGAGCGAGTGTTCATGTAGAAAAGGACATGAAAAAAAAACTGCACCATCCAGGAATATCTGGGATCACTTTGAACTGATGGCATAAATTCAGGGGATGACTCAATGGTGATTAAATTGTGGCAAAAAAATCGTTGGATGCATAGAAAATGTCAATGCGAGGGATAATTTAGACAAACTTGATGGTTGGTTGCCCATCTCCTATGGAACCAAAAGATTAACTCTATTAAGTAGCTTTAGATTATAATTGATTTGACTGGTTCTTTTTTACTTTGAACTAGCAGACGGATGAAAATCAGGTTTAGGGTCAACGGGAAATCCACCTGTCATTGGGATAATGTTGATGTTGAAAAATTTGTGGTCACAGTACTATGTAAAATAGCATGCCGTTAGAGTGGGATGCATAAAAAACATTTCTCTTTTATTGCATTCTCAATTGACCCCATATTTGTCATTGGGATCTGTGCAACAGAATAAGCTACAAAGTTTTCATCTTCTACTTGCTTTTGTGTATGCTCTTTGTTATTAATTCACGCAAGTTTGAAAAGTTTCATTTGCCGAGCGCTACATCTCGTGTTGATCTTTTGATGAATTGTTTCGGTTTATGATTGTCACAAATAGTCTAATCATACTTCCTTTGATGGTGATGATGGATGTACAGAGAGATCTGAGCTGCTCGACTGGGATGCGCGCTTAAATATAATATTGGGGGCTGCAAAAGGGCTGGCGTACCTGCACCATGATTGCTCCCCTCGCATTATTCATCGTGACATCAAGTCAAGTAACATATTGCTTGATGCAAATCTAGAGGCTCGTGTTTCTGATTTTGGACTGGCTAAATTGTTGGAGGATGAGGAATCCCACATTACAACAATTGTTGCTGGGACATTTGGTTATCTTGCTCCTGGTGTGTAATTCTGATATTCCTTTTCAACATAGACCACATAAATAATTTTTCTGCTTATCTGCTTTTACGAGAATTTATTGACGCTGTCATGAATAAGGCTTATTGTGATATCAGGTGATCCATTTCTAGTTGATTCTGTTCGCACATTTTTTCATAGTCGTTGAGTTTGTGAAATTTTCTTCAATATGACTGGTTTAATTATTATTGTTATTTGCAACACTATGACTTTGTTAGATGATGCTGTGTGGGTATTTAGAAAATAGTTCCTCTAGACTATCTAGGTGTAAGAGTGCATTGTTGTCCTGTGGCTGTAATCCTCCTATGACACCTACATTGTGATCCATACTATATTGTTCATACCACAACTCCAATTATTATGATGTGGAAGTTGCTCGAGCCTGTCTTATATGATAAATTTTATACAGAACTAAATCTACTAGTTCTTTATTGTGATGACAATAGAAACATGCTCTTTTACAAGGTTTTTGATGTTCTCATTACCTTAATGGCAGGATTTACCAATTGACTACTCATTTCTCTTTTTAGATGTTTAGTTCAGACGAGGAACTAGTGGGGAGGATAGAATCTTTGGGATGCTGAAACTCTGTTCAACAATGAGTTGTTTGCTTGAATACAATACCAGATCCACCATCCACCTATGATCCTTTGATTGAAAAGTGTGATATCTATTACAAGTATACTACTTGAATCCTGTAATTCTTGGTGGATGGTGCCCAAATATCTATATCCATTTAAGGTTTTGGTTACCTGTTCAACACAGGTTGTGGCGAGGTATATATAACAATTGGAGTAATGGGCACATCCAATTCCCTTCTTTTTAAGAAATATTTCTAAAACCATATCCCTGACATTTTTAACTTTCCCCCTCTCATCCCTCCTATTCCTACATTGCTTCTTGCAGTGATCTTGACGATGCTCCTCTTTTTTTAAGTATATTAGACTTAGAAGTTGCGGGGATGGATATTCGATCTAACTATGGTTGGAGTGGGGGATTTAGTGGGGAGGGGTTGAGATGCTCAATGGAAGGGCTAGGAGAGATTATCTGGTTCATGGAAAGGTGACGGTGGAGCTCCGGCAGTGTTTCACAGGTTGTAATTCTAAATTTCCTCCTTTTGTGGGTTTGATTACCAATACCAATTAACCCCCTGGATACACCAACCCCTTGCTTGATGTGAGGCGCTATGCTGGTTTCTCTTTAGTCTATGTGAGGTATCTGTGTAGGATCGTAATCTATCTATGCCTTGAAGAATAGTGTGTTTTGTGTGGCCCTAAGCATTGTAAAAAATTATGAATATATGGCTCTGCTTCCTCCTTTCAGTAAAAACTATTTTTTCAATTCCAGTAGCTGTGAAATTTTAATCAACTGAATTCTAATTTATCCCTGCAGAGTATATGCAAAGTGGCAGAGCTACTGAGAAGACTGACGTTTATAGCTTTGGGGTTCTGATTTTGGAGGTCTTGAGCGGAAAACTTCCAACAGATGCATCTTTCATAGAGAAGGGTCTCAATATTGTTGGCTGGGTATGCAATAACTTTCAACTTTTCGTTCATGTTCAGAATACTTCTGATATTTACTGTACTTCAGCTATATATGTGTCAATGGGTGTAGTTTTTAGATACTTTTTTGGCTATAGGGAGTCAGCATGGGCAAATGATATAGACAAGATATGATCCCTTTCCATGGCCACAGTTTTTCAGCTGGTATCCACGTGTTATTTTCCGATTTACATTCTAGTATTTCATGCAAGATATCTGATATCAAGAATCATTGGATTGGCTATGTCGAACCTTCCAAGAGGCTATCTTTTTTTATATCATCACACTATCTCTATCACTGCTATTTTTCTAGTGTCCCATGATAATGAAACATGCCTAAAATTTGTGCTTTTTAAATCAGGCTACTTTATATTTAGAACTGTCATATAGTTTGTTCTGTGCATCATTTCTTCTAAGATGCTGTAAAAGGATTGCCCATTTAAATACGTGTTCTTATTTTGGTACGATTTTATGTGGTGTAAAAGCGCTTATACACAGCTTCTGGTGCAGTTGAATTTTCTAGTGACGGAGAATAGACAAAGAGAGATAGTTGATGCACATTGTGAAGGGGTTCAACAGGAAAGCCTTGATGCTTTGCTGTCAGTGGCTATGCAATGTGTCTCTTCATCTCCTGAAGAACGTCCTACCATGCACAGAGTAGTTCAGGTACTGGAATCTGAGGTGATGACTCCATGCCCTAGTGATTTTTATGACTCGAATTCTGATTGAGCTACCCGAGCATCAATGTATTGGGATCTTTCTCTATTCTAGTGGATGAGATAGCAGAGAGAGTGAAGCAGTGGTGAAAAACTTTAGCGGTATTTGCTGTTTGTTCATTCTTTTCGGAGCTATGAGGCAATTGGAAGTAGCCCTTCACCCACGAGACTAGTGTTCACTAGGGTAGCTCTCTGGTGAAGTTTTGCCATTCATGATTAGGGTTGGGCTCAATTGAGAATCTACAAATTTATGTGAGTCCAGTTTATCCATTTATCTACCATAGTTTTGGATCTTTTTTTCTTCTCCAACATTTGTTGAAGTGTATATACTTATTGTACAAATTGCGACACTGTTGCCATAAATGAGCACCCTGTTACTTGTTTATCATCTTTGTAAAGTAGAAATCACCTGAATAATTAGTTCATCAGTGTTTCTTGGTTTTTTGGGCTTCAATTATCGATCATTGCTGTACTTTCTTCTCATGGTCGCATAGTTTTTGGGGTTTTCTGAGCTTGCTATATTGTCTCTGATTTGTTCAGAAGCTTGACGCAAATTTATTTTTAATGATGCTTCTGCATCTCTGAGCTGCTGATACTAAGCATCAGCAAAAACATACAAGACCACTTTCCTTATCAGCAGCTTTGCTATATTATCAGAGTAGTTCAGCTTGCTATATTACGCTAAGCGTTTCTTCCTGCCGCAACTTTCTTTATCCATTTTGTCTTCTCTACCTATTAAACGAGCCATTTTTAATATTCATTTCAGCTTCATGGGAGTGTAGCAAATAATCCTCTTGTTGGAAGTGGTAAGATTTGGAGTTTGCAAACGTCTTTGATTTATATTGCATTCTCATTTGTCAGACAGAGGGAACGTAGAGTCCATTCATGGTACACCCAAGGACATTTTTGTAATAAATTATCTAAATGAGTAAAATTTTACTCACTTCTAATCACTTAATTCTCTCTTCTTTCCTCATCTTCTTTACTCCTCTTCCTCTTTATTGTTTCTCTTACTTCCAATTTTCTCTCTCTATTGTTTCTCTTACCTACAAATTTCTCTCTCCTTCATTGTTTCTCACCTCCAAATTTCTCTCCTACATTGTTTTTCTCTCTCTTTCCAATTTGCAAGCTACATTGAAATTAATGAATGGCCAAATCAAATGTTGGAGCTCCGATTTCAACAATGGAGGAATTATTTTTAAATTTGAGAATCAACATTAGAGTTTCAAAATTTTCCAAGGGCCAAATTAATGATCGATAATATAAAGATGATTTAAGAATCAACACTAGTTTTAGATTTTTCCTACCTCCATTGTTTCTCTTACCTCAAAATTTTTCTCTTCTTCATTGTTTCTCACTTCCAAATTTCTCTCCTTCATAGTTTCTCTCTCATCGTGGCAAATCAAATTGATGAACTGCAAAATATGATTTGAGAAAGTTGGGCTTCATCAATGGCGAAAACAAATATTGAAGTTTTTGAATTCATTAATAGTGGAATTAGTTCTACATTTGAAATTAATTTTACAATTTTAAAATGAGCAAACACTTATGTTCATATGAGAAAATGAGCGAAAAAGTTTGCTCATTTGGGCAAAAGTGTTTGCTCATTTTCTTAAATGAGTAGAAGTGTTTGCCTATTGAGAATGTTTGCTCATTTGGGCAAATGACCAAGAATGATTAGAAATTAGTTGAATTTTGCTCATTTAGAGAAGTTAAAATGAACATTTAGCAAAAAGTAGTATTGGGTGTAGCATGAGCATAGTACACCTAAATTTACTATAAATTTTTCGGGAACGTATGATAATTGATGAGACCTTTGTCCCTATAATTCTAAGGGATTGAGTTAACATTCCATAATATTTTCCATCACTTGAAGGTTTGAACCTACATGGTACCAATTTTACCTACATGGTAATATGAGAGAATTTACGTTGAAACTTAAATCATAAACCTACCATACTTCTTCCATTATTTTTTTTAAAGACGACATTTTCTTTATGGGAGTTCAAGTTTATAAATTTGACCACTTTCTTTTAGTAATACTTCCTTTGTTTTATTTAAGTGCAACACTTTGACTTTCATACTATTTACATTCTCTATTTTGACGGTATGTTTTTACAAATATATAAAAATAAAAGTTATCCTATAAAATGTTATTGACATTGTCTTAGTGAATATTTACATAATATCAATCGTGGATAAATTTTATCAATACATTATTAATGATCAAAGTTATGTTGACAAGTTTAAAAGTCAAACTGTTATACTGATTTAGCAATAGAGGAAAGCAGTGTTACCTAATTCCCCCTTATCCCCACGAATCATGTTTTAGTTCGCTCGTTCCGAAGCACAATTCGGTTGCGCACCAAATCGGTGGGGAACACGAACTAAATCGCCAATTTGGCGTTCCAAATCAAGAGGAAGGAAGGAGATCAGGGATTGTTAGGGATTCGGAAGCCCTATATCTGAAAATTAGGCACCAAATTAAGAAAAGGAGAATGAAATTTTGGGGCTTCATGGTTAATCTGAATTGAGGAAAGAAAAGGAAGGAGAGAAATAGAAGAAGAGGAAAGAACCGAAGATGAAGAAGCACCATAGTTAATCTGAAGTCTGAACTGAAACTTCATGGTCGACTTTTGAGTTTTGGGCTTTTTTATAAAATCAGAAAAAGGTAGGACAAAGAGAGGGATGGCCGGATGGGTGAGAAATAGGTGTTTTATTTTATTATGTCAGTGGTGGGGTTGGTCAAAGGTGAAGTACATGAGTTGTTTTTATGTATAAATAAAATAATAGTGGGTGGTACCGATGGATTGAGAAGTGACTTTTATTTTAAATCTATACTTCTATATTAAAAAAACATTCTTAAGCAAGTCTACGCACCACATGTCACTCTCCCTTTCGTTGTTTCATTCCATGTCATCATTATATACATTAAAAAAATAGAAACATGCTCCATATATGCTTCAACCACGTGACCTCAAGTTAATATATTAAAGTAATAACCAATATTAAAGTACTAACCAATAAGCTATGCCACAACCTAGCCCCCACTACCACCCCCTGCCAGCCCCGCCCCACCGCCACCCCCCACCCCACCCTACCCCTCCCCCCCTCCCTTGCAACCCCTCACCTATCCCACCCCCTCCCTTGCAATCCCCTCACCCCATCCCACCCCCACAAAGAACCCAGCCTCCTCTCCCCCACACCCTCCCTCTCTCACCTTCCACCCCCATCCCAACTCCTCTCCCCCACACCCTCCCTCCTCTCCCCCCCTTCTCCTCTCTCTTCGTCTCGCATCCGGCGTTCCCCCTCGCCCATCCCCCCCTCCTCTCCATTCCCCCTCGCAGGCAGCCTAGCCCTCGCATGCTTCCCCGACAGATCCCTTTCGTCGGGCACTTTCCCGACATCCCTCCCCCCGCAGCCCCCCACCCCTTCTTCTTCTACCTCAAGTAAAAAAGTTATTGTTCATGGAACCGAACATAATTTTTTCAAAAAAGCTTATCCTTTTGGTTTTCTTCTTCTCTTCCCTATGTAGTGCTAGGTTAAAAAATTAGACTCCAGAAAATTAAATTCGAATGGCTTTATTCGAAATTAATTTATATTCAAAAGAATATCTTTAATAAATCAGTAAACTAATAAATATATTAGCACATATTATGTTCTCAAAATCCGTACAAAAAAAACCCTCCCGCAATCTAAATTCTCCCAACTAGCGAATGACGTTTCCGTACCAATTATGCGATCCGAGTCGTTATGCAAATTAGGTAGCACTGGAGGAAAGTATATAAATAACAAGAGGTTAGATATTGTTAGATCATCTAAAATATACTACTATAGTATATGTTTACACTACGCTATTGCATACTTAGTTTACACAAATTATCTAAAACAAACACGTTTACATTACAAATTCTACAAATCTAATGTTTTGAAACAAGTACAACAAATGAAATAGTAACACTCCCAAAATGAAACTAGTCTAAAGATAGAAAAATGATAAGCTTGTAGCAAAGAATGAAAAGGCTAACGGAATATATGTATATTAAGCTTTTAAGTGGGATTTAATGCTTTGTAACTATAGCAACACTTTAGTTATATCAGAACAAAATATCATGGTCATAACTCGTACTATTAGTCAAGGACATTCAATAATACTACAACACAGTATCGCTTATTCGTCTGTTCTTACAGACCCAGCCGGAAAAACTCTCTTCTTTTTCTGACAAAAAACCTTCGCTAAACCGCTATTTTTAAAAATATTTGATGATTTAATTATATAGTTGATGAAACATGATATTTAAGATTTGGTTTATTATGTTGTAATAATTTAATAACTAAAACATGCACCTCAGGTAGAACATCATCGATATTTTTTAAAAAATACCCCCCCCGGCCCCCAAAAACCCTTTTTCCCCCCCTTAAACCCCCCCCCCCCAAACCCCCCCCCCCCCCCCCCAACCCCCCCCCCCCCCCCCCCCTCATCGATATTATTTTCTAAATGATAGCAGCTTCATTTTAGCATGAGATGCAGTTGTAAAGATTTTTTGTATTAATCCACGACCTGGTTTCTCCATAGTAGAAAGCAACCATTCATAATCTGAAAATGCATCCTCAGACAGTGGCTCCAAAAATTCACAGTTATTTAAGATTTCCGGCGGTGGAACTCCAGAAATCAGGTTGGTGACCAGCTTTGGGGCACCCTTGAGAAGAAATTGAGAAGGTACATCTTCTAAGGCAGATGGCAATGCACCAGGAAACACCCCTTGCTTGAAGGGAAGCTCCCGAGCAGGTTGTTGGCAGAAGTCTAACCACTGATGAATTAGCGGCGATGGCCCTCTGATTCGCCCTCCAAGTTTTTCCGTTGGTGGGCATCTAGTTGTAGCTGGGACGGCCTACAAGGAGTTTTTTTTTTTATAACAAAAATAGTATCAGAAGATTAAACATGGGTTATTTGAGACATTAAAAAAGTAAAAAACACTTTTTTTATCATAAACTACACAATGCTCATAAAAATTCAGCAATGATTCAACATTCAACACTGGAATTACAAGACCACTTTCCTGTTAGCAATGAAGTCAATGCAACTGTATGATGATACATAAACTACTACATTCCCGAGCTAATTTTCATATAAACGAGTAATACTACCTCCGTCTCAAAGTAATTGACCCTTTGGTGGTTGGACACAATCATCAAGATTCCAGATCTAGAACCCTTGGCCATCTCCGACCACTACAGAGTTAAATCTAGGACATGGACTTCCTGGTGGCTGCAATATTAATTGAGGTGGAAGGTAAAATGGTCGAGTTTCAGACTTCAGAGAGAAAGAGAGAGATGCAGTTGTAGTGCTTAGAGAAGGTAGTGGTTGATGGACATCAGTGGGAAGTGGATAAGCGGATGTGGTGCTAAGAGCTCTTGGCTAAAGTCATTTTGGTTGGTGAGGGTGGAGACACAAAAGCTCGTGGCTAGGGGTTGAACAGTGATTTAGTTTAAACCCAACCAGACAACTTGGAAGGAAAAAAATTCCATTCCCCAACACCAACCAAAAAATTATTTCAATTTCGTTTGAGTATTTTCCAAAGCTTTTATACCAACCAAACAGCCGCTTGATCTCCGTGCCCAAAGCTAACAGCAAGATTATTTTGGGAGAGGGAGTGATCAATAAAAATAACAAAAAAAAGGAAGATCAGGATTGACAAAAGTCCCTTTTTCTTAGCTGAATATGTATGGAAATATACTAATCGAAGTTGTAGGACATCAGAACTACGGTTGTACATGGCAATGTGATTAGAACATTGTTATCTATGTTACCTAAGGAGGCAAGCAGGGACATTACGCTGCACAGACTTGAAAAAATGTGGTGTTAGAAAACAAATCACTAAAGTTTTTACTCAGAACCAAAATAACCATAATCATTACTCCTTAGCCAGTTGTACAACTGTAGCATCCATCCACAAGCATTCGGTCACCATATATAAAGTACGGAGTCTGGTTCACTAACAACACAGTGTCATATTACTAATAGAATTCACTTTCATGTTTTTTTTTTTTCCAGAATCATACCCACAGGTCCGCCCATAAACTGGCTCCTGATTTTGGAGCAATAACTGCAACATTTGACATTCGCTTGGCAGCGGGAAGAATATCATTGCTCCATCCTACAGCCACCCAAGCATCACCAACACTAAATGCCTTGAGATAGTTCCCACTGTCAAATAATAATACCTGCATAATACAAGCCATTCAACATGCAGGTGATTATGCAAGTAGGATGCATAAATACAAACACAAAAGAGAGCCTGCCCAAACAATGGTATCACCAAACCGGGATACCCATCTTCAATAACACAACAAAAGGGTAAATCAAAATAGCCATGTTTCATGATACTTGAATGAAGCAGGACATGACATGCCAATTAATGCTGGATTATTGATTCAAAATAGTTTGTTAAAGTCAAAAGGCATGTGTTTATTTAATGGAACATTGTTAGGAGATAGTGGAGTGTGTTTACCCACTAACTTCTCAAGTTCCTAGATTTTACATTGATAGTTAGTATTTGCGTCCTATATAAAGCCTTGTATGCTACTATACTTAATTGGATTAAAATGAAGAAAATTAATTGAGAAGTGGATAAAATTTCCATTAATGAAATATAGGTCACACAGACAGCTTAAATTTAGTCCAATCTTACAGGTCAAAACCTAAGTTACATCAGCCTCAGACAACCTTAAGTAAAGGACAGTTCAACAACATATATATATCAGCTAGGATAATTCCTTTTGGGCGTGGGAAGAGGGGGGGGTATGTAGGCAATGTAGCTTTATTTACAGCTCCCTACAATACGAGGTTGATTTAGTTACATCAACCTGAAAGTTAACTAACTCGTCAACAAATTAGCAGCAGCTAAGTAAAAGACATTTAAAAATAGATTTAATTTTAGTCCATAAGTGATCCAAAGTTGAACAGTTACCAGAAAAAGACTGCCAAATTTAATGGAAATAGAACTGCAGCTTTACCCATGTAATTTCAAAGAGAAACTTTCAACCTCAAGCTACCTTTTAAGAACAGCTCCTAACAAATAACTTTTCAATTCCATCCAACATGAACTCTGAATAATTTAAGCCAAAACTACGTATTCTTCAGCAAACATAACTTCTTATCCAAGACAAGTGAATAGCTTCGTTACCAACGGACCTCTTAGTTTGGTACCTGTTTTGCAAGTAGAGCAAGGTTCTCTTGTACAGCACTTATTCCACCAGGAACCTCTTTGTTGATGTCACTGGTATTGTACGAGGCTCCCATATACTTCAACACAGCTCCAATAACCTCTCTAGGTGAATCTACCATTGAAATCCTTCCTGCAAGCTCGGGACGCCATAAATCTTTCCAGTCCTGCAGTGGTGTTTACCGTAAAGCAACTATTGAGCATGCATATATATTGGGTATTAATCTGACAAAAACAGCACGTGAGTCAAGTATAGTTTCGTCAATACCCAGTGAAGGTTAATAAGCGTACACAACTTACGTATGCATGGCAATCCACTCAGTGCACAAACATTATTACAAGTTTTAAAATTTAGAGTAACACTGGAAACACTAAGATATACATAAAGAATGTAGAAGCACAATCCCTTTGGATTAGTAAAATTATCTCACCCATCCCCTCCTTCCTGGGAAAAGAGGGAGGTGCGCAGAGAAAAGGAAACAGAAGGCACCTATTTCAAATTAGAAATACATATGGTAGGTGATAAAGAGAAAATTTATACAGCAGCATGCATAAGTAGATACTAATCTCAATAATAATGAGCCTTTTGGGGGGGGAGACAGAGGGATTTGCAATTAATGACTGGAAGCTAAGCTTGGAAGCTGAGACAAGAGACATTGTATTGGGGTTGGGGTCTGTATGAGAAGAAACCGAATGAGATATTATGGCAGGGCATGTGTATGAAATGTTTTGCATGTCTTGAATCAACATAAATACTGTTATTTAGCTTACAAAGTGTATATACTGCAATATCAGATCAGGTATTGATGGAAGAAAGCTAACATTCATTTAAAAATATTGGAACCTTGTGTTTTTTTTTTTTCTTTTCTTTTTTCTGCAAAGCAAAGCCTTGAAAAAATAACCTCTATTGGAGCCAGTCCAAGTTTCTCAAATTTGCTCTTCTTGTATGCTATTACCATGCTTCCCCATCGATATGGAACAGCCCATATTTTACCCTCAGGATCAATCTTCCCTTTGCTATTCCTACGCAAATAAATCTGAGACTACGTCAGTGAAAGTATGCAATGACAACATGAGCAGGCCAATATATCTGTGCACAAAATTCATCTCAAGATTGAATTATGCAACAAAACATATAATCCAGATTTGAAAGGCAAACATAAACATGCAATTGGTCACTTTACCAACCAGCATGGAGTAGAGGAAGATCAAAGATGTAAGTTTCTCGGCAAGCTGCTTTCAGTAATAAATGATCACTTGACTCAATACTATTAGCATTACAGATAAGGTGACAGAGAATAATGAAGAAATAGATACTCAAGCAAAGAACTATAATTCTGAGCAGCACACCTCCCGCAGGATACACCCAATTTCTTCAAAAGCAGTAGCATTTATAAATAAAATAAATGTTCAGTAGCAAAGGAATCTAAGATCGTAGAAGTCCATCAACTCAAAATAAAACCTTTGCCGAAGTGTGCTCATCTCTATATTATTTGATTTATCATTTCCTCTCTGTTTGTCCAAAATTATAGGAAGAGAAAAAAGAACAAGCCTCAAAAAACATTGCAAATAGCGTATCATGCTAAGGCTAAATGCCAAAATTATTTGAAAAGGTAAAAACTGCATTAAACAAAGAACAAGTAATGAATGTAAAAGAGAACATGAAGGCAAAATATAATTCTCTTTCAAGATTTTGGAAAACAATACAACCACAGATTTTCCAGATAAAGCATGCCTTTACCTTCCATTTTTCTGTTAGACCCCTTAACCAATCATGGTCTTCTGCCATTTGCATTGGCTCGATTATAGACTTGCCAATCATGAGATCAAGCCACGAGTCACCAATAGTCACAAGATCAGCGGTGACAGCAGATTTTGGAGAAGCATTGATTTTGCTTGAGGACATTGAAAGTTCACAAAATATATCTTCAAGAGTTCCACGGAACTGCACACTTAACTTTAACCTCTTTCCTTGAGATTGAATAAAATCCTACACATTAGAAGATGTATGGTAAGTACTCTACTGAATTTACCACTGGAGGGAGGGGGTTCATCGGTGCAGCAAGTGTAGCCAGACTACAAAACAAACTGTCAGACCTTGATCCAGGCAGGTGGTACAGAGCCTTGTAGAGCAACAACTCTTAAAGGGACAGTCAAAGCATATGTTTTGGATTTCCAACTTTCAAATGCTTCATGCCACTGCTCATCATCCAAATTATCCACATCTTTTCCTGAAACATTATCTGGATGCAAATCCAATGACAAGCATGTCAGTATAGCAGCAGAAACCTTTCATACAGAAAAAAATTATGATTGTATGTATATATAATTAAAACTATGATGCAACAAAAGCTGGGAAAACAAAGAAGAAAACGGAGAAAAACCATGTCCAACTTTTATTCTTATATTCTATCACATAGACACAGCCTTCCTTCAGCAATACGATATTAACATCATCTCTCCATGCTATCTAAAAACTAACACTCAGAAGGCATCACATAACCTGCAACTTCTATGTAACTGTAATTGTAGTTTCCATATCATCAAGTAATTAGTTTTTATCTTAACCAATGTAACAGTAAAATAATAGATATTGTAACCATAATGTCAATGGCAAACGAAAATGTGCATCCAATTTGTTACTCCCGCCGCGCCAAAAAATAAAAATAAAACAAAAGCAAAATAATCCAAATAAACAAATAAGTGTAGAAGTCAAGTTGTGCTAAAGCTTCTATGTCCATATAATCAATTATATTAATAATCATGTGAGTCAGACAACAAAAGAACACGGTAGATTATGTGTTGAACATAATAACAAGGGTAATCCAGGAAAGAAAAAGCACCTTCAGCAATACTTTCCTCCTGAGTTGACCGACATCCAGCAGCATCAACAGCAGCAAGTGCAGTAGATTCCGTATTAGATAATGAGAAGGTGAAGATGCCAAGTGCGACTAATAATAAGGAAGAGGTAGAAGCCTTAACAAATCCTCGAGGCAGTTTAAGCCACAAGCAATTTTCAAGGGAGGATGACGCTGACATATGCACATCCGATTGATGACTTGCTGAAGTTTTTAGCCTAGATAAGCTAAGACTAATATGAGGAAACACAATAAGAGGTCGATAGCAAGTAGATAACGGCCATAGACGGTTCGGATTTGAGAAATGGGCAGCTGAAACAGCTGGACGACTGAATGGTGGCAGTAAGTTCATTCTTGAACCAGCAGGTAACTTCTGAACACAGCCATTTGGGATTAAAGCCATCAAATACTACACCTCATCAAAAAAATGCACAGCTGGTTGGTCTAAACACAAAATCCTAACATTATCTGCAAGAAGAGAGGCAAACAAGAAAACAAATTGAACACCCACAAAAAGAAAAACTTTGAAGTTCCAATTTTCACCAATTAAACAGCCATGTACAGTTAGATTCCTACACCCACAGCGGGCCACAGAACAAGGAATTCCATTTTCTTATCATCTTCAAACCCAAATATGAATTCATAAAAAGATCAAATAATGAAGAACCCATATTTAAATCAGGTAAATCAAAGAAAAAAAAAAAGCATCAGACATTGGATAAAGCTAAAGATATGCTAAGTTCTTTGTTACACTTCATTCTCTTCCTTCTAATTTCTCATTAAATACTAATATGAAGCAAAATTTACAAACAAAAAGACCTTGCTTTTAACTCACAATTTGACAATAAACCAAATTCACAGTATTCTAGAAAAGAATTGAAATTTAATTTTTGATTGTTAAGGAAAAAAAAAAGATCCATATAGACAGATACCCAGATAAAGAAACAAGTATTGGGTTGTACTATTGCTTACATTGAAAGAAAGAAGGGAGCAGGAAGAAGATATGAGGCCACACTTTGCCGAAATGAGAGAGTTAAACAGTGCTTCAATCTCCAAGTTTTCACTAACAATTTGTAATATTAAAGCATTCAAGTTGGATTGAGAGCTCGAATGGTTTACTCAATTAATCAGAAACTTGAGGAGAGAGAGACAGCAGTAACTTACTCTCTCCGTTTCTTTGCTTTGGGAGAACTAAGGCCACGTGGGAGAATTTAAACTGGATTGTAACTCAACTGAAATAATAATAATAATTATTATTATTATTATTATAATAATTAATATTAATCTTAATATTAATATTAATATTAATAATATTATAATAAAAATAATACTAATAAGAATAATGACAATCATAATAATTAATAATAGTTATTATTATAATAGTAACTATTTTTAATAATAAATATTGTAATAATTATAATAATATACTCTCTCCATTCTCGAAAGTTATTGCTACCTTACTTGCATTGTTAATGTGAAATGTAGGTGCTTTAGATTAGAAGCTCAAGTTTTGGATTCGTTTCAGGGTCAATTTTTGTGAAAATCCACTTTCTCACAAATAATGTCAACTGAGTGAAATAATGTCAACGAGTTGCCATCGGTGTTCCCTCCTATGAACGAACGCCCATTGCTTAGGACACTCATCTAGGCCACGTCCTAAGCATGTCAGGACCAATTTTCTATCACAAAAAGATTCCAAAAAGAAACAATAAAAGAAAACGGAGGGAATAATAATTATAATTATAATTATAATAATTAATAATAATACTAATAATTGTTATTATTATAATTAATAATGTAATAATGATAATTATTAATAATTACTACTACTACTAATAATAATAATTATTATTATACTCACTCCGTTTTCTTTTGTTGTTCCTGTATTCCCCATTGGGAAATTTCAGTAATATATAATTTATGAATTAAATTTTTCATTAATTTTGAGTTGCAATAAATGTGTTCACACTATTAAATAATCATTTTTATTCCTCAAACTTTTGTCTAATTGGTTGTTTAATATGGGCAATGCTACATCTACCCAGTGGGTAGTTAACCTACCTAGAGATAGAGAATTAAAAAATTATTAAAATTAATGAGTTGGATTCCACTATTTATTTATTTCTATTTGTAGTGGGTTGTTGACTCACTGGGTAGATAGAAGTTTTCCCCGAAACATATAGAGTAACTCAAAAGGTAATAAATGTGTTCACACTAGTTTGTAGTTACTTTACTCAAAGGGCTAGAATCTTTGTTTTTAGTTAATTTAATGTTATTTAAAAAAGTGGAATCTTGCCCATTTTTTTAGTTGCATTGGTTTCCTCCCCGATTCCAAATAGGAACAACAAAAGAAAACGGAGGGAGTAATTAATAGTGTAATAATGTAATAATGATAATTAATAATAATTACTAATAATAATAAAAATAAAAATAATTAATAATAATAATAATAATAATAATAATAATAATAATAATAATAATAATAATAATAATAATAATAACAACAACATTAACTGAACTGAACTGAAATGAACTGAGTTGAGCTGAATTTGTAACACCCCCGCCATCCGGACCCTTTTTCATTTAATAAAACTCGAGATGGGGGAAAATCCACGAGGGTTCGACTCAACGGGCGTGCTACCGCCACACTTATCTCCTTGGAAATAAATGCAAGGCTAAATTAAAGCATACTAAATTAAAATAAATTAATCCTTACAACCAAGTATATTGTTCATTAAATATTACTAATTACTAAAGTATTTCAGAGTTCCAGCGGAAGCTAAATCATAAGCTAAGTGGATGACAACTCTAAGTGATCTCCCTTTTGTTCCCCCGTCGATCACCCACCTGCACAAATACATTGAAAAGAAACAAGAGAGACAAGCTCCCAAAAATCAGAAAAACTGAGTAATTCCAACTCCATCCCGTAAAATACTTAAGTTGAAAATATATTGTAATATAGTAGGTTAATAGGGTTGAAAAGCATAGCACACATACACATATATATATACAATGAATAATCACATAATTAATCCAATTATTTAAGGAGAGGAAAGAGAACGCCAGTAGCCGGGGTCAATCCCCTGTAACCACTTACTTCAACATTGTAGGCCGAGGTCAATCCCCTGTAACCACCTACGGATAACATAATGGCCATAATAACATAGTCCCTAGTGTGCACAACCCTTCTACTTGGATCACAACAAGATAAAAGGAAGACAAGTAACAGAAAATCAGCATAGTAACCAGAGAACCTGTAGGTGGCCGCTGAACCTCCCATACAGGGAAACCTATTCATCATTTCCATCTGATATTTCACTTTACGTGATTAACATCTTTTAATTCAAGTCATCACATAAATCACGTACACAATTACGTCATCGTTGTTCAATCCAGTGTGAATATATTTCATCCATCAAAATCTCAATCCATTCATAGCGGTTTAAATAACTCATTTCATAAACACAACTGTCACTTGAGTTCATTTATCACTTCAGATTCATAATCATTTCATTATCACAAGTTCTTACTAATTTCAACTTTTATAAAATTTCAATAATAATAATAACGGTAATAATGATAACAATAATAATAATAATAATAATAATAATAATAATAATAATAATAATAATAATAATAATAATAATAATAATAATAATAATAATAACCATAACATTACTAAATGACATTGAGCGGTGTTAATAACGTTATAATAAACATATTTGTCATATCGTATATCGTCCATAGTCATGATTCATAATCGAAATCGATAGTCGTCGTCCATTTTGTCATTCGTTTTCATAATCCGCATTTAAGTCGATAATTATAGTCCACACATATATATATTTTATAAGCACATAATAATCACATAATCAATTCGTTTTATACTAACGGGATCTATGTTTAGATGGACATCGGAGATTACCTTGTGATGCGTGCCCAAAAGTTAGATTCACGAACAGATTAACACTCTTGATATTCCTCGTCTACGCAATCGGAGTCTACAATAGACATTAACGATATCTAAGTTAGTTACCTAAATAACCCTTTTTTTATATAAAATCAACAATATAAATAATTGAAATAACTTAAAGAATTCTTAATGATTTTAAGAGAGTTTATAAATCAAAGTTTATGCTTTTCAAATTATTTATGAAATCATTTTAAGTTCTCAATTATTACTGCAACTTGGTTTTTATTAAATTAAACAACTATTTTAAATATAGAAAACTAACTTTATTATACTTCTTATTTTGTTTTAGAAAATTAAGAAATACTTTTAAGTTATAAAAGACTAAGTTAATTAATCTAAAATATACCAACTTAATAAAGTAAGTTAATATGATTATAGGATACCAATCCAACCAATCCAACCAATTAATCAAAATTAAACATTGTTTTATTTTAAAAGTCAAACTTATTTAAAAGGGGGGAAGGATCAGTTCAACAAAACTGAAAAAAAAAGGAACGAAGAAGGGAGGAAGACAGGGGAGGAACGATTCAGGGGAGAAAAGAAGAGGAAGGAAGGGAGGCTGGTGGTTTTGTGGTGGTGCTCGGCAAGCTCAGGCGAGAATGAGGGTGGTTCGAGGCTGGGCGCGGGTTCCTGAAGGAGAGGGGGTGCTGCGAAGGGAGGTCGCAGGCTGGGCAGGAGAAGGAGACACGAGGGAGGGAGGCTGGTTTTCGGGCGGCAGGAGCTGGTTGGGTGGCGTTGATGGTGGCGCGAGGTTCAGGTGGGGTCAGGTGGTTCGAGTGGTGGTTCAAAGGAATCAGGGGAGGTTGTTTATGGATTGAAATTTCATTTTCAATTTTCAAAATCAAAAATCAGAAATTAAGGAAGAAGAGAAATGAATTGAAGCAAACCTTTTGAGATTGTTTGCTTGAGTAATTTGGTGAGTAAAGTTCAGTATTTATAGAGGTTTTGGTCAGAATTTTGAGCTTTGGGTCAAGCTCCATTAATGGTGGGTATGGTGAGGTATGGTGTTAGGATTAACTTTTGACTGATTTTACTCCCAAAATCCAGGATTTGGATTGAGTTTCAAACTCTTCTGACAAGAATTGTTGATTTTGTGGATGGTGATCTGATGATCACGCTTCTTTCTTTCTTTCCTTTTTTTTGTTTTATTTTTCTTTTTCTTTTTGGCTAAAAGACATGTGGCTATGGACTTGTATTTGGGCTTTGGATTACTAAAATGGATGGACAACTTGTACAAGGATACCCATAACCAAAAATAAAGAGTTTAATTTACCATAGTTAAATTATTTAGAAATAATCATTTAAATAAAACTTGTTAAATAAATCAAAACTAAATGAAATTATTATTTTAATAAACATAGTTATCAAATAAAATCGCATTATCATAAAATAAATTTTAAGTTGAAATAATATTAAATAATAATAATAATAAAATAATCTTTGAAAATTCGGGGTATTACATCTACTCCTCCTTAAAAACAAAGTTCGTCCTCGAACTTTAAAGTTAGATGTTTAATATTAACGAAACAATAGTTTTGCGCTTTGTTAGTATTACATTCGGTCCCCCTTAAGGAGTTTCGTCCCCGAAACTCGATAATCGTACCTCAGAAAAGAGTTCAGGATAACGCTTTCTCATGTCATCTTCCGCTTCCCAAGTTGCTTCCTCGGTTTGATGATTAGACCACAAAACTTTGACTAACTTTACTGCCTTATTCCGGGTATTTCTCGTTTTGGAATCAAGGATTCTAACAGGACGTTCTTCAAAGGTGAGGGTCTCATCTAGTTCAATGGTTTCAGGTTGGATGACATGGGAGGGATCGGGGACATATTTACGAAGTTGAGACACATGAAAGACATTATGAACATTGGCTAACTCTGTGGGCAAGGCTAATCTATAGGCCACTTGTCCAATTCTTTCCAATACCTCATAAGGTCCGATATAACGAGGACTCAGCTTTCCTTTCCTACCGAACCTCATTACTCCCTTGGTTGGTGAAACTTTCAGCAACACTTTTTCTCCAACTTCAAACTCTAAATCTCGTCTCCTTTGATCGGCATACGATTTTTGTCGATCCTGAGCTGCTTTCATACGCTCTTGAATCAACTTCACCTTGTTGGTAGTCTCTTCAATCATTTCTGGTCCCAAATTCAACGTCTCGTTCACATCGCTCCAACGTATAGGACTTCTACATTTCTGTCCATACAATGCCTCATAAGGTGCCATTCCAATGCTCGAGTGATAACTATTGTTGTACGAGAACTCAATGTACATCAAATGATCATCCCAATATCCTTCGAAATCCATCACGCATGCTCTCAACATATCCTCCAAGGTCTGAATGGTTCTCTCCGTTTGACCATCTGTTGCTGGGTGGAAGGCTGTACTGAATTTCAATAGTGTACCCACGGCTGTCTGAAGCTGTTTCCAGAACTTAGATAAGAATCTCGAGTCCCTATCCGAAACGATGTCCTTTGGAACACCATGTAGCCTAACCACCTCATTAAAGTAAGCATCGGCCAACTGTTTCAATGACCAAGTATCCTTCATTACCATGAATCTTGCCGTCTTAGTCAAACGGTCCACTATTACCCATATTGCATTCTTTCCCAACCTCGTATTCGGTAACCGCATGATGAAATCCATAGAGATAGATTCCCATTTCCATCCTGGCACTTCTAACGGTTGCAATTTCCCTCCAGGCTTCATATGCTGTATTTTCACCTTCTGGCATGTTAAACATTTTGCGACAAAGTCGGCTACTTCTTGCTTCATCCTAGGGTACCAAAAATGCTTTTTCAAATCCTTATAAAGCTTATTTCCTCCTGGATGTATGGAATACGACGAACTATGGGCTTCCCTTAGAATTCTCGTCTTGAGTTCGTCATCATGTGGCACACACAATCTCCGTTTATACTTTGCAACGCCATTGCCGTCGATCTCGAACTCCGGTGCTTGACCACATTCCTTCATCTCTCTTAACTTGCTTAACCACTTGTCTGCACTTGTTTCACCCGAATCTCCTCAAATATGTCCGGTCCAACAGTAAGAGCATTCAACTGAGCTTTCATATAACCGGGCTCAACTATTTCCAAACTCAATCTCTTGATCTCTTCACACAGTTCGTCTGCCAAAATCAACACGTTTAGCGAATGAGCACTCTTCCTACTCAACGCGTCAGCTACTTTGTTCGCTTTTCCCTCTTGATACACTATCTTCAAATCATAGTCGTTTATAAGCTTGAGCCAACGTCTCTGTCTCATATTCAACTCCTTTTGCGTATACAGATACTTCAAACTCTTATGATATGTATAGACCTTACACAACACTCTATACAAATAATGTCTCCAGATTTTCAGTGCAAACACGATCGCTCCTAACTCCAAGTCATGAGTAGGGTGATTTTGCTCATGCGGTTTGAGTTGTCTCGACGCATAGGCCGCTACTTTACCATGTTGCATCAAGACGCACCCAAAACCTTTCTTTGAGGCATCACTGTAGACTTCAAATCCTTCTACTCCAGAGGGCAAAGTCAATACTGGGGCTGTTGTAAGTCTCTTCTTCAGCTCTTAAAATGCTTCCTCACACTTATCATCCCAATGAAATTTTGTTGTTTTCTTCATCAGGTTAGTGAGAGGTTGGGTCGTTCTCGAAAAATCTTTCACAAATCTCCGGTAATATCCAGCTAAACCCAAGAAACTCCTTACCTCGGTGACGTTCTTAGGTTGAGGCCAACCGGTCACTGCTTGAACCTTTGATGGATCTGCGGAAACGCCTTCTTTTGATATCACATGACCTAAAAATGAAACTTTTTCCAACCAAAATTCACACTTCAAGAACTTCGCGTACAATTGCTTTTCTCGAAGAATCTCCAAAACTTTCCTCAACTGATCCTCATGCTCTTCTCTATCCTTCGAGTACACCAATATATCGTCGATGAACACAATCACGAACTTGTCCAGGTATGGCTGGAAAGTCCTGTTCATGAGGTCCAAGAAAGCTGCGGGCGCATTAGTGAGTCCAAAAGGCATGACGGTGAACTCATAATGGCCATATCTCGTACGAAGGCTGTCTTAGGGATGTCTTCTTCAGCGATTCGTAGTTGGTGATAACCTGATCGTAAATCGATCCTGGAAAACATTGTTGCACCCTGAAGCTGATCGAACAAATCCTCGATCCTCGGGAGCGGATATTTATTCTTTACCGTGGCATTATTCAGCTCCCTATAATCGATACACAACCTCAAAGATCCATCTTTCTTCCGAACAAACAATACTGGGGCTCCCCAAGGCGAAACACTAGGTCGAATATACCCTTTATCCAACAATTCCTCCAGCTGCACCTTCAATTCTTGCATTTCTGTAGGTGCCATTCGATACGGAGCCTTAGAGATAGGTCCGGTTCCAGGGACTAAATCGATCTTAAAGCTCACTTTTCTCTCTGGTGGCATTCCTGGAAGCTCTTCGGGAAATACATCCGAAAACTCCTTTACTACCGGAATTTGAGTCAACTCCTCATTTTCCACGCTTACGTCCCTTACTTGACACAGGTAGGCTGGGTAGCCTTTTCTTAGATAGGTTTGAAGGTTCAGGGCTGAGATTATCTTGACATCAGGCTGGAAGGTTATGCCTTTATAAGATATCCTATTTCCCTTTGGTCCTCTAAGAGATTTTTTCTGGTTATGACACTCAATTTTGGCTTTATACTTGGCTAACCAATCCATTCCCAAGATAACATCAAAGTCTTTTAGGTCAAAAAGGATAAGATCGGCCGGTAATTCAGTACCAGCTATGACTACAGGGATGCTTTGGAATAGAGATTTACAAGAAATAGTTTCACCGGTGGGCATGGCTATATTGGCTCGACAAGACTGGGTAGACTTGAGGGGATACTTATTAACAAAAGTGTTAGAAATAAAAGAATGAGACGCTCCAGAATCAAAGAGTACACAAGCAGGGTTTGAGTTTACGAGAAAAGTACCCGTCACAACGTTGGCATCGGTGCCAGCTTCAGTTCGGCTCATGACATTGATTCTTCCATTGATGTAACCTCCATTGCTATTCTTTCCATAGTTTCCATTTCCACCTCCAAAAGAGCGGTTGTTCTGGTTCCCGTTCTGCGCAGCATTTCCTCCACTGGGGCGGTTGTTATTAAAGTTTTGAATTCTGTTTTCACCTCCATTGTTACCATTGTTCCCATTTGGTCCACTTTGAGCTTGCTTCTTGGGACAGTTGAACGATTTGTGACCTACTTCTCCACACTCGAAACAATTGATCCTTTCACCCTGACAAGTGAACCCTGGATGGCTCTTGGCACACTTCTTGCAAACAAAGTTCTTTTGGTTCCTATTTCCTTGCTGGGCCTGTTGTCCATAATTCTGATTGTTGCGGTTGTTGTAGCGTCCACCATTGTTGTTGTTGTTTCCACCATTGTTGGGCCTTTTGTCGTACCCTTGGCTGTTGCTGTTGCTGTTGCCGGCAGGTTCCTTCCTTTTATGTCTCCCTAGCACCTCTCTCTCACGCTGTAAGATTCTCTCCAGGTTTGAGGCCTTAGCATACGCTTCCGCGAAAGTGGTAGAGGTGCTACCTCCCATTCGAGTCTGAAGATCAAACTTAAGTCCGTCTTCAAACTTCTGAGCCTTAGTTCCTTCATCTGGCACTACAGTCGGGCAGAATCGGGCATACTCATTGAATTTTTGAGCTTACTCTTGCACACTCATGTTAAAACTTTGGTTAAACCTACTAAACTCATTGTACTTTTGCCTACGAATGTGCTCGGGGAAGAATCGAGCCTTAATTGCTACCTTAAACGCTTCCCAGTTAAAGTTCTCTTGAGCTTTAACAGTAGGTCCTACACTTTTCCACCAAGTATCAGCATCTTCATGCAGATAAAAGGTTGCTTGGTCTACTTTCTGGGCCTCAGGCGTACCCATGGCCGTGAAAATCTTTTCGAAATCTCTTATCCAGTTCTCGAGAAGTAGTGGGTCTTCTCTCCCAACAAAGGTTGGTGGTTTCAAAGCAGAAATCTTTTTCGCCATGACAGCTTGCGGCTCGTCTCCATGGTGATTGTTGTTGATCTGGTTTTGAAGGACTAAACAAAAACTCTGAGCTAGTTGCTCGAGAGTCCTAAGTCGTGCTGCAACTTGTTCTGGTGTTTTGGCCATTTGGTTTCCTTGTCGCCTTAATTGCTCTAGATCGCGTATAAACATATTGCATAAGCTACCTGCGTTATTCACATTGGTATTTCTACCATTTACATTGATTCTTATATTAAAGCTAATTCACATAATCATGGTTCACACCATTCATTCATTTCATGCTCAATTCACATATCAAAAGTTCATCATTCATTTCACAATCAATTCACATGTCAAAAGTTCATCATTCATTACTCCAAAAGTGCCGTGACAATTCGTTCATAGTAGCATAAGAGTTTGTTTCAAATAGTCAAATAAGCATTAGTTGCACCATCCTTAACTAAGTTAACACATTAATCGATCTTTTACGACCTTAATTAGAAATCTAAGGGTCAGGGCTAGAGATATGGGTTTCTAGTCAGCGTACTCGAATAGATCCTCGTCTTCACCTTCATCTCCGTCTCTATCTCCATCGAGATTTACAACGGGTGAGGCAGGGTTGCTTCCTACTTCTTCATCGCCACTATAGTTGGGTTCCTCGTCATCAGTGGGTGAATAGTCATTAAGCCACTTGGCCCTAGCATCGAGCATTCTTTTCTCCAGGTAACTCAATGTGAGATACCACTTCCCTTTCAATGTGTATCGTTCATAGTTTGGCCTTCCATTTTTCAAACATCAGAGTATTCGCTCTTGATTCCGGCATAAGGACCATTGTTTGGGAGAGTGTGAATCAAAACATCGGCCTGTCTAGGTGGCGTGAGGTAATCTGAATGCCCGTGGCCTTCATTGAGGTGGTAACACTTCATTGTTAAACGTAACCTGTAAATATAAGCTGAAACAGACTCTCCTACCCTCATCCTTAGAAAGTAAGGTCCTTGACGAGGGGTTCTGGTGCATTTCCTGGCGGTCAAATGTGTCTTGGCCATCTAATACAATAAACAATTAATAAGTACCTTTAACGAGTACTTTCATACATGTACACGTAACCAATTCGTACCCATACTAAACCCTTAGTTCACATTTTAATCGTAATTCATTTTCCTTAAATAATTTATTACTTTGACCTCCTAAACCAATTTTAAGTTTTACCCTATTTGATTCATTTTCCCTAATTATTACTCCCTCCGTCCCAGAATACTCTTTACACTTTCCTTTTTCATCTGTCCCAGAATACTCTTTACACTTCTATTTTTGGATATGACCCACTATTATTTTAATCCTTCTACCTTTCAAACATTGGCCCACACTCTCTCTCATCCAAATAAAATAATACCACTCCTATTACATACCAACTCTAACCATGGCTCACATTCTCTCTCCTTAAAATAAAATAATACTACTTTTACTAACTACTTTATCCTATCACATCTACTTTTTTATAAAATAACAAATGATAACCAAACAACAACTTATCATCTAAAACTACGTGCCTTGATAAGTGTCCAGAGTATTTTGGGACGGAGGGAATATATTATAATAATTTTAATCTTTCCCTAGTTAATCTAAACTCCGCTCTGATACCACTTTGTAACACCCCCGCCAACCCGAACCCTTTTTCATTTAATAAAACACGAGATGGGGGAAAATCCACGAGGGTTCGACTCAACGGGCGTGCTACCGCCGCAGTTATCTCCTTGGAAATAAAAGCAAGGCTAGATTAAAGCATACTAAATTAAAATAAATTAATCCTTACAACCAAGTATATTGTTCATTAAATATTACTAATTACTAAAGTATTTCAAAGTTCCAGCGGAAGCTAAATCATAAGCTAAGTGCATGACAACTCTAAGTAATCTCCCTTTTGTTCCCCCGTCGATCACCCACCTCCACAAATACATTGAATAGAAACAAGAGAGACAAGCTCCCAAAAATCACAAAAACTGAGTAATTCCAACTCCATCCCGTAAAATACTTAAGTTGAAAATATATTGTAAAATAGTTGGTTAATAGGGTTGAAAAGCATAGCACACATACACACACATATATATATATACAATGAATAATCACATAATTAATCCAATTATTTAAGGAGAGGAAAGAGAACGCTAGTAAGCCGAGGTCAATCCCCTGTAACCACTTACTTCAACATTGTAGGCCGGGGTCAATCCCCTGTAACCACCTACGGATAACATAATGGCCATAATAACAGAGTCCCTAGTGTGCACACCCCTTCTAATTGGATCACAACAAGATAGAAGGAAGACAAGTAACAGAAAATCAGCATAGTAACCAGAGAACCTGTAGGTGGCCGCTGAACCTCCCATACAGGGCAACCTGTTCATCATTTCCCTCCGATATTTCACTTTACGTGATTAACATCTTTTAATTCAAGTCATCACATAAATCACGTACACAATTACGTCATCGTTGTTCAATCCAGTGTGAATATATTTCATCCATCATAATCTCAATCCATTCATAGTGGTTTCAATAAACACAACCGTCACTTGAGTTCATTTATCACTTGAGATTCATAATCATTTCATTATCACAAGTTCTTACTAATTTCAACTTTCATAAAATTTCAATAATAATAATAACGGTAATAATGACAATAATCATAATAATAATAATAATAATAATAATAATAATAATAATAATAATAATAATAATAATAATAATAATAATAATAGTAATAATAATAATAATAATAATAATAATAATAATAATAATAATAATAATAATAATAATAATAATAATAATAATAATAATAATAATAATAACCATAACATTACTAAATGACATTAAGCGGTTTTAATGACGTTATAATAAACATATTTGTCATATCGTATATCGTCCATAGTTGATACGCTCATGTTATACGGTGTATGTACGTTACTTTAGGTGCACTTTGCTAAGGGTTTGATTGTAATTGTTAACATTCGTGTCTTATTTAGCTCTTAGCGGAAGTTCGGAGTTTTGCGAGATAATTTGTGTTAACGTCATGTATTCCGAGCATCCAAGGTGAAGTGCATTTGATCCGAGCAAAGCCCAAGCATCACCGCAAGCCTAAGCATCACGACAAGCTCGCCAAGCCAAGCTCTCGTGAGCATCGCCAAGCTAGCACAAGCATCGCCCATCGCAGCAAGCCATCGCCAACCCAGCCAAGCTCGCCCATCGCAGCAAGCCAACGCACGCGCAGCGCCCAGCGCTGGAGCTCGCACCTCGCGACAATGGTCGCACCTCGCGACCTGATGCTCGCACCTCGCGAGATTTCTCGCACGGTGCGACCTGCTTGGTTTGGCCCAGCTCTTCAGCTCGTTGCGAAGGCAGTAGCTCATCGCACGGTGCGACCTGTACCGCACCTCGCAACCCCTAGGTCGGTCTAAATGACGGCTGACTTTTGAGCCTTAGTATAAATACTAAACTTGGTTTTTGGACCTAAAACACACACACTTGAGGAGAGAGAATATCCAAGACTCCATTCTTCTCTTCTTATCTTCTCTTTTTAGTTTTTATTTTCTAGTTTAGTTTTCGTAGATTTCAATTATGGAATTGGCTATTGCTATGCCGATTGTAGCTTGAACCGTTCTTGAACGAGATTAATATGAAGCTTCAAGCATTATTGTGAGATCTTTCCTCTCTATTTAGTTCCTTTGATTATGGTTTCATTTCTATGCTTGCTTTCTATGATTTTTGCATGATTATGCTAGGAATATTACTAGTTTGATTGTGTAATTAATCTAATGCTAGATTTAAGAATAGAATCGGATTGTTTTATTCTTTTATCAATTGGTAGCAAACTAGGAAGTAACTTAGATGCAGATCGTCTTGGTTATTTCTTGGGGAAATTGAATCATTGTTGAATGTTTATCGCTTGTATGACGTTAGCGTGTCCTGTTGGTTCTCTGTGTTTATTGCTGCTATTGGATTGAACTTAGACGCGATCGGACTAGGTTATCCTTTAGTTAGGGTTTTATAGTCACGCTGATCGTGCTATTCAACTAGGAATAAGGAGAACGCGAGATTAATTCTCAACATTGGATAATTATGGAATTAATTAGAGTGGAGGTTCAAGGATCGATAATGAATTGAAGTGGATGTTAATCGGATTCAAGATCTTCCTATATTGATTTCTCATTTTATTTAGTTGCTAGTTAATTTTAGGTTGTTAGTAAATCTACTTGAAAACCCCCATCGTTATAAGGTTACTCGACCGTTAGAGTTATCTAGGTACCATCTCACGCTAAATATAGAACTCGTCCCCGTTTCCCTGTGGATACGAACCCTACTTCCGTTATACTTGTCTAGTGTAAAAGAGAGTAGGAGAAATTATATCTTTGGTCGGGTGCGGTGCACAACGACACATCCGCGCCCCACCAAATTTTGGCGCCGTTGCCGGGGAGGCTTGTTACTTGTTTATATTTAGTGTATGCTTTTGGATTGTATTGCTTATGGTTTTTGTTTATGGTTAATGGTTAATACTCGTGCTACTAACCAAGAACCTTTGCAGTACGATCAAGATCTAGAACTAACCCTTTTAAGGTTGAGAAGAGAATTGCGTGAAGACTTTAGTGAGCTCCCTTTTTCGCTTGAATTTGAAGAAGAGATGCCTCCTAGAGTTGAGCACCACACTTTAAAGGAGCTCACTGCTCCTAACCTTGACCAACAACCTTTGTGTATCACATTTCCGGAACCGGAAGTAGGGGACACATTTGAGCTAAAGTCGGGGTTGATACATTTGCTTCCCTCATTCCATGGGCTAAATGGTGAAGATCCAAATAAACATTTGTCAGAGTTTCATGTGGTATGCAGCAGCATGAAACCAAGTGGAGTTTCAGAAGATAGAATCAAGCTTAAAGCTTTCCCCTTTTCGCTAAAAGACGCAAAGAAAGGACTCGGATGTACTACCTTCCGTCCGACAGCATCACCACTTGGGCACAATTGAAAAAGAGCTTTTTTGAAAATACTTTCCCATTTCTAAATCATCTACATTGAAGAAGGAGATAAGTAACATTGAGCAACGGGGTGATGAGTCATTTTATGAGTATTGGGAGAGGTTTAAGAAGTTATGTGCTAGCTGTCCATACCACGGTTATTCAGAGGAAGATTTGGTGCTATATTTCTATAATGGCTTATGTGATGAGGATGCTAGGATGGTTAATGCAGCAAGTGGTGGATCCATTGTGAATAAAACTGCACTCGCTGCAAAGGAACTGTTAAATGAGCTTGCTGAAAGCTCGAGGCAGTTTAGTAGAAGGTCTGGAACTCGACGTGTGGTCTCCGAGGGTTCTAGTTCTTCTAAGCTGGAAGATCAGGTGCAAGCTCTCACATCCGTGATGCGAGACTTCATAGTGAAAGAGAAAACTCACCAAGTGAAGGCTTGTGGCATTTGCTCTTCACATCATCCAACTGATTTTTGCCCTCATCTACAAGAACCGAGTGAAGAGGTTAATGCGGCCGATTTTCAGGGCCAAGGTTTCCAGAAAAGATATGATCCATATTCTGGTACCTACAATTCGGGATGGCGAGATCATCCTAATTTGAGGTACGGGAACTCATCAGGGAACCAGCAGCCGCCACAGCAGTATAACCGCCCACCACCTCCTTATTCGAGGGCACCGGAGCAAGGAGCTCCATATTTTTGGCCGCAAGGCCAACCACAGGGACCGAGTACCGGCATGTCTACAGAGGATATGATGAATGCTTTAACTAAAAATGTCACTAACATGCAGGGAAATATGGTTCAGTTTCAGGAGGAGAACCGTTCGAGCATCAAGAACTTGGAGAGCCAAGTAAGCCAAATTACGGGAGCTGTAACCAAGTTAGAGGCTAGGGATTCGGTGAGGTTTCCATCCCAAATAGAACTCAACCCTAAGATGAACGTGAGTGCTATCACATTGAGGAGTGGAGCGGAAATTGCAAGCAAAGAGAGGTTGGTGGTTCGAGACAAAGAGATAGTGGAAGAGGTGATCGAGCATGAACCGACAACAGATTATACATCATTGCCACCTCAACAAGAGGAGAAAGTCCAAAAATCACCTCATCCACCTTATGAACCAGAGCCACCATTTCTCGAGGCATTGAGAGAAACCCGCAAAACAGAGCGCACCAATGACATTTACGAAATCTTTCGTAAATGTGAGGTAAACATTCCCCTTTTTGATGCTTTAAATCAAGTACCTAGGTTTGCTAAGTTCCTTAAAGAATTATGTACTTCGAAAAGAAACAAAAACAAAAGGGAGTGCAAAAAGTGAAGGCTAGCGAACATGTCTCTGCTATCTTTCAAAAGAAATTACCTCAAAAGTGCAATGACCCAGGCATGTTTACCATCCCATGTACCATAGGTGACACCATGTTTCCTAAAGCCATGTTAGACTTAGGTGCGTCAATTAATGTGATTCCATATACATTGTATAAGTCTTTGAAACTTGGCAATTTGCATGAAACTCGGTGTGGTGATTCAATTAGCCGATAGATCCAATGTTTATCCTAGGGGTAAATTAGAGGATGTGTTAGTTAAGGTTGGGAAATTGCAATTTCCTGCTGATTTTTATGTTTTGGAGATGGAACCTGATAAGCATGCCGCCCCCATCCTTTTGGGGCGACCTTTCTTGAAAACATCTTGCACTAAAATTGATGTTTGCGCTGGTTCTTTGACCATGGAATTTGAGGGAAAGGTAGAGGCGTTTAAAATCAATGATTCTAAGCCTTTGATTAAGGATGATAACCCTCTTTGCTCTATTAACATTGTTGACTCTGTTTTGCATGATGTTCTTGATATTGAGCATGTTGATGAGTCGATGAATGTTGATGATGTCTTGGTTGAGGATTGTGCATCTCCTACTAACATGTAGGTTATGGTGCCGGAGTTGAAAGAGCGGAAAAAGCCTCCTGATTTACCACCTTGTTTTGAAACTGTACCACTAACGATGCATTGCAAGAGTTCTTCTCCGTTTGTTTTGCAGGTACTCGAATTGGAGGTTGACATGGATCCTCCATTGTCACATATGGAGCACAAGCCCAATTTTTGAGCTCAAGGTACTAAGTCGAGCTAACGACTTTAAACAACAGCGCTTCTCGGGAGGCAACCCGAGATCCCTTTTATTTTCTTTCTTTTTCTTTATTTCTCATCAAATTTCCACCACCACAACAAATTTTCTTTCACCCACCACCCAACCACTAAAAAGATCCACAACCAATCTTAATTCACTTGTAACCAAAATCCACAAAAGGAAATCCGTTGGGAGGACTTCAATAGCTAGGAGTTGGTACAACTAGAGGGTTGAGATTGTTAATGTATCTTTTCGATCTCTTAAGCTAGGAGCAAATCTCAAAAATCTAAACAAAATTTGAATTTGTCATTTGTTTGAGTGATTCGAGGGAGAGGGTTGTGAGTTGAGTTGAGAGATTTGAGTTGGTGTTGTTAAGAAATTTGAGTTTGACGGATTGCTTTTCATGAGTTTTGAGAATTCGATCTTCGATTTACCCGATTTTCAAATTTCCCCCCCCATTTTCAGTTTACTTTTTCTTTTAATTGTCGACACATTGAGGACAATGTGTAGTTTAAGTAGGGGGGGAGGGAATTCTCATTCTCATGTATCTATGTTGTATTTATTACTTTTAATTTGAAAAAAAAAATGACGAAAAGAATCCCGCTGAGATTGAAAACCCGCAAGGGCGGGCGACTCGGGCAAAAATGGGGGCCCGGATAGGTTGAAAACCTGAAAGGGCAACTTATGCAAAAAAGTGGCTTATATTGAGCGGGTAAGATGGTGAGATGAAAAAAAAAAAATGTGAGAAGCTAGGATGAAAACCCGAAAGGGCTCCTAGGCAAAATGAGAGATTAAGAGAGAATTATGTATTTTGAAGACTCATTTGCCGGAGATTTGTTTTGGCTTTCACTGTCTTTTGGTTGATTGTTTTTGGGAGTAAGCATGGAATTTATCCCTTTTTGTCTTTGTTCCATGGCTTGCTTATATAGGTTGGTTGTAATAGTAGTAGTAGTTTATCTTCTGAGGTTTTAGGCGAGTTGTCATTTTGATTGTGGCGTTGGAATGAGTTCAATTCCTTTGAGATCCTTCAGGATTTGAGCTCACATTTTGGTTGTCGTTTGGTGATTATTGTTGTCGCGTCTTTTTATTTTTCAGGTGAGCTCGAATCTAAGTGTGGGGGAATCATCGTCCCTTACGTTTAGGTTTTTGAGCGGATGTTGTTAAGATGTGATGATGATGATGTAGTTGATGGGGAGTGTAGGTTGGTGTCGTTAGTTTGGGTGATGATTTATTTGGTGATCCTCATTTTGAGTTTACTCGAGGTCGAGTAAAGTTCAAGTGTGGGGGTATTTGATACGCTCATGTTATACGGTGTATGTACATTACTTTAGGTGCACTTTTCTAGGGGTTTGATTGTAATTGTTAACATTCGTGTCTTATTTAGCTCTTAGCGGAAGTTCGGAGTTTTGCGAGATAATTTGTGTTAACGTCATGTATTCCGAGCTTCCAAGGTGAAGTGCATTTGATCCGAGCAAAGCCCAAGCATCACCGCAAGCCTAAGCATCACGACAAGCTCGCCAAGCCAAGCTCTCGTGAGCATCGCCAAGCTCGCCAAGCCAAGCTCTCGTGAGCATCGCCAAGCCAGCACAAGCATCGCCCATCGCAGCAAGCCATCGCCAACCCAGCCAAGCTCGCCCATCGCAGCAAGCCAACGCACGCGCAGCGCCCAGCAGCTCAGCCCAGCGCTGGAGCTCGCACCTCGCGACAATGGTCGCACCTCGCGACCTGATGCTCGCACCTCGTGAGATTTCTCGCACGGTGCGACCTGCTTGGTTTGGCCCAGCTCTTCAGCTCGTTGCGAAGGCAGTAGCTCATCGCACGGTGCGACGTGTACCGCACCTCGCGACCCCTAGGTCGGTCTAAATGACGGCTGACTTTTGAGCCTTAGTATAAATACTAAACTTGGTTTTTGGACCTAAAACACACACACTTGAGGAGAGAGAATATCCAAGACTCCATTCTTCTCTTCTTATCTTCTCTTTTTAGTTTTTATTTTCTAGTTTAGTTTTCGTAGATTTCAATTATGGAATTGGCTATTGCTATGCCGATTGTAGCTTGAACCGTTCTTGAACGAGATTAATATGAAGCTTCAAGCATTATTGTGAGATCTTTCCTCTCTATTTAGTTCCTTTGATTATGGTTTAATTTCTATGCTTGCTTTCTATGATTTTTGCATGATTATGCTAGGAATATTACTAGTTTGATTGTGTAATTAATCTAATGCTAGATTTAAGAATAGAATCGGATTGTTTTATTCTTTTATCAATTGGTAGCAAACTAGGAAGTAACTTAGATGCAGATCGTCTTGGTTATTTCTTGGGGAAATTGAATCAGCTGTTGAATGTTTATCGCTTGTATGACGTTAGCAGGTCTGTTGGTTCTCTGTGTTTATTGCTGCTATTGGATTGAACTTAGACGCGATCGGACTAGGTTATCCTTTAGTTAGGGTTTTATAGTCACGCTGATCGTGCTATTCAACTAGGAATAAGGAGAACGCGAGATTAATTCTCAACAATGGATAATTATGGAATTAATTAGAGTGAAGGTTCAAGGATCGATAATGAATTGAAGTGGATGTTAATCGGATTCAAGATCTTCCTAAATTGATTTCTCATTTTATTTAGTTGCTAGTTAATTTTAGGTTGTTAGTAAATCTACTTGAAAACCCCCATCGTTATAAGGTTACTCGACCGTTAGAGTTATCTAGGTACCATCTCACGCTAAATATAGAACTCGTCCCCGTTTCCCTGTGGATACGAACCCTACTTCCGTTATACTTGTCTAGTGTAAAAGAGAGTAGGAGAAATTTTATCTTTGGTCGGGTGCGGTGCACAACGACACATCCGCGCCCCACCAATAGTCATGATTCATAATCGAAATCGATAGTCGTCGTCCATTTTGTCATTCGTTTTCATAATCCGCATTTAAGTCGATAATTATAGTCCATTCTTATATATATTTTATAAGCACATAATAATCACATAATCAATTTGTTTTACACTAACGGGATCTATGTTTAGATGGAAATCGGAGATTACCTGGTGATGCGTGCCCAAAAGTTAGATTCACGAACAGATTAACACTCTTGATATTCCTCGTCTACGTAATCGGAGTCTACAATAGACATTAACGATATCTAAGTTAGTTACCTAAATAACCCCTTTTTATATAATATAAACAATTCAAATAATTCAAATAACTTAAAGAATTCTTAATGATTTTAAGAGAGTTTATAAATCAAAGTTTATGGTTTTCAAATTATTCATGAAATCATTTTAAGTTCTCAATTATTACTTCAACTTGGTTTTCATTAAATTAAACAACTATTTTAAATATAGAAAACTAACTTTATTATACTTCTTATTTTGTTTTAGAAAATTAAGAAATACTTTTAAGTTATAAAAGCTAAGTTAATTAATCTAAAATATACCAACTTAATAAAGTAAGTTAATATGATTATAGGATACCAATCCAACCAATTAATCAAAATTAAACATTGTTTTATTTTAAAAGTCAAACTTATTTAAAAGGGGGGGGGGAAGGAAATGGGGTAACCGATTCCAAGAATCAGTTCAACAAAACTGAAAAAAAAGGAACAAAAAGGGAGGAAGACAGGGGAGGAACGACTCAGGGGAGAAAAGAAGAGGAAGGAAGGGAGGCTGATGGTTTTGCGGTGGTGCTCGGCAAGCTCAGGCGAGAATGAGGGTGGTTCGAGGCTGGGCGCGGGTTCCAGAAGGAGAGGGGGTGCTGCGAAGGGAGGTCGCGGGCTGGGCAGGAGAAGGAGACGCGAGGGAGGGAGGCTGGGTTTCGGGCGGCAGGAGCTGGTTGGGTGGCGTTGATGGTGGCGCGAGGTTCAGGTGGGGTCAGGTGGTTCGAGTGGTGGTTCAAAGGAATCAGGGGAGGTTGTTTATGGATTGAAATTTCATTTTCAATTTTCAAAATCAAAAATCAGAAATTAAGGAAGAAGAGAAATGAATTGAAGCAAACCTTTTGAGATTGTTTGCTTGAGTAATTTGGTGAATAAAGTTCAGTATTTATAGAGGTTTTGGTCAGAATTTTGAGTTTTGGGTCAAGCTCCATTAATGGTGGGTATGGTGAGGTATGGTGTTAGGGATTAACTTTTGACTGATTTAACTCCCAAAATCCGGGATTTGGATTGAGTTTCAAACTCTTCTGACAAGAACTGTTGATTTTGTGGAAAAATTTGATTTTTGGCTCTGTTGATTTGTGTGCATGAGGAAGGAGGAAGATGGTGATCTGATGATCACGTTTCTTTCTTTCTTTCCTTTTTTTTTTGTTTTATTTTCCTTTTTCTTTTTGGCTAAAAGACATATGGCTATGGACTTGTATTTGGGCTTTGGATTACTAAAATGGATGGACAACTTGTACAAGGATACCCATAATAACCAAAAATAAAGAGTTTAATTTACCATAGTTAAATTATTTAGAAATAATCATTTAAATAAAACTTGTTAAATAAATCAAAACTAAATGAAATTATTATTTTAATAAACATAGTTATCAAATAAAATCGCATTGTCATAAAATAAATTTTAAGTGGAAATAATATTAAACCTTAATAATAATAAAATAATCTTTGAAAATTCGGGGTATTACAGAATTGAACTGAAAATAAGTCCAAAAGAACAGGGCCTAAGGAGGAAAAGAGGAAGTCCAAAACATAAGAAGGGAACTCAAGAGTGAAAGCATCTAAATGTTAGTTAAAAAAATTAAAAAGTGGATGATATGGGGAGAAAGTATTCTCCCATATCCGGTATTAGGCAGCGGACTAGCGGTTACCCTATAATATACTACAAACTTAACTATGCTTAATCATTTAATTAATTATAATTACCACGAATTGTACTAAAATTTAGAACTCTTTAATGACTAAAATGATGTTATAAATTACCAAGTTACAACATAGATCATTAGTTATTGTAAGGGAGGTAATTATATTTGGGGTTAAAATTACATAAAAGAAAGGTTAAATTTATTTTATTGTTACACACATTAGGCAAAAATCTTGACATGCATTTATCTATTGCAAGCCACGTGCAATCTAGTGTTGAAGCAATAGGAATTTTCTGATTTTATTAAAAAAAAGGAGAAAATTCTTTGGAAAAGTCTTCTGACGACTTCTTCCATTTTTCTTCCTTTTATTCTCATGCCAACAAGCCAAATATGCAGATTTCATCAGCTTTTCACTTTGCCCCAAACCACTAACCCACTCCCATCCTCTTCCTAGGACAACAATGCATAATTTGTTTCCCCAATTCCCTAACTCCATGGTTTCAACGCTCAATATTGCCAAAAACCACCCAAAAATGCTCATGGTTTTGAGTTTCTAGAAGCCACAACCTTGGCTATAAATAATCATACCCACGACTCTTTCAAGCACCACAATCACCACTCATTTATCACTCACAAATTCGCCGGCAATCTTCCTCAATTGCGCCAGGAAAAACGCAGCCAAAGAAAACCCCCAAAAACTCATCTGTTTTCTACTCTCTCTCTTTCTCCTCTGTCTCAAGCTACTGCTAGTACCACCACCACGTCTGACACCTTTGGACCGCAAAAACACCACCCTTCACCTGCCTCTGCCAGCCGGTGTACCCGCGCGCCATCCTTGCCATTGCTCGCACACCTCCTCTCTTCCCTCTCGCTCTTTCTCTCTCCTGTTGCGACTTTCTCCTCCCCTCTACTGCGCGTTGCTTGCGCCGTGCCAGATGTAGGAATATATAGATGCATATAGTGGAATATCAGGAAACAATTTCCTAACATCTATCATAGGATCGCAAACATAACCAAACACATGAATCATTCAATAGGGATTAAATATGAAACCTTTGTAGCGTGATTTCCCTATTGTATGCAAGCTTTGAAGATCCGAGATCTCCAAGTATTGCTCATCTAATCAGTCCACGAGCACCAATTAAACACCAACGTTTGCTAGAACAGAAGAGATGAAATCTCTTGCTTTTAGGTGGTATAGGCGCCGGTTAGAGGGAATAGTTTAGGGTTTCACTTGCTCTCTCTCTTATAAAAAGAAACTGCTAAATGAATTGATCACCTAAACCCTAATATTATATCCTATATATAATAGAAGAGTCATAGGCTAGTTAGGAGAACTAATTCTCCTCCTATTCCCCTTAGGACCGGCCCAACCCTAATCCTAAATGGATTTGGATTGCTTTGTCCAACTTGTGCTACAATGTGTGACCTCATAGGATTAATCTATTTTAGTTATAGGCCCAATCAATATTGTCCTATTAATCATATTATTCTCTAGCAAGAAAATACGATTACTAATATAATTAACTTTATTATCTTCATAATATAATTCCTATTTATATTTAGTAATTGCCGGGATGTCTAAAGATATATTTCTTCAATCTCCCACTTGTCCGAAGACAAGAGCGCAATGTTAAATTCCTTAAGTCACTTAATGCCAAATTTGATAACACCATGTTATTCTCAAATTTATGTTCCTTGATCACTGAGTTCGAATTGCTCAAATAAGGATCAACTCTTTATTCCTATTCCGCATGGCCATGCAATTTTCCAGTTCTCGCTCATCAAGAGGCCCATACACCATTCCTATTTAATAGGAATACTTATCCACTCTTGTATGACCATAACTCCCACTCCATTCTTAGCCCACCTGATCACTAACCTCCTTTTACGGCGCGGCATTGAACAGCGTAAAGGTTAAACTAATTATATTGTGGTTATTAGGACATTCTCATGTCTAAGGAATCCACTAAATATAGTAGTTTGATTCGACTTTTAGAATATAATTAGGTTAAGTCTCAATGTATCAAATATACATCCATATAATCAATTAGACATCTCTATGTCTCCATAGCCCATGGAACTGCGCTATCAATTAATTATTATTAGTCTTTTTAATAAATCACTTATGTTCAATTTAGTGATTTAGACTAGGGACTTTAAATAAATTGTGATTTCAGTTCACTTTATAGGGTTCCATTATCAAAATATTTTCGATAATCCTAATTGAAAACACAAATTATTTGGACATTTTATTTAATACTAAACCAAACAATTAAATAAGAAATGAATTTTATTGATAAACATTCAAAGCACAATAAATGTCTTTACAAATTGTAAACATGAAGTAAACAACCTAAAGCCATTCTCCCATATGCTTAAGCACCATAGACCTAGTATGACACTCATGCTTAGGTTGAGCAAGCGGTTTAGTCAGAGGATCTGCTATATTATCCTCAGTATGAACCTTGCTTACTTTCACATCCTCTCTTCCAACGATCTCTCTAATAAGATGGAATTTCCTCAGCACATGTTTAGACCTTTGATGCGATCTGGGTTCCTTAGACTGAGCAATGGCACCATTGTTGTCACAGTACAACTCAATGCTAAGAACTACACCAAGCTCACTATGAACTTTTTGATCCAAAAAACTTCCTTTGCTGCATCAGCTACTGCAATATACTCAGCCTCTGTTGTAGAATCCGCGATGGTACTCTGCTTAGAGCTCTTCCAGCTCACAGCTCCTCTATTAAGACAAAATATGAAACCAGATTGGGATCGAAAATCATCTTTGTCACTCTGGAAGCTTGCACCGGTGTATCCAGTAACAACCAACTCATCATCTCCACCATACACAAAAAAAATTATCCTTAGTCCTTCGCAAGTACTTAAGGATGTTTTTCGCTGCAACCCAGTGCGCATCTCCTTGATTTGATTGGTATCTGCTGCATATACTCAAAGCATATGCAACATCCGCTCGAGTGCATATCATAGCATACATAATGGACCCTGCTGCAGAAGCATAGGGAACATTACTCATATGCTTGACCTCATCAAGACTCGAGGGACACTGAGTCTTGCCAAGTGTTATGCCATGTTGCATGAGAATGAAACCTCTTTTGGAGTTTTCCAGCTTGAACCTTGCAAGAACCTTATCAATATAAGTCTCTTGACTAAGTCCAATAAGCCTTTTCGATCTATCTCTATAGATTTTTATTCCCAATATGTACTCTGCCTCTCCTAGGTCTTTCATAGAGAAATAATATTTAAGCCATTCCTTGACTGGCTCAAGCATGGTTTTATCATTTCCTCTGAGAAGTATGTCATCCACATACAAGACCAGAAAAGTAATACTACTCCCACTTTGTAATACCCTTCATGATTGCTTTAAAGGGAGTTAGCATGCTACTCATTCCAACAAGATGTATCTATCTTTTAGGGAGCTTAATTTCTTAGTTACTCCACAGTTAAGCGTGCTTGGCTAGGAGTAGTCTTGGGATAGGTGACCTCCTGGAAAGTTTCTCGGGGTGCGAATGAGTGAGGACAAAATGCGCCGGAAGAACTTGTGTTGGTTATTGAGGACAGTTGTTGGCCCTGGATGCGCATTGGTGACAATATACTCGACTCCAAATGGTTTAGGGTGTTACAAATGGTATCAGAGCAACCCTGCGACCGCGTGTTGATCGTGTGAATAATTAATCCAAGGTTAGTTGCCTAGTGGGGGAGGATTCTGGGGCTATATCACCGGCTGCGTGTTGAATATTGTGATTAGTTTGCAGGCTGGGGCAACCCACAGGCCGTATGCCGAATATGTAGAGTCCTCAGGTGCAACGAGGGCGTTGCTGTTCTCAAGTGGGGGTGTATCTAATACCCCTCATGATTGCTTTAAAGGGAGTTAGCAGGCTACTCATTCTAATAAGATGTATCTTTCTTTTAGGGAGCTTAATTTCTTAATTACTCCACAGTTAAGCGTGCTTGGCTGGGAGTAGTCTTGGGATGGGTGAGCTCTTGGGAAGTTTCTCGGGGTGCGCATAAGTGAGGACAAAATGCGCCGGAAGAACTTGTGTTGGTTATTGAGGACAGTTGTTGGCCCTGAATGTGCAATATACTCGACTCCGGATGGGTTAGGGTGTTACACACTTAACTTCTTGTATACACAAGATTCCTCTTCATTTCTGAGAAAGCCAAATTTCTTGACTGCCTCACCAAATCTGAGGTTCCAACTCCTTGATGCTTGCTTTAGTCCATAAATGGACTTCTTAAGCTTGCATACCCTCCCTGGATTTTCTAGATCTTCAAAACCTTGAGGTTGTGTCATGTACACATCCTTTTTTAAGAACCCATTCAAGAAAGCGGTTTTGACATCAATCTGCCATATTTCATAGTCATGAAAAGCAACAATCGCAAGGATTATCTTAATGGACTTCAGCATGGCTAGTGGTGAGAAGGTTTCATCATAGTCAATACCATGAATTTTCTTGACACCTTTCGCCACCAACCTTGCTTTGAAAACACTAATGTTTCCATCCTTGTCTGTTTTCAACATGAAAATCCATTTGCATCCAATGGGTTTTACGCCATCAGGCAAATCAACCAAGTCCCATACTTGATTTTTGATGTTATAGTTTTATATCTACTTTTCTCCCTGTTTCTTTGTTGAAATGCGTGCTAATAGTGCTCTTAGGAGCTATTTTATACTAACATCTTCCATCTAGTTGTGGTTTTGTGTTTTATGATAGTTTTCAGGTTTTAGGGAATTATTTCCCTATTTTATGTTATTCTTTATGCCACAATGGATTGGAGAGAGTTAGGAGGCACGTGTATGAGTTCCCGAGGCCCAAAGCTACTTCCCAAAGCCTTCGGGAGTGAAGAGATTTGAAGCCTTGGCGCCAATTGCCAAGGGAGCTCCATTTGAAGGGCCGCCCGATCTGGTCGGGCGGTCACTTTTCCTCTTATGTTGTTTCTTTCGGGCACGATTGGGCGTATGTTGACCGCTCGCAATTCGCTGATGGCGCCCGATCGGTCGTGCCCGCCCGGTCTTATCGGGCGCCCTGCTCTCCTAAGTCGCTGAAGAAAACCATCAGTTGAAGCTCGACCAATGGGATCGGGCGCCCGACACCCGATCGGGCGGTTGACCCGAAAGCTGAAATCTGGACTTTTTAATTTCCTTTTTTGTTCTTTTTTAGGAGTTAGTATAAATAGCTTTGTGAAATATTTGACAAGGACCTTTTTTTTTTTTTTTTTTGTTTTTTCTGATTTTCATTTTACATCCATTAGTTTTCCTAAACTCTAGTTTTCTCTCTAGCCCTAATTATTGCACATTGGAAATTATTCAAGTTCTTCATTTTTCCTTTCAATTGGTAATTGTCTCTTTCATAGTTCTTGTTTGCTTTCAAGTATTTGTCTCTTATTATTTTTAATTGCTTCAAACTATGAGTATTTCAATAGTTATTGTTTGTGCTTTCTTTGCCATGAGTGAGTATATTCATCTCTGGGGCTTAGTGCGGGAAGCCATGTTTATGCCATAATTTATTGTTCTTGATTCCTTTAATATTTAGGTTGTGGTTAGAGCAATTCTAGTGTGATTCATTTTTAATCTGCGATTTATGTTAGTTTACAATTTCATGAATCGTTTCTGGCTAATAATTATTTGTATTGATCAAGATCCTACTTTTAGAGGCGTAAAACACACTAGTGAGTCTGATTATGCGATGTGACCATACTGCATATGTTGCCTTAAGAGTGTTAAGACCCGACCATTGGATTAACGCCTACTCTAATTGCTCGACCCTATACTTAAGTATTATTAGTTTTCTGAACCCTCCTTATTGGTATAAGCATGGTGGATCGATCGAACGCCCTAGAACTTTAATTATTTGATAAATTTCCATCTCTTGTGATTTAGTTTATTTTAGCTTAGTTATTAATTAGTCAACAAATTTTCTATCTGAATAGTTAAGTAATTGAGCATTAATCTGTAGATTTCCTCTCCCTGTGGATCGACCCGTATTTTCTAAGTATCTGCCAACAACGGACACCGTGCACTTGCGATACTATTTTAAAAGTCATCAAGTTTTTGGCGCCGTTGCCGGGGAGATGGCTAGTTCTATAGCTTTTTGATTAATTATTTAAACTATTCCTACTGTCTCATTGGAACTTCAAGTTCCAATTAAGGCAATCTCACTGCACATTTTTTCTTTGTTTCTTTTATGCCCAGGTCTAAAAGAACAGGTACTCCAATTCCAACTGATCCTGATCTTGAGAAAACCCTCCGGCAACTCAAAAAGCAACAAAAGAAGACGAAGCAGTCTGCTAATCAGGGAAAATCCACGGAAGAACCAACAAAATCAATCATGCCTCCTAATTTATTGAAGTCTTATGGGGTACCTTCCCCTGGCAATGTTCCCACAGGCCCTACTATGCCTGACATACAAGCGGCCAACTTTGAGATCAAGCCTGCCCTCATTCATATGATCCAACAGAACCAGTTTGGAGGGCATCCATCTGAAGACCCTGCAAATCATTTACAACGGTTTCAACAACTCTGTCGTATCGTTAAGCATTAAGGGGTCACTCTTGATCAGTTGAAGGTCATGGTATTTGAGTTCTCTTTGAAAGACAAAGCACATAAATGGTTGAATGATGTCACAGCAACGGAATGGAGTGTTATTTCTGAAGCAATTCTGAAAGAGTATTACCCTCCTACAAAAACTGCAGAAATCAGACATAAACTTGCTACATTCCAACAAGAACCTGATGAGACATTGAAGGAAGCATGAAATAGGTTCAAGGACCTGCAGAGAGAATGCCCACACCACAATCTTGACAAGTGGTTCATCACCCAAGCATTTTACAATGGTCTACAACCCCATATCAAGAGTACAATCGATTCATCTGTAGGGGGTGTTTTCCTAGACAAGGAGGTAGATGAAGGGTACAGTTTTCTGGCCAACTTAGCAGCAAATGATCATAATTCTTCCAGGACTATTACAAAGAAAAAGTTAGATGCTGATGCATACGCACTATTATCTTCACAAGTAGCCCAATTGAGCATGAAATTGGATGCGCTGAAATCTTTACAGTCTAATACTCCTCCTATGAGTATTAATGCGATGTCTTCCATGGCTCCTATTACCTCTTCTTACTGTGAGGTGTGTGGTGTTCAAGGCCACTTTGGTTATTACTGTTCCTATAATCAACCCGACCCGAAATAGATGGAGCATGTAAATGCTTTTCAGCAGAGACCTCCATACAACCCATACTCCAACACATTCAACCCAGGTTGGAGGGATCATCCCAACTTTTCCTACAAAAACAATAATGTTCGAAACCCTCAACCTATGCCACAAACATCCTACCAACCACCTCATCAAAACCCACCACAACATGCTGCTAGACAACAATATTACCAAGGGGCTCCTCAGAATCCCCCTCCCGGTTTCAATAGGCCTTCACACCAAGGCTATCAGCAGCAAGCTTCTCAGATTGCCAGCTCTCAAGAGCCTACCATGTCTTATCTGATGAAGATGATGCTCTCTATGAAGCAGAGTCATGATGAGAGCATCAAGGAGTTGAAAAACACTACCAAACATTTGGAGACTCAACTTGCTTAGGTGGCCGGAAACAATTTGCAAAGGTAACCTGGTCATCTACCGGGGCAAGTAATTCCCAAAGAAACTACTAATGCCATCACTCTTCGAAGCGGTACGCAGTATGATGCCCCACATATGCCTACTAATGATTCACCACCTCTAGTCCAGAATGATGTAGTGGATGAAAATGAAGGTGAGGATAGCTAAAAACTGACATTGAGCAAGGGAAGGTAGATGAAGCAAGGAAGCAAAAGGAGAAGGTTACTGATTCTCCTACACCACCACTACCTTTTCCCCACAGGATGCAAAAATCAAAGGTCGATCAACAACTTGGTAAGTTCTTGGCCATGGTCAAGAACCTTGAGGTAACAGTTCCTTTTACTGATTTAATTTCTCAAGTACTTGTGTATGTTAAGTTTTTGAAAGATATGATCACTAAGAAGAAGGATTTTGGTGGTCTAGATAGAGTTTCTCTAACTGAAGAGTGCATTGCTGTATTGCAGAATAAAATCCTACCAAAACTCAAGGATTCTGGTAGTTTTTCCATCCCTTGTCATGTAGGTGCTTTATTTATTGATAAGGCTTTATGTGATCTAGGAGCTAGTGTATATGTTATGCCTTTATCTATCTGTAATAAACTGAACATGGGAGTCTTAAAGTGCTCACAGATTACTTTGCAGATGGCATATCGTTCTGTGAAATATTCTTTGGGTATTTTAGAGGATGTACCTGTTCGAGTTGGAAGATTCTATATTCCTGTTGATTTTGTAGTACTAGATATGGAAGAGGATAGTCAAATCCCCATAATCTTGGGTAGACCTTTCTAATGTACAGCTGGTGCTGTTATTGACACTAGTAGAAAAAACCTCTTTTGCTACATTACAAATGCTTGGGTTGTTAAAACAACCCGAGCATTTGATAACATTTTTGATAATTTTAAAAAGAAATTTCAGAAATGCTTGGGTTTTTAAAAACAACCCGAGCATTTGACTAATTTAATATTTTTAAAAAGAAATTTATTGCTTGGAAGTTGCCAAGTTAGAACGCACTCTAAAACCTCTTCCCCTCTAATCTCTATTCCCTCTCCCTTTTTCTGTATCTTCCCCTATTCACTCACTATCGCCACTTCTTCGAATGCAAACCCTAACTCTACACTCTTTCTCTCAAAACAAAAATAAAAATCTTTCTTCATCAATCCACCTTCATCTTCGATCTCTCGCACTATCGTCGGCGACATGCCTCGGGTATTCTCTCTCTTTTTCTTTTTTCCAGATTTCTAATCAATGCTGATTTTCGCGCTTGTTTTTTTTCATCAATTGTGACTCCATTTCACTATTTGGGCAGATTTCTGATCAATGCTTATTTTCGAGCCTTTTTTTTATCAATTGTGACTCCATTTCACTATTTGAGCATTTTTTTCATTTTCGACAAAAATTAGGGTTTCGTTGTTTTTTTTTTTCCTCGGTGAATTGTTGTCTGCTCAAGTAGTGTGTCGTTTAAGTTTGTTCTTTAATTTGTAAATTCCAATCGAGTTCTTCTGTAATTAATACTATAAAAGATTCTTGATGTTCTTTGAGGTGTTAATTGCTAATCTCGCTCGAATTTTATTGCTCTATATAGTTTTATTGCTGTATTTTAGGTTCATTCTATTTGGTTTTTCAGATTTGGGGATTTTTTTAGGGTTTCCTTTGACTTTTTAGAATATTTTGTTTGATTCACAAACTTTCACTCTTATCTCGATTGAGTCACTCCCTAGCCTTTAGATCCAATCACTCCCTTTCCAATTTTCTCCTCTCCTAGTTTGTAACTGCAAATGCAATTTCTGATTTTTTTTTAGGATTTCATGTGATTTGTTGATTTCTTTGGTTACTTGTTTGTTTATGACGATTTCGTGTTTTTTTTTTGTTGAGTTATTGTGGTTTTTCGGCGTTTCTTAGATCTAATTTGATGGGAAGCTCCAACTCCTGTGGAAAAGCCCGGTAACACAGGTGGAACTCGAATCTATGAAGCTGAGGTTTATATTTTTCTCTTTGTTCGTGATTTACACCTTTTTTTTGTGTGTTGCCACATTCTATATGTTATCTATCCTGAAATGTATATTATTGTGAGTGGAGTATGTTCTTTTATTCTAAACGGTATATTCTTTCACTCTGAACTGTTTGTGGTTTCGAGAGCATGATACAATTTCATTAAGCAACCTAACACGGTAGATATAAATTTCTGTTTTAGTAGTATATATGTTGTTAACAAAAGAGAATTTTCTACATTTATGTTTTTTTCATAGTTTAACAAGGACTCGGGGAACCTTATTGACGAGTGGAAATTGAAAGGCTCCTACATTTCACCACCACAACCTCCATCAGCTGTGTCAGATGAAGGTTCTGTGTCAGATAATGGGATCTTTGATACTTATGCAGCTGTGAGTTTTATCCATTTAACTTTTTCTTTATGGTATTAAGTAGTTTAATCAAAAGTTCTCTACATTTCAAGTTTAAAACTATTATACAATGCATTCTTGCAGGCTAATTTTCCATCCTTGCCAACATTTGATTGGACTGCAGTACAAACTTATCTGATCATCAACATCACCTATGGTCCTATGCTTATGATTAGACTACGTATAACTTGTCTTTGTTTGAAATATTCAGTTTGCTGTACTATTTTTCCATGCTTCTCAACATCTTTTGCAAAGTTTGGGCACTTATGTGAGAATTACCAGATTTGGTTATGATATTGTGTAGCACAAAGGAAGTTGTAAGATGTTTGTGCTTCAGTACGTGATTTATTTTACCAAAGATATGTATCTTTTATCGACTATGTGAACGCATAGAGTGTACGTGGGGCACATTCACGCATCAATTTGACCACTACGTGTCTAATACTATGTGGTTCACACAAGTCTGCTAATATATCTATAGGGTGATCTTTTCTGCTCTGATTTCTATAAAATTGCCTTATTGTCATGATCAATTTCATATATCAGGTGAACGCTATGATTTCTAGGCTGATGGAAGAGAAAAACTCTGCCATTCAATGAAACAACAAGCTTCATTAGGAAATGGAATGGTTTCGTTCTTGTAAATTATTTTAAGCATACTTTCTATAGCTTAACAACTAGATTATCTTTCAGCATTATGTGCTAAGATAATAGTAGTGGATGATACTTTGACCATATTGGTGGTATGTATGTCACTTAAATTAGCTAGTAAAGTCTTTCGATGGTTTAATGAAAACCTAGTTTCAAAGAAGCTTAAAAACCAGTCAGTTGGAGAATGGTACTAGAATTAGCCCAAGAGTGTATCACTTGCATGTAACAACTACCTATTTGCCTCTCCGGATCGTATACCACAAGGGGTTCGTATATCAAAAGGGGTTTAATGAATTATGTTAAATTGCTCAAAGCATTTGTAATTGTGAAGCACTGGTTTCTATCAAAATGCAAAGCTAGAGGACATATTCAACATCAGTTTAATGATTTTATGCATCAAATTGTCCAAAATTTTCACCCATACTGAAGAAACGAAAACTGATGATGCAGGAGCATTTGAGGCGCAAAATAAGTCAAAAGCGTGCTGCGATCCTATTCATATATGTCTTCATTGTTGAGTTAATTGGAGTCCTTGTGGGATACCTTGTCAAGAAAACATGAAGTGGAGAAAATTTAGCCTATTTGAAGTTTTTTGGCAGCTGTTAAGCTGTTGCGTTTAGAAGCAAGTAGCTGCCCAGGAGGGGATTTTGGGTTGGTTTGTCAGATACGCACAACTGGTTCGGACTGATGGGCATGTGCATGGGTGAGAAGAGAATTCAAAGCTTTTTGTTATGTAGTTTGGTGATTTGTTATATACATTGCATTTGAATCTCTTTGTACTTGAATATATTATTATAATTGGTTCCTAGCTTGAATATATTATTATAATTGGTTCTAAGTTTAGTTATTACACTCTAACTTAATGTTGTTGCTAGACTCCCTAACAGCTTCTACTGGCAGTAGCACTACTGTTGACAGCTGCTACAGCTGGCAGTAGCTGTATTTTTTTTTGAAAATGCAAAAAGATTCAAATGCTTCGGTTGATTGAGAAAATCGGAGCATTACATAGCACAAATGCTCCGATTTTTACAATAAAACTGAGCATTTGTGCTATCTAATGCTCCGGTTTTTACCATCAACCGGAGCATTTGTGTTATGTAATGCTTCGGTTGCAACTGAAGCATTTGTTAGAGCCCCAAATGCTCGTATGACGTCTGCAACGAGTCAAATACGGAGCATTTGGGGCCTAAAAAACCGAAGCATTTTAGGTTTTTTGTACTAGTGTGATGTCAAGTTTGGTTCTCTTACTTTGAGTGTTGGCGATGATAGTATGACTTTTAAGCTTTCTAATGCTCTGAAGTCTCCTATGCTTGAGAACACTTGTTGCAGGATTGATGTCATAGAGGAGGTTGATGGATATGATGCTCCTCGAGCCTTGTTAGATGATCCGTTGGAGGCTAATCTTACTTTAGGAGCCTCAAAAGGAGAATGTGATAATGAGCTAACTACTTTGGATGGCTTTGACACTGATGAGGCCGAAGGCTTTGAGGTAATACAAACCACTTGTTCCACTTCTCAGCCACAGGTAAAGAAGGTAGAATTAAAACACTTTCTCTCACCACTTTCCCCACCCTTCTTCTCTACCCATCTCATCCTTTATCTTTCCACCTTCCTTTTTTTACGGGTTTCACCAAATGTTTCAAAGCGCATCCATGGCAGATACACGGAGATCTCAATGTGGGCAAACTTCAAGGGCTAGGGGGCAAGCACCACAAGAACCACCACCACCACAGATTACACCGGATGAAGATTTTCTTGAGGTGGTTTAAGTTTGAAGAAAGGGTATTTCGAAGTTTAGATCTTGATTTTTATTTGGGATGTATGATTTTAAAATTTTTATGAAGATAATTGGAATGGAAGCTTTTAATGTTTGTGATACTGTGTTTGTTTATTTTTTTTACTTAACCATGACTTTCGGTTCATGTTATTATAGCATTACGAGTAGTGAGGTCCTAGTCAACCTGCAACATTGTAAGGCCACTTACATTCACCATCCTATCTTAAAAATTTGGCAACGATTCATGGCCTGGACTTTGTTTGGGCTGGTTGAGGGAAACAACTTGTAGGGGGACGAGCTTTATCTAATAGGTAGCTACTAGTCTAGGGGAAAAGAAAAAGCATTTCAGTATAATATCCCCCATTAGGTTGCTCTTTAGTTTGAGCAGATTGCTACCACCTTCCCCAAACGCAGAGCTGATGACACTTTCTCTTCCTGCCCCATAGTCAATGGTGGGCTTATCACCCTCTTTTCCTAACAGATAGCGGGTTTTGACGAATCCCGCTATGCCCAATCCCCAGCCCCACCCTTATAAATACTACTTATCTTGACTCTCTTCATTGGATAGAGTGAGCTGGGCCAGGTCGTTATCAGTGGTTTGTAGGCACCCAGCATTCCATCATTCTTCCTGATCCCCTGGCTCGCCTGCGGCCTAGGCAGGCGTGTTACCACCTCCCCATCCAGGGCAAAGATTTCCCCACCCCCACTTTTGAGATGCCCCAGCGCACATACAGTAGGCGCTCGCCTCCTGATGATGACGCTGGTCCTTCCTCTTCAGCTCCCCCTCCCCCATATGCTGTTGATTTTGCTTTTCAGGGCATGATAAGCACCATACAGAGGTTGGAGCTTGGCATGACTGCACTCAGCTTGCAGGTTACTACCTTGCAAACAGACCAGCACTTGGCCATGTACCCCATGTACGATAAGTATTGTAGGACTCATCGGATTTTGGAGGAAGGCCCCCACCCCTTTTGGTATACTTGGAACCCCAGCTACATCATTCCAGGGACCAATGGTGCCCAGGATATGGAGGATGATGATATTGATGCTTCCTTGGGCGATTGACGTCCCTGTTCCTTCTCCTTTCCGTTGCTGCAATGAGGACATTGCCAAGTTCAGCTTAGGGGAGGATCTTTGTAATTACTCTCCTCTCTTTAATTGCTTTCTAGTGTAGTTAGTTTAGTTCATTTTTCCTTTAAAAAAAAAGAACAGAAATATTGGTGAAAAAATACCAAAAATACGATTTGACTGGATTGGATTGATTGCTTCCCGCTGCCCCATGTTGTTATTTGAAAGTATAATTTAGCCCTTTATTTGGATAGATGGGCACTTGAGATTGTGATGCTGGAATGTGACCTTTAACTGCCTTGACCTTGAGTGGGTTTTGATGATAACGCACGTACTTTGACTGCATGCTTGAACTGGTTAGACTGTGAGGATTCATTCTTGCCCATAGATTTATTTCTATATCCAGTCTATTCTTGTGTGTTAGTTCCTATCTAGCGTTCTGATCTTGTTTTGGGCAAGGTACTTGTTGACCTTTGGCATCATTTTTCACATGCTATGATAGAGGCGTTCCTTTGAAATGTTTCTTAAGCCTTGAATTGGATTTTCATGATTTTTTTTCCATTCTAGCCCCGCTGAGCCTAATGACTATTCTGAATACTAAACCACATTACAAGCCTTGAGCCCTATGTTTGATTACTATCCCAAACCTAGCTTGGGGGAGCATTGATAGCGATTTTAGACAAGTTATAAAACCCTATTCTTGCAAGTGTACAAGACTTAGTAGTAAGTGATAAATAATAGAGTATCGTATCCACAGGGAACAGTTGATTAAAATTAAACCTAATGTCTACTAATTTTATCCTAAATAAAATATATAATGGATTGTTTGTGAACTAATTAAACTAGTCTGAAATATAAAACAACTAAATAAACTTAGCAATAACAACAGTGAATCGGAGAACAGACAATAATACGGAATCTAGGACAGTCGAATCCACCACTAATAATATGACCAATAGATTAATTAGAATGAGAATTAATAGGTTTATCAAGTATCCTAAACTACAAGCCGGAATACTTAAAGAAATAGTATTGTGATCAATTAGGTGACATAACTTATCTAACCAAAGCATAAATTATTCAACTTTTAACCACAAATCATGAAATACCATTGCATAACATCACCCTTTGAACTACAAGAACAAAGTGTGTAAATCTAATAACAATATAAACTAATAAATTATTCTACAAGAACAATTACCAATCTATATTGCAAACAATGATAACCCCAATAATAATATGAAAAGTTATGCAATCATAAACCAAAATCAATTCTCAAACACAATTAAAACTATCAATTTATAATACTAGGGTTTCATCTAAGTCCTAGAAAAATAAATTAGCTACTCATGATTTGGAGAAACATCACCAAAGTATGAGAAACCATGGCCGAAAATCGGATGAAGGCTTCGTGTTGTACTTCGTCGCCGCTGCTTCGTTTCGTTCTTCCGTCTCCTCGCCCTACGGTCTACCTCCCCTTCCGTCCTCTGCCCTATGGTGAGTTTTTTTTCCTTTTATTCCCTAACCAAAACCCTTGCAGCGTGTAATATTGACCCAAGGCCCAAGGGTTTTCTTCACCTCCTTTCTTTCAATACCCACGTGGTATTTGTGTAGCCCAACAAAACCACATAGCTTTTCATTATTTTCTTTTATTTTGTTCTCATCATTTGATGCTTGTAGTTTATGTTCTTTTGTTTCTATTGGGCTTGGTCCAAATCTTCCACTTCTTATACGTTAACATCATCAAAGGAATAGAGGTCCTTGTGTCTTTGCTCGCTGCTGCAATTTGCTTTATGGGTTTAACCCATAAATTTGCTAAAGACAATTTTCCATTGCTTCGACTCCAAAATTGTAATATCTCTGCCAATATAAGATATATTATTAATCGTATAATAAATAAATAATTATATAAGCACAATTATTAGATGAACTATGAAAACTATTAAAACCCACAACTTACAGTTTATGCCACTAATATAGAGCTAGTAAGAGGGAATAAGAAGGTTATAATATATAATAATCCACACTTATCAACTCCCCCACACTATAACTTTGCCAGTCCTCGAGCAAAGAAAATAACAAAGCAACATCCAATATCTCTCAAGACCAACTTGGGTCGTATCACTCCACCATCTCTCAAAGAAGAAACCCAACTATGAGAGTTTAACAATAGGTTAAAACAATTTTGTTTTAAAAGAACTTAAAAGTTAGTCATAAAACATTTTTTTTTTTTTTTTAGGTTAGCAAGCTATGAACGCTATTGAACTTTTATTCTCAAGCAACCTTTGTAATAAATTTGTTTGATCTCATAAGTAATCTAGGTGCTCATGTGCAAGTGTATTGACGTTCGAATACGAGGTACTTTAGTCGGACTTGATTATTGTTTCAGTTGATTCCCACATACTTTTCCGTACAAGAGGCACTTAGTACCTGTACATGGATCGTCTCTTTCATATGACATTGCACTTGCCACCCAATGATCTCAAAGGAGTACTCGATACTTTGTTGTTTGCATTGCTTTTGAGGCTTTTTCTATGCTTTTTTTTTTTTTTTTTCTTTTTTTTTTTTCAATGGTTCACCTTCTCACAATTTTGATATAATTTGGATTACTAATCCATTAATTATTTTTTTTCTGAACCATGATTCTCTCTGTTTTTTAACAAAGTCAAGTAATTCTCCAGTAACCAAGAGCAGTGAAAGATCACCAAGAAAAGCATAGGTATTAATTAGGTTGATTAAAGTATAAAAGTCTTTCCTCCATACCCCGCATCTAAGCCAATGAAGAAGGTGTGCTAGATTACAAATAAGCATAAGCATTATTAAGGTATATTTAATAAGTTGCAAGAGTAAAGTCTTCACATTCATATCTTCAAAAACAATTTTTTCTTTTTACGTAATAAAATGGAATTTGAGTAAAACTTTGTTAGATTAGAGCCTATTATCAATTATTCTCATTAACTAGTTGCTCCTCTAAGAAATGACAATGAATGATGCACATCTACCCTTAATTAGACACATAATCGCATAAAAAAAACTCAACATTTTTGTAAAAATTTGGGCAGCATGTCCCCATAAACAGGACAAAAGGCAATATGTGCCACTTATTTAAACCTGTAATTGACTCAAATAACACTTTCTGAGCATCCACAAAACACACTACACATCACCAAACCATCTGAATATACCAGCTGCATCCATTCTCCCCCCACACTTAATTTTTGCAATGTCCTCAATGCAAGAATAACAAAAGAAAAGAAGAGAAAGGAACAACACAACCTGGTGGATAGTGGATGTATGTTTGGTGAACGTGGAAGCATTGTTGAATTGTGCAAAGTTGTCCACGTGTGGTGTGCTATACTCCAAGTCCATGATGATGCTCGTACACTTGTAGTAGGTTGTAGCACATTCCTGCAAAAACTGAACAAGTTCTAGAATAACCAAGTATTAGTAACTAAGAAACTAAAAATTACTTCAAATCCTAATTGAGAAATAAATTAAATAACATAAGTAAAAGCTGGGTTGCCTCCCAGTTAGCGCTAAGTTTAAGTCTTCAGCCAGACGTAATCTAGTAATAACCGAATCAACCTGGGTCTAACAAATTAGTTCCAAAAAGTGTCATTTTACTAGCATTCGCATTACCAATCTTCAACTGATGAACTTTCTTATCAGATTCATGACACTTAGAATTAATCCCATATACATTCCCTGCAAAAGCTTGCTTAGTAGACAACCATTCATGAGAAGTTTTAGAAGAAGATGGTGGTTTAATCTTAGAGTTATCAAGTATATGAAGAGCATAGCAAGTAGATTCATCTTCATTAGATGAGAGGGATGACGTTTTAAAAACATTAAGCTTAACTCTCATGTTTAGAATAGAAACGTCCATCACTCCAGTCCTACAATTAATAGTTGCGTCTGCAGTAGCCAAGAAAGGACGACCCAAAATAACAGGAATGTTGTTCTTAGGAAGGTGAGGGTCTATGTCAAGAATTATAAAGTCCACAGGGAAAAAACCATTATCTACCTTAACTAGCACATCATCAATTCTTCCCCGCGGCATTCTAAATGACCTATCCGCTAGTTGTAACGTCATATTAGCAGGTTGTAAATCACCTAATCCTAATTTCTCATAAACAGAATATGGAATTAAATTAACACTGGAACCCAAATCTAAGAGTGCATTGTCAATTTTATAATCGCCAATAAAACAAGAAATGGTAGGAATACCCGGGTCCTTAAACTTTGGTGGCGTATTATATTGCAAAATTGAACTAACTTGACCATGTAAATTAACTTTCTTGGGCTCATGACTCTTAGATTTTCGTTTATAAGTACACATATCTTTAAGAAACTTAGCATAAGCAGGTACTTGCTTAATAGCTTCTAGCAATGGAAGATTAATCTTAACTTGTTTGAAAATTTCTAAAATATCATCCATTCTCTTATCTTTCTTAAAATTAGATGGTAACTCTAGAGCTTGAGGATATGGAACTTTAGGCTCATAAGGGATAGGATCGGGAGATTTAGAAACATTCGGGGAAAGGGAATCCACATTTTCTTTTTCAATTTTATTCTCTTGAATATTAAATCCATTATCATGTTTCTTCTTTCCCGACACTAAGTTATCTACATCCTTACCATTCCTAAGAGTCATAACCGCATTCACATGTTCATAATTTTTACTCTTAGGATTCTCAACGAGAATGACTAGGAAGTTTACCATCATCCCTCTTACTAATTGCATTAGCTAACTGACCAATTTGTGATTCAAGTTTACATATGGAGTGTGTGTGAGAATCAATAATATGTATTTTCTTTTCTATACCTTGAATCCTAGAGTCCATGTTTTGTATGGTGGTAGTAAGAGTTCCAAGCGCAGATATCACTTTATCCAAGTTCGAATTTTCATTCACAGGTTGTGGAGTTTGCGAAGTATACCTTTGAGCTTGGAAACCAAGAGGAATATTCATACCAGATTGACCCATTTGGTTAGGTTGTTGCTCTCTTTGTATGTCTCCCTGTTTCTTTGCTTCCATGAAAAATTAGGATGGTTCTTCCACCCTTGATTGTATGTGTTTGAATACGGACTATTATGCGAAGAATAACCTTGTGCTGCATTCACCTGTTCCTGTAATACCTCAGAGTAAATATTAGGGCAATTGTGAGACAAATGAGTAGGATTTGCACATATTGAACATACATCATGAGAAGTAGGGGGTTGCATATTCGTGCTATTCATTGCCATTAATTGATCCATTTTTTTAGTGAGAAGTTCTACTTTGCTTGACAAATCAGAAGAATGAGAAATCTCATATATACCACCCTTACTTCCTAGCAATCTAGAAGAACCCATACGTGAAGAATTGGCATGTTGTAAAGAATTATCACTCAAATGCTCAAATAATTCCCATGCTTCATTAGGGGTCTTTATGAAAAATGTACCACCACAGGAAGAATCAACCATTTGTTGATTACGCTCATCTAAACCAGAATAGAAACTTTGCACTTGTTGCCATTTAGGGACTTCATGATGTGGACAACTACGTAAAAGATCCCTAAATCTTTCCCAACACTCGTGAAATTGCTCATTAGGTAATTGGGAGAATGTAGTAATTTCACGTCTGATCTTAGTTAATTTACCAATTGGAAAATATTTCTTTAGAAATTGAGAAACCAAATGTTGCCAATTAGTAATGTTCTCCTTTGTAGTCCACCAATGTTTTGCTTTATCTTTTAGTGAAAAAGGGAAAAGTAAGAAATAAATTTCTTCATTGGGCACATCAAGGTTGATTAAAAGTCGAACATACCTCTAAAAACTCATCAATATGCTTATATGGATTTTCAGATTCAAGACCATAAAAGGAAGGAAGCAGTTGAATAGTCTGAGGTTTAATTTCAAATCTCCTAGTTATAGTGGGCATTCGACTTCCTACAGGAGAAGTGTAAGTACCAGGAGTGAAATACTCACTAAGTTGTCTAGGTTGTTCTTCACCCATTTTTATCTCAGTTTCAATTTTAGATTCAGAATTAAATTCGGTAGTAATTTTATGAGAAGCTCTAATTTCTCTAAGTGTGCGTTCAATTTCAGGATTATATGGATTTAAATCAAAAGATAATGACCTACGACCTAACATTAACTAAAAATATGCAAACAAACACAAAATAGAAGTATAGAGTGGAAAGAAAGCACCTGTTACTTGAGATGTTATTTCGGCAACCTTTCTCCAACCATCAATACTTGTAATATATAGTAAATGCGAGAATATCTAGGAAACTAATTTAAAAAAAAAAAAAACAAATAAGAAAAACAGAAAATTAATATTATAATAGAAAATAAACTAAAAGACACTAAATTAAATTAACCAAACACCGTTCCCCGGCAACGGCGCCAAAAACTTGATAGCGATTTTAGACAAGTTATAAAACCCTATTCTTGCAAGTGTACAAGACTTAGTAGTAAGTGATAAATAATAGAGTATCGTATCCACAGGGAACAGTTGATTAAAATTAAACCTAATGTCTACTAATTTTATCCTAAATAAAATATATAATGGATTGTTTGTGAACTAATTAAACTAGTCTGAAATATAAAACAACTAAATAAACTTAACAATAACAACAGTGAATCGGAGAACAGACAATAATACGGAATCTAGGACAGTCGAATCCACCACTAATAATATGACCAATAGATTAATTAGAATGAGAATTAATAGGTTTATCAAGTATCCTAAACTACAAGCCGGAATACTTAAAGAAATAGTATTGTGATCAATTAGGTGACATAACTTATCTAACCAAAGCATAAATTATTCAACTTTTAACCACAAATCATGAAATACCATTGCATAACATCACCCTTTGAACTACAAGAACAAAGTGTGTAAATCTAATAACAATATAAACTAATAAATTATTCTACAAGAACAATTACCAATCTATATTGCAAACAATGATAACCCCAATAATAATCTGAAAAGTTATGCAATCATAAACCAAAATCAATTCTCAAACACAATTAAAACTATCAATTTATAATACTAGGGTTTCATCTAAGTCCTAGAAAAATAAATTAGCTACTCATGATTTGGAGAAACATCACCAAAGTATGAGAAACCATGGCCGGAAATCGGATGAAGGCTTCGTGTTGTACTTCGTCGCTGCTGCTGTTCTGTTCTTCCGTCTCCTCTGCCCTACGGTCTACCTCCCCTTCCGTCCTCTGCCTAATGGTGAGTTTTTTTTTCCTTTTATTCCCTAACCAAAACCCTTGCAGCGTGTAATATTGACCCAAGGCCCAAGGGTTTTCTTCACCTCCTTTCTTTCAATACCCACGTGGTATTTGTGTAGCCCAACAAAACCACATAGCTTTTCATTATTTTCTTTTATTTTGTTCTCATCATTTGATGCTTGTAGTTTATGTTCTTTTGTTTCTATTGGGCTTGGTCCAAATCTTCCACTTCTTATACGTTAACATCATCAAAGGAATAGAGGTCCTTGTGTCTTTGCTCGCTGCTGCAATTTGCTTTATGGGTTTAACCCATAAATTTGCTAAAGACAATTTTCCATTGCTTCGACTCCAAAATTGTAATATCTCTGCCAATATAAGATATATTATTAATCGTATAATAAATAAATAATTATATAAGCACAATTATTAGATGAACTATGAAAACTATTAAAACCCACAACTTACAGTTTATGCCACTAATATAGAGCTAGTAAGAGGGAATAAGAAGGTTATAATATATAATAATCCACACTTATCAAGCATTAGCTTAGGATAGCATTGTAATGACAAGTTGATGTTGGTGGTTCGTTGGAAAAATCACTAGAGGAAAAAAGCCCAAGGGCTGCTGTCAAAAGGGGCCCAAGGGCTGCGTTTTTTAACCGCAACCCTTAGCGCGTTAAGGGCTATGGTCAAGGTAAAACCACAGCCCTTGGTGGGTTAAGGGCTGCTGTTAAGGGCCAAAACCGTAGCCCTTTGTGAGTTAAGGGCTGCGGTTTTGGCCCTTAACCGCGGCCTTTAATCCACCAAGGGCTATGGTTTTTGCATTTTTTTGCCCTAAATTTTCCATTACAAATTATGTTTTTTACATAAATATAGAGAAAATATAGTGAAAGTTACATACTGAAGCACTGTACTAAGAGGCAACAGTAACACAACTACTTAGCTACTTACAGAATGCAATATCTTCTTCAATAAAGAATTAGGAATTTAAACAAATAGCACTTATACTCTATTCCTATGGTAAGCCCAAGATCCAAACTGATTCTTCTTAAAAGAGCCAAAAAAGATGTTATAATTGCTCTCAAAAGTAACTAGAAAACAAAGGTTACACCAACCTGGTGGACATTATAATTTAGCAGCTTCTTGTGAAAATAACCAGCAACAAACCAGTTTCAAGTAATGAGCCTAATGGTACTAGAGACATATACAACGTCTTCAATGTATACTAATGAACATGAGTAAAAGAACAGTGCAGTAATATTTATATATGTAAAGAGAACAACAGACAACTGAATTTCCACACACAAGGTTGTAAAATACTTCCATTAAGTGGAGTTAGCTGCTGATTTGCAATCAGTCATCGACCGACCACCACCAATATAAGATGAAGATAAAGCTAAGATTGCCTACAAGTAAAATGTCACAGAATAAGTTACATGGTCAGATAGGATAAGTTGTCAATATGTACATAAATATAATATTAAGTGCAGACACAACGTTCCTTCTTTAAAATGCTAACTCTAGTTATGATAATGAAATAGTCCCTCTTATCTTGTCATCAAAAGGCAGAATCATTGTTTAGTTAACATAAACCTATATTGATTAATATCATAATATCATATCAATGTACCACACGAGTCTTCAATTAAATTGTTTACAAAGATCTAAGTAAGAGATAAACAACAAACTATAAATTGCCACATTTTAACAAAGTAAATTGCCACATTTTAACATGCCAAACAAACTGTAGTCAATGAAGTGTGCACAACAGCTACAACTAATCAGCTACATAAATCATGCAAAGGACACATTTCCAACAAAATCATTAATAGGACCAAAAACCTATTAATCTTTTACCAATACTACTAGTGCAGGAGATAAAGTATAATAAAAAACAGAAGATTGATGAATATCCACAACTCTAAGCTACTTTATTTTGTGTTTATTTATTGAAAGGTGTTAATGTTGGATTGTTGTAGCATTTAGTAAGAGATTGAGGAAGGAAATTAGAATGAAGATAGAAAGATGCGAGGGTGCAGACCAGTCATAATCATGCTTTCCGTCATCAGCGGATGCCAAAAGATCATCCAATCCATTCCTAGCAACAGGAGGCAGTTTTACAGATCCAACTGAAATCTTCCCCAATTTGAGTGACACTGCATCACAACAAAATCCATTGTCTCATGAATACTTACGAAATACTCAAGAAATTAGTAGAATTAGGCGTAATAGCTTACAAAAATACTAGGACGTCACTGTTGAGAAATACTCCCTCCGTCCCAAAATAGTCTGAACACTTTCCTTTTATGTTTGTCCCAAATTAGTTTGAACACTTCCATTTTTGGCATGGTCCCATTATTAATATATTATTTCTTTTACACATCTTTGGCCCACACTCTACCTTTTATCAATAAAAAGTTACCCAACTTTATCTCTCCTCTAATAAAAAAATACCCCACCAACTCCTATCACATCTACTTTTTAAATAAAATAACATTTGATAACCACACTACAACTTATCACCTTAAACTACGTGTCCCAACAAGTGTTCAGATCTTTCTGGGACGGAGGTAGTAATATAGATAGATATAGGGAGATATGCATAGTATTAGATAATGAAAGAGAAAGTAGAAGCAGGGACCATCACAAGTTTAGTGGAGATGTTGGATCCCATAGAAACCGACAAGACGAAATTAAAAAGAGAGAGAGAGAGAGAGAGAGAGAGAGAGAGAGAGAGAGAACCATGGCAACAAGTAATCATCTGAAGAATTCTTCCCCCACCCCTCGACATTGTTAATTTATTTTGAAATGTTTTACTAATCTAGAAATACAAATATGCAATGCTCATTGTGAAACAAAATACTCCTACTCAGTGAGAAGTTATGTGATGATATCGCATTTAATGTATTAGTTTTACATATTACAACTTAAATAACATCCAAAGTTTTACCATGAGCTACAACTTTCCCTTATAAAACAAATAAGAACAATACAACAACCACAATAAAAAGGTTGCACATAACAAGGTTGCATTGAACTCTGTCCATAAAGAAGTTAAAGAGTTTCTCAGCCACAATAACTCTTTAGCATCATCAACCTCCAAAGTTCAAACAACAAACTATGGGTTACTCCCAAGCATAGGAACCTGCTAAGCCTCTACAGACATGTATATACAAGACTAAGACAATATATACTAAGGAAATAAGAATAGAAAAATCTAAATGCCTAACACATTCCATAAGTTGAATTTCATAAATGATATTTGGACTAAACTGCAACCAAGGTAAGTTTTATTATGACCTGAACACAGTAGAAGTTATTACCCAAGTCCTAAAACTGAAGAACCTTATTTCATTATTAAAAACTACATGTATAATCATTTTTTAATCACAACCTAGTCTTGGGACTTTAGGCTACACATCAATGGCTCAATCAGAAGCCATCAATAGAAATTACAGTTTATTTTAAAAGAATAAAAGATTTAAAATATATAAAGGATTTACTATAGTACACTTGTTGTGCTGTTATTTATTGTATACTATGCTATGTGATCAACGACCTTCAATTCCATCCTATCTGAGAACCAAAATTACAAAATCATACCCTAGCTCATGAACCTCTGGTTCATACATAATAGTAGTACATAATTGTTGTGCATAGATTTTCAAGTAACACAAACAATTTAGTTTTTCAACCAGCGAAATTTGTATCACTATTGCATCAAAACAATATGAGAACACAATTTCACTATCTCACAGTACCAGCAACTACTACCAACAGAAATCACTAACAAAACAACAAAAAAAATCACCTGAGAAGCAGTAGTATCAACTAAAGATGGAGTTAATCCCTCCATACAGCCTTCCCCGTCCTTCATGTTTCACAACCTAAACCATCACCAAATCTCATCACAACAAGTTTTTTTTAAAAAAAGCTAAGATATAATTAGTTATTTTTCACCTCACACAAAAAAAGGGCTTGCTTGAAAAATTAGGAGTGAGAATAGATAGACCTTTGGGCGGGATCATCATCACTGGAGCAAAAAAAACTGCACGAGAACGACCCATCGAAAAACGTGAAATTGAATAACTTCAGCAACAATTTGGGGTTAAAAATTGCATAGAGGATTGGAATTTGGAGGAGAAGCTTCAAAATTGTTCAAGAGTTCTAATTTTGGTCTTCGCCTTGTTAGGATTTTGATCCGTTTGCTGCCGAGTGTTAACCTAATTTCAAACCAACAATGATATTTAAAATTAAGCTGGATAAAAAAGAGTTAAAATTAGAGAAGAGAGGCCATAGATGAGTTGAGCGATGATACCGGTGCCGGCGAGGCCATTGATGAGAGCATCAACCGATGGTCGCGCGACAAAGACGAAAGGAGGAGAAGAGTGAGGGAAGGAGGCGCGGTTAAGGAGATAAAGAGTGAGGGAAATCTTCGCAGTTGTCGCCGGAGTTGGAGAGAGTGAGCGTTGCCGGGGAATTCGAGTGGGAATTTGGCGCTGAATAGAAGAGAGGCGGCAGTGAGAGAGAGGTTAGGGAGGGAGAGGTGAGAGAGGGAGACGATTGAGAAATTTAGGTTAGTGGCTTTTGAGCGTGTGGTAAGGGAGTTTATTTTATATTTGGGCCCATCAAGGGCTGCGGTCAGCTGAAAACCCGCAGCCCTTAGTCCAAAGGGCTGCGGTTTTTGGCTAACCGCAGCCCTTCGTACACGAAGGTCTGCGGTTTTAGGGCTAACCACAGCCATTCACTATTAAGGGCTGCGTTTTTTTTTCCACTAGTGAATATTAATTGCAAGTTCAAAGGTTTGAAGAAAAAGAAAAAGAAAGAAAAGAAGTATATTTGTTAGTTCAAAGGAAAGCATAAAAGTGTGAAAAGTTGAAAAAATGCATTTGTTCCTTATTCTTTCATTCACATTGTTCTGAAAAGAGAAAAAATAAATACATCATGAGAAAATGAGCTGAAAACAAAAGTTTGTTGTGTGTTTGGTGATCTTTCATAGTGGGATGATGTTTTGGATGTGTGGTAATGTCTTGGGAGTTGTTTTAGACCTCACTTGGTCTTGATTATTAGTGTTAATTGCCCCCTTTCTTGGCTTTACCATCACATTCCCTAAATGTTTTCCCTACCTTAACCCAAGCCCCATTACAACCCAGAAAAGACCTCTTGAGCATGTGTTCTTTGTTTGTTGAATTAATACGGAGTCAAATTGCCAAAGTTAAAGATGTCGTTCGCTACTTGAGTCGACCTGAATAGGATGAGTGACATGATAACTTTGAAAGCACATGAGAGTGTGAGTGGGAAGGGTTATATTTGTTGGGTTGGTGAGTGTTCGGGCACATTTTATGCCTGCCACAAAAATTGAGAGAAGTGACACCCTGGTGAGCACCTTTTCGAGATTTGCATGTCACATAAGGCAACCGCATTTGATTGCTTGCTTGGACGATTGGTGGTTAGAGTGATCTGAACAGTTGAACTTGAATTTTGCCTGCTTGAATGATCTTGAGCTCTGAAACGTTTTGATCTCTGTTTTCATATCTAAAGGGGTGAAGCAATTATATTCATGTTCATGTCATTCTTTTCTTGAGGACAAGCAAAGATTTAGCTTGGGAGAATTTGATGTCATAGTTTTATATCTACTTTTCTCCCCGTTTCTTTATTGAAATGCGTGCTAATAGTGCTCTTAGGAGCTATTTTATACTAACATCTTCCATCTAGTTGTGGTTTTGTGTTTAATGATAGTTTTCGGGTTTTAGGGAATTATTTCCCTAGTTTATGCTATTCTTGATGCCACAATGGATTGGAGAGAGTTAGGAGGCACTTGTATGAGTTCCCGAGGCCCGAAGCTACTTCCCAAGGCCTTCGGGTGTGAAGAGATTTGAAGCCTTGGCGTCAATTGCCAATGGAGCTCCATTTGAAGGGCCGCCTGATCGGGCGGTCACTTATCCCCAAATGCTGTTTCATTCGGGCACGATCGGGCGTATGTTGCCCGCTCGCAATTTGCTGATGGCGCCCGATCCGGACTTTTTTATTTCCTTTTTTGTTCTTTTTTAGGAGTTAGTATAAATAGCTTTGTGAAATATTTGGCAAGGATCTTTTTTTTTTTTCATTTTACATCCATTAGTTTCCCTAAACTCTAGTTTTCTCTGTAGCCCTAATTATTGCACATTAGAGTTTATTCAAGTTCAATTCAAGTTCTTCATTTTTCCTTTCAATTGGTAATTGTCTCTTTCATAGTTCTTGTTTGCTTTCAAGTATTTGTCTCTTATTATTTTTAATTGCTTCAAACTATGAGTATTTCAATAGTTATTGTTTGTGCTTTCTTTGCCATGAGTGAGTAGATTCATCTCTGGGGCTTAGTGCGGGAAGCCATGTTTATGCCATAATTTATTGTTCTTGATTCCTTTAATATTTAGGTTGTGGTTAGAGCAATTCTAGTGTGATTCTTTTTTAATCTGCGATTTATGTTAGTGTACAATTTCATGAATCGTTTCTGGCTAATAATTATTTGTATTGATCAAGATCCTACTTTTAGAGGCGTAAAACACACTAGTGAGTCTGATTATGCGATGTGACCATACTGCATATGTTGCCTTGAGAGTGTTAAGACCCGACCATTGGATTAACGCCTACTCTAATTGCTCGACGCTATACCTAAGTATTATTAGATTTCTAAACCCTCCTGATTGGTATAAGCATGGTGGACCGATCGAACGCATTATAACTTTAATTATTTGATAAATTTCCATCTCTTGTGATTTAGTTTATTTTAGCTTATTTATTAATTAGTCAACAACTTTTATGTCTGAATAGTTAAGTAATTGAGCATTAATCTGTAGAATTCCTCTCCCTGTGGATCGACCCGTATTTGCTAAGTAACTGCTAACAACAAACACCGTGCACTACTATTTTAATACTCATCAATTTTCAGACATGGAATTCATTTTAGATTTCATGGCCTCAAGCCATCTTTCGGAGTCTTGACTATACACAGCTTCTTTGTAGCTAGTAGGTTCTTCGAATTCTAAAATCGTTATTTCAGTTTTTTCAGCCAAAAGGAAATCAATATATCTCTTTGACGAAATGATGGTCCTACTAGACCTACGTTGGGGAACAACAGAAGAAGTTTCTACCTCACGAGGTTGAGTGACTTCACATGGAGTATCTCCAAGTGGAACGGTGATAAGACTCTATTTTATATATGATTTTCGCCCGTTATATTACTTTTTAGTATAAGTTTCAAGACTTATAATAGGTTCTCTTTTGATATTTTAACGTTTTAAGAGTTAAGTTACTTAAGTTATAAAGTTTCTTACTCTATTATTTTAAAGCTCCTTACTCTATTATTTTGTAGGAAACATTTACAAAAAGAAAAGAAAGAAAGGAAGAAAATCCTACAGCACCTAAGACTAATGACTAAAAGAATAAAATTCTTGTTGGGCCAAATCCAAGAAGTATCACGGTAGCCACAAGAAGGTCTTTGGGGGTACTAGACCCTAGGTCAACTTTCATGAAAAAGAGGAGATAGCACAAGAGGATATAAAATAACAATAGGACGCACAACAGGAGAGGACGGAAGTCTCACAGCAGCTACGCAGCAGTCGAGGGGATACATTCGCACCATACAGCAGAGAATACGGAGACGAGAGGGGACGAACAACAGAAGATGCACAACAGAGGAAGAACGCATCAGCGAGAGCATGAAGCGTTCATCTGATTCGTCATATGAATCTGGAGTTTATCTCTCTTTTCTCTTAGTTTATGTTCATCAGTTATTATGTTTAATTTCAGTTTTTTACTTTTATGGTTGGGTTAATTTAGTTTTAATGTATGTTTAATATAAATTGCAATTTGATAATCTTGAGTTCAATTGCTTACTTTTGATAAGGGCCCTATCAATTGTATGTTTAAGGTATTGGATTATTAGCGGAAGTGAATTTTCAATACTAGTTCATGGGATTATTAAACGCTAAGTAGTATAATTTTAGGAATACTTATACTCTTAGGGTGTCTTTTATATGAATTCTTATTCTTAATTGGTTTGTTCTAAATTTTATGACCACGGAAGTAGGCATAAGTTTAGTATTCAAATATACGTTTTCCGCCTTAGAAGAGGGGATAATATACATTAGGAATTCGACCATTGCGATCTAATTATTTTACCCTGCAATGAGTTTAATTTCATTGTAGAAGTTAATTGGCGAAATCTAAGTCCTAGAACTATTTCTCATATTTGATTCTTACCTATTGTTTGACGTTTTTAGTGTTATAATTAGTAATAGTTCATATAATTTTAGTTTAGTTATTATCACTATTCACATTACTCGAATCATCTAAATAATATTAGATTCTCTTAATTTGGTAGTTGATCATACCTCCTTGTGGGAAACGATATCTTGCTTACCCTATATTTACTTTAATTGACCCGTACACTTGCGGTATTTTAAGGTACTTTTAGGACCGACCAAGTTTTTGGCGCCGTTGCCGGGGACGCAATTAGTCAATAACATACCAAAGGGATTTTGATATTACTTTAGACTTTAATTTAGTAGTTTGTAAATAATTGTGTTTGTTGTTCTTTCGGAGTTGCATTCTTGTTTCTTTTGGTTGAATTACTTAAGGTGCTAGAATTAATTTTTATTGAGTCTCTTTCTTCATTTTGTTAGTGTTAATGTGTCTTCCTGCAGTAGTCTCTTTTTTATTTTATTTGTTAAAGTTATTCTTATCTAAGTGGGTTCTAGTTAGTTCTTGTGCTTGTTCACGCTATAGTCCACTGCATAGTTATTAGTTCATTTGTGTTCTATTGCATCTTCTACATTCCGTTTAGTGTAATCCATAGTGTGTTGGTATTTCGCTGCAATATTTCTTGGTAGTGATGATCTGCAATTTCATGTGATCTTCTGTTATTAGGTGCTGCAGTTTCTAGTTTAAAATAGCTTCATTCATTCATGCTCATTTCTGTTTTCCCTAGTTTACGCTCTTATTAGTTTAGACACTTTTCAATTTTTATTGCCAGTTTCATTTCAAATAATAATTGCTTTTTATATATAAATCTTATTAGTTTAGTTATCTGCCTGGAATTTTCAATCTTTATTTAATCTCAATTTTATTTACTTGTAGTGAATTCTTACCTTAAATTTCATTGCGCAGTAAAGTTGAAGTTCTAAAATTTTAAACTGCCAATTTTTTTTTACAACATTATTCTGCCTTTTAATATTCTATTTTTAGTTTCATTTTATTATAATAGTTTATGCCATGTTCTAATCGTTCTTTGGTTTCATTTGATCCTGAGATTGAGATTGAAAGAATAGATCGTGCACTAAGGAAACAGAAGAGGTTGGAGCAAATACAAAAGCTACCAGATTTTGATTTGGAGTACATTTTCTCTGAAGAATCTGACAATAAACCAGTAGAGATGGGGGATAACAACAATGAAAAGCCACTACGTGACTACGCAATGCCGAATGCTAGTGGTGCACCTTCAAGTATTGTAAGGCCTACTAAACCTGCTAATAATTTTGAGCTTCGCCCTGCTTTAATTCAAATAATTCAATAAGACCAATTTAATGGCCTAGATAATGAAGACCCTAATGCACATATAACCACTTTTCTTGAAAAATGTGATACTGTTAAGTTAAATGGAGTGATTGACGATGTTATTCGACTTGGTTTGTTTCCGTTTTCACTTAAAGATAAAGCTAAAACGTGGTTAAAATCTAATCCACCTAATTCATTTACAACATGGGTTACATTATCTCAAGCTTTTCTTAGTAAATATTTTCCTCCTGGAAAAACTGCTAAGTTTAGAAACGATATAACTAGTTTTGCTCAATACGATGGGGAGTCTTTATATGAGGCTTGGGAAAGGTTTAAAGATTTACAACGTCAATGTCCTCATCATGGTGTCCCAGATTGGTTGCTTGTGCAAACTTTTTATAATGGTCTGAATGAATCTGTTAGAATAACTATAGATGCTGCTGCAGGAGGGGCTATAATGGGTAAAACTAATGAGGTTGCTAATAGATTATTAGAAGAAATGGCTTCAAATAACTATCATTGTTCTAATGATCGAAATAAACCAAAGAGAACTGGTGGTAAGTATGAACTCAAAGGCATTAACATGTTAAATGCAAAAGTTGACAACTTAGTCAATTTGTTTACTAAAATGAGTAATGTCAATTCTGTCTCTACTACTATGCCATGTAATTTGTGTGGAAGTGCTCATTTAACTGCTGAATGTGCTAATGTGGAGCAAGATTAATATGTTTCTAATTTTAATAAGCACCCACAAAATGATCCCTATTCTAATACTTATAATCCAGGCTGGAGAAACCATCCTAATTTCTCTTGGAGGAATCCAGGACAACAAAATGTTAATGTTAATTCACAACATCCACCTAGGTTCCACCAAAAACAAAATCAGCAAGAAATTAGACCATCATGGGAACTAGCTATTGAAAAATTAGCTAATGCTACTTCTGAAAGAATTGAAAAGTTGGAAACTAGAGTAGATAAGATAGCTATTTCTAATCGTAACATAGAAATTCAACTTGGGCAGTTAGCTAATGCCATCAATTCTAGAAGTCAAGGAGCTTTGCCTAGTAGAACTGAAGTTAATCCTAAAGAGCATTGCAACGCTGTCACTCTTAGAAATGGTAAGGAGTTAAGTAACATAAAAAGTACGATTAAAGAAAATGAGGTCGCCAATGAAAGTGAAAAAGAGAAAGGCAATTATGAAGCTGAAAAAGAACTTGAATCACCACCTCCTTCCCCAGTGACACCTTATGTTCCCCCTATTCCTTTTCCACAAAGACTTAAACAAACTAAGTTAGATAGTGAATTTGAGAAATTCTTAAAAATGTTTAAGCAATTACATATTAACGTTCCTTTTATTGATGCTTTAATGCAAATTTCTTCTTATTCTAAGTTTCTTAAGGAAATTATGTCTAAAAAGAAGAAGTTGGAAAAATATGAAACCATTGCTTTGAGTGAGGAATGTAGTGCTGTGATTCAGAAATAGCTTCCCCCTAAACTGAAAAACCTAAGAAGTTTTTCCATTCCTTGCACTGTAGGTGATATTAAATTTTCTAAAGCTTTATGTGATTTAGGTGCAAGTGTCTCTCTTATGCCTTTATCTATTTGCAAGAAGTTAGGATTGCATAATATAAAATCTACCACTGTCTCTTTGCAACTTGCTGATAGATCTATCAAATATCCAATAGGAATACTAGAAAATGTTCTAATTAAAGTTGATAAGTTTATTATTCCTATTGATTTCATTATTGTTGATATGGATGAGGATACAGAGGTACCTATTATATTAGGTAGACCCTTCTTAACTACCGCTGGAGCTAATATAGATGTTAAAAATGGTATTTTAACGTTTGAAATTGGTGAAGAGAAAGTTCACTTCAATATATTCAATTCTTCTAAAAACAATTCACAACATGATATTGTTTGTAAAGTTGATATAATTGAAGACTTGACTAAGAAGAAACCTGTAACTGATGCTACTAATGCTCCACTTGAAGTGTGTTTGAGTAAAACAGGTACTCGACCTAAACTTAAGATAGCAAAGGTAAGAAAAGTTTTTCCTACAATCTTCTGTCATGGAGAAAAAAAGTTGATGTCAAACATGTCCAAACTACAAGTAAGCCCCATTTGATTACTAAGACGGCCACTAAAGGAGTGACTAACTCCTTGATTGATCCTGGTTAAATGAATGAGACTTGCTGGAAGTCAAGCTATTGACTTAAGAGAGCGCTATTTGGGAGGCAACCCAAGCACTTTATTTTTTTTCCCGCTTGATTTTACGCTTGTTTCCTTGTTTTTAATTTATTTTATTTTGCAGTAGATTTATTAATAAGACGTGTCAGACGTCAAGAGTAATCACGCATGTTGATTTTGCATTTATCTTATCTAAGAAGCTCTAGCTGATCCTCTGCGAGCTGTACTGAAGTGCTGCTATGTTCTATTCTATGTCGTGTTGCTGCTGGTTATATGTGTTATGCTACTGCTGATTGTGTTGTATGAGAGACGTCGTCTTACACCCCAGGTTGTTTCTTTCTAAGTCTCTTATATTGCCACATTTCTTGCTAAAATATCCTCCTTCCCCATATAGTCTGAATATATTAAAACAATAAGGACAATGTTTGAAATAAGTGTGGAGGAGAGGCTTAAGGCTTGGATTGCTGGATTTGTTGTATTGCTTTGAAGCTCGAATTAATTTGTATGAAGGAACAGGTCTAGAAAATGAGGAATCTAATTGGATATGCCATATTTTAGGGGAGGTGCTGTCAAAATTTGCGCAAAACTTTATAATTTTCATATCTGATTTTGACTTGAAGGCAGATTCCGTTAGCTTAATTTGACTGAAAAGAATAGATAATCAGTTTTTAAAATTGAGTTTCAAAAAAAAGGTTTTTCTAATTTTGTTGCAAGCTAGCTAATGGGTTTTTATGTTGACTGATTCCGAGAATAGCATAGCATCATTGTGCAAGTGTTTGGCAAGTGGTAAGAATGATTATTTATGATTTGATTGTGATTGACTTGGTGGACATCTATAGCCATTGTGAGACTTTTGAGCCTTTCTATAGACTAAAACATCTATGTTAGTCTCTAGTTTTTCATGAGAGTGTGTGTTAGTTCCTGGTGAAGTATAGACTCTTGAATTTGCATTGGTTTCTTCGAGACTACATTGAAGCATGAGCCTGCATAAAAATGATTAAGGCGTTCATTTTTGTTGAACCACATTTAGCGTAAGCCACCTACATTATCATATCTCTTTCAAAATCCCCTCTGAGCCTTAAGCCTATTTCTTTTGTTTAAACCACATTACAAGCTTATTTCCTAAACACATGACTTTAACCAAAGCTTGAGCTAGTGGAATATAATTTGGTGTTTGGAGTATTGTTTGTGAAGGGTATAAAAAAAACAATAATTATTATGGAGGTGGTGTTTTATATATTAGATCAATGATTATTACGAGATTGTGAAAAATACAATAAAGCAGACTGTTTAAAAAAAAAAACAAAAAAAAAAAAAAGAACACAGAAGATTTTGGTGAAAAAAAAGAAGAAGAAGAAAGTGCATAGTTTTATTGGTGTTTGCTATCCATTGATATTATTATGGTGAAGAAGTTAGCTTATATTTGAGTAGTTGGAGTTTTGATTGTGGCCATTACTTTTGCCTTGTTATAATTAATTTTTTACTCCACTAGTCTTAAGCTTTTGAGCACCAAATCCTAAATACTCCCTACCCTCTCACTTTAGCCTTACATTACAACCCTACTAAAGTCCTTTTGATTTTTGTATGCTCCATGTCTTACTAAGTAGTGGAGGATTGAACGATATGCAAATTTAAAGACGACATATTTCATTTCGAGTCGACTTTGTAGGTTTTTGAGTGATAACTGTTACACCTCAAACACATGAGTGACTCTACACTTATTTTTATTTTCACAACTAAAGTGAGAGTTCACCAAGTTGATTGCTCAAATACTCAAATCTTGAATATGGTTGTGGTAAGATGTAATAGAAACACTAATACATGAAGTACTATGCTTTTTGAAGAGTTGGTTGGTCTTTGGCTCATTGCTTGTGATGTCTAAACAATATTTTTGAACTACAATTATTTATATAAAAGTTATTTTTAGTCTATGTGAAAACTTTCAGTTGAGTTATGGCTGCTTATACTAGAATTTGCCTGAAAAAGTCAATCAGTTTGGAAGTTAATGAAAATGTTAATCCAATCTACATTCTTATAAAATAGATGCCGCATTATATAGTCCTAGTTTGCTCGAGGACTAGCAAACCTTAAGTGTGGGGGAGTTGATAAGGCTCTATTTTATATATGATTTTCGCCCGTTATATTATTTTTTAGTATAAGTTTCAAGACTTATAATAGGTTCTCGTTTGATATTTTAACGTTTTAAGAGTTAAGTTACTTAAGTTATAAAGTTTCTTACTCTATTATTTTAAAGCTCCTTACTCTATTATTTTGTAGGAAGCATTTGCAAAAAAAAAAAAAAAGAAAGAAAGGAAGAAAATCCTACAGCATGTAAGACTAATGACTAAAAGAATAAAATTCTTGTTGGGCCAAATCCAAGAAGTATCACGGCAGCCACAAGAAGGTCTTTGGGGGTACTAGACTCTAGGTCAACTTTCACGAAATGAAAATTCTACAATGGTCTTTTTTCAAAAAAGACGATGGAAATGGTGGGGCCACAAGCAATGTGAGCCACCCACCTCATTTTCTTTTCCCTTTTCTTTTTAGCTTTGAAATATTTTAAGAAAATACCAAAATCATTTATTGTAATTTTCGAAAATATTTTAAATAATTTCGAAAATAAAAAAAATGAAAAAAGTCCAAAAAATCCGGAAAATAATTTCGGGCAAAAAAAAAAATTTGGGAATTTTTTTTTTTACCCAGATTTTCTCTCTCCTCTCTTGTACCCCTTCTTCCCTCAAATCTTCCATGGATCTTCAATTCTTGTCGAATTTTGAGTAGATTTCTTTCCCCTAATCCTTCTCTTTCCATCAAATGGTAAGAATTCATGAAGAAATCATGAATTTGTGATGAAAAGTTGTAAAATCGAAATTGTAATTTTCGATTTTGGGGGAAAATTTTCGTGAAATTTGTTTCACTTTCCTCTCTTTCATCTTTGTAAATTCATGAAATGATGAACTAACAAACATAAAATTGATGATCCTATGTAGACCATGAACACCCGAAATCCATGGAAAGTAAAGTATGAGTTTTAAAATGAACAAATTTAAAAATCAAGATTCTAGGTCATTATGTATTTTACAAAAACATAATTTGATTGTTGTAATGTGCTGGAAAACCGCCGATTTGGGACCGATTTGGGCATTTTAGAGTATTGATGACCATTTTCACAGTAGAAGAAGAATTTTAGAGGAGAGAGAAAAAATCGAAAGGTTGAAGATGAGGGTTGAAGAAGATGACTGAACAGATACTTTAGGTAATTACAAAAATGGGTTTCGGTAATTACCAAAACCTTACAGAAACTAAGAGAAATCTCAAAAACTCCAATTCTAAAGTGTATTGAAAATAAACAATTCAAATCAACAATCCTAAGTACAAATTAATGAATATACTATAAATGAGTTAATCCAAATAAGTCAAATAGAATTATAAAGTCACAATATGTAAGAGATAAGAATGTCTTAGTAGGTTTAGTCATGGCCAAAACTTGTTTGGTAATTACCTTAAAGCATATGATCTAGGGTTAATTTGGGATTTTTAGTACAAGGAGGGACAATGGGGGCCCAAAACTCGAATCAATGGGGTTTGGTAAGGTATTGGGCCTAATGGACTCAGTGACATGATTGTCCAATCCCTATAGGATTGCTTTGATGAGTAATGATAAATGATTGTCATTGGGAGAACATCATCCACTTAGTACTTTGGTAATCTTCATAACATGTTTGGTAATTACCTTAAAGCATATGATTGGGGTTAATTTGGGCTTCTTTGTACAAGGAGGTACATTGGGGGCCAAAAACTCAAGTCATTGGGGTTTGGTGAGGTATTGGGCCTATTGGACCTAGTGGCATGATTGTCCAATCCCCATAGGATTGCTTTGATGAGTAATGAGAATGGATTGTGATAGGATAGGTTTAGTAATATCCAAAACATGTTTGGTAGTTACCTAAAAGCATATGATCTAGGGTTAATTTGGGCTTTTTTGTAAAAAGAAGGATAATGGGGGTTCAAAACTCAAGCCAATGGGGTTTGGTGAGGTATTGGTCCTAATAGATTCAGTGGCATGATTGTCCAATTCCCATAGGATTGCTTTGATGAGTAAAGATAAATGATTGTGATTGGATAGGTTTAGTAATACCCAAAACATGTTTGGTACGTACCTAAAAGCATATGATCTAGGGTTAATTTGGGCTTTTTAGTAAAAGGAGGGACAATAAGCCCAAAACTCAAGTCAATGGGGTTTTGTGAGGTATTGGTCCTAATAGACTAAGTGGCATGATTGTCCAATTCGCATAGTGTTGCTTTGATGAGTAATGATAAATGATTGTGATTGGATAGGTTTAGTAATACCCAAAACATGTTTGGTAATTACCTAAAATCATATGATCTAGGGTTAATTTGAGCTTTCTGGTACAAGGAGGGATAATGGGGGACCAAAACAAAAGCCAATGGGGTTGGGTGAGGTATTGGTCCTAATGGACTCAGTGGCATGATTGTCCAATCGCCATAGGAATTCTTTGATGAGTAATGATAAATGATTGTGATTGGATAGGTTTAGTAATACCCAAAACATGTTTGGTAATTACCTCAAAACATATGATTCAAGGTTAATTTGGGCTTTTCAATACAAGGAGGGATAATGAGGGCCCAAAACTCAAGTCAATGGGGTTTGGTGAGGTATTGGGCCTAATGGAATAAGTGGCATGATTGTCCAATCCCCAAAGGATTGCTCTGTTGAGTAATGATAAATGATTGTCATTTAGAGAACATCATATACTTATTAGTTTGGTAGTCTTCATAACATATTTGGTAATTACCTTAAAGCATATGATCTAGGGTTAATTAGGGATTTTTAGTACAATGAGGGACAATGGGGGGCCAAAACTCGAGTCAGTGGGGTTTGGTGAGGTATTGGGCCTAATGGACTGAGTGGCATGATTTTCCAATCCCCATAGGATTGCTTTGATGAGTAATGATAAATGATTGTCATTTTGAAAACATCACCCACTTAGTAGTTTGGTAATCTTCAAAACATGTTTGGTAATTACATTAAAGCATATGATTGGGGTTAATTTGGGTTTCTTTGTACAAGGAGGTACATTGGGGGCCCAAACCTCAAGTCAATGGGGTTTGGTGAGGTATTGGGCCTAATGGCCCTAGTGACATGATTGTCCAATCCCCAAAGGATTGTTGTGATGAGTAATAGGAATAGATTGTGATAGGATAGTTTTGGTAATAACCAAAATATGTTTGGTAATTACCTTAAAGCATATGATCTAGGGTTAATTTTGGCTTTTTAGTACAATAAGGGACAATGGGGGCCTAAAACTCGAGTCAAAAGGGTTTGGTGAGGTATTGGTCCAAATGGACTCAGTGACATGATTGTCCAATCCCTATAGGATTGCTTTGATGAGTAATGATAAATGATTGTCATTGGGAGAACATCATCCACTTAGTACTTTGGTAATCTTCATAACATGTTTGGTAATTACCTTAAACCATATGATTGGGGTTAATTTGGGATTCTTTTTACAATGAGGTACATTGGGGGCCAAAAACTCAAGTCATTGGGGTTTGGTGAGGTATTGGACATATGGACCCAGTGGCATGATTGTCCAATCCCCATAGGATTGCTTTGATGAGTAATGATAGGATAGGTTAAGTAATATCCAAAACATGTTTGGTAGTTACCTAAAAGCATATGATCTAGGGTTAATTTGGGCATTTTTGTAAAAAGAGGGATAATGGGGGCCCAAAACTCAAGCCAATGGGGTTTGGTGAGGTATTGGTCCTAATAGGTTCAGTGGCATGATTGTCCAATTCCCATAGGATTGCTTTGATGAGTAAAGATAAATGATTGTGATTGGATAGGTTTAGTAATACCCAAAATATGTTTGGTACGTACCTAAAAGCATATGATCTAGGGTTAATTTGGGCTTTTTAGTTAAAGGAGGGACAATGAGGGCCCAAAACTCAAGTCAATGGGGTTTGGTGACGTATGGGTCCTAATAGACTCAGTGGCATGATTGTCCAATTCCCATAGTATTGCTTTGATGAGTAATGATAAATTATTGTGATTGGATAGGTTTAGTAATACCCAAAACATATTTGGTAATTACCTAAAAGCATATGATCTAGGGTTAATTTGGGCTTTCTGGTACAAGGAGGGATAATGGGGGACCAAAACAAAAGCCAATGGGGTTTGGTGAGATATTGGTCCTAATGGACTCAGTGGCATGATTGTCCAATCCCCATAGGAATTCTTTGATGAGTAATGATAAATGATTGTGATTGGATAGGTTTAGTAATACCCAAAACATGTTTGGTAATTACCTCAAAACATATGATTTAGGGTTAATTTGGGATTTTCAATACAAGGAGAAGTCAATGGGGTTTGGTGAGGTATTGGGCCTAATGGAATAAGTGGCATGATTGTCCAATCCCCAAAGGATTGCTCTGTTGAGTAATGATAAATGATTGTCATTTAGAGAACATCATCCACTTATTAGTTTGGTAGTCTTCATAACATATTTGGTAATTACCTTAAAGCATATGATTTGGGATTTTTAGTACAAGGAGGGACAATGGGGGCCCAAAACTCGAGTCAATGGGGTTTGGTGAGGTATTGGGACTAATGGACTCAGTGGCATGATTTTCCAATCCCCATATGATTGCTTTGATGAGTAATGATAAATGATTATCATTGGGATAACATCATCCACTTAGTACTTTGGTAATCTTCATAACATGTTTGGTAATTATCATAAAGCATATGATTGGGTTAATTTGGACTTCTTTGTACAAGGAGGTGCATTAGGGGCCAAAGACTCAAGTCAATGGGGTTGGGTGAGGTATTGGGCCTAATGGACCCAGTGGCATGATTGTCCAATCCTCATAGGATTGCTCTGTTGAGTAATAATAAATGATTGGTAATCTTCATAACATGTTGAGTAATGGGAATGGATTATGGTAGGATAGGTTTAGTAATACCCAAAACATATTTGGTAATTACCTAAAAACATATAATCTATTGTTAATTTGGGCTTTTTAGTAAAACGAGGGACAATGGGGGCCCAAAACTCAAGTCAATGGCGATTGGTGAGGTATTCGTCCTAATGGACTCAGTGGCATGATTGTCCAATCCCCATAGGATTGCTTTGATGAGTAATGATAAATGATTGTGATTGGATAGGTTAAGTAATACCAAAAACACGTTTGGTATTTACCTAAAATCATACGATGTCAGATTAATTTGGGCTTTTTAGTACAAGGAGGGACAATAGAGGCCCAAAATTCAAGTCAATGGGGTTTGGTGAGGTATTAGGCCTAATGGACTCAGGGACATGATTGTCCAATCCCCATAGGATTGCTTTGTTGAGTAATGATAAATGATTGTGATTGGATATGTTTAGTAATACCCAAAACATGTTTGGTAATTACCTAAAAACATATGATCTAGGGTTAATTTGGGTTTTTTAAAACAAGGAGGGACAATAGGGGACCAAAACTCAAGTCAATGAGGTTTGGTGAGGTATTGGGCCTAATGGAATAAGTGGCATGATTGTCCAATCCCCAAAAGATTGCTCTGTTGAGTAATGATAAATGATTGTCATTGAGATAACATCATCCACTTAGTAGTTTGGTAGTATTCATAACATATTTGGTAATTACCTTAAGGCATATGATTGGGGTTACTTTGGGCTTTTTTGTACACGGAGGTACATTGGGGGCCCAATACTCAAGTCAAAGGGGTTGGGTGAGGTATTGGGCCTAATGGACACAGTGGTATGATTGTCCAATCCCCATAGGATTGCTTTGATGAGTAATGGGAATGGATTGTGATTAGATTGGTTTAGTAATACCCGAAACATATTTGGTAATTACCTAAAAGCATATGATCTATTGATAATTTGGGCTTTTCATTAAAAGGAGGGACAATGAGGGCCCAAAGCTCAAGTCAATGGGGTTTGGTGAGATATTGGTCATAATGGACTTAGTGGCATGATTGTCCAGTTCCCATATGATTGCTCTGTTGAGTAATGATAAATGATTATCATAGGATAGGTTTAGTAATACCCAGAACATATTTGGTAATTATCTAAAATCATATGATCTATTGTAAATTTGGGCTTTTTAGTAAAAGGAGGGACAATGAGGGCCCAAAACTCAAGTCAATGGGGTTTGGTGAACTATTAGGCCTAATGGACTCAGTGGCATGATTGTCCAATTCCTATATGATTGGTCTGTTGAGTAATGATAAATGATTATCATAGGATAGGTTTAGTAATACCCAAACCATATTTGGTAATTACCTAACAGCATATGATCTATTGATAATTTATGCTTTTTAGTAAAAGAAGGGACAATATGGGCCCAAAACACAAGTCAATGGGGTTTGGTGAGGTATTGGTCCTAATGGACTCAGTGGCGTGATTGTGCAATCCCCATAGGATTGCTTTAATGAGTAATGATAAATGATTGTGATTGGATAGGTTTAGTAATACCCAAAACATGTTTGGTAATTACCTAAAAACATATGATCTAGGGTTAATTTGGGCTTTTTAAAACAAGGACGGACAATAGGGGCCCAAAACTCAAGTCAATGGGGTTTGGTGAGGTATTGGGCCTAATGGAATAAGTGGCATGATTGTCCAATCCGCATAGGATTGCTTTGTTGAGTAATGATAAATGATTGTCATTGAGAGAACATCATCCACTTAGTAGTTTGGTAGTCTTCAAAATATATTTGGTAATTACCTTAAAGCATATGATTGGGGTTAATTTGAGCTTCTTTGTACACGGAGGTACATTGGGGGCCCAAAACTGAAGTCAAAGGGGTTGGGTGAGGTATTGGGCCTAATGGACCCAGTGGCATGATTGTCCTATTCTCATAGGATTGCTTTTATGAGTAATGATAAATGATTATGATAGGATAGGTTTAGTAATACCCAAAATATATTTGGTAATTACCTAAAAGCATATGATCTACTGTTAATTTGGGCTTTTTAGTAAAAGGAGGGACAATGAGGGCCCAAAACTCATGTCAATGGGGTTTGGTGAGGTATTGGTCCGAATGGACTCAGTGACATGATTGTCCAATCCCTATAGGATTGCTTTGATGAGTAATGATAAATGATTATGATTGGGAGAACATCATCCACTTAGTGGCTTTGGTAATCTTCACAACATGTTTGGTAATTACCTTAAAGCATATGATTGGGGTTAATTAGGGCTTCTTTATACAAGGAGGTACATAGGGGGCCAAAAACTCAAGTCAATGGGGTTTGGAGTGGTATTGGGCTTATTGGACCCAGTGGCATGATAGTCCAATCCCCATAGGATTGCTTTGATGAGTAATGGGAATGGATTGTGATAGGATAGGTTTAGTAATATCCAAAACATGTTTGGTAGTTACCTAAAAGCAAATGATGTAGGGTTAATTTGTGCTTTTTTGTAAAAGGAGGGATAATGGGGGCCCAAAACTCAAGCCAATGGGGTTTGGTGAGGTGTTGGTCCTAATAGACTCAGTGGCATGATTGTCCAATTCCCTTAGGATTTCTTTGATGAGTAAAGATAAATGATTGTGATTGGATAGGTTTAGTAATACCCAAAACGTGTTTGATAATTACCTAAAATCGTATGATCTAGGGTTAATTTGGGCTTTCTGGTACAAGGAGGGATAATGGGGGCCCAAAACTAAAGCCAATGGGGTTTGCTGAGGTATTGGTCCTAATGGACTCAGTGGCATGATTGTCAAAGCCCCATAGGTATCCTTTGATGAGTAATGATCAATGATTGTGATTGGATAGGTTTTGTAATACCCAAAACATGTCTGTTAATAACCTAAAAACATATGATTTAGGGTTAATTTGGGCTTTTTAATACAAGGAGGGACAATAGGGGCCCAAAACTCAAGTCAATGGGGTTTGGTGAGGTGTAACAACCCATAATTTTGCTCCTAGTTTTTTTCGCAAGAATTTTCTCTAAAACTATTATTTTCCCTAAATTAATTATTTTTATTTTATAATTTTGGGAGACGAATTATTATTTTTTATTTTTATGGCGTGTCAATGTGTTTATTTCATTTATATTTATAATATAATTTATTAGAATTATTTTTATTATTAAGTATTTTCAAAGTTTAGGCGCGATTTAGGAATTAACCGTTTTATCGCGTATCGGGCTTTCGGAGCATGGATCGTTGTTGAATTTGGGCCGAAAGTTTTTGTGGGTGTGTGGGCTTGGGGCAGCCGGCCAAGTGAAGGAATTAGGAGACCTTTCTCCTTTTCTTTTCTCTTTTGTTTTCTTAAGACTCTTTGATGCCTTATAACCCCCATAACCCCCCCTTAATGATTTCTTTAATTAAACCTCATTAAACCTCTTAATTCACTTCAAATTCTGATTAGAAAATCAGAACTTTTGGCTGTCATTCTTCAACATTTTCGTCCATCATCATCACCATCATCACCATTTTCATTCTCTCAAATTTTCTTCATTTCTTCTCTTTGATAATTGTTCGTGAATTGTTTTTGTGGCTTTTTCCTTATACTTCGCGCTTGGAATTTGAAGAAGAAGAGGGTCACACGCCTACTGTGGGGATTTCCAGAAGTTTTCAGCTCGCCTCCGACGATCCAGGTAACTAGTTGTTATCCTAGAATCATAGTGATTAGAGTAGTATTCGGTATTAGATTAATACGTTAGGAATTATCTAAAATACTTTTTGAATGATATTTTTGATGAAATTTTACATGAACATACGTGACATATGCTATGTGAATACTGTGTAGAGAAAAATAATTTTTGCATGATTTTTAATATTTATTTGATTTAATTAGTATTTTGTGCGTTTTTGGCTAAATTTCATAATAATTATTGAACGACTGTTAAAATTGATGAAACCATTTTTCCTAGATCATGTTACATGCTTATAATGTATTACATGCCTTGGAATAATTTTTATCTATTGTTTACTGTTTTAATTAATTGATATATCTGTTTTTGTAAATTCTGTTCAGTCAGTATATAATTCATGAAAATTATTTATAGTGGCAGAAAAATTAATTTATTTGGATAATATGTATTTACGTGAGTTTTTACATGTTATGTGAATTTTTGGTAATTTTTGGGCGTCTGTTTATATTTTTAATTATTATAATGGCTTATTTGAGGAATCTGTATATTAACTGTTAAAAATACTTTTTGAGTCCGAAAATTATAAATAAAACTTGTACCATGTCAGTAGAGCTATTAGGGTTATATGATAATTTTTGTGTGATTTTACTGCTCGAATTTGTTAGTTTCATAATTATTATGGTGTTTTTGTGATGAAATTGAGGACACACTATTAAGTTGTTTGAGGGCTTGTAAATCAGATATAATTTATAATTTAATATATTCTGGGTTGCTGATTTTCAGTAGTATACAGTATGCATCATTTGAGTAACCACATGTTTAGGTTTGAGTTATGGAATAAAATGATTTAATTGTTATTACTCTTTTAATGAATTATGATTTAGAGTTAATTGGTGGTGTATTTGTGATTGAGTGTGGTTGCTGTAAAAACCAGTATATTGTCATTGTTGATGTTTGGGAATGTTCAAGTGTTATTGTGAGAGTTATTTGTTGAATATTTTATAAGTGATTTATTTTGAGGAATTATGAAGAACTGTTTGATGAATTGTGGGTATAAGGCCGGGTGGCATCCCTTTTGACGAATATTTTTGATGAATGATACTTAGTTTGTATGCATGATTGTATTTTGAGATAAGAATATCCGGTGGGATAGATGTAGTCCCCGGTTAAGAACATGCCAACCACCTGGTTTGCGAACTAGGGGTACACCCGGGTTAATTGTTGTCGTCCGAGAGGTCGGGGGTTCTGCGTGTTCTACCCCCGCATCGGGAGTTTGGCCATTCTTAGACACAGGCAAGGGGGAACGTAAGCCCATAGACCGACCGGAGATTGCGATCCGACAAACCTTAGGAAGTGATTTGCGAATCACCGGCGTTCGGTTTCGACTCAATAACTTGTTGTATTTTGATTTATTATTAGTATTTATTTATATTGGAATTATGTCACTCACTATATTATGTTTACTTATTGTTAATGATCTCTCGATTTATCTATGAGCTTTATGATTTCTATGTGCATGATATGATGTAATGAATTGCATGTTAATCCTTTCTTAATAATCTACCTCGAATAGTGCTTTGATTGCTATTGTTCGGGAGAAGCGCTAGTTACTCCCCACCGACCGTGGAAATATGTATTATAATCTTGCGAGATGGAAATGATTGCTAGGCTTGTGGATTGCCCGGGCTAGCAGTGTGAGAGTTGGTTGTGAGAAGAAGCTTTTAGTTTTGTTTTTGGTGGATGAACTTTATATAGGTCATAGGGAGACTTATTTTTGGATTGCCTTCAAGGATATTAGTGTTATTTAAGTTTATTTTTGGGAGACTTGCATGTCTCATGGTATTTTGGATTTGTTAGTATGATATAATTGGGATACTTCTTTTATGTTGGAACCATGATGTTACTTGGAGATTTATTCCCTTTTTAAGCTATGAATTTTGAGTTATTATCTTTATTTATTGTTTTAGAGTAGCATACCGTCCCGATGTTATTTCCGCTAACGTCATTTTAGTATTTCTTGAATTAATAAGGTTTAATATCCTAGTAGTAGAAGGACGGGGTGTTACAGTTGGTATCGAGCAAAGTTACCCGAGACCCTTACTTAGCCACTAAGAAACTCCCGGAAATGTATAGTTGAAGTAAATAGGGTCATTAGAATCTTAGGCTTCAAGAAAAGTAGTGGTGAGAGGGTCACTTGGGTAGGAAGCCACGGGAAAATATTTTTCTTATTTTGATGTGATAAGTTGTTAATTTACAACTAATAACGTGTTCAATAACGAATGTTTAACTTGTGTTTGTAGAATGCCGCCTCGAGGTATGACTAGTGCTAGAAAGGAGGCTGCCCGGAAAAGGCGCCAAGCTTTGGAGAACGCCATCATAGCTATGGCTAACCGGTCTTCTGCTCCGCCTAGTGGGCAATCTGTTTTTGATCGGTTTGACCGTCACCGACCGCCTACTTTTGACGGGACTTCTGATCCTGTTGTGCTGGAAGGGTGGTTAAGGGAGATGGAGAAGCTATTTGCTGCTACTGGATGTCCTGCTGTTGAAATGGTGCCTATTGGTACCTACTATCTGAAGATGGAAGCTGATAACTGGTGGAGTACTGTTCGTGCAAGTTGCATGGCTACACCGGGATTTGGATGGGATGATTTTCGTGTTAAGCTGAAGGAGAGGTTTTATCCTGATGAGCTCCGTTGGCAGAAGCAGGAAGAGTTCTTAACTCTGTCTCAGGGTACTCTGAGTGTGCAGGAGTACACTGACAAATTCACCGAGCTGTCCAGGTTTGCTACCTCAGTTGTACCTACCGAAGCTGAGCGTGTAAAGAGGTACATCAAGAAAATGGATCCTAGGGTGAGGACCCATGTTCTGAGTTCGGGAGCTTCGACTTTCCGAGGGAGCATATGAAATAGCTCGAGTATTCATGCCTCTTTGAAAGAGGAAGATTCTCGCTAAGGCTGCCGTCGCTAAGAAGCCCGTTGCTACCTATGTTCGGTTCCGGCTAAGAAGCCGAGGTATGAGCCGTCTAGTCGAGGGGGTTATCAACGGGGTTCGGATCGGGATTTCGCCCGAGTTTTGATCCGAGCAAGTGCCGAATCCGTGGTAAGGCTGCTCATCCGGGAAGAATCGTGATGGATCGACGGTCGTCTGTTTCTATTGCAAGGAAGTGGTTTTCAGTGTGCTAAGAATCCTAGAGCTCCGTCTTTTTCTGCTGGTCCTGCTAAGCCAGTTAGTTCTTCTGCTCCTCCGAAGAACAGGATTTATGTGATGACGCAAGCTGAAGCCGATGTCCATCCTGATGTCATCTCTGGTACTTTTCTTGTAAATAATGCTCCTGCTTTTGTTCCGTTCGATACCGGTGCTACAGGTGTCTTTTGTTGCTAGTTCCTTTGTTCGAAAAGCTAATCTTTCCTCTAGATCTCCTATTAAGTCCCTAATTTCTCTTCCGTCCGGTGAGAATTATCCCCTGTCATTCTCGAGTTTAAGGGCGTGCTCTCGCGTATTCCGGGTTCCGAGTTGCCAGCCCGATCTTAAGGAGTTTCCTATGTCGAGTTTGATGTGATCCTTGGAATAGATTGGTTATCGAAGTATCATGCCTGCATTCAGTGCCGTGATCAGAAGGTGGTGCTCAGAGATCCTAAGGGGAAAAGGATTTCTTATTCGGGCGTTGTAGTGAAGAAGGGCGTTAAGTGGGTTTCCGCTCTGAGAATGCGGAAGATGCGTCAAAAAGGTGATGTGGTATACCTTTGCATGGTGAAGGATTTGTCATCCGAAGATCAGCTCGAGAGTATTCCGGTAGTTCGGGATTATCCTGATGTATTTCCTGAAGAGTTGCCGTGTATTCCTCCCGAAAGAGATGTGGAGTTCTCGCATTGATTTAGTACCGGGGCACGCTCCTATATCCAAGGCTCCGTATAGAATGGCGCCGTCTCGAATTACAAGAGTTGAAGACTCAATTGCAAGAGTTGATAGATAAGGGCTTCATAAGGCCTAGTGTGTCTCCTTGGGGTGCTCCTGTTTTGTTTGTCAAAAAGAAAGACGGGAGTATGCGTCTGTGCATCGATTACCGTGAGCTGAATAAGGTAACGATCAAGAATAAATATCCGTTGCCTCGCATCGAGGATCTGTTTGATCAGTTAAAAGGTGCTGGGGTATTTTCCAAGATCGATCTGAGATCCGGATATCATCAAATTCCCGTGAAGAAGGAGGATATTCCGAAGACTGCTTTTCGCACCAGATATGGGCACTATGAATTTGAAGTGATGCCATTTGGTCTCACGAATGCTCCTGCGATTTTCATGGATCAATTGAATCGCTCTTTCCACGAGTACTTGGATACTTGTGTGGTCGTGTTCATCGATGATATTCTCGTCTACTCTAAGGATGAGAAGGAGCATGAGAAGCATTTGAGACTGGTGTTGGATGTTCTGCGCAAGCAAAAGTGGTTCGCAAAGCTGTCTAAGTGCGAGTTCTGGCTGAAGGAAGTTGCTTTTCTAGGGCATGTAATCAGCAAGGAAGGAGTCAAGGTAGATCCCGCTAAGATCAAGGCTGTTGTCGAGTGGGAGAGTCCTAAGAATGTGACCGAGATTCGGAGTTTTCTGGGTCTGGCTGGTTATTATAGGAGGTTCGTTCAAAATTTCTCCAAGATAGCTCAACCTCTGACTCGCTTGATGCGCAAGGACCGCAAGTTCATCCGGTCCGAGGATTGTGAAGAGGCATTTCGAAGCCGAAAAAGAGTTTGACCTCTCGCTCCTGTTCTTACCTTGCCATCTGAGGGCGTTGGGTATGAAGTGTTCAGTGATGCATCGAAGAATGGTCTGGGTTGTGTTTTGATGCAGCAAGGGAAAGTGATAGCCTATGGTTCGAGGCAGCTGAAAATGCATGAGAGGAATTACCCGACTCATGATCTGGAGTTAGCGGCTGTGGTGTTTGCACTAAAGATATGGCGACACTATCTGTATGGTGTTCCGTGTAAGGTGTATACTGACCACAAGAGCCTGAAGTACATCTTCACTCAGCGTGATCTTAACATGAGGCGGAGAAGGTGGCTTGAATTGATCAAGGATTATGATCGACCTCGGATTACCGTGAGGGTAAGGCGAATAAAGTAGCGGATGCTCGAGTCGCAAGAGTAAGCATTCATTAAACGCCGCTATGGTGATGCCTCGTGAATTGTGTGAAGAGTTTCGCAAGCTTAATATCGAGGTTGTTCATCGGGGTTATGTATCTCGCTTTGTTGGGTTCCATGAGTGCCGAGCCCGAGTTGTTCCAGGAGTTAAGAAGCAAGCAAAAGGGTGATCCTAAGCTTGGAGAAGATCCGTGAAGCAAAGATGCAAGGTCGTGCGAGAGAATTTTGAGATCTCGTGCCGATGATAGCTTGAGGTTTATGGGGCGTTGGTGTGTGCCCAATGATGGTGAGCTTAAGAGAAAGATTCTCGAGGAAGCTCATAGTACTCCTTATTCCGTTCATCCCGGGGGTGACAAGCTCTATAAGGATCTCAAGGCTAATTTTTGGTGGCCTGGTATGAAGAGAGAGATTGCCGAGTTCGTAGCTAGGTGTTTGGTTTGCCGAAGGTGAAAATTGAGCATCGAGGCCTGGTGGTTTGTTGCAACCTTTGCCTATTCCCCGCTTGGAAGTTCGACTCGATCTCGATGGATTTCGTGATGGGTTTGCCTAGAGCCGCCGGTGGATTGAATGTTGTGTGGGTGATTGTGGATCGGTTGACTAAAGTGGCTCGTTTTATTGCGATGAAGAACACTTGGTCTATGGAAGAGTTAGCCGAAGCTTACGCTAATGAGATAATTCGTCTTCATGGGGTTCCCAAAGACATTGTCTCCGACCGTGATCCGCGATTCCTATCCCATTTCTGGATTGCTTTGCAAGAGGCTTTTGGTTCGAAGTTGAAGCCGAGTACGCATTTCATTCAGCTACCGATGGTCGACCGAGAGGACTATTCGGACCTTGGAAGATATGCTTCGTGCTTGTGCCTTGGAATTTCAGCAGTCTTGGGTCAAGTCTCTTAGCTTGGTGGAGTTTTCTTATAACAACGCTTATCAAGCTAGTATCCAAATGGCTCCGTATGAGGCTCTCTATGGAAGGAAGTGTCGTAGTCCTACTTGTTGGAGCGACATCAGTGATTCATTGATTTTGGGCCCGGAGTTAATTCAGGATACAGTTGAGCAGGTGAAAGTAATTCAAGCGAAGATGAAGGTCGCTCAAGATAGGCGAAGTCGTATGCCGATTTGCGTCGGAAACCTATTTCTTTTGAGGTGGAGGATAAGGTGCTTTTGAGGGTTTCTCCTATGAAGGGAGTGATGCGGTTTGGTCAGAAGGGCAAGTTGAGTCCGAAGTACGTAGGTCCCTATGAAATTCTTGAAAGGATCGGGGAGGTCGCGTATCGTTTGGCTTTGCCGCCAGAGCTGTCGAAGGTTCATGATGTGTTTCATGTGTCGCAGTTGCGCAGGTATCGTAGTGATCCTTCGCATGTAATCCCTGTTGAATCGGTGTCAGTTGAGCCGAATCTGACTTTTGAAGAGCGACCTGTTCGTATATTGGACCGTCAGAACCGTGCCCTGAGAAGGAAGGTGATTCCCTTGGTTAAAGTACTTTGGAGAAGTCAAAAGTACGAAGAAGCTACTTGGGAAACCGAAGAGTCAATGCGACTGAAATACCCGGAACTATTCGTTTCAGGTACTATTTGTGTTCTTGTCTTGTTTTTGTGTTTTCGAAGTTTCGAGGACGAAACTTTATTTAAGGAGGGGAGATTGTAACAACCCATAATTTTGCTCCTAGTTTTTTTCGCAAGAATTTTCTCTAAAACTATTATTTTCCCTAAATTAATTATTTTTATTTTATAATTTTGGGAGCCGAATTATTATTTTTTATTTTTATGGCGTGTCAATGTGTTTATTTCATTTATATTTATAATATAATTTATTAGAATTATTTTTATTATTAAGTATTTTCAAAGTTTAGGCGCGATTTAGGAATTAACCGTTTTATCGCGTATCGGGCTTTCGGAGCATGGATCGTTGTTGAATTTGGGCCGAAAGTTTTTGTGGGTGTGTGGGCTTGGGGCAGCCGGCCAAGTGAAGGAATTAGGAGACCTTTCTCCTTTTCTTTTCTCTTTTGTTTTCTTAAGACTCTTTGATGCCTTATAACCCCCATAACCCCCCCTTAATGATTTCTTTAATTAAACCTCATTAAACCTCTTAATTCACTTCAAATTCTGATTAGAAAATCAGAACTTTTGGCTGTCATTCTTCAACATTTTCGTCCATCATCATCACCATCATCACCATTTTCATTCTCTCAAATTTTCTTCATTTCTTCTCTTTGATAATTGTTCGTGAATTGTTTTTGTGGCTTTTTCCTTATACTTCGCGCTTGGAATTTGAAGAAGAAGAGGGTCACACGCCTACTGTGGGGATTTCCAGAAGTTTTCAGCTCGCCTCCGACGATCCAGGTAACTAGTTGTTATCCTAGAATCATAGTGATTAGAGTAGTATTCGGTATTAGATTAATACGTTAGGAATTATCTAAAATACTTTTTGAATGATATTTTTGATGAAATTTTACATGAACATACGTGACATATGCTATGTGAATACTGTGTAGAGAAAAATAATTTTTGCATGATTTTTAATATTTATTTGATTTAATTAGTATTTTGTGCGTTTTTGGCTAAATTTCATAATAATTATTGAACGACTGTTAAAATTGATGAAACCATTTTTCTTAGATCATGTTACATGCGTATAATGTATTCCATGCCTTGGAATAATTTTTATCTATTGTTTACTGTTTTAATTAATTGATATATCTGTTTTTGTAAATTCTGTTCAGTCAGTATATAATTCATGAAAATTATTTATAGTGGCAGAAAAATTAATTTATTTGGATAATATGTATTTCCGTGAGTTTTTACATGTTATGTGAATTTTTGGTAATTTTTGGGCGTCTGTTTATATTTTTAATTATTATAATGGCTTATTTGAGGAATCTGTATATTAACTGTTAAAAATACTTTTTGAGTCCGAAAATTATAAATAAAACTTGTACCATGTCAGTAGAGCTATTAGGGTTATATGATAATTTTTGTGTGATTTTACTGCTCGAATTTGTTAGTTTCATAATTATTATGGTGTTTTTGTGATGAAATTGAGGACACACTATTAAGTTGTTTGAGGGCTTGTAAATCAGATATAATTTATAATTTAATATATTCTGGGTTGCTGATTTTCAGTAGTATACAGTATGCATCATTTGAGTAACCACATGTTTAGGTTTGAGTTATGGAATAAAATGATTTAATTGTTATTACTCTTTTAATGAATTATGATTTAGAGTTAATTGGTGGTGTATTTGTGATTGAGTGTGGTTGCTGTAAAAACCAGTATATTGTCATTGTTGATGTTTGGGAATGTTCAAGTGTTATTGTGAGAGTTATTTGTTGAATATTTTATAAGTGATTTATTTTGAGGAATTATGAAGAACTGTTTGATGAATTGTGGGTATAAGGCCGGGTGGCATCCCTTTTTGACGAATATTTTTGATGAATGATACTTAGTTTGTATGCATGATTGTATTTTGAGATAAGAATATCCGGTGGGATAGATGTAGTCCCCGGTTAAGAACATGCCAACCACCTGGTTTGCGAACTAGGGGTACACCCGGGTTAATTGTTGTCGTCCGAGAGGTCGGGGGTTCTGCGTGTTCTACCCCCGCATCGGGAGTTTGGCCATTCTTAGACACGGGCGGGGGGAACGTAAGCCCATAGACCGACCCGGAGATTGCGATCCGACAAACCTTAGGAAGTGATTTGCGAATCACCGGCGTTCGGTTTCGACTCAATAACTTGTTGTATTTTGATTTATTATTAGTATTTATTTATATTGGAATTATGTCACTCACTATATTATGTTTACTTATTGTTAATGATCTCTCGATTTATCTATGAGCTTTATGATTTCTATGTGCATGATATGATGTAATGAATTGCATGTTAATCCTTTCTTAATAATCTACCTCGAATAGTGCTTTGATTGCTATTGTTCGGGAGAACTCGCTAGTTACTCCCCACCGATCGTGGAAATATGTATTATAATCTTGCAGATGGAAATGATTGCTAGGCTTGTGGACCGCCCGGGCTAGCAAGTGTGAGAGTTGGTTGTGAGAAGAAGCTTTTAGTTTTGTTTTTGGTGGATGAACTTTATATAGGTCATAGGGAGACTTATTTTTGGATTGCCTTCAAGGATATTAGTGTTATTTAAGTTTATTTTTGGGAGACTTGCATGTCTCATGGTATTTTGGATTTGTTAGTATGATATAATTGGGATACTTCTTTTATGTTGGAACCATGATGTTACTTGGAGATTTATTCCCTTTTTAAGCTATGAATTTTGAGTTATTATCTTTATTTATTGTTTTAGAGTAGCATACCGTCCCGACGTTATTTCCGCTAACGTCATTTTAGTATTTCTTGAATTAATAAGGTTTAGTATCCTAGTAGTAGAAGGACGGGGTGTTACATGAGGTATTGGGCCTAATGGACTCAGTGGCATGATTGTCCAGTCCCCATAGGATTGCTTTGATGAGTAATCATAAATGATTGTCATTAGGAGAACATCATCCACTTAGTACTTTGGTAATCTTCATAACATGTTTGGTAATTACCTTAAAGCATATGATTGGGGTTGATTTGGGCTTCTTTATACAAGGAGGTACATAGAGGGCCAAAAACTCAAGTCAATGGGGTTTGGTGAGGTATTGGGCTTATTGGACCCAGTGGCATGATAGTCCGATCCCCATAGGATTGCTTTGATGAGTAATGGGAATTGATTGTGATAGGATAGGTTTAGTAATATCCAAAACATGTTTGGTAGTTACCTAAAAGCAAATGATCTGGGGTTAATTTGGGCTTTTTTGTAAAAGGAGGGATAATGGGGGCTCAAAACTGAAGCCAATGAGATTTGGTGAGGTATTGGTCCTAATAGACTCAGTGGCATGATTAACCAATTCCCTTACGATTGCTTTGATGAGTAAAGATAAATGATTGTGATTGGATAGGTTTAGTAATACCCAAAACATATTTGGTAATTACCTAAAATCGTATGATCTAGGGTTAATTTGGGCTTTCTGGTACAAGGAGGGATAATGGGGGCCTAAAACTAAAGCCAATGGGGTTTTCTGAGGTATTGGTCCTAATGGACTCAGTGGCATGATTGTCAAAGCCCCATAGGAATTCTTTGATGAGTAATGATAAATGATTGTGATTGGATATGTTTAGTAATACCCAAAACATGTTTGGTAATTACCTAAAAACATATGATTTAGGGTTAATTTGGGCTTTTTAATACAAGGAGGGACAATAGGGGCCCAAAACTCAAGTAAATGGGGTTTGGTGAGGTATTGGGCCTAATGGAATAAGTGGCATGATTGTCCAATCCCCTAAGGATTGCTCTGTTGAGTTATGATAAATGATTGTCATTGAGAGAACATCATCCACTTAGTAGTTTGGTAGTTTTCATAACTTATTTGGTAATTACCTTAAAGCATATGATTGGGGTTAATTTGGGCTTCTTTGTACACGGAGGTACATTGGGGGCCCAAAAAACAAGTCAAAGGGGTTGGGTAAAGTATTGGGCCTAATGGACCCAGTGGCATGATTGTCCAATCCTCATAGGATTGCTCTGTTGAGTAATGATAAATGATTGTCATTAGGAGAACATCATCCACTTAGTACTTTGGTAATCTTCATAACATGTTTGGTAATTACATTAAACCATATGATTGGGGTTAGTTTGGGCTTCTTTGTACAAGGAGGTACATTGGGGGCCCAAAACACAAGTCAAAGGGGTTGGGTGAGGTATTGGGCCTAATGGACCCAGTGGCATGATTGTCCAATCCCCATAGGATTGCTTTGATGAGTAATGGGAATGGATTGTGATTAAATTGGTTTAGTAATATGCAAAACATATTTGGTAATTACCTAAATACATATGATCTATTGTTAATTTAGGCTTTTTAGTAAAAGGAGGGACAATGAGGGCCCAAAACTGAAGTCAATGGGGTTTGGTGAGGTATTGGTCCTAATGGACTCAGTTGCATGATTGTCCAATTCCTATATGATTGCTTTGATGAGTAATGATAAATGATTGTGATTTGATAGGTTTAGTAATATCCAAAACACGTTTGGTAATAACCAAACTCCTTATGATATGGCGTAAATCGAAAATTTCAAATTTGAAAAAGGATTGTTTGGTAAAAATTTGAAGTTCAAAATTTTGGCTTCCCTCCATATAATGTCCGTACTAATATCATATTTTTTGCATTCTATCTATCATGTCACATTATTTTCTCTCTATAAGTGTTCTAGCTACTAGCTTCTACTTACTTCTCCAACTTTTGAGAGAATCTGCACCACTGTAGAATTCGAGTTGAGAAGAATTACAAAATTGACTAAGGTGAATATTTAGCATCTGTAATTTTTGATTATTTTGTTTTTTTTTTAAATTATATGTTATTGCGTGAAGGTTGTTGATTTCTTTGTGGTTATTTCGTGTACAAGTATGTCAAGGGAAATCTCCCTGTCAATGAACTGTGAAGAAATATATTGCGACTGCGGTTTTCCAGTTGCAAAGTTGAAGTCATGGACTCATGAGAATCCTGGAAGGAGATTTATGGCATGCAAATATTGGGACCGTGACACCAATTCAAGGGGGTGTGAATTTTTTAGATGGATTGATAAAGAAATTATAGATTGACAAAGGGATGTGGCAAACCAACTTCTATTTGAGAAAGAACAACTAGCAACTGAGGTTAATTTGATGAAGAATGAGAATAAGAGGCTTGTTGATGAATTAGAAAAGATGAAGCACAGAATGAGAAAGAAAAAGTTTCATCCAAGGGAAGGGTTATGTGGTAGTATGTCTCTCTGTTTGGCTATTTCTGTAATAGTGAGTATTTTGATAGTGAAGATTTCTGGCTAGAAGTTGTTAAATTTGAAATACTTTGTAAATGCAACTTGAATGGAGCTTATGAAAACCAAAAGTGAAGATTTACGTAATATTATTTGCACAATTTGGTTATTATCAAAAAATTTTATTCAATCATTACGAAAACCAAAAATAAGTATTAGGCCAAACAAAATAAGAAGGATTCATGGTTTGGTAATTTCTATGAGTGTTTATATATAAAAATTAGGTTGTATAAGGTTCTTGGCCTATACACCCAATGTTATATATTTCCCTAATCCCTATGTTATTTCGTTGTTGAGTTTTCGTAATTGTTTGAACTATAGTTTGGTAATTACCTGTATGAATTTTGGTAATATCTAAAACTATCCGTTTTGTGGGTAAAATACGAAAATTGAATTGTTTTAAATAATTTGTAAAACCAAGATACTAAGGGCATTATTGTTCTTATGCCGACCCCTATTGCATTCAAAGAACCGCCAACTTCTCCTTCCCTTCTCTCTCCTAAAACTACCCTCATTCCCTCTCTTAAACCGTCCATCATTCTCAACTTCCTCCACTTTCTCTCTCATCAACCACACTTTCTTCTCCAAAAAAAAAACAGTGGTTCTCTAAAAAACGCACTGCATATTCTTGGCATCATATCCGGCAACACTTTCGGCATTATTTGTTCAAGGTGAGTTTGAATGTAGCGTTTAATTTTTTAGGGCAATTTCGAACTTTTGAATAGTGGCACCATACAACTCCATTCATGATTTAAATTTTGAAATATATGATTTAAGTATTTGAATAGTGAAAATTAATGTTTTCTCTTGTGGCAACTTCGATTTTTGTTGGAATTGTGATATTGAATTATTTGTTGCTAGCACTTGATTATGTTGTTTGAATTGATAAAAGTACTTGTTTTGATATATTGGGGGGAAGAGGAAGGATTGTGTTTGAATCTTATGAATTATGCGTTTCTATTCTTTCTAACACATAAATTTTGGTGCTTACCAAAATTCTAAAAAGCATGATTTAAATATCTCAATATTGAAATTTAGGGTTATGATTTGTGGTAATTTCGACTTTTTTTGGGAATAATGGCATATAATTATTTGTTGTTGTCCTATGATTTAAGTATTTGAATAGTGAAAGTTAGGGTTTTGTTGTAAGATTAGTTTGAAATTGACAATAGAAGAAATTTGTAAGAATCTAATCATCATGTTAGTTTTAGAAAAGATGGAAGTTTGGACCATGGTGTCATTGATGAATTACAAAGATATTATTGTGATGTTTTACAGTTTGTTGTGTGCTTCTCTAAACGCTAGTGATGCCTCACCTGTGTTTGGTATTTACCTAATGTATGGTTAGTTAATATCAAACCATTTCTGAAATTGTCGTAATGTTATGAATTGTAAGTTTCAATGTAATCTGTGCTAATATTGTTTGGTTCATGTGTTTGGTGATAACTTGAATATGTTTGGTGATTGCCAAAATATTTAAGAAATTGTGATGATGTTATGAATTGTGAGTTTTCATGTAATCTATTCTATAGTATTGTTTGGTTTATGAATAGTTAATTATATCTATAATAAGTGTATGATTTTAGTTGTCTTAGCTTTTTCAATTCCCTTAACTGTGTTTGGTAATCTATGCTAGTATTGCCTTTCTTGTGTTTGGTGATTACCTGAATATGTTTGGTGATTACCAAAATGTTTAAGAAATTGTGGTGACCATATGAATTGTGAGTTTTCATGTAATCTATTCTATAATATTGTTTGTTTTATGAATAGTTAATTACATCTATAATAAGGGTATGTTTTTAGTTGTCCTAGCCTTTTCAATTCCTTTAAGTGTGTTTGGTAATCTATGCTTGTGTTGCCCTCACTTTTGTTTGGTAATCTATGCTTGTGTTGCCCTCACTTTTGTTTGGTAATTACCTTAACATATTTGGTGCATCAAACTAATGTTGATGGATGACGAAGCCGACAGGACCCTTAAGCCTCAAGTTGATGAGCTTCCTCTTGAGACTCGTTTCCTCCACCTTGTCATTCAGCATACCTTCAATGCTCGTATAGGGGGGAAATCAACAATAACGTGGGCTGACATGTTCATTATGGTTTGTGTCATTTCAAAGACAAAAATGAACATGCCCCGTTTCATGGTCGAGGTGATGTCCCATATAAGCAGGTCAGATGCTCGTAAGTCTTGTTTGCCCTATGGCATGTGGTTGACAAAGGTGTTTCAAAAATTTGGAGTGGATTTGAAAGGTGAGGTTGTGAAAGAATTGGAGCATGATGCATTTGACCATAAGACCATTACTAATGCTCTAGGCTTCACGTTTGATAAAGCGGTCGGTAAATGGGTGAAGGGGAGAAAGAGGGATAAAGCTGTAGCTGACAAATGGGATAGAAAAAGGGGCGATGGGCCAAGTGGAAGGAGCGATGGGCCAAGTGGAGAAACTTTTGCTAGAGTTATTCCATCCATTGGGAGAAATGTTGTCGAGATATTGAGTAACTCACAATATGCTTTGGTGGAGACCAAAATTGTTCAAGAAATGCTCAAACGTGCATATCCGGAACTTTTTCCCGATGATTACATGCATGGCCTAAGGAAGAGGATGCATTTGGAGGTCATGAAAGCGACCACTACAATTGGGCCTCCACAGGGAGAAGAGGAAACCGCAGATAGCGGGGATGAAAATTATGGTAATAATTATTGAATTTGTTATTTATATGGTACTTATTAGGTTATTAGGCGATTATATAATATATAATGTGGAATAAGGTAATCTGATATTGTTAGGTAATGACCTAAACATGTTTAGGAATTACCTAAAACCTAAAAAGCTGATGATTGTTCACTCCGCCTAATTATAGTAATCACCGTAATCATTTTAGTCATTACCTAAGTCTTAAAAATTTAGGATTATGTTATCTCGAAATAGTTTAGTAATGTCCCGAGCATGTTTAGGTATTACCCGAATGTTAAAAAGTGTAGGGTAGGTACTATGTCTTTTTCTGTCACCATTACATAATATATAAATGTGGAAGAAGGTAATCTGATATTGTTTGGTAAGGACCTAAACATGTTCAGGTATTACCTAAAACTTAAAAAGCTGATGATTGTTCATCTGCCTAATTTAGTAATCACTTTTAGTCATTACCTAAGACTTACAAATTTAGGATTATGTTATCTGATATAGTTTGGTAATGTCCTGAACATGTTTAGGTATTACCTAAATGTTATCTGATATAGTTTTGAGTGGATATTATGCCTGTTTTAGGTAAGGATTTTCAGTCGTTACGAGTTTTTATTAAACTCAGTGTATTTGATTGAATTGGTTACTGAATGTACACAGGTTCTGATCGTGCTGACGGTGATGGTAATGGTGATGGAGAAGAAGAAGAAGATGACGGAGAAGCAAGTGATACCTATGCCTCTGACCCCGAGAATTAAATTGATGTGTAATGTTTGGTGCTTGAATTATATATTTATAATATGGTTTTGTGGACATACTATTAAGTTCGTAATGTTATATATCTAGGCAGTTGTTACTATAACTTTTGTTATATACCTAGGTAGTTGTTACTATAACTTTTGTTGACATACTTACTATTAAGTTTGTAATGTTGTCTTTCCATTAGGATATATGGGTTGTGTTTGGTTTTTAAGCACGATGTTTCCTTTGCTTATTGGTATTAAAACTTATAATTACAAATTAATTAATCAATATGATATAAATGTGTGATTTCAATTTTGCATATTTGGTTATTACCTAAACTAGTTTGGTAATCACCAAATATGAACATAATGAAAACTGTATTTGTCTTTGTTAAGTTATTACCTAAACTTATTTGGTAATTACCAAACACAAAAAAAGTGGTTCTCTAAAGCCTTGGTGGTGATTATCATTTTTGTTACATTTTGTATAACATAGATATTTCTTTTTGTGATTTGAAGTTTGATTGTTTTGATAGTGTTTCTCTAAGGCCCTCTTGGTGATTATTTTATTTCACCTGAAATTGCGATTACTGTGTAAATTTTTATTTATCTGGTGATTTGGTAAGTCATCAAATAATCAACTTTTAAAAAAATAATAGCAAATTTAGGGGCAAGTTGACAATTTAAATGTAAAAGTCAATTTAATTTATTTATTATTATTATTTTACCCACCAAAAACATATAGCACATAAACAATTTTTTTTAGGACATAACCCATAAAATGTTTGACCTGTCAAGAATATGAATAATAGGCTTATCAGTTTGATGATGTTTGACCTCTTCAGATCAACTTAGGCACTTGTGTTGTTAAGGGATTTAGGTAATTACTAAACACATTTTGGTGATTACCAAATAGTTACAGACCAACTTATGTGTTTTGATAAGGTTTGGAATTTGGATAATTACTAAAACATTTTTGGTGATTATCAAACAATGTCAGACCCACTCCTACATTTCTAAAGAGGTTTTGGTAATTACTGAAATAATGTTGGGGATTACTAAACAATGACAGACAGTAGGGCAAAATGTATATTGAGATGGGTTTGCATAGCTTTTAAAAAGATACAAAAAAAAATCATGATCTCAAAAAGAGATACAAAAAAATCACGATTCCCAAAATAGCTGCGGGCACCAACCAATAACTAGCAATTATAACTACCAAAATATTTGGGGCCCCCAATAAAAAACTAGGGGATCCTTCTGAAAGTGAGAAACTTCATAGCACGAAATGCACTCTGCTGCTTCTCCAGATATAAATGTTCTAGGCATATGATTCTTTAGGATGTCGCTAAGTTTGGGGGAGTCGCTTGTGTCATGTTTTTTGTGCGGAGTAACGGGAGGTGTCTTGTTCAGGTTGAATGACTTGGTTGAGCTCTCGTCCGCATTCTTCTTACACGTGGAGGGCTCATTGAACAAACATTTTTGCTTCTTCCTTTTTGGCTTACCCTTTACCTGCACTACCTTAGGATCATTTAAACCTACCAAAACTCTTGGAGATAAAATTTGGTCATTCAACTCTGGTGGAGCAGACAACCGAAACTTGAAGAAAGCTTCCTTCAACTTTTGTGACAACTTGTACGTTCTGGAATACGCCGTACAAAGTTTTTTTGCTTCCAATGTGAGGTACGCAAATCGTCCAAGTACCGCGGCTTCGTCATTGCTCTTCAATTTATCCATGGCTTTGCTTGGATTAGAGGTTGTCTTTGCATGTCTTGTCCATCGACGAAGAATATTTCCCACCGGAATCTGATCAAAATAAGCACACTTCATGACAGCAAACATGTGGCGACATGGGAAACCAACGGATTCAAACTTCATACAACAACAATACATTGTCTCAATTCTTTTATAATGAGCAACAACGTATTGTGCATCTTTGTGCTCGGTGTTTGATAGCCAATAACATGTAACTGGACCATCGGGATAGAATTGTTCAACTTGAGTATCAATCACGACGTGCATTCTTTCATACTCAAGTTCCTTACACATCAAGTCATAAGCACCCCGCGTATATATAGTTGATGCATGTTCTTTGACATTCTTTAAGACTCCTTTGACCACCGGTGTTGTGTGTTCCGTGATGTAGTCATCTTCTGTCTCAGTGAATCTTATTCTTTTTAGTACTATGTCGTACAATGCAACAAATCTGTACAACTTTATTTTGGTTCCAAGAACAGTCTTCAAAGTGCGGTTCATTGACTCGCATCTCTGTGTGCTTCTCATACCAATTCATTGGTTAAATAAGTGAGAACATTGTAGAGGAATAATTTAGGTAATTAGTGGAACAAGCATTAATAGTTACTTAACACGTTAGGTACTAACCAAAATACATCAAGGTAATTACTAAACGCTCGCAATGACCTTAATGTGTAGTCAGAAGTGGTTATTGACTGTTTAGTAATCACCTATACCAGGTATGGTAATAACCTAAACATTAAAAAGCTATGCATGGAGGAAAATAATTTGGATTTGTTCTTAAGTGGTTATTGACTGTTTAGTAATCACCTAGACTAGGTATGGTAATTACCCTAAACATTAAAAAGCTATGCATGGAGGAAAAGAATTTGGATTTCTTCTTACCGGCAAAAAACTGGCCATGCATATGATCTACTGTTAATTTGGGCTTTTTAGTAAAAGGAGGGACAATGAGGGCCCAAAATTCATGTCAATGGGGTTTGGTGAGGTATTGGTCCGAATGGACTCAGTGACATGATTGTCCAATCCCTATAGGATTGCTTTGATGAGTAATGATAAATGATTATGATTGGGAGAACATCATCCACTTAGCAGCTTTGGTAATCTTCACAACATGTTTGGTAATTACCTTAAAGCATATGATTGGGGTTAATTAGGGCTTCTTTAGTACAAGGAGGTACATAGGGGGCCAAAACCTCAAGTCAATGGGGTTTGGAGAGGTATTGGGCTTATTGGACCCAGTGGCATGATAGTCCAATCCCCATAGGATTGCTTTAATGAGTAATGGGAATGGATTGTGATAGGATAGGTTTAGTAATATCCAAAACATGTTTGGTAGTTACCTAAAAGCAAATGATGTAGGGTTAATTTGGGCTTTTTTGTAAAAGGAGGGATAATGGGGGCCCAAAACTCAAGCCAATGGGGTTTGGTGAGGTGTTGGTCCTAATAGACTCAGTGGCATGATTGTCCAATTCCCTTAGGATTTCTTTGATGAGTAAAGATAAATGATTGTGATTGGATAGGTTTAGTAATACCCAAAACATGTTTGATAATTACCTAAAATCGTATGATCTAGGGTTAATTTGGGCTTTTCTGGTACAAGGAGGGATAATGGGGGCCCAAAACTAAAGCCAATGGGGTTTCTTTGAGGTATTGGTCCTAATGGACTCGGTGGCATGATTGTCAAAGCCCCATAGGTATTCTTTGATGAGTAATGATAAATGATTGTGATTGGATAGGTTTAGTAATACCCAAAACATGTCTGGTAATAACCTAAAAACATATGATTTAGGGTTAATTTGGGCTTTTTAATACAAGGAGGGACAATAGGGGCCCAAAACTCAAGTCAATGGGGTTTGGTGAGGTATTGGGCCTAATGGACTAAGTGGCATGATTGTCCAGTCCCCATAGGATTGCTTTGATGAGTAATCATAAATGATTGTCATTAGGAGAACATCATCCACTTAGTAGCTTTGGTAATCTTCACAACATGTTTGGTAATTACCTTAAAGCATATGATTGGGGTTAATTAGGGCTTCTTTATACAAGGAGGTACATAGGGGGCCAAAACCTCAAGTCAATGGGGTTTGGAGAGGTATTGGGCTTATTGGACCCCGGTGGCATGATAGTCCAATCCCCATAGGATTGCTTTGATGAGTAATGGGAATGGATTGTGATAGGATAGGTTTAGTAATATCCAAAACATGTTTGGTAGTTACCTAAAAGCAAATGATGTAGGGTTAATTTGGGCTTTTTTGTAAAAGGAGGGATAATGGGGGCCCAAAACTCAAGCCAATGGGGTTTGGTGAGGTGTTGGTCCTAATAGACTCAGTGGCATGATTGTCCAATTCCCTTAGGATTTCTTTGATGAGTAAAGATAAATGATTGTGATTGGATAGGTTTAGTAATACCCAAAACATGTTTGATAATTACCTAAAATCGTATGATCTAGGGTTAATTTGGGCTTTCTGGTACAAGGATGGATAATGGGGGCCCAAAACTAAAGCCAATGGGGTTTGCTGAGGTATTGGTCCTAATGGACTCAGTGGCATGATTGTCAAAGCCCCATAGGTATTCTTTGATGAGTAATGATAAATGATTGTGATTGGATAGGTTTAGTAATACCCAAAACATGTCTGGTAATAACCTAAAAACATATGATTTAGGGTTAATTTGGGCTTTTTAATACAAGGAGGGACAATAGGGGCCCAAAACTCAAGTCAATGGGGTTTGGTGAGGTATTGGGCCTAATGGACTAAGTGGCATGATTGTCCAGTCCCCATAGGATTGCTTTGATGAGTAATCATAAATGATTGTCATTAGGAGAACATCATCCACTTAGTACTTTGGTAATCTTCATAACATGTTTGGTAATTACCTTAAAGCATATGATTGGGGTTAATTTGGGCTTCTTTATACAAGGAGGTACATAGAGGGCCAAAAACTCAAGTCAATGGGGTTTGGTGAGGTATTGGGCTTATTGGACCCAGTGGCATGATAGTCCGATCCCCATAGGATTGCTTTGACGATGAGTAATGGGAATTGATTGTGATAGGATAGGTTTAGTAATATCCAAAACATGTTTGGTAGTTACCTAAAAGCAAATGATCTGGGGTTAATTTGGGCTTTTTTGTAAAAGGAGGGATAATGGGGGCTCAAAACTGAAGCCAATGAGATTTGGTGAGGTATTGGTCCTAATAGACTCAAGTGGCATGATTAACCAATTCCCTTAGGATTGCTTTGATGAGTAAAGATAAATGATTGTGATTGGATAGGTTTAGTAATACCCAAAACATATTTGGTAATTACCTAAAATCGTATGATCTAGGGTTAATTTGGGCTTTTCGGTACAAGGAGGGATAATGGGGGCCCAAAACTAAAGCCAATGGGGTTTTCTGAGGTATTGGTCCTAATGGACTCTGTGGCATGATTGTCAAAGCCCCATAGGAATTCTTTGATGAGTAATGATAAATGATTGTGATTGGATAGGTTTAGTAATACCCAAAACATGTTTGGTAATTACCTAAAAACATATGATTTAGGGTTAATTTGGGCTTTTTAATACAAGGAGGGACAATAGGGGCCCAAAACTCAAGTAAATGGGGTTTGGTGAGGTATTGGGCCTAATGGAATAAGTGGCATGATTGTCCAATCCCCTAAGGATTGCTCTGTTGAGTAATGATAAATGATTGTCATTGAGAGAACATCATCCACTTAGTAGTTTGGTAGTTTTCATAACTTATTTGGTAATTACCTTAAAGCATATGATTGGGGTTAATTTGGGCTTCTTTGTACACGGAGGTACATTGGGGGCCCAAAAAACAAGTCAAAGGGGTTGGGTGAGGTATTGGGCCTAATGGACCTAGTGGCATGATTGTCCAATCCTCATAGGATTGCTCTGTTGAGTAATGATAAATGATTGTCATTAGGAGAACATCATCCACTTAGTACTTTGGTAATCTTCATAACATGTTTGGTAATTACATTAAACCATATGATTGGGGTTAGTTTGGGCTTCTTTGTACAAGGAGGTACATTGGGGGCCCAAAACACAAGTCAAAGGGGTTGGGTGAGGTATTGGGCCTAATGGACCCAGTGGCATGATTGTCCAATCCCCATAGGATTGCTTTGATGAGTAATGGGAATGGATTGTGATTAGATTGGTTTAGTAATATGCAAAACATATTTGGTAATTACCTAAATACATATGATCTATTGTTAATTTGGGCTTTTTAGTAAAAGGATGGACAATGAGGGCCCAAAACTCAAGTCAATGGGGTTTGGTGAGGTATTGGTCCTAATGGACTCAGTGGCATGATTGTCCAATTCCTATATGATTGCTTTGATGAGTAATGATAAATGATTGTGATTTGATAGGTTTAGTAATATCCAAAACTTGTTTGGTAATAACCAAACTCCTTATGATATGGCGGAAATCGAAAATTTCAAATTTGAAAAAGGATTGTTTGGTAAAAATTTGAAGTTCAAAATTTTGGCTTCCCTCCATATAATGTCCGTACTAATATCATATTATTTGCATTCTATCTATCATGTCACATTATTTTCTCTCTATAAGTGTTCTAGCTACTAGCTTCTACTTACTTCTCCAACTTTTGAGAGAATCTGCACCACTGTAGAATTCGAGTTGAGAAGAATTACAAAATTGACTAAGGTGAATATTTAGCATCTGTAATTTTTGATTATTTTGTTTTTTTTTTAAATTATATGTTATTGCGTGAAGGTTGTTGATTTCTTTGTGGTTATTTCGTGTACAAGTATGTCAAGGGAAATCTCCCTGTCAATGAACTGTGAAGAAATATATTGCGGCTGCGGTTTTCCGAGTTGCAAAGTTGAAGTCATGGACTCATGAGAATCCTGGAAGGAGATTTATGGCATGCAAATATTGGGACCGTGACACCAATTCAAGGGGGTGTGAATTTTTTAGATGGATTGATAAAGAAATTATAGATTGACAAAGGGATGTGGCAAACCAACTTCTATTTGAGAAAGAACAACTGGCAACTGAGGTTAATTTGATGAAGAATGAGAATAAGAGGCTTGTTGATGAATTAGAAAAGATGAAGCACAGGATGAGAAAGAAAAAGTTTCATCCAAGGGAAGGGTTATGTGGTATTATGTCTCTCTGTTTGGCTATTTTTGTAATAGTGAGTATTTTGATAGTGAAGATTTCTGGCTAGAAGTTGTTAAATTTGAAATACTTTGTAAATGCAACTTGAATGGAGCTTATGAAAACCAAAAGTGAAGATTTCTGTAATATTATTTGCACAATTTGGTTATTATCAAAAAAATTTATTCAATCATTACTGAAAACCAAAAATAAGTATTAGGCCAAACAAAATAAGAAGGATTCATGGTTTGGTAATTTTTATGAGTGTTTATATATAAAAATTAGGTTGTATAAGGTTCTTGGCCTATACACCCAGTGTTATATATTTCCCTAATCCCTATGTTATTTCGTTGTTGAGTTTTCGTAATTGTTTGAACTATAGTTTGGTAATTACCTGTATGAATTTTGGTAATATCTAAAACTATCCGTTTTGTGGGTAAAATACGAAAATTGAATTGTTTTAAATAATTTGTAAAACCAAGATACTAAGGGCATTATTGTACTTATGCCGACCCCTATTGCATTCAAAGAACCGCCAACTTCTCCTTCCCTTCTCTCTCCTAAAACTACCCTCATTCTCTCTCTTAAACCGTCCATCATTCTCAACTTCCTCCACTTTCTCTCTCATCAACCACACTTTCTTCTCCAAAAAAAAAAAAGTGGTTCTCTAAAAAACGCACTGCATATTCTTGGCATCATATCCGGCAACACTTTCGGCATTATTTGTTCAAGGTGAGTTTGAATGTAGCGTTTAATTTTTTAGGGCAATTTCGAACTTTTGAATAGTGGCACCATACAACTCCATTCATGATTTAAATTTTGAAATATATGATTTAAGTATTTGAATAGTGAAAATTAATGTTTTCTCTTGTGGCAACTTCGATTTTTGTTGGAATTGTGATATTTAATTATTTGTTGCTAGCACTTGATTATGTTGTTTGAATTGATAAAAGTACTTGTTTTGATATATTGGGGGGAAGAGGAAGGATTGTGTTTGAATCTTATGAATTATGCGTTTCTATTCTTTCTAACACATAAATTTTGGTGCTTACCAAAATTCTAAAAAGCATGATTTAAATATCTCAATATTGAAATTTAGGGTTATGATTTGTGGTAATTTCGACTTTTTTTGGGAATAATGGCATATAATTATTTGTTGTTGTCCTATGATTTAAGTATTTGAATAGTGAAAGTTAGGGTTTTGTTGTAAGATTAGTTTGAAATTGACAATAGAAGAAATTTGTAAGAATCTAATCATCATGTTAGTTTTAGAAAAGATGGAAGTTTGGACCATGGTGTCATTGATGAATTACAAAGATATTATTGTGATGTTTTACAGTTTGTTGTGTGCTTCTCTAAACGCTAGTGATGCCTCACCTGTGTTTGGTATTTACCTAATGTATGGTTAGTTAATATCAAACCATTTCTGAAATTGTCGTAATGTTATGAATTGTAAGTTTCAATGTAATCTGTGCTAATATTGTTTGGTTCATGTGTTTGGTGATAACTTGAATATGTTTGGTGATTGCCAAAATATTTAAGAAATTGTGATGATGTTATGAATTGTGAGTTTTCATGTAATCTATTCTATAGTATTGTTTGGTTTATGAATAGTTAATTATATCTATAATAAGTGTATGATTTTAGTTGTCTTAGCTTTTTCAATTCCCTTAACTCGTGTTTGGTAATCTATGCTAGTATTGCCTTTCTTGTGTTTGGTGATTACTTGAATATGTTTGGTGATTACCAAAATGTTTAAGAAATTGTGGTGACCATATGAATTGTGAGTTTTCATGTAATCTATTCTATAATATTGTTTGTTTTATGAATAGTTAATTACATCTATAATAAGGGTATGTTTTTAGTTGTCCTAGCCTTTTCAATTCCTTTAAGTGTGTTTGGTAATCTATGCTTGTGTTGCCCTCACTTTTGTTTGGTAATCTATGCTTGTGTTGCCCTCACTTTTGTTTGGTAATTACCTTAACATATTTGGTGCATCAAACTAATGTTGATGGATGACGAAGCCGACAGGACCCTTAAGCCTCAAGTTGATGAGCTTCCTCTTGAGACTCGTTTCCTCCACCTTGTCATTCAGCAGACCTTCAATGCTCGTATAGGGGGGAAATCAACAATAACGTGGGCTGACATGTTCATTATGTTTTGTGTCATTTCAAAGACAAAAATGAACATGCCCCGTTTCATGGTCGAGGTGATGTCCCATATAAGCAGGTCAGATGCTCGTAAGTCTTGTTTGCCCTATGGCATGTGGTTGACAAAGGTGTTTCAAAAATTTGGAGTGGATTTGAAAGGTGAGGTTGTGAAAGAATTGGAGCATGATGCATTTGACCATAAGACCATTACTAATGCTCTAGGCTTCACGTTTGATAAAGCGGTCGGTAAATGGGTGAAGGGGAGAAAGAGGGGTAAAGCTGTAGCTGACAAAGGGGATAGAAAAAGGGGCGATGGGCCAAGTGGAAGCAGCGATGAGCCAAGTGGAGAAACTTTTGCTAGAGTTATTCCATCCATTGGGAGAAATGTTGTCGAGATATTGAGTAACTCACAATATGCTTTGGTGGAGACCAAAATTGTTCAAGAAATGCTCAAACGTGCATATCCGGAACTTTTTCCCGATGATTACATGCATGGCCTAAGGAAGAGGATGCATTTGGAGGTCATGAAAGCGACCACTACAATTGGGCCTCCACAGGGAGAAGAGGAAACCGCAGATAGCGGGGATGAAAATTATGGTAATAATTATTGAATTTGTTATTTATATGGTACTTATTAGGTTATTAGGCGATTATATAATATATAATGTGGAATAAGGTAATCTGATATTGTTAGGTAATGACCTAAACATGTTTAGGAATTACCTAAAACCTAAAAAGCTGATGATTGTTCACCTGCCTAATTATAGTAATCACCAGAATCATTTTAGTCATTACCTAAGTCTTAAAAATTTAGGATTATGTTATCTGAAATAGTTTAGTAATGTCCTGAGCATGTTTAGGTATTACCTGAATGTTAAAAAGTGTAGGGTAGGTACTATGTCTTTTTCTGTCACCATTACATAATATATAAATGTGGAAGAAGGTAATCTGATATTGTTTGGTAAGGACCTAAACATGTTCAGGTATTACCTAAAACTTAAAAAGCTGATGATTGTTCATCTGCCTAATTTAGTAATCACTTTTAGTCATTACCTAAGACTTACAAATTTAGGATTATGTTATCTGATATAGTTTGGTAATGTCCTGAACATGTTTAGGTATTACCTAAATGTTATCTGATATAGTTTTGAGTGGATATTATGCCTGTTTTAGGTAAGGATTTTCAGTCGTTACGAGTTTTTATTAAACTCAGTGTATTTGATTGAATTGGTTACTGAATGTACACAGGTTCTGATCGTGCTGACGGTGATGGTAATGGTGATGGAGAAGAAGAAGAAGATGACGGAGAAGCAAGTGATACCTATGCCTCTGACCCCGAGAATTAAATTGATGTGTAATGTTTGGTGCTTGAATTATATATTTATAATATGGTTTTGTGGACATACTATTAAGTTCGTAATGTTATATATCTAGGCAGTTGTTACTATAACTTTTGTTATATACCTAGGTAGTTGTTACTATAACTTTTGTTGACATACTTACTATTAAGTTTGTAATGTTGTCTTTCCATTAGGATATATGGGTTTTGTTTGGTTTTTAAGCACGATGTTTCCTTTGCTTATTGGTATTAAAACTTATAATTACAAATTAATTAATCAATATGATATAAATGTGTGATTTCAATTTTGCATATTTGGTTATTACCTAAACTAGTTTGGTAATCACCAAATATGAACATAATGAAAACTGTATTTGTCTTTGTTAAGTTATTACCTAAACTTATTTGGTAATTACCAAACACAAAAAAAGTGGTTCTCTAAAGCCTTGGTGGTGATTATCATTTTTGTTACATTTTGTATAACATAGATATTTCTTTTTGTGATTTGAAGTTTGATTGTTTTGATAGTGTTTCTCTAAGGCCCTCTTGGTGATTATTTTATTTCACCTGAAATTGCGATTACTGTGTAAATTTTTATTTATCTGGTGATTTGGTAAGTCATCAAATAATCAACTTTTAAAAAAATAATAGCAATTTTAGGGGCAAGTTGACAATTTAAATGTAAAAGTCAATTTAATTTATTTATTATTATTATTATTTTACCCACCAAAAACATATAGCACATAAACAATTTTTTTTAGGACATAACCCATAAAATGTTTGACCTGTCAAGAATATGAATAATAGGCTTATCAGTTTGATGATGTTTGACCTCTTCAGATCAACTTAGGCACTTGTGTTGTTAAGGGATTTAGGTAATTACTAAACACATTTTGGTGATTACCAAATAGTTACAGACCAACTTATGTGTTCTGATAAGGTTTGGAATTTGGATAATTACTAAAACATTTTTGGTGATTATCAAACAATGTCAGACCCACTCCTACATTTCTAAAGAGGTTTTGGTAATTACTGAAATAATGTTGGGGATTACTAAACAATGACAGACAGTAGGCCAAAATGTATATTGAGATGGGTTTGCATAGCTTTCAAAAAGATACAAAAAAAAATCATGATCTCAAAAAGAGATACAAAAAAATCACGATTCCCAAAATGGCTGCGGGCACCAACCAATAACTAGCAATTATAACTACCAAAATATTTGGGGCCCCCAATAAAAAACTAGGGGATCCTTCTGAAAGTGAGAAACTTCATAGCACGAAATGCACTCTGCTGCTTCTCCAGATATAAATGTTCTAGGCATATGATTCTTTAGGATGTCGCTAAGTTTGGGGGAGTCGCTTGTGTCAGGTTTTTTGTGCGGAGTAACGGGAGGTGTCTTGTTCAGGTTGAATGACTTGGTTGAGCTCTCGTCCGCATTCTTCTTACACGTGGAGGGCTCATTGAACAAACATTTTTGCTTCTTCCTTTTTGGCTTACCCTTTACCTGCACTACCTTAGGATCATTTAAACCTACCAAAACTCTTGGAGATAAAATTTGGTCATTCAACTCTGGTGGAGCAGACAACTGAAGCTTGAAGAAAGCTTCCTTCAACTTTTGTGACGACTTGTACGTTCTGGAATACGCCGTACAAAGTTTTTTTGCTTCCAATGTGAGGTACGCAAATCGTCCAAGTACCGCGGCTTCGTCATTGCTCTTCAAGTTATCCATGGCCTTGCTTGGATTAGAGGTTGTCTTTGCATGTCTTGTCCATCGACGAAGAATATTTCCCACCGGAATCTCGATCAAAATAAGCACACTTCATGACAAGCAAACATGTGGCGACATGGGAAACCAACGGATTCAAACTTCATACAACAACAATACATTGTCTCAATTCTTTTATAATGAGCAACAACGTATTGTGCATCTTTGTGCTCGGTGTTTGATAGCCAATAACATGTAACTGGACCATCGGGATAGAATTGTTCAACTTGAGTATCAATCACGACGTGCATTCTTTCATACTCAAGTTCCTTACACATCAAGTCATAAGCACCCCGCGTATATATAGTTGATGCATGTTCTTTGACATTCTTTAAGACTCCTTTGACCACCGGTGTTGTGTGTTCCGTGATGTAGTCATCTTCTCGTCTCGGTGAATCTTATTCTTTTTAGTACTATGTCGTACAATGCAACAAATCTGTACAACTTTATTTTGGTTCCAAGAACAGTCTTCAAAGTGCGGTTCATTGACTCGCATCTCTCGTGTGCTTCTCATACCTATTCATTGGTTAAATAAGTGAGAACATTGTAGAGGAATAATTTAGGTAATTAGTGGAACAAGCATTAATAGTTACTTAACACGTTAGGTACTAACCAAAGTACATCAAGGTAATTACTAAACGCTCGCAATGACCTTAATGTGTAGTCAGAAGTGGTTATTGACTGTTTAGTAATCACCTATACCAGGTATGGTAATAACCTAAACATTAAAAAGCTATGCATGGAGGAAAATAATTTGGATTTGTTCTTAAGTGGTTATTGACTGTTTAGTAATCACCTAGACTAGGTATGGTAATTACCCTAAACATTAAAAAAGCTATGCATGGAGGAAAAGAATTTGGATTTGTTCTTACCGGCAAAAAAAGCGGCCATGCATATGATCTACTGTTAATTTGGGCTTTTTAGTAAAAGGAGGGACAATGAGGGCCCAAAACTCATGTCAATGGGGTTTGGTGAGGTATTGGTCCGAATGGACTCAAGTGACATGATTGTCCAATCCCTATAGGATTGCTTTGATGAGTAATGATAAATGATTATGATTGGGAGAACATCATCCACTTAGTAGCTTTGGTAATCTTCACAACATGTTTGGTAATTACCTTAAAGCATATGATTGGGGTTAATTAGGGCTTCTTTATACAAGGAGGTACATAGGGGGCCAAAACCTCAAGTCAATGGGGTTTGGAGAGGTATTGGGCTTATTGGACCCAGTGGCATGATAGTCCAATCCCCATAGGATTGCTTTGATGAGTAATGGGAATGGATTGTGATAGGATAGGTTTAGTAATATCCAAAACATGTTTGGTAGTTACCTAAAAGCAAATGATGTAGGGTTAATTTGGGCTTTTTTGTAAAAGGAGGGATAATGGGGGCCCAAAACTCAAGCCAATGGGGTTTGGTGAGGTGTTGGTCCTAATAGACTCAGTGGCATGATTGTCCAATTCCCTTAGGATTTCTTTGATGAGTAAAGATAAATGATTGTGATTGGATAGGTTTAGTAATACCCAAAACATGTTTGATAATTACCTAAAATCGTATGATCTAGGGTTAATTTGGGCTTTCTGGTACAAGGAGGGATAATGGGGGCCCAAAACTAAAGCCAATGGGGTTTGCTGAGGTATTGGTCCTAATGGACTCAGTGGCATGATTGTCAAAGCCCCATAGGTATTCTTTGATGAGTAATGATAAATGATTGTGATTGGATAGGTTTAGTAATACCCAAAACATGTCTGGTAATAACCTAAAAACATATGATTTAGGGTTAATTTGGGCTTTTTAATACAAGGAGGGACAATAGGGGCCCAAAACTCAAGTCAATGGGGTTTGGTGAGGTATTGGGCCTAATGGACTAAGTGGCATGATTGTCCAGTCCCCATAGGATTGCTTTGATGAGTAATCATAAATGATTGTCATTAGGAGAACATCATCCACTTAGTACTTTGGTAATCTTCATAACATGTTTGGTAATTACCTTAAAGCATATGATTGGGGTTAATTTGGGCTTCTTTATACAAGGAGGTACATAGAGGGCCAAAAACTCAAGTCAATGGGGTTTGGTGAGGTATTGGGCTTATTGGACCCAGTGGCATGATAGTCCGATCCCCATAGGATTGCTTTGATGAGTAATGGGAATTAATTGTGATAGGATAGGTTTAGTAATACCCAAAACATGTTTGGTAGTTACCTAAAAGCAAATGATCTGGGGTTAATTTGGGCTTTTTGTAAAAGGAGGGATAATGGGTGCTCAAAACTGAAGCCAATGAGATTTGGTGAGGTATTGGTCCTAATAGACTCAGTGGCATGATTAACCAATTCCCTTAGGATTGCTTTGATGAGTAAAGATAAATGATTGTGATTGGATAGGTTTAGTAATACCCAAAACATGTTTGGTAATTACCTAAAATCGTATGATCTAGGGTTAATTTGGGCTTTCTGGTACAAGGAGGGATAATGGGGGCCCAAAACTAAAGCCAATGGGGTTTGCTGAGGTATTGGTCCTAATGGACTCAGTGGCATGATTGTCAAAGCCCCATAGGTATTCTTTGATGAGTAATGATAAATGATTGTGATTGGATAGGTTTAGTAATACCCAAAACATGTCTGGTAATAACCTAAAAACATATGATTTAGGGTTAATTTGGGCTTTTTAATACAAGGAGGGACAATAGGGGCCCAAAACTCAAGTCAATGGGGTTTGGTGAGGTATTGGGCCTAATGGACTATGTGGCATGATTGTCCAGTCCCCATAGGATTGCTTTGATGAGTAATCATAAATGATTGTCATTAGGAGAACATCATCCACTTAGTACTTTGGTAATCTTCATAACATGTTTGGTAATTACATTAAACCATATGATTGGGGTTAGTTTGGGCTTCTTTGTACAAGGAGGTACATTGGGGGCCCAAAACACAAGTCAAAGGGGTTGGGTGAGGTATTGGGCCTAATGGACCCAGTGGCATGATTGTCCAATCCCCATAGGATTGCTTTGATGAGTAATGGGAATGGATTGTGATTAGATTGGTTTAGTAATATGCAAAACATATTTGGTAATTACCTAAATACATATGATCTATTGTTAATTTGGGCTTTTTAGTAAAAGGATGGACAATGAGGGCCCAAAACTCAAGTCAATGGGGTTTGGTGAGGTATTGGTCCTAATGGACTCAGTGGCATGATTGTCCAATTCCTATATGATTGCTTTGATGAGTAATGATAAATGATTGTGATTTGATAGGTTTAGTAATATCCAAAACTTGTTTGGTAATAACCAAACTCCTTATGATATGGCGGAAATCGAAAATTTCAAATTTGAAAAAGGATTGTTTGGTAAAAATTTGAAGTTCAAAATTTTGGCTTCCCTCCATATAATGTCCGTACTAATATCATATTATTTGCATTCTATCTATCATGTCACATTATTTTCTCTCTATAAGTGTTCTAGCTACTAGCTTCTACTTACTTCTCCAACTTTTGAGAGAATCGCACCCACCGTAGAATTCGAGTTGAGAAGAATTACAAAATTGACTAAGGTGAATATTTAGCATCTGTAATTTTTGATTATTTTGTTTTTTTTTAAATTATATGTTATTGCGTGAAGGTTGTTGATTTCTTTGTGGTTATTTCGTGTACAAGTATGTCAAGGGAAATCTCCCTGTCAATGAACTGTGAAGAAATATATTGCGACTGCGGTTTTCCAGTTGCAAAGTTGAAGTCATGGACTCATGAGAATCCTGGAAGGAGATTTATGGCATGCAAATATTGGGACCGTGACACCAATTCAAGGGGGTGTGAATTTTTTAGATGGATTGATAAAGAAATTATAGATTGACAAAGGGATGTGGCAAACCAACTTCTATTTGAGAAAGAACAACTGGCAACTGAGGTTAATTTGATGAAGAATGAGAATAAGAGGCTTGTTGATGAATTAGAAAAGATGAAGCACAGGATGAGAAAGAAAAAGTTTCATCCAAGGGAAGGGTTATGTGGTATTATGTCTCTCTGTTTGGCTATTTCTGTAATAGTGAGTATTTTGATAGTGAAGATTTCTGGCTAGAAGTTGTTAAATTTGAAATACTTTGTAAATGCAACTTGAATGGAGCTTATGAAAACCAAAAGTGAAGATTTCTGTAATATTATTTGCACAATTTGGTTATTATCAAAAAAATTTATTCAATCATTACTGAAAACCAAAAATAAGTATTAGGCCAAACAAAATAAGAAGGATTCATGGTTTGGTAATTTTTATGAGTGTTTATATATAAAAATTAGGTTGTATAAGGTTCTTGGCCTATACACCCAGTGTTATATATTTCCCTAATCCCTATGTTATTTCGTTGTTGAGTTTTCGTAATTGTTTGAACTATAGTTTGGTAATTACCTGTATGAATTTTGGTAATATCTAAAACTATCCGTTTTGTGGGTAAAATACGAAAATTGAATTGTTTTAAATAATTTGTAAAACCAAGATACTAAGGGCATTATTGTACTTATGCCGACCCCTATTGCATTCAAAGAACCGCCAACTTCTCCTTCCCTTCTCTCTCCTAAAACTACCCTCATTCTCTCTCTTAAACCGTCCATCATTCTCAACTTCCTCCACTTTCTCTCTCATCAACCACACTTTCTTCTCCAAAAAAAAACAGTGGTTCTCTAAAAAACGCACTGCATATTCTTGGCATCATATCCGGCAACACTTTCGGCATTATTTGTTCAAGGTGAGTTTGAATGTAGCGTTTAATTTTTTAGGGCAATTTCGAACTTTTGAATAGTGGCACCATACAACTCCATTCATGATTTAAATTTTGAAATATATGATTTAAGTATTTGAATAGTGAAAATTAATGTTTTCTCTTGTGGCAACTTCGATTTTTGTTGGAATTGTGATATTTAATTATTTGTTGCTAGCACTTGATTGTGTTGTTTGAATTGACAAAAGTACTTGTTTTGATATATTGGGGGGAAGAGGAAGGATTGTGTTTGAATCTTATGAATTATGCGTTTCTATTCTTTCTAACACATAAATTTTGGTGCTTACCAAAATTCTAAAAAGCATGATTTAAATATCTCAATATTGAAATTTAGGGTTATGATTTGTGGTAATTTCGACTTTTTTTGGGAATAATGGCATATAATTATTTGTTGTTGTCCTATGATTTAAGTATTTGAATAGTGAAAGTTAGGGTTTTGTTGTAAGATTAGTTTGAAATTGACAATAGAAGAAATTTGTAAGAATCTAATCATCATGTTAGTTTTAGAAAAGATGGAAGTTTGGACCATGGTGTCATTGATGAATTACAAAGATATTATTGTGATGTTTTACAGTTTGTTGTGTGCTTCTCTAAACGCTAGTGATGCCTCACCTGTGTTTGGTATTTACCTAATGTATGGTTAGTTAATATCAAACCATTTCTGAAATTGTCGTAATGTTATGAATTGTAAGTTTCAATGTAATCTGTGCTAATATTGTTTGGTTCATGTGTTTGGTGATAACTTGAATATGTTTGGTGATTGCCAAAATATTTAAGAAATTGTGATGATGTTATGAATTGTGAGTTTTCATGTAATCTATTCTATAGTATTGTTTGGTTTATGAATAGTTAATTATATCTATAATAAGTGTATGATTTTAGTTGTCTTAGCTTTTTCAATTCCCTTAACTGTGTTTGGTAATCTATGCTAGTATTGCCTTTCTTGTGTTTGGTGATTACTTGAATATGTTTGGTGATTACCAAAATGTTTAAGAAATTGTGGTGACCATATGAATTGTGAGTTTTCATGTAATCTATTCTATAATATTGTTTGTTTTATGAATAGTTAATTACATCTATAATAAGGGTATGTTTTTAGTTGTCCTAGCCTTTTCAATTCCTTTAAGTGTGTTTGGTAATCTATGCTTGTGTTGCCCTCACTTTTGTTTGGTAATCTATGCTTGTGTTGCCCTCACTTTTGTTTGGTAATTACCTTAACATATTTGGTGCATCAAACTAATGTTGATGGATGACGAAGCCGACAGGACCCTTAAGCCTCAAGTTGATGAGCTTCCTCTTGAGACTCGTTTCCTCCACCTTGTCATTCAGCAGACCTTCAATGCTCGTATAGGGGGGAAATCAACAATAACGTGGGCTGACATGTTCATTATGTTTTGTGTCATTTCAAAGACAAAAATGAACATGCCCCGTTTCATGGTCGAGGTGATGTCCCATATAAGCAGGTCAGATGCTCGTAAGTCTTGTTTGCCCTATGGCATGTGGTTGACAAAGGTGTTTCAAAAATTTGGAGTGGATTTGAAAGGTGAGGTTGTGAAAGAATTGGAGCATGATGCATTTGACCATAAGACCATTACTAATGCTCTAGGCTTCATGTTTGATAAAGCGGTCGGTAAATGGGTGAAGGGGAGAAAGAGGGGTAAAGCTGTAGCTGACAAAGGGGATAGAAAAAGGGGCGATGGGCCAAGTGGAAGGAGCGATGGGCCAAGTGGAGAAACTTTTGCTAGAGTTATTCCATCCATTGGGAGAAATGTTGTCGAGATATTGAGTAACTCACAATATGCTTTGGTGGAGACCAAAATTGTTCAAGAAATGCTCAAACGTGCATATCCGGAACTTTTTCCCGATGATTACATGCATGGCCTAAGGAAGAGGATGCATTTGGAGGTCATGAAAGCGACCACTACAATTGGGCCTCCACAGGGAGAAGAGGAAACCGCAGATAGCGGGGATGAAAATTATGGTAATAATTATTGAATTTGTTATTTATATGGTACTTATTAGGTTATTAGGCGATTATATAATATATAATGTGGAATAAGGTAATCGATATTGTTAGGTAATGACCTAAACATGTTTAGGAATTACCTAAAACCTAAAAAAGCGATGATTGTTCACCTGCCTAATTATAATAATCACCGAGAATCATTTTAGTCATTACCTAAGTCTTAAAAATTTAGGATTATGTTATCTCGAAATAGTTTAGTAATGTCCTCGAGCATGTTTAGGTATTACCCGAATGTTAAAAAGTGTAGGGTAGGTACTATGTCTTTTTCTCGTCACCATTACATAATATATAAATGTGGAAGAAGGTAATCGATATTGTTTGGTAAGGACCTAAACATGTTCGAGTATTACCTAAAACTTAAAAAGCTGATGATTGTTCATCTGCCTAATTTAGTAATCACTTTTAGTCATTACCTAAGACTTACAAATTTAGGATTATGTTATCTGATATAGTTTGGTAATGTCCTGAACATGTTTAGGTATTACCTAAATGTTATCCGATATAGTTTTGAGTGGATATTATGCCCTGTTTTAGGTAAGGATTTTCAGTCGTTACGAGTTTTTATTAAACTCGGTGTATTTGATTGAATTGGTTACTTGAATGTACACGAGGTTCGATCGTGCGACGGTGATGGTAATGGTGATGGAGAAGAAGAAGAAGATGACGGAGAAGCAAGTGATACCTATGCCTCGACCCCGAGAATTAAATTGATGTGTAATGTTTGGTGCTTGAATTATATATTTATAATATGGTTTTGTGGACATACTATTAAGTTCGTAATGTTATATATCTAGGCAGTTGTTACTATAACTTTTGTTATATACCTAGGTAGTTGTTACTATAACTTTTGTTGACATACTTACTATTAAGTTTGTAATGTTGTCTTTCCATTAGGATATATGGGTTGTGTTTGGTTTTTAAGCACGATGTTTCCTTTGCTTATTGGTATTAAAACTTATAATTACAAATTAATTAATCAATATGATATAAATGTGTGATTTCAATTTTGCATATTTGGTTATTACCTAAACTAGTTTGGTAATCACCAAATATGAACATAATGAAAACTGTATTTGTCTTTGTTAAGTTATTACCTAAACTTATTTGGTAATTACCAAACACAAAAAAAGTGGTTCTCTAAAGCCTTGGTGGTGATTATCATTTTTGTTACATTTTGTATAACATAGATATTTCTTTTTGTGATTTGAAGTTTGATTGTTTTGATAGTGTTTCTCTAAGGCCCTCTTGGTGATTATTTTATTTCACCTGAAATTGCGATTACTGTGTAAATTTTTATTTATCTGGTGATTTGGTAAGTCATCAAATAATCAACTTTTAAAATAAAAATAGCAATTTTAGGGGCAAGTTGACAATTTAAATGTAAAAGTCAATTTAATTTATTTATTATTATTATTTTACCCACCAAAAACATATAGCACATAAACAATTTTTTTTAGGACATAACCCATAAAATGTTTGACTGTCAAGAATATGAATAATAGGCTTATCGGTTTGATGATGTTTGACCTCTTGGGATCAACTTAGGCACTTGTGTTGTTAAGGGATTTAGGTAATTACTAAACACATTTTGGTGATTACCAAATAGTTACAGACCAACTTATGTGTTCTGATAAGGTTTGGAATTTGGATAATTACTAAAACATTTTTGGTGATTATCAAACAATGTCAGACCCACTCCTACATTTCTAAAGAGGTTTTGGTAATTACTGAAATAATGTTGGGGATTACTAAACAATGACAGACAGTAGGCCAAAATGTATATTGAGATGGGTTTGCATAGCTTTCAAAAAGATACAAAAAAAAATCATGATCTCAAAAAGAGATACAAAAAAATCACGATTCCCAAAATGGCTGCGGGCACCAACCAATAACTAGCAATTATAACTACCAAAATATTTGGGGCCCCCAATAAAAAACTAGGGGATCCTTCTGAAAGTGAGAAACTTCATAGCACGAAATGCACTCTGCTGCTTCTCCAGATATAAATGTTCTAGGCATATGATTCTTTAGGATGTCGCTAAGTTTGGGGGAGTCGCTTGTGTCAGGTTTTTTGTGCGGAGTAACGGGAGGTGTCTTGTTCAGGTTGAATGACTTGGTTGAGCTCTCGTCCGCATTCTTCTTACACGTGGAGGGCTCATTGAACAAACATTTTTGCTTCTTCCTTTTTGGCTTACCCTTTACCTGCACTACCTTAGGATCATTTAAACCTACCAAAACTCTTGGAGATAAAATTTGGTCATTCAACTCTGGTGGAGCAGACAACTGAAGCTTGAAGAAAGCTTCCTTCAACTTTTGTGACGACTTGTACGTTCTGGAATACGCCGTACAAAGTTTTTTTGCTTCCAATGTGAGGTACGCAAATCGTCCAAGTACCGCGGCTTCGTCATTGCTCTTCAAGTTATCCATGGCCTTGCTTGGATTAGAGGTTGTCTTTGCATGTCTTGTCCATCGACGAAGAATATTTCCCACCGGAATCTGATCAAAATAAGCACACTTCATGACAGCAAACATGTGGCGACATGGGAAACCAACGGATTCAAACTTCATACAACAACAATACATTGTCTCAATTCTTTTATAATGAGCAACAACGTATTGTGCATCTTTGTGCTCGGTGTTTGATAGCCAATAACATGTAACTGGACCATCGGGATAGAATTGTTCAACTTGAGTATCAATCACGACGTGCATTCTTTCATACTCAAGTTCCTTACACATCAAGTCATAAGCACCCCGCGTATATATAGTTGATGCATGTTCTTTGACATTCTTTAAGACTCCTTTGACCACCGGTGTTGTGTGTTCCGTGATGTAGTCATCTTCTGTCTCAGTGAATCTTATTCTTTTTAGTACTATGTCGTACAATGCAACAAATCTGTACAACTTTATTTTGGTTCCAAGAACAGTCTTCAAAGTGCGGTTCATTGACTCGCATCTCTGTGTGCTTCTCATACCTATTCATTGGTTAAATAAGTGAGAACATTGTAGAGGAATAATTTAGGTAATTAGTGGAACAAGCATTAATAGTTACTTAACACGTTAGGTACTAACCAAAGTACATCAAGGTAATTACTAAACGCTCGCAATGACCTTAATGTGTAGTCAGAAGTGGTTATTGACTGTTTAGTAATCACCTATACCAGGTATGGTAATAACCTAAACATTAAAAAGCTATGCATGGAGGAAAATAATTTGGATTTGTTCTTAAGTGGTTATTGACTGTTTAGTAATCACCTAGACTAGGTATGGTAATTACCCTAAACATTAAAAAGCTATGCATGGAGGAAAAGAATTTGGATTTGTTCTTACCGGCAAAAAACTGGCCATGCATATGATCTACTGTTAATTTGGGCTTTTTAGTAAAAGGAGGGACAATGAGGGCCCAAAACTCATGTCAATGGGGTTTGGTGAGGTATTGGTCCGAATGGACTCAGTGACATGATTGTCCAATCCCTATAGGATTGCTTTGATGAGTAATGATAAATGATTATGATTGGGAGAACATCATCCACTTAGTAGCTTTGGTAATCTTCACAACATGTTTGGTAATTACCTTAAAGCATATGATTGGGGTTAATTAGGGCTTCTTTATACAAGGAGGTACATAGGGGGCCAAAACCTCAAGTCAATGGGGTTTGGAGAGGTATTGGGCTTATTGGACCCAGTGGCATGATAGTCCAATCCCCATAGGATTGCTTTGATGAGTAATGGGAATGGATTGTGATAGGATAGGTTTAGTAATATCCAAAACATGTTTGGTAGTTACCTAAAAGCAAATGATGTAGGGTTAATTTGGGCTTTTTTGTAAAAGGAGGGATAATGGGGGCCCAAAACTGAAGCCAAAGAGATTTGGTGAGGTATTGGTCCTAATAGACTCAGAGGCATGATTAACCAATTCCCTTAGGATTGCTTTGATGAGTAAAGATAAATGATTGTGATTGGATAGGTTTAGTAATACCCAAAACATGTTTGGTAATTACCTAAAATCGTATGATCTAGGGTTAATTTGGGCTTTCTGGTACAAGGAGGGATAATGGGGGCCCAAAACTAAAGCCAATGGGGTTTTCTGAGGTATTGGTCCTAATGGACTCAGTGGCATGATTGTCAAAGCCCCATAGGAATTCTTTGATGAGTAATGATAAATGATTGTGATTGGATAGGTTTAGTAATACCCAAAACATGTCTGGTAATAACCTAAAAACATATGATTTAGGGTTAATTTGGGCTTTTTAATACAAGGAGGGACAATAGGGGCCCAAAACTCAAGTCAATGGGGTTTGGTGAGGTATTGGGCCTAATGGACTAAGTGGCATGATTGTCCAGTCCCCATAGGATTGCTTTGATGAGTAATCATAAATGATTGTCATTAGGAGAACATCATCCACTTAGTACTTTGGTAATCTTCATAACATGTTTGGTAATTACCTTAAAGCATATGATTGGGGTTAATTTGGGCTTCTTTATACAAGGAGGTACATAGAGGGCCAAAAACTCAAGTCAATGGGGTTTGGTGAGGTATTGGGCTTATTGGACCCAGTGGCATGATAGTCCGATCCCCATAGGATTGCTTTGATGAGTAATGGGAATTGATTGTGATAGGATAGGTTTAGTAATATCCAAAACATGTTTGGTAGTTACCTAAAAGCAAATGATCTGGGGTTAATTTGGGCTTTTTTGTAAAAGGAGGGATAATGGGGGCTCAAAACTGAAGCCAATGAGATTTGGTGAGGTATTGGTCCTAATAGACTCAGTGGCATGATTAACCAATTCCCTTAGGATTGCTTTGATGAGTAAAGATAAATGATTGTGATTGGATAGGTTTAGTAATACCCAAAACATATTTGGTAATTACCTAAAATCGTATGATCTAGGGTTAATTTGGGCTTTCTGGTACAAGGAGGGATAATGGGGGCCCAAAACTAAAGCCAATGGGGTTTTCTGAGGTATTGGTCCTAATGGACTCAGTGGCATGATTGTCAAAGCCCCATAGGAATTCTTTGATGAGTAATGATAAATGATTGTGATTGGATAGGTTTAGTAATACCCAAAACATGTTTGGTAACTACCTAAAAACATATGATTTAGGGTTAATTTGGGCTTTTTAATACAAGGAGGGACAATAGGGGCCCAAAACTCAAGTAAATGGGGTTTGGTGAGGTATTGGGCCTAATGGAATAAGTGGCATGATTGTCCAATCCCCTAAGGATTGCTCTGTTGAGTAATGATAAATGATTGTCATTGAGAGAACATCATCCACTTAGTAGTTTGGTAGTTTTCATAACTTATTTGGTAATTACCTTAAAGCATATGATTGGGTTTAATTTGGGCTTCTTTGTACACGGAGGTACATTGGGGGCCCAAAAAACAAGTCAAAGGGGTTGGGTGAGGTATTGGGCCTAATGGACCCAGTGGCATGATTGTCCAATCCCCATAGGATTGCTTTGATGAGTAATGGGAATGGATTGTGATTAGATTGGTTTAGTAATATGCAAAACATATTTGGTAATTACCTAAATACATATGATCTATTGTTAATTTGGGCTTTTTAGTAAAAGGATGGACAATGAGGGCCCAAAACTCAAGTCAATGGGGTTTGGTGAGGTATTGGTCCTAATGGACTCAGTGGCATGATTGTCCAATTCCTATATGATTGCTTTGATGAGTAATGATAAATGATTGTGATTTGATAGGTTTAGTAATATCCGAAACTTGTTTGGTAATAACCAAACTCCTTATGATATGGCGGAAATCGAAAATTTCAAATTTGAAAAAGGATTGTTTGGTAAAAATTTGAAGTTCAAAATTTTGGCTTCCCTCCATATAATGTCCGTACTAATATCATATTATTTGCATTCTATCTATCATGTCACATTATTTTCTCTCTATAAGTGTTCTAGCTACTAGCTTCTACTTACTTCTCCAACTTTTGAGAGAATCTGCACCACTGTAGAATTCGAGTTGAGAAGAATTACAAAATTGACTAAGGTGAATATTTAGCATCTGTAATTTTTGATTATTTTGTTTTTTTTTAAATTATATGTTATTGCGTGAAGGTTGTTGATTTCTTTGTGGTTATTTCGTGTACAAGTATGTCAAGGGAAATCTCCCTGTCAATGAACTGTGAAGAAATATATTGCGACTGCGGTTTTCCAGTTGCAAAGTTGAAGTCATGGACTCATGAGAATCCTGGAAGGAGATTTATGGCATGCAAATATTGGGACCGTGACACCAATTCAAGGGGGTGTGAATTTTTTAGATGGATTGATAAAGAAATTATAGATTGACAATGGGATGTGGCAAACCAACTTCTATTTGAGAAAGAACAACTGGCAACTGAGGTTAATTTGATGAAGAATGAGAATAAGAGGCTTGTTGATGAATTAGAAAAGATGAAGCACAGGATGAGAAAGAAAAAGTTTCATCCAAGGGAAGGGTTATGTGGTATTATGTCTCTCTGTTTGGCTATTTTTGTAATAGTGAGTATTTTGATAGTGAAGATTTCTGGCTAGAAGTTGTTAAATTTGAAATACTTTGTAAATGCAACTTGAATGGAGCTTATGAAAACCAAAAGTGAAGATTTCCGTAATATTATTTGCACAATTTGGTTATTATCAAAAAAATTTATTCAATCATTACTGAAAACCAAAAATAAGTATTAGGCCAAACAAAATAAGAAGGATTCATGGTTTGGTAATTTTTATGAGTGTTTATATATAAAAATTAGGTTGTATAAGGTTCTTGGCCTATACACCCAGTGTTATATATTTCCCTAATCCCTATGTTATTTCGTTGTTGAGTTTTCGTAATTGTTTGAACTATAGTTTGGTAATTACCGTATGAATTTTGGTAATATCTAAAACTATCCGTTTTGTGGGTAAAATACGAAAATTGAATTGTTTTAAATAATTTGTAAAACCAAGATACTAAGGGCATTATTGTACTTATGCCGACCCCTATTGCATTCAAAGAACCGCCAACTTCTCCTTCCCTTCTCTCTCCTAAAACTACCCTCATTCTCTCTCTTAAACCGTCCATCATTCTCAACTTCCTCCACTTTCTCTCTCATCAACCACACTTTCTTCTCCAAAAAAAAAAGTGGTTCTCTAAAAAACGCACTTGCATATTCTTGGCATCATATCCGGCAACACTTTCGGCATTATTTGTTCAAGGTGAGTTTGAATGTAGCGTTTAATTTTTTAGGGCAATTTCGAACTTTTGAATAGTGGCACCATACAACTCCATTCATGATTTAAATTTTGAAATATATGATTTAAGTATTTGAATAGTGAAAATTAATGTTTTCTCTTGTGGCAACTTCGATTTTTGTTGGAATTGTGATATTTAATTATTTGTTGCTAGCACTTGATTATGTTGTTTGAATTGATAAAAGTACTTGTTTTGATATATTGGGGGGAAGAGGAAGGATTGTGTTTGAATCTTATGAATTATGCGTTTCTATTCTTTCTAACACATAAATTTTGGTGCTTACCAAAATTCTGAAAAGCATGATTTAAATATCTCAATATTGAAATTTAGGGTTATGATTTGTGGTAATTTCGACTTTTTTTGGGAATAATGGCATATAATTATTTGTTGTTGTCCTATGATTTAAGTATTTGAATAGTGAAAGTTAGGGTTTTGTTGTAAGATTAGTTTGAAATTGACAATAGAAGAAATTTGTAAGAATCTAATCATCATGTTAGTTTTAGAAAAGATGGAAGTTTGGACCATGGTGTCATTGATGAATTACAAAGATATTATTGTGATGTTTTACAGTTTGTTGTGTGCTTCTCTAAACGCTAGTGATGCCTCACCTGTGTTTGGTATTTACCTAATGTATGGTTAGTGATTATCAAACCATTTCTGAAATTGTCGTAATGTTATGAATTGTAAGTTTCAATGTAATCTGTGCTAATATTGTTTGGTTCATGTGTTTGGTGATAACTTGAATATGTTTGGTGATTGCCAAAATATTTAAGAAATTGTGATGATGTTATGAATTGTGAGTTTTCATGTAATCTATTCTATAGTATTGTTTGGTTTATGAATAGTTAATTATATCTATAATAAGTGTATGATTTTAGTTGTCTTAGCTTTTTCAATTCCCTTAACTGTGTTTGGTAATCTATGCTAGTATTGCCTTTCTTGTGTTTGGTGATTACCTGAATATGTTTGGTGATTACCAAAATGTTTAAGAAATTGTGGTGACCATATGAATTGTGAGTTTTCATGTAATCTATTCTATAATATTGTTTGTTTTATGAATAGTTAATTACATCTATAATAAGGGTATGTTTTTAGTTGTCCTAGCCTTTTCAATTCCTTTAAGTGTGTTTGGTAATCTATGCTTGTGTTGCCCTCACGTTTGTTTGGTAATCTATGCTTGTGTTGCCCTCACTTTTGTTTGGTAATTACCTTAACATATTTGGTGCATCAAACTAATGTTCATGGATGACGAAGCCGACAGGACCCTTAAGCCTCAAGTTGATGAGCTTCCTCTTGAGATTCGTTTCCTCCACCTTGTCATTCAGCAGACCTTCAATGCTCGTATAGGGGGGAAATCAACAATAACGTGGGCTGACATGTTCATTATGTTTTGTGTCATTTCAAAGACAAAAATGAACATGCCCCGTTTCATGGTCGAGGTGATGTCCCATATAAGCAGGTCAGATGCTCGTAAGTCTTGTTTGCCCTATGGCATGTGGTTGACAAAGGTGTTTCAAAAATTTGGAGTGGATTTGAAAGGTGAGGTTGTGAAAGAATTGGAGCATGATGCATTTGACCATAAGACCATTACTAATGCTCTAGGCTTCACGTTTGATAAAGCGGTCGGTAAATGGGTGAAGGGGAGAAAGAGGGGTAAAGGCAGTAGGCGACAAAGGGGATAGAAAAAGGGGCGATGGGCCAAGTGGAAGGAGCGATGGGCCAAGTGGAGAAACTTTTGCTAGAGTTATTCCATCCATTGGGAGAAATGTTGTCGAGATATTGAGTAACTCACAATATGCTTTGGTGGAGACCAAAATTGTTCAAGAAATGCTCAAACGTGCATATCCGGAACTTTTTCCCGATGATTACATGCATGGCCTAAGGAAGAGGATGCATTTGGAGGTCATGAAAGCGACCACTACAATTGGGCCTCCACGAGGGAGAAGAGGAAACCGCAGATAGCGGGGATGAAAATTATGGTAATAATTATTGAATTTGTTAATTATATGGTACTTATTAGGTTATTAGGCGATTATATAATATATAATGTGGAATAAGGTAATCGATATTGTTAGGTAATGACCTAAACATGTTTAGGAATTACCTAAAACCTAAAAAAGCCGATGATTGTTCACTCCGCCTAATTATAGTAATCACCGGAATCATTTTAGTCATTACCTAAGTCTTAAAAATTTAGGATTATGTTATCTCGAAATAGTTTAGTAATGTCCCGAGCATGTTTAGGTATTACCCGAATGTTAAAAAGTGTAGGGTAGGTACTATGTCTTTTTTCTCGTCACCATTACATAATATATAAATGTGGAAGAAGGTAATCGATATTGTTTGGTAAGGACCTAAACATGTTCGGGTATTACCTAAAACTTAAAAAGCTGATGATTGTTCATCTGCCTAATTTAGTAATCACTTTTAGTCATTACCTAAGACTTACAAATTTAGGATTATGTTATCTGATATAGTTTGGTAATGTCCTGAACATGTTTAGGTATTACCTAAATGTTATCTGATATAGTTTTGAGTGGATATTATGCCTGTTTTAGGTAAGGATTTTCAGTCGTTACGAGTTTTTATTAAACTCAGTGTATTTGATTGAATTGGTTACTGAATGTACACAGGTTCTGATCGTGCTGACGGTGATGGTAATGGTGATGGGGAAGAAGAAGATGACGGAGAAGCAAGTGATACCTATGCCTCTGACCCCGAGAATTAAATTGATGTGTAATGTTTGGTGCTTGAATTATATATTTATAATATGGTTTTGTGGACATACTATTAAGTTCGTAATGTTATATATCTAGGCAGTTGTTACTATAACTTTTGTTGACATACTTACTATTAAGTTTGTAATGTTGTCTTTCCATTAGGATATATGGGTTGTGTTTGGTTTTTAAGCACGATGTTTCCTTTGCTTATTGGTATTAAAACTTATAATTACAAATTAATTAATCAATATGATATAAATGTGTGATTTCAATTTTGCATATTTGGTTATTACCTAAACTAGTTTGGTAATCACCAAATATGAACAGAATGAAAACTATATTTGTCTTTGTTAAGTTATTACCTAAACTTATTTGGTAATTACCAAACACAAAAAAAGTGGTTCTCTAAAGCCTTGGTGGTGATTATCATTTTTGTTACATTTTGTATAACATAGATATTTCTTTTTGTGATTTGAAGTTTGATTGTTTTGATAGTGTTTCTCTAAGGCCCTCTTGGTGATTATTTTATTTCACCTGAAATTGCGATTAATGTGTAAATTTTTATTTATCTGGTGATTTGGTAAGTCATCAAATAATCAACTTTTAAAAAAATAATAGCAATTTTAGGGGCAAGTTGACAATTTAAATGTAAAAGTCAATTTAATTTATTTATTATTATTATTTTACCCACCAAAAACATATAGCACATAAACAATTTTTTTTAGGACATAACCCATAAAATGTTTGACCTGTCAAGAATATGAATAATAGGCTTATCAGTTTGATGATGTTTGACCTCTTCTAATCAACTTAGGCACTTGTGTTGTTAAGGGATTTAGGTAATTACTAAACACATTTTGGTGATTACCAAATAGTTATAGACCAACTTATGTGTTCTGATAAGGTTTGGAATTTGGATAATTACTAAAACATTTTTGGTGATTATCAAACAATGTCAGACCCACTCCTACATTTCTAAAGAGGTTTTGGTAATTACTGAAATAATGTTGGGGATTACTAAACAATGACAGACAGTAGGCCAAAATGTATATTGAGATGGGTTTGCATAGCTTTCAAAAAGATACAAAAAAAAAATCATGATCTCAAAAAGAGATACAAAAAAATCATGATTCCCAAAATGGCTGCGGGCACCAACCAATAACTAGCAATTATAACTACCAAAATATTTGGGGCCCCCAATAAAAAATTAGGGGATCCCTTCGAAAGTGAGAAACTTCATAGCACGAAATGCACTCTCTTTGCTTCTCCGGATATAAATGTTCTAGGCATATGATTCTTTAGGATGTCGCTAAGTTTGGGGGAGTCGCTTGTGTCGGGTTTTTGTGCGGAGTAACGGGAGGTGTCTTGTTCAGGTTGAATGACTTGGTTGAGCTCTCGTCCGCATTCTTCTTACACGTGGAGGGGTCATTGAACAAACATTTTTGCTTCGTCCTTTTTGGCTTAACCTTTACCTGCACTACCTTAGGATCATTTAAACCTACCAAAACTCTTGGAGATAAAATTTGGTCATTCAACTCTGGTGGAGCAGACAACTGAAGCTTGAAGAAAGCTTCCTTCAACTTTTGTGACGACTTGTACGTTCTGGAATACGCCGTACAAAGTTTTTTTGATTCCAATGTGAGGTACGCAAACCGTCCAAGTACCGCGGTTTCGTCATTGCTCTTCAAGTTATCCATGGCCTTGCTTGGATTAGAGGTTGTCTTTGCATGTCTTGTCCATCGACGAAGAATATTTCCCACCGGAATCGATCAAAATAAGCACACTTCATGACAAGCAAACATGTGGCGACATGGGAAACCAACGGATTCAAACTTCATACAACAACAATACATTGTCTCAATTCTTTTATAATGAGCAACAACGTATTGTGCATCTTTGTGCTCGGTGTTTGATAGCCAATAACATGTAACTGGACCATCGGGATAGAATTGTTCAACTTGAGTATCAATCACGACGTGCATTCTTTCATACTCAAGTTCCTTACACATCAAGTCATAAGCACCCCGCGTATATATAGTTGATGCATGTTCTTTGACATTCTTTAAGACTCCTTTGACCATCGGTGTTGTGTGTTCCGTGATGTAGTCATCTTCTGTCTCAGTGAATCTTATTCTTTTTAGTACTATGTCGTACAATGCAACAAATCTGTACAACTTTATTTTGGTTCCAAGAACAGTCTTCAAAGTGCGGTTCATTGACTCGCATCTCTGTGTGCTTCTCATACCTATTCATTGGTTAAATAAGTGAGAACATTGTAGAGGAATAATTTAGGTAATTAGTGGAACAAGCATTAATAGTTACTTAACACGTTAGGTACTAACCAAAGTACATCAAGGTAATTACTAAACGCTCGCAATGACCTTAATGTGTAGTCAGAAGTGGTTATTGACTGTTTAGTAATCACCTATACCAGGTATGGTAATAACCTAAACATTAAAAAGCTATGCATGGAGGAAAATAATTTGGATTTGTTCTTAAGTGGTTATTGACTGTTTAGTAATCACCTAGACTAGGTATGGTAATTACCCTAAACATTAAAAAGCTATGCATGGAGGAAAAGAATTTGGATTTGTTCTTACCGGCAAAAAACTGGCCATGCATAAATGCTTCTCCCCATTTTTCCTTGTCATTGTACAGATCCACGGCCCATTTTTTTTCTTGCAATTTGTACTTTACAACAAGTTCACGCCACGCCTCTTCAAATTCCATATCAAGTTTTTGATTAACCTCCAACTCATCTAAGACATGTATATGTTCATTCTGCTCCGTTGACACCATGAGTCTACGTATTGTTGATACGCACTCCAATAACATCTGAATGCAAAATATTGAATATAATTACAAATCTGCATCATTAACATTTGCTACAGCCAATGCAATAATTAAAATTAAGTGGAATGCCAATGCAATCATGTGTTTGGTTATTACCTAATTATGTTTGGTGATTACCAAAACCATTCCAGAAATTGTAGTGATGTTATGAATTGGAAGTTTTCATGTAATCTATGCATGCTAGTGTTATTTGGGTTATGAATAGTTAATGATATCTATAATAAGGCTAGGTTTATATTAGTGCTAGCCTTTTCAATTCCCTTAACTGTGTTTGGTAATCTATTCAAGTGTTGCCTCACTTGTGTTTGGTGATTACCTGATACATGTTTGGGGATTACCAAAATATTCTAGAAGTTGTGGTGATGTTATGAATTGTAAGTTTTCATGTGATAATGCTAGTATTGATTGGTTTTTGAATAGTTATTGATGACAATGATAATGGTAGGTTTAAAATTGTCCTATATTTTTGAATTCCCTTAACTTTGTTAAGAAATTCTGTATATGTTTGGTAATTACCTAAATATATGCAGGTAATTACTAAACATGTTCTGTAGAAGGACATATTTATACCACTATTTATGGAAAAAATACCATTTAAAGAGAAAGGTTTTTTTGTTTTAAAAAATACCATTGAAAGAGAAAGCTATATTTAAACTTAGAATGTTTACTATCGTTCTTTTGTTGCAAAAAATATAATAAATATAATGGTTTTTAAATTTCAAAAATTTGTAGAGTTTACTTTTTATAAAAACTTTTTATTTATGTGGAACTATAATATTATAAAAGTGAAATGTTAAGCATTGATTGGTTTATCAAAGTCAAATACTACATTTATTGTTGCTACAACCATAAAAAAACAACAATAAATGCTTTAGATGATGATTATAAATGTAAGAATAGTTATATTTTGAGGATTTTGTCATTTTATGTAATGGAAGTAAAGACTCATTTTGTAATATTAACACATAATTCATAGTTTAAGAACAAAAATATAAATTTAGGATATAAAAGATCTAACCTTTTTCTTTTTAGTTGAAGGTTTCCTCCAATGGAGATTGAACTTGAGTTGTTAGAATTGACTTGAGTTGATGGGTTGTGTAACAAAAGTTTAAAGTAAGTAACAAAATAGAGGTCAAGGTATAAAAAATTATATATTATTGCTTTAACCTTTTTTTTTAAAAAAAAAAAATATTGGACATAATAAAATTTGGGGAAACCGCCCCTTTTACTCTTCTTCCCCCCTTTTTCTCTTCCCACTCTTCTTAAGTCACTGTCATTTTCTCTCTCCTCCCTAACCGCCATTTTTCTCTCTCCATCTTCCCCTGTTTTTTTCATTTCTCTCTCTCCTCCCTACGATCCACTGTAATTTTCCATTGCCGGCGTGAAAAAGCTTGCACAACTCGCCTGAAAACGCTTACCGAGGTTAGTTTTGGACCCACATTTTCATCATGTTTTGGTTAAGCTTTTATGTTCCAATCTTAGAAATGAGAGTAAGTATAGTGTTCTTCTTTTTTTTGCTTACTTGTCTATGTTTCAATGTAGTTACTTTGTGAGTTAATTATATGGTGGTGTTGGTTTGTTATAATAAGTAATTAATTTGAATTTTGCCCTAAAAAACCTTTGAGTGTTGTACAATGTTGTTTTATGGGTTTTGTGATGAAAACCATTTGAATAAAATCCACTTGTGCATGTAATTTTGAATATGTAATGATTACAAAGAGAGTTTTGGTAAATACCTTAATTTTTGGAAATGATGTATATTATTGGAGTTGTTTTATTTGTGAACTTATTTGATTTATCTTCAAAGTTTAATAAAAAATTATATCTTGTGTCACAACATATGGTGATTACCTTAAACTGATTGGTGATACCTGGAAAATGTTTGGTCCTTACCAAACTGGTGTTGGTAATTAACAAAAACGTTATGTAATTGTGATTTTTGTAAATTGTTGAGAATCTTTTAATGTTGTTAGGCACGATGTCAAAGCGAAAGCAATCCGAATCGGATGACCCAGTTATCATACCTGTTGCTAAACGGCAAACAACTATGTCGAGTTCATCCATAAGCAAGGTATGGATGAAACTAAAATTTTTTAAGAACTTTTGTTGCCTTTTTTACAAACTCTATTATTTGAGTAATTAGTAATACTTTCTAATATCCACACATAATACGTGGTCAATTTTAGGAGATCTTGAGCAGTTTGTTGAGGTCATTAAAAAGTTTCCGAGAGAAAAGAAGAACGTTTTGGTCGAACTTGGTTTTGATTTCTTGTTTTCCATAGATTGCAAGGTCATAAGGAAAACAATGTGTAAGTGGGTTATTAACCACTTCAATCCTAAAACACACATCTTAGATATTCATGGGAAGCAAACTGTAATAACCCCGACACATGTGGAGTGGTTGTTGGGGTTTAAAAGCATTGGCTTTGATATTGAGAATAAAATTCTTGACGATGATTATGAGGAAAGGTTTATGGCGTTGGCTAATATGGATGTAGATAGTATGGCCGTGAATCTACGCAAACTTGATCATGACGATAAGTTGTTCAAGGCATTGTTCACCCTCTTCATGATGACTACAATTCTTTTGCCCACTCCTGATCGCAAACCGAAGGAGGGATGGCTTCATGTTGTGGTTAACGCGGAGCTGATTCCGCAATGGAATTACGCGAAGTTTATCTTCGACACTTCAGTCAGTGAAGTGCCTAAATTTCAAGCCAACTCATCTGGTGCAAATGTTGGTGGTTGTTTCCTATTTTGGATAATAAGTATTCATTACTTTTTTGCCTCTTTTGAACACGTATAATTTGGCCTGGCATTGTTTGGTTATCACCTAAATAGTATTAGTAATTACCTAAACATTTTCAGAACACATACAGCTTTATCTGACATTGTTTGGTTATTACCAAAATTGTTTTAGTAATTACATAACACTCTTAAGAGCACAAGTATATAAGTTGGTATGACATTGTTTGGTAATCACCACAATAGTTTTAGTAATTACCTAACAATCTTCATAACACAAGTATGATAAAATGTTCAATTGTGTGGTTTACCTTGACCAATAATTATGTTTTTTAATTGTTATATGTGCAACAGTTGATTTTCGCTGAGTACTCTTGGGCTTCTGGCCTCGATGAAATTTGGAGGTTCAAGACTCCAAGAGTGGTTGACTGGAATGACGCGAACACAAAGCGCTTGAATGACGCCGTCGTTCAGTTGCAAGATTCTTACAAAACCCCGAAAGTTAGTTTGTAAATGATCATTAAGTCATTGAGTTGCAAGTTGTTTTTTGACAATGTATTGAAGTAAATGTTTATGGTTTTGTTAATCTCAGTTGATGCAGAAGATTGAAAATGAGAAGGAGTTCATCAAAGGAAATTTGCCGAGCGATTTCGCGGCAAATAGCTTGAAGATGCAATTTGTCATATTGAATAAAATTGAACAACTATCGCAGAATTTTAACCAAATGTTCAAATGGATGCTTGAAGGTCCGTGCTCTTAGTAGTATAATTCATGCCTAATATGTTATGATTGCATTAATTTCGGTTCTTTGGTTGTTAAATGAGATGCAAATTTCTTATGTGGATTGTAGTTATAATAGTGTAGGTTGATATTTCAAAAGTTGTGTTGCCTAAAATTTATAGAAATGAGGAATAAGGTAATCTAATATTGTTTGGTAATGACATAAACATGTTTAGGCACTACTTAAAACTTAAAAAGGTGATAGGTCATATGCCAAAGTTTAGCAATTACCCAAATACAGTTAGTCATTACTTAAGATTGAAAATTTTAGGATTATGTGATCTGAAATAGTTTAGTAATGTCCTCAACAAGTTTAGGTATTACCTAAATATTAAAAAGTATCTGATTAGGTTATGAGTTTATGTTTGGTACTTACCAAACGTAGTCCGGTGATTACCTTTGACTACATGTACTTATTTAAGTGATTACCTGAGTTTCTTTTGGTTACTACCCAATATGGTCAGTAGGTGGACATATATTCTAATTTTTTTTATTGTATCTGATGGAGCGTTTTTATAAATGAGAGAAGTTTTAGCTTTGATCTTTGTTATTTGATTGTTTCTAATCTTATCATTTGATTCTTTATCAAGAACAAAGCAGTAAACAGGTTGCCCAAAACTCAGATGGTGATGATGATGGAGGTAATGATGAAGAATTCAGTGATGTCAGCCCTATGTCTAAGAGTGAGAAAGCTGGCACGGATTCTGCTGGTGAGAGCGATGACGAGGAGTTGCAGAAGCCGACTCAACGCAAAAAGAAGTTGACATTTGCCAATCAACCTCAGGAAAGTAAGACGCCCAAAAAGGGTAAGACACCAACAAAGAGTGATTGGAAGGTGACACCTAAATCCAAAAAAACACGTCAACTGCCTAAAGAAACTGAGAAGGGCAAGAAAACTAAAAAAGGAGAGGAGGATGTAATTTCTGTTGAGGAGATTGGTGATGTTGATGTTGCGTCCTTAGTTAAAAGCAACCCTATTCTCTCAATTAAGGGTGTTGAAGAGAAAGAAAGAAGTGAGAAACAAAGCAATGTGAAGGGGAAAGAAAAAAAAGAGGCACCAAAAAAGAAACAACAGGTTTATAAGAAGAAAGAGGAAGAAAAGAAGGTAGAGCAGAAGACAGGAAAACAGAAAAAGGTGGAACAAAAGAAGGTAGAGGAAGAGAAGAAGCATGAGGCAAGATCAAAGAAAAAGGAGGAAGAGAATAAGGAAGAGAAGGAGGAAAAGAAGGTTGAGGAGGAGGAAGATGAAGAAACGAAGGCTGAGGCAGAGGGAGATGGAAAGAAGGACAAGAAAAATGAACCACACGATGATGATGACAATGGGTCAGGAAAAGGCAATGGTGTAGGTGGGACTTCATCTGAGAATAAGCCCGAGGAAAGCTCTGAGCCTCCTATGGGGCAAGAGGCTGGGCCTAATCCTTCAGAAGACACTACCAAAGCACCAACTGATGAGGACAAAGATAAAGACCCTACTGTGAAGGGAAAGAAAAAAACAATTCTCAAGGTACATTTTTCACATCGTTACTATTTGGTAATAACCTAAAAGTGTTAAGGTAGTAAGTAAAAATTAGTGATTCTATTTTGGTTATAACCTAAAGATGTTTCGGTGATGACTTAACATGACAGGACCTGAGTTTTCACTTTCATACAATTTGGTTATAAATGTCTTGGTACTTCCCAGACATGACTCATTCATCTTTCTTACTGTTTGGTGATTACCTAAAGTGGTTTAAGTAATATTCAAACAGGAATGATTCAACTTTTATCATTACCCAAACTTATTTAGGTAATAACTGAACATAGACATAAATACAGTTTTCACTATTTTCCTGTTTGGTGATTACCAAACAGGTTTAGGTAATAACCAAACACAACCGTTTCTTGTTTACAAGTAATAAAAAATTCTTCATCAATGATTGCATTTAGGATGAGGTGAAGTGGAATTTCAAGATCAGGATTGCCACAATCCGTCACATATTGCACGGATTAGAAAAGACTCAGAAGGCTATTGTGGAGTATGTGTTTGATGACACAAAGGACATGGAGTACGTTTTTGTGATAATTCTTTTATGACATTATTTCTTTGCTTCTCATTGCTGTTTAATGTAAGGTGATTTTGTTTGTTTGGCAAGCAGTGAGTTATTAGTTGATTCTGAGTGGATCCAGGCCACACGTTCCGACCTCCGGACTTTATATCCTACGACGCTTGTCACGGAAACGGTATGAGCATCTAGGTGACTCCATTAATTACACATAAACAAAATAGTTAACTGATATTTAGCACACATGCAGGCAATCAATGTAGCTGGGGTTAGAGTGAGTGTGAAAAACCCATCTTCATTCTACATCCCGACAACATTCCGAGTACGTTATTTATATAGAAAATGTTTTCATCTTTTATTTTCCTTATCATTTTAAATTATTTAGTTTGTTTATTTTCTTTACCTTAAACTTTTTTATTATTAACTATGTGTTATTTTCGTTAAGTACATGGATCCGGCACAATATGATAAGAAAGAACGGGCTGATGGGAAGCAAGGACTATTGCCGTATAATCCACTTGTTAAGACGACTTACCTTCCTACAACACTTGGTTGATGCCGTCAGGTATACACTATGCACTCCTTATGCAAAAGATCTATTTGCTAACTTCTCTTTTAATGGGGTCCCAATATTTATGATGTAGTTTCTTGTTCCTCTGTGGTTGCCGGACCCAAATCATTGGTTCCTAATTATTATCTCATTGCCGCAATGTTGTACATACTTCTTTGATTCGGATCAGGGGGCAAATTCTAAAAAGCGGTTTAAGTATGCCGGGGAGCAGGTGTAACTCCGAAACAAAACTTATTAGTACTTTATACGAAGGGTTAATATTTTCAGGCGTTTAAAATTTTTTTATTTGACCAACGTAGGTGAAGAAGTTGTCTGAATTTATGTCGACTGGGAAGAAGGATGCATACAGCAGGAAGATCGAGGATATGCCTAATTGGCCACTGAAATCTATGCGTATTCCAGTTCAGGAAAATGGGTAATATTCCAATCACATATAATTGGTCACTAAAATCTTAGTGTGCTAGTGTGAACATAGTGATCTTGGGTTTAAGAAATCATGTTAATTAATTGTGAAATTATTGTCAGATATGATTGTGGGATGTATGTCATTAAGCTGCTGGAGACAAAGGAATTTGGAGGTTGGAACAGCCCTCAACATTTTAAGGTAGTAGTTTGGGGTTATTTGGTAATTACCATAACATGTTTAATTACTACCAATCCATAACTCTTTACTTGGTTATCTTGCACTCTTAGGTAATGACCTATAGTTTTTCAGTCATTACCTAACACCAAATTGTTTTTCATAAAAGGTGTTTCATTAACTTGGTTCTTGTTGTCTTAATGTAGGATATCGACAGGTACCGCATCGACACCTTAATCGATGCCTTTTGCTGGGAGCATAATACTCTCAGAGATGAGGTTGTGGCCAACGCATTATTTCCCTAAAAAACTATTTTCGTGGTTGTGGTTTGGATAATATTTATGAACTTCAGTTTCTGGTTTGGATAATTATTATTAACAAGACATATGTTTGGATATTATTTAAACTTTTCGATGTAATTTGTTAATGACTATGATGTTTGATGTTATATCCTAACACTGATGGGATGTTAGTTTAGTATATAATATGGATGTTTTAGTGTGCATAATGCATGTGGTGGATAATGTATTCATGATTTGAAGCAAACATTTCATAACCTAAAAAAATAACCTTCAAATCCTTCGGAAACTTTAAGTAATTACTATAAGGGGTTCCTGTAATGACCAAATTTTAACAGAAACTAAGAGAAGTCTCATAACCGTCAATTCCAAAGTATATTAAAAATAAACAATTTAAAATCAACAATCCTAAGTACAAATTAATCAATTTGATATAAATGTGTTAATCCAAATAACCCAAATAGAGTTATAAATTCATAACATGTAAGAGATTAGAATGTCTTAGTGAGTTTGGTAATGCCCAAAATAGTTTTGGTAATTACCTAAAGCATATGATATGGGGTTCATTTGGGGCCCATAAATGAATTCAATGGGGTTTGGTGAAATATTGGAGAACACCCTCCACTTAATATGTTTAGTAATGCCCAACACGTTTTTGGTAATTTCCAAACATCATATAATAATAAAAGGAGAAGGTAATCAATAATTAAACATAAAAGGACAAAGCGTAGCATACAATGTTTCGCTTATGACAATAGTCAAAGTTGGTAGTCACCTAAATCTTTTACATTAAAACAACTTAATTAGGCCTATTTACACAAAATTGACAGTGTAGCATCAAAAGTTTAGGTAATGACCATATCAGGTGAGGTAATTACCTAAACTTTTACATATGAACTATTTAATTCGATCTACTAAAGGACATTGGCATATGTATACATACAAAAGTAAACCAACTCCAATTACAAAAGTACTACAAAGGCCTATTTACACAAAAAATTGACACCGTGTAACATCAAAAGTTTAGGTAATAACCATACACTAGTGAGGTGATTACCTAAACTTTTACATATGAACTGTTTTTTTTACGGCCATTGCCAACGTACTTCGAGCGACAATATCGATCTATATCAATTTTGTTATGTTTGTTTCTTAGAATTATGGCTATAGCGCGTAAACGTTCGACACGCATTGCTTTTGTCTGCACAGAAAGTTACACAAGTTACTATAATAAGATCATGCAACAAAGTCAAATATATACATTTACAATGCGTACAGTGTAATAAATGGTTGGAATGACGTTCACATCACTGCAGTGGATGTACTTAATCACGTACATTCCACAATCATGGCTACAAAAAGAACAAGTCCATAAGTCTATCTTATATACAATGTGAAAGATAAGAGAGTTCAAAATTTTGTATTACGCACGCATTCGGTTGTCGTGTACATGGTGGATATTCGTAAGTGAAATGTTTCATGTCCACGAACAAGGGCGCCAAACGGTGACCTTCAAGCCTTTCCGAAGTTGCAGACATCTGATGCAAAACAAAATAGGGAAAAACAACTGTTACCACACATTGCTAGGGCTCTGTCTTGCTTTGGTAATTACCGAAACTGTAATAAGTACAAATTTGAGTACCATGTCCATGACTGTCACAAGCCGATGGTTCGATTTGTAAAGAGAATCCATAATGTACACCTTTTTCTTACGTAAGTCAACGATCGTCAAGAACCAATGCTCATGCTTCACATCAAGCAAAGGAATATACACCTATAAACAAGTCACAAGCAACGTTTAGTAAAACTCAAATGAAGCCACGTAAAGAAACACACATAGTAATGTTTAGTACAAACCTCTTCAATACTACTTAAGTCAGTTGGGAGATAAAAATTTAACCAAGCAGCAAAGGTGTCCAAAAGGGTCTTGCTACAACCATTAAAGCCAGTCCGTTCATCTTGTTGTAACAGAACAACCTACAAAATATAAATTTTGTCGGTGCTAATAATTCTATAATAACCTTAAAATTTTGTCGACGACCTCACCATGAATATACTTGGAAGAATTAATTTTTGGCTTTTTTCCTCAATCCGGGTCAGTTGTAAGTCATACATATACACATCAAGGAACTGTTGAAAACCAACACTAATAAGTATCAGACTAATTGCCAAAACCTTTTGACATGTTAAACTGGTGTTCTGACAGTGTTAGATAATGACCAAAAGAATTTCGGGTCATTACCTTAAGACTGAAGTCATTACCCAAACTCATGTCAAACAAAACTACCATGTGACCCAAATAATTTGGGTAATACTCAAACCATCATTTGTAATTACCAAACAATATCAGGACACCATTTTCTGTTCTGAATAGGTTTAGGTATTCACCAAAACATGTTTGGGTGATCATCAAACACTATCAGACCACAAGATCCCCAAACTTGTGTAAAAGGAAAAAAAAAATTGGATGACCATATGTACCTGAGTGCTTAGCCAATGATCTGGGTATACGCAAAAACATTCATAGGCAGAAAGAAAACTCCAAAACTGTTGTGGCCGGTAAATAGTTTCATTTGACGGCCCTTTCAATATGTTCTTACAAATATTTCTTTCAATCGGGTCCAAAGAAGGTAAGTACTCTTCGAAAAATTGAAGCGGCCTACCACTTTTTTGTGGCGTAAATGACGGGTCGACAAAATCTTCATTCGTCTTGAACATGCCATTGTTAAGGGCCTTATTAAATAATTTAAGTTGTTGCCCAACCGCTTTCTCTTTAGCATTTTCCTACAATTCGAGGCATGGTTTGTTGGATTGTATTAGTTTGCGTACTAATTAAATAAATAGGCAGATATGAGAAAAATTAATTTTATACCGATGATTCTTCGGTGTCACTCCCACCTTCTTCTGATATCTTAACCTTTTCCGGTCCTGATCTTTTTGCCTACCATAATGGAGACAAATAACAAATAAAATAACATCAACTTAAGTTAGTAAACATACATCGATGGCATCCATTACCTTCAACGCCTCGATGTTAGTAATATTCCGAATTCAAATAAAAGACAAATACCAAACACAACTCGGCCATAAAAACATGACCTTAATTAAGAGTATCCAACTCATTTGTTTACTTGTTACAACTCCGGCTTCAAATACTTTGGGTCATATAACCCTTCACGCATTCACAATACATGAAAATAATGGCTTCAAAATTTTGGTCATTACCAAATCAATCTAAATTTGTTTACTTGTTACAACTATGGCCTGAAAACTTTGGGGGTCATATAACCCATCACACATTCAGCAAATCCAATAACAAATACTAGCATATAAACATATGGTAATGACCAAATACAAATTTGGTCATTACCAAAAAATTATGTGTATGGATAAAATAAGAACCAATTAAAAAAATACTATTCATACGCTGCTCATTAACTTTTCTTCATCCACCTCGAGGGGTGGTTTTTTTCCTGAACTTTTTTTCGCCTGAGTGGTCTTTTTCGCATTCGGGGGTGTTTTTGTCACATTTACTTTTTTGGTGCTCTTCTTCGGAGTAACCTCCTTTGAAGGCGTATCCAAATCACTTGCTACACCATCTTCTTCTTTCTCAATCTTGGCTTTTTTGGTAGTCTTTTTTGGCGTCAACTTCTCTATTGGCATGTCCCGAAGAGTTTCCAAACCAAAGATAGGTTCGGGACGAACAAAGCGAATTTCCTTCATGCTAAACGATGATCTAACTTGCACACTAGGCACAAAAGTCTCGTCATCATTGTCAATATCCAACTTACGCTTTGCACATTTAAGCGTATCACTAAGTATGGGAGATAGAAACGGAGAACACATCTTATCTCTGTGTGTTTTCGGTTGAGTGGGGACAGTTCGGACATCGTTCAAGATTTCGTCTTTTTCCATTCCCCCATCATTACCTTGTGATACATTGTTGGTATCAACATCATTCCCATCCTTCTCACGTGCCTTTTCTTTATCTTCTGGAGGTACGGTTGAGATTACCTTCTCTAATGCAACCTCCATGTGCACCACCTTTGAGAATATAGCATCCATCTTTGAGAGGATTCTTTTTAGAGATTCTTCTACCATTCCAATCCGTTGTTAACAAAAATATTTCAATCAATGAGCCTTTCATATCATCATTTGAATTCAATTCAATCATTTGAAAGGAAAAAAATTAAAAAAAACATTGCAACATTTTACACCGATGCAACCTTGTCATATAACCACATAAAACCTCATGGATTAGGTTATCAATGAAGCATATCTTAAGCATACAAATCCATCATCATATATGTTATAGTCACATAATTTGAGGCCATTGGCCAAGTCAATTACTAATTTAGGTGATGCCCTAAAATGTTTGGAAATAACCTAATCTGATTAGGTGCTTACGTAAAATATTTGGAAATGACCTAATCTGATTAGGTGATTACCTAACATATTTGGAAATAACCTAACCTGATTTCCTAAAACATGTTTGAGAATTACCTACAAGTATATGATCTAGGGTTAATTTGGGCTTTTTAGTACAAGGACAGACAATGGGGGCCAAAAACTTAAGTCAGTGGCGTTTGGTGAGGTATTAGGCTTAATGGACTCAGTGGCATGGTTGTCCAATCCTCATAGGATTGCTTTGATTAGTAATGGGAATGGATTGTGATTGGTAGAACATCCTCCACTTAGTAGGTTTGGTCATGGCCAAAACATGTTTGATAATTACCTAAAAGCATATGATATGGGGTTATATGCTATAGTCACATGATTTGAGGCCATTGCCCAAGACAATGATTTTTTTTGGTAATGCCCTAAAATGGTTTAGGTAATGACCTAAAAGGTTTGGTAATATCCTAATCTAATTAGGTGATTACCTAACATATATAGTGTTTGTATTAGGTAATGACCAAAATATACTTTAGTAATTACCTAAACCCTGCATTAAGTTGCACAAAAAACAAGTGACATTCCACTATAATGGAGAGGATTCTTTCTAGAGATTGTTCGACCATTCCAATATGTTGTTCACATAAACATTTGATCGATGAACCTTTCATATCAAAAAAATTCAATTTAATCATTTTAAAGCAAAAGAAAAGGGAAAAATGCAACGTTTTACCCCGATGCAATCTTACCATTTAAACCACACAAAATATCATGGATTAGGTCATCAATAACCCACATCATATATGTTATAGTCACATGATTTGAGGCCATTGTCGAAGACAATTATTATTTTAGGTGATGAACTAAAACATTTGGTAATAACCTAATCTAATTAGGTGATTACCTAACCCAGCAGAAACATGCACAAAAAACTAGTGACATTCCACTACAATTGAGAGGATTCTTTTTAGAGATTCTTCTTCCATTCCAATCCGCTGTAAACCTAAACAATTTTATCAATGAACCTTTCAAGTCATCAAAGTCATTCAATTCAATCATTTGAAAGCAAAAGAAAAGGAAAAAAAGGCAACGTTTTACCCCGATGCAATCTTAACATATAATCAACTTACAACCTCATGGATTAAGTTATCAATAACCCACATCTTAACCATACAATTCCCTCATCATATATGTTATAGTCACATGATTTGAAGCCATTGCCCAAGAAAATTATTATTTTAGGTAATGCCCTAAAATAGTTTAGATAATGACCTAAAAGTTTTGGCAATATCCTTATCTAATTTGGTGATTACCTAACATATATATTGGTTGTATTAGGTCATGACCAAAATATCTTTAGTAATTACCTAAATCTTGCATTAACTTGCACAAACTATAAGTGACATTCCACCACAATGGAGAGGATTCTATTTAGAGATTGTTCGACCATTTCAATCCGCTGTTCACATAAACATTCTATTGATGAACCTTTCATATCACAAAAGTCATTCAATTCAGTCATTTGAAAGCAAAAGAAAAAGGAAATAACACAACATTCTACCCCGATGCACTCTTATCATATAAACCACTTAAAACCTCATGGATTAAGTTATCATTAACCCACATCTTAACCATACAATTCCCTCATCATATATGTTATAGTCACATGATTTGAGGCTATTGCCCTAGAAAATTATTATTTTAGGAAATGCCCTAAAATGGTTTAGATAATGACCTAAAAGTTATGGTAATATCCTAATCTAATTAGGTAATTACCTAAATCTTGCATTAACTTGCACAAAATACAAGTGACATTCCACTACAATGGAGAGGATTCTTTTTAGAGATTGTTCGACCATTTCAATCCGCTGTTCACATAAACATTCTATCGATGAACCTTTCATATCACAAAAGTAATTTAATCCAATTATTTGTAAGCAAAAGAAAGGGGAAAAAATACAACGTTTTACCCCGACGCACTCTTATCTTATAAACCACATAAAATCTCATGGATTAGGTTATCAGTAACCCACATCTTAACCAGACAATTCCCTCATCATATATGTTATATTCACATAATTTGAGGTCATTGTTCAAGACAATTATTATTTTAGGTAATGCCCTAAAATCGTTTAGGTAATGACCTAAGAAATTTGGTAATATCCTAATCTAATTAGGTGATTACCTAACACATATAGTGGTTATGTTAGGTCATGGCCAAAATATCTTTAGTAATTACCTATTCCCTGCAATAACTTGCACAAAAAATAAGTGACATTCCACTACAATGGAGAGGATTCTTTTGAGAGATTGTTCGACCATTTCAATCCGCTATTCACATAAACATTCTATCGATGAACCTTTCATATCACAAAAGTCATTCAATTCAATCATTTGAAAGCAAAAGAAAAAGGAAAAAATGCAATGTTTAACCCCGATGCAATCTTATCTTATAAACCACATAAAATCTCATGGATTAGGTTATTAGTAACCCACGTCTTAATGTTATAGTCACATGATTTGAGGTCATTGCTCAAGACAATTATTAATTTAGGTAATGCCCTAAAATGGTTTAGGTAATGACCTAAGAATTTTGGTAATATCCTAATTTAATTAGGTGATTACCTAACATATATAGTGGTTATGTTAGGTCATGACCAAAATATCTTTAGTAATTACCTATACCCTGCACTAACTTGCTCAAAACTGCAATGGAGGTCCCTAAAATGCTACAAATTTGTTTCATCTGATTGCTAAACTAAAGTATGATCTATGCAACAAATGTAACCTAATAAAAGTGTGAAGTGCATTGATTTATTGCCATTATCTTACAAACCTTAAATTTATTTTTGGTTATGTCCAAAATATGTTTAGTAATTACCAAAACATCTTTAAGTTTGGTCATATCCAAAATATCCTTAGTAATCACCAAACAACTCCAATATCTTAGACTAAAAACCACCTCAACCTCCCATGGAGGTCGCGAAAAACCAGAATTTTTTTTGCATCATAGCTAAACTAAAGTATGAACTACTCAAATGTAACAACAAATTGTCGCATAAAAGTGTGAAGTGCGTTGATTTAGAGAAATTTAGTCACCAATACCGTCATTTTTTTCCTTAAAACCCTACATTTTTTTGGGGAAATTTTTCCAAATTTGCAAGATTAATCTTAATCAAACACACAAATGAAGATAGAAAATCATTAATTTGTTACTATATACGAAATATTCAAGTAAACTTACATCCATTTCATCGACGGGTGAAGAGTTTAGATCGAAATCCATGGATTTGAAGGTTTTTGGGGTGAAGAGTTCAACAATGGAGGTGAAGGTTTTTGGGGCGAAATGGAGGTGAAGAATGGGTCGAAATGGAGGAACAAGATGGAAGATAGGGTCGAAATTGAGGGAGAAGGTGGAAGAATGAGTCGAATTTGGGAGAATTTCGGTTGACAATGGTGGATTTGGTGAAGAACATGAAGAACATGAAGAACAAGGAGGAGAGAGAAAATGGGTAAAAAAAAATTTGGCTCCAAAATTTTTTTCCATAAGTAAAATACTGTTTGGAACCCAAAAAAAAAATTCGGATTTTTTGAATTTTTTTTTTTTAATATTTTCATGATTTTTGGTAAATAAACAAAATGAAAAGAAATGAAAATAAATAAGTTTTGGCAATTAAAAAAAAGGGAAAAGAAATGGCAAAAGGGACCCACTAACAAAAATGGGTGGCTCACATTGATTTGTTTCAATGGTCTTTTTTGAAAAAAGACCATGGTAGAATCATCAAAAGAGGAGATAGCACAAGAGGATATAAAATAACAATAGGACGCACAATAGGAGAGGGATGGAAGTCTCACAGCAGTTATGCAACAGTCGAGGGGATACATTCGCACCAGATAGCAGAGAATACGGAGACGAGAGGTGACGAACAACAGAAGACGCACTACAGAGGAAGAATGCATCAGCGAGAGCACGAAGCGTTCATCTGATTCGTCATATGAATCTATAGTTTATCTCTCTTTTCTCTTCGTTTATGTTCATCAGTTATTATGTTTAATTTCAGTTTTTTTACTTTCAATTAGTTGGGTTAATTTAGTTTCAATGTCTAGCTAAATTTCTATATTCTAGGACTAGATGTATTCTTTTAATTTTCTGTCAATGGATTGAATTATTGTTGGGTTAGTTTAATTTAAATTGCAATTTGATAATCTTGAGTTCAATTGCTTACTTTTGATAAGGGCCCTATCAATTGTATGTTTAAGGTATTGGATTATTAGCGGAAGTGAATTTTCAATACTAGTTCATGGGATTATTAAACGCTAAGTAGTGTAATTTTAGGAATAGTTATACTCTTATGGTGGTCTTTTATATGAATTCTTATTTTTAATGAGTTTGTTCTAAATTTTATGACCACGGAAGTAGGCATAAGTTTAGTATTCAAATATACGTTTTCCGCCTTGGAAGAGGGGATAATATACATTAGGAATTCGACCATTGCGATCTAATTATCTCACCCTACAATTAGTTTAATTTCATTGTAGAAGTTAATTGCCGAAATCTAAGTCCTAGAACTATTTCTCATAATTGATTCTTACCTATTGTTTGACGTTTTTAGTGTTAGAATTAGTAGTAGTTCATATTATTTTAGTTTAGTTATTATCACTATTCACATTACCCGAATCATCTAAATAATATTAGATTTCCTTAATTTGGTAGTTGATCATACCTCCTTGTGGGAAACGATATCTTGCTTACCCTATATTTACTTTAATTGACCCGTACACTTGCGGTATTTTAAGGTACTTTTAGAACCGACCAGACGGTAGGAGGTACGTGAATTGAATGCACCGCCTCCTGAGCATTTTCATGTCGGGCCGCCTCTGATGAGGTATTAACCTCATCCATTTGTCGCTCATCTCGAATTTCTTCGAGATATACATTGCTCCCACTTATTTTTATGGAAATAAACTCCTTTTCCAGAAAGACAACATGACGAGCAACAAATACTTTGTTTTCGCTTTGGTTGTAGAAGTAGTATCCCTTAATCTCTTTTGGGTAACCCACGAATAGACATTTATCGGTTTTGGGTGAAAGCTTATCACAAAAGTAAACGTTTTACATAAGCATCACAACCCCATATCCTTAGAAAATACAATTTTGGAACGTTTCCAGTCCACATTTCATACGGTGTCTTTTCAACTGCTTTAGATGGTGCTTTTTTAAGTGTGAATGCCGCTGTTTCAAGAGAAAATCCCTAGAATGAAATTGGAAGATCAACAAGACTCATCATGGATCGCACCATATCAAGTAGAGTACGATACCTTCTTTCAGAAACGCCATTTAGCTGTGGTTTTCCTGGTGGAGTCCATTGTGAAAGTATTCCACAATCCTTCAAATGATCACCAAATTAAATTTGAGATAAATATTCACCACCACGATCGGATCGCAATGCCTTAATTTTTTTTTCTCAAGTTCGTTTTGTACTTCATTATGGAATTCCTTAAATTTTTCAAAGGATTTCGACTTTTGCCGCATGAGGTAAACAAATCAAAATCTACTTACATCACCGGTAAAAGTAATGAAGTAACTGTACCCTCCCCTAGCCAAATTACTCATAGGTCCACACACATCCATATGTATGAAGGCTAAAAGGTCATTGGCCCTCTCACTTGAACCTGTGAAAGGAGACTTTGTCATTTTCCCCATCAAGCAAAACTCACAAGTATCAAATGATTCGAAATCAAATGATTTGAGAATTCCATCTCTATGAAGCTTCTCAATACGCTTTGAGCTTATGTGGCCTAATCAACAATGCCATTGGTATGTAGGGTTTGAATCATTTGCTTTATGTTTCTTGCTGTCTATGTTATAGATCTGGGTTTCTAAGTCTAGCACATATAAACCATTGGATAACTCAGCGGAGACATAGAACATATCATTCAAATACGCAAAACAACAATTGTTTTTTATTGTAAATGAATAACCTTCGGATACCAAAACAGGAATCGAAATAATGTTCTTTGTGATAGCAGGAACATAATAACAATTATTAAGTTCTAAAACTAATCGTGAAGGTAAAAGTAGACTATATACTTCCACTGCCAATGTAGCACCTCGTGCTCCATTGCCAACGCCAAGATCTACTTCTCCCTTTCCCAATGTTCTATGATATGTCTATTTTATATAGAGTTTTTTCCCCCTTCCCTCATTGATTATTGGTCTTAATTGCGCTCTTCGGAGCCATTTTTAGTACTAATGTGTTTCTTGTAGGATGTTTGTAGTTTCAGGACGATTAATGTTTGATGCATTTCCTACTCATTTATACTCCTACAAGAGATGATGCACTTTCGAGAGTTCGAGCATTTCATTTAGGTTGAATTCTACAATTCAAGAGCTTTCCAACAAGTGGTCATTTGCTTAATTCCGAAAATTAACGCAAAAGTTATGGCACGTTGAAGATTGGAAGTTGGGCGTCTAGAACCTGAAGACCGCCCGGTCGGGCGATTCTCGCCCCAGCCGGTCGCGCGACTTTGCCTTAGCCACTTTTTCAGATTGAAAAGGAAGCAAGAAAATAATCCTTGCTGGCCCGACCGGGCGAAATCCGCCCGGGTTGGGCGGATCGTGCAGCTGAAGAACGCCCGACCGGGCGTGACGAAGCAAACATAACACCTGGCGACCGCCCGGTTGGGCGGATCGTTTTTTAATGATTTTGCAGCGCGTGTCGCGCTGGCTCTTATTTTCATATAAATACTTTTCCTTTTAGGGTTGAAAGACCACGGGTTTTACATGATAGTTTCAGTTTTAGTTTTCTAAGCACACTTTAATTACTCAAGAACCATAGTATTACTCTTTGCCATTTTTACATTGGATTTTCAATAGAAGTTTGGATTTTTGCAAGATTGTTCTACATTGGTTTTTCTTCTCTTCTCTTGTTATTCTTATTCAATCTTTGATTATTGATTCACCATGTTTACTTGTTTCATCATGAATATGTTTTCTTTAATTATGATTGAGTAGTTTAATTCTAGGGTTAAGGGGATCCATGAATATTTATGAAGGGATGTTTATAAAGTATTGATTTTTGATGATGTATGTCGATTCCTATTCAATGTATTATCTCTATTCAATCCGATTTGGCCATATTTGATTGTTATAGTATTGCAATATTAGGTTATGCACCGAGAGGTATAAACTTGATATTAAGGCTAGTTTCAATAGGTAGAATTGGTATTAATAAATTGCGAGAGCCTGTTAATATCATTCTATGGTTAATTTCGACTCGAGAGAGGAAATCAACATGTTTGACTGCATTATTTATTATTGATTATTGTGTTTCATACTGGATTATTGTTCATTGGTGAACCTATGCACTAGACTCTTTATTATTGATATTCTCGATATAGTTATTGACTAGTTTAGTATAATCACAAACAAACATTTGTTACCTATAATCTAGATTTGATCGACGATTAGGAAAAGAACACTGTTTCCCTGTGGATTCGACCCTACTTCCCTGACTACTATTTATTAGAGACTTTAGGATTACTTTTGATTAGGTGATACGACTTTAGCCTGTCAAAATTTGGCGCCGTTGCCGGGGAAACGGTCTTGTTTCATTTCCTTTAATTGTTTTAGAGTCTAGATTATTCATTCTCATCTCAGAGAACACTTGTTCTTTGGGACAAAATCTCTTAATTGTTTGTTCTTTAGTTCGTCTATGCGCAGGAGTTTGAGTTCAGGTGGTTTCCCATTTGACCCTGAAATTGAAAGATCCTTTCATAGACAGAAGAACTTCTTCAGACAATTGCGAGACAATTCAGGGGGAGATAACCCTTTGGATTCTGATTCTGATTCTGATTCTAGACGCACTGTTCCTACTACTCCAAGAGAATCAGAAATGGCTCGGAGACTTACTGATTTTTTCCAGCCCTCCTTGGCTGAACTTCCCAAGAGCAATCAAATGCCCGAAATCGAAGCTGTCAATTTCGAGATCAAACCTGCATTGCTGAATATGATCGAAAGGAAACAATTTGGTGGTGGACCTAATGAAGACCCTGATCTACATTATCAGGACTTCTGCCAATATTGTTCTACTATTAAGCAGCAGGGAGTAACACAGGATCAAATTCGGGAGATTCGTTTCCCATTTTAACTTCGAGACAAGGCAAAGATGTGGTACAATGGGATTAATCGCACCACTCTTGGGATCACAGACTGGAATACCTTGGCTTTAGCTTTCTACAGGAAGTACTACCCTCCAGAGAAGACTGCCAGGCTGCGTAGTCAGATCACAAATTTCATCCAAGGTAATGACGAATCTTTGTATGAGGCTTGGGAAAGATTCAAGGACCTCCAGAGAGAATGTCCCCATCATGGTCTACAAAAATGGTTCCTAGTTCAGGGCTTTTACAATGGTTTGGGGAACAACTCAAGACTTATACTAGACTCTGCGGTAAATGGGAGATTCATGAAACTAGAAATTGATGCCATCATTCTCTAGACCACCATTCAACTCATCTCAACAAGCACCTCCTGCCGACCCCGTGATGGTTGAGATGCGGAATATGATGCTGCAGATACAAAAAGACAGACAAATTTACAAGGCACAGATTGAGTTAATTCTAGCTCACAACAAGATGTTGGAGAACCAGTTGGCGCAGTTGGCTACTTCAAACTCTACTCGACAACAAGATGCTCTTCCAGCACAATCTGTTCAGCCAACCGACTCGGCAAATGCCATCACTCTCCGCAGTGGGTCTCATTATGATGGACCACCCATGCCTACTGATGATAATGGGAGTGTGAGGAATGATGGGGAACGAGTCCAAGATCAACCTGAAACTGACAAGAAGAACCCTAAGCAAGTGATTGAGCATGGAAAGACAAATGACACCAAGAAGCCTGCCATTGAGGTTCCTCCTATCAAACTTCCTTTTCCAAATCGTCAACTCAAGAGTAAGTTGGACCAACAATTTGGTAAGTTTTTGGAAGTCGTCAAGAATCTTCATGTAACTGTTCCTTTCACAGAATTAATTACTCAAGTGCCTGCCTATGCAAAATTCATGAAAGATATCTTGACTAGGAAAAGGGCTTTTAATGAGGTGGAGACAGTTGCATTTACTGAGGAATGTAGTGCCTTTTTACAAAATAAATCTCCACCAAAATTAAAAAATCCTGGTAGTTTCTCTATTCCCTGTCACATTGGTAGACTATTCATTGATAAAGCATTGTGTGACTTGGGTGCTAGTGTGAGTGTTATGCCATTATCTGTTTCCTCAAAATTAAATATGGGAAGTCTAAAAGTTACCAATATTACTCTGCAAATGGCTGATCGTTCTGTTAAGTACCCCCTAGGTATTCTAGAAGATGTGCCTGTTAGAGTAGGAAAATTTTTTTATTCCCGTTGATTTTGTTGTGGTAGGCCATTCCTTCATACTGCAGGTGCAGTAATTGATGTGAAAAATGGTAAACTTACACTATCTGTAGGAGATGATGAGGTCACCTTTAATCTGAGCACCGCTTTGAAAAGTCCTATGCTAGAGGAAAAATGGTATAGTATTGATGTGGTTGATGTGATTTGCCATGATAACATGCCCCAAGCTCTCTATGGAGACCCCTTAGAAGCAGTACTTTGTCTTGATTCTTCCACATGCGATGGCAGTCTTTGGAGCAATGAGGTCGATGCTATTGAGAAGGCTCTAGCAAGTGAAGAGCTTGATCTTGGTGAATGCCAAAAGTTAAAGAGGTTAGTTCAATCCGCGTGCAATATTGAGGTAAAGAAACCCGAACTTAAACCTCTCCCCTCTCACTTGAAGTACATGTTTTTAGATGAGCATGAGTTAAATCCAGTAATTGTCAGTGCTGCACTTAATGACAGCCAACTCTCACAACTTCTGAATGTTTTGAAAACTCATAAGAAGGCTATCGGTTACAGTATTGACGATTTGAAGGGTATAAGCCCCGATTTTTGTATGCACAGGATACACCTTCAGGATGATCATAAGCCGTGCATTCAACCACAAAGGAGACTGAATCCAAACATGCAAGAAGTGGTTAAGAAAGAAGTGATGAAACTACTTGATGCAGGTATTATCTACCCTATTGCTGATTCTAAGTGGGTAAGTCCTGTACAAGTAGTACCAAAAAAAGGTGGTATGACTGTTGTGAAAAATGAAAAAAAATGAGTTAATTCCTACTCGAACTGTGACTGGATGGCGTATGTGTATAGACTATAGGTGACTCAACATGGCCACTAAAAAGGACCACTTTCCTTTACCTTTTATTGACCAAATGCTTGAAAGGTTAGCTTGTCATAAATATTTTAGCTATTTGGATGAGTATTCAGGTTTCTTCCAAATTCCCATTCATCCTGATGATCAAGAAAAGACAACATTTACCTGCCCTTATGGCACTTTTGCATATCGTAGAATGCCCTTTGATTTGTGTAATGCCCCCGCCACCTTTCAACGATGCATGATGAGTATCTTTTCTGAGTTCATAGAGTCTATCATGGAAGTCTTTATGGATGATTTTAGTGTGTATGGTTCTACTTTTGATACATGCTTAGTTAATCTCACTAAAGTCATGAAAAGATGTGAAGAATGTAATTTAGTCTCGAAATGGGAAAAGTGTCATTTTATGGTGACTGAAGGAGTTGTTTTAGGCCACATTGTTTCTGATAGGGGCATCCAAGTGGATCGAGCTAAGGTTCAAGTGATTGAGCAATTACCCCCACCCACTAATGTTAAAGGAGTACGAAGTTTCCTTGGTCATGCGGGGTTTTATCGCCGCTTTATCAAGGATTTTTCCAAAATTGCTAAACCATTGACCCACCTCCTTCTTAAGGATGCTCCATTTGATTTTACTGATGAATGTCTTGAGTCTTTTGACAGGATCAAGCAAGCTTTGATAACTGCACCTATTATCCGAGCCCCCGATTGGGAACTCCCTTTCGAGATAATGTGAGATGCAAGTGATTACGCAGTTGGAGCCGTGCTCGGCCAACGCACAGATAAGGTCTTGCATGCTATCTACTATGCTAGCAAGACATTAGATAAGGCTCAAGTCAACTATGCCACTACGGAAAAAGAGCTTTTGGCTATTGTCTAAGCTTTAGAGAAGTTCAGATCATATCTGATTGGCTCCAAAGTAATTATCTACACTGATCACGCAGCTCTGAAGTACCTTCTCTCTAAGAAGGAAGCTAAGCCTAGGCTCATTCGATGGATTCTCATGCTCCAAGAGTTCGACATAAAAATTCGTGATAAGAGAGGAGCAGAGAACGTAGTTGCAGACCACTTGTCACGGATCCGGCATGACGATGGTATGCACTCCACTCCTATAGATGATTCTTTTCCTGACGATCATCTATACGCAGTCACCTCACAGATCCCTTGGTTTGCCGATTATGCCAATTACTTGGTCGGCGGTATACTACCTCCTGATTTATCCTACCAACAAAAGAAACGGTTTCTCCATGATGTTAAATTCTACTTTTGGGATGATCCTTTCTTGTTTCGTGAATGTTCAGATGGTCTTTTCCGCAAATGTGTTCCTGAATGGGAGGTCAAAGGCATTCTGAATCGCTGTCATAACTCACCTTATGGTGGGCACCATGGCCCCTCGCGAACTGTGGCCAAGCTCCATGAGTCGGGTTTCTATTGGGCCACAATGTTTAAGGACGCACAATCTTTCATCATGTCATGTGACGCTTGCCAGAGGACCGGCAACATTTCGAGACGGCATGAGATGCCCCAAACAGGTATTTTAGAAGTTGAAATCTTTGATGTTTGGGGTATTGATTTCATGGGACCGTTCCCATCTTCTAATGGGAACTGTTACATTTTGGTTGCGGTCGATTATGTATCCAAGTGGGTTGAAGCCGTGGCATCTCCTACTAATGATTCTAAGGTAGTGATGGCTTTGTTCAAGATAATCATATTCCCTCGATTTGGAGTCCCACGCGCCGTGATTAGTGATGGAGGCTCCCATTTTCATGAACGACATTTGGATACCCTCTTGAAGAAATATGGAGTCTACCACCGTACTGGCTTAGCGTACCATCCTCAAACGAGTGGGCAAGTAGAGGTCTCAAATCGAGATGTTAAGTCCATTCTTGAGAAGGTAGTTGCAAGGTCTAGGAAGGATTGGAGTACAAAGTTGGATGATACACTTTGGGCCTACAGAACCGCATTCAAGACACCCATTGGTAATTCACCGTATAGGCTCGTGTATGGGAAAGCATGTCACCTCCCCGTCGAATTAGAATATAAGGCTTTTTGGGCGATCAAAGAGCTTAATATGGATCAAAAGCTTGCAGGGGAGAAAAGACTTCTACAACTCAATGAACTTGATGAGTTCCGATTGTTGGCTTATGATAGTGCACGAGTATATAAGGAGAAAACGAAGAAGTGGCATGATAAAAAGATCCTACCAAGGGAGTTCGCCGTGGGAGACAAAGTCTTATTGTACAATTCTAGGCTCAAACTCTTCCCTGGAAAGTTGAAATCTAGATGGTCAGGCCCTTTCACAGTTACTAGAGTGAACAAGTTCGGTTATGTAGAGGTTATGAATGAAAAAGGTGAAGTGTTCAAGGTTAATGGGCAACGTTTGAAGTTGTACCACACTGGTGCTACTGTGGGTCTAGTTGAGGAACTCTACCTCCAAGCACCATCACCACTTGATGAATGAGGGCGGTAAATGGTCGTGCGGGACCTTTATAAACCAGCGCTGTTCGGGAGGCAACCCGATTTTTTTTTACTTTTTCTCTCTTCCTTTTTCTTGTAGTTTTTCTTTTTATTTTAATTTTTTTTAGCATAATGAGAGAAAACTTTTCATATTTTGGAACTTTATCGTGCAGGAATGTGTGTCAAGGGTGACAATTCGCAGCTTCACAATGAAACAAAAAAAAAGGGAGGAAAAGCGAAAAACGCAAAGAATCAAACTCGCTGGGCATCGCCCGGGTGGGTCGGGCGAAGTCCGCCCGGTCGGGCCCGCAAGCATCATTCCTGGGCACACATCACAAAAAGGAAAAAAATCTAAGGAAAGGTAAACTGGGCACCGCCCGATCAGGCCGGCAAGGACCAACTCAAAGCGAAAAAAAAAAGGCAGAGCACAAGCAAAAACACTCGCCCGGGCGGGTCGGGCGAAGTCCGCCCGGTCGGGCGACGAGCAGGAAACACGGTTTTCCTTCATTAAACCCCCGAATTTCTTTTCCTCCCTCACAACTTATTCATCTTCTTCCTCTCACTCATTCTCTCTCCTCAAAACCAAACCCCAAACCCTACCACCCTCTTCTCCCACTCTCCATCTTCACAACCCCAACTCTCAAGAACACTGCATAATTCTCACAAATCTTCATCTTCCATTCATCTTTTTCACTTTTCTCCACTCAAATTATCCTCTTCCTCCTCTCAATCTCTCACCTTCTTTCTCCATCTTTCTTGGGTTTATTGAGTCAAGGTTTCTCATCTTCTTCAATGGCGGCTCGTCGTGGTGCACGTGGCAACGAAAATCCCACAATTGAGGCAGACACTACATTCCCCCACATCATCTTCAAAGATGAAGCCCAACGGGTACGTTTCCAAAAACTTAAACATCGCATGATTTATCCTACTAGATTTGTTAGTCGGGATCTCTTGCATGCTTTTGGTATCACTGAAATTACCCGGACATTGTTTGCGGGGGTTGGTATTAGGGAGTTTTTCACACTGTATCATGGAACATATGCTGATATCACACTTGAATTTTTAAGCTCCCTTGAGATCCGAAAACATTCCTCGCATGATCATGTCATGTATTTTAGGATTGCTAATGCTGACCGTAAACTGACTCTTAGGCAATTTGCCCAACTGTTTGGGATGACTGTTAGGGGCGATAGAAAGAAACCAGAAACAATGCTATTAGGCCTCTTTTGGCAAGCCTTGACAGGAGTTAGACCCCCCAATTGCCAACATCTGCAGATTAAGTCTGTTCATAATCCGAGCATTCGATTCCTCCTAAAATTTTTTGGGGGTACTATTTTTGGGAGATGGGAAGCCAATACAACCCGGACTGAGGAACTCACTGCTCTAGGGACATATCTATGGCCTGCTACTATGAAAATGCAGTTTGATCTTGCCGACGCCTTCATGCACCACTTACACAAAATTTCCACCACTTACCCCACTTTTGAGGGGGATGGCAGTGTCAAGACAACTGTGCCTATCGTTATTGGGGGGCTAGGCACCCACATTGCCTGTCATTTCGGTTATGTTGAAAATCGGAACAATGTAGTTCCTGGAGCCACCTACCTCGATGTTGACCATTTTCTGTCAGCTCGATATTTTACCCCTAGTGGTCGACAGTTTCGGTGGCTGATTGCAAATCGAAAATCTATACTCCTCCCTAATCCTGACTTGATCCAATTACCTATAGGGGATGACTACTCCGATGATGATGTCCCACCCCGCTACCTTCTCCCTGTAGGTGATGAGATCAACCCTCCTCCAGCTGCTCCAACACCTGAACCTCCTCAGACCTACCGTCAGCGTGAGACTGCCCCTTCCATCCCTTCCTCTTCTTCACACCCCCCTCCTCCTACTGCTGATTTTGAGGGTATGATGAGTGTTTTACAGCGTATGGAACTAAATATGACTGCTAACACTCAAGCTATTGAGCGCCTCGAGCGCCGCGTGGACACCATTTACACTGACCAGCATCTAGCTATGTTTCCATTATATGATGAGTATTGCAGGCTCGAAACGATAGCTCAGGCTGGTCCCCACCCCAGCTGGTACACTTGGAACCCCACATATGGTCATGTTGGTGGAGGGCGTGGCGCCGGAACCAGTACTGATGCTGGTAATGAGGATGATGATGGTGATGATGACACTATGGACGACTGAGGTCCTTGTTCCTTTTCTTTCCCTTGCTGCAATGCGGACATTGCCAAGTTCAGCTTGGGGGAGGCTATCTCTTGTGTATACGGTATTTTTTCTCTCACTCCTTAGGTAGTTTAATGCTTTCATAGTTTAGTTGCATAGCCAGTAGTTTTTCCTTACTAAAAAAAAAAAAAAAAAAAAAAAAAAACGAAATGAACAAAAATACGAGTTTACTAGAAGATCAGAGTCAAGTTGAATAGTTGTTTCCCTGTGCCCCGTATCATCATATTTGTATTTTGACTTTGGATAGTTGATGGGCATGAAACAATGATTGATCACCAGAGCATGATATTTTTGTACTTTGATCTATGATAAGAATCATAATTGTGGCACTCTATATGTCCTACAAGCATGTTTGGATTTAACTGTGAGCTTTTGTGCCTTAAAACTGCATATATTCCAGTTTTTCTTTTCTTGTGTGTATGCCCACTTCTCTAAGGGATGCTCGAACTTGTGTTTTCTCTCCATTGATGCATTGACTATATGATGACTAAACAAAAATGATTATGACTCTCTTAGGAAATTGCACCATAAGACCAAATAACCTTCCCTGCATTTATTTCCCCTAGTTAACCACTCTGAGCTGAGCCTATTTCCTTTGATAGCCATGCTATGAGCTCCACATTTTTCAAAAATACATCTCTCTACCTTTGTTGTGAAGTATTTAGGAATTGTATGTTGGTTGACATTTAATGGATGGAATTGGTTGTTAGTGTAATTGAAAAAAAAAAAGGAAGAAAGAACATTCGTGTACTTGAAAAGAAGGACTCCGCATTATCACTTTCGAGTCCTAATTATTGACTCTCCTTTATCCTTATTAGCTAGTAGCTAAAGTAGAAAACTTTTGAAAATGAGACAAGTAAGGCTTTCAAAAAAAAAAAAAAAAGAGAAAAAATTTGGAAAAACATTGAGTTGGAAGTTTTTGCTTGGATTATATGAAAGGAGAAAGGGATGAAGGAAAAGAAAATTGGTTATAATTGTGGTGAAGTTTAATATATGGTGTGGATTGTTTCAACAAAGTTGTAGTAATACTTCACTTCCTTGAACACCACATTCCCAAATATTTACCACACCTATTACCATGAGCCTCGTTACAACCTTTAATGAGTCACATGATTTGTTTGCATGTGTAGTTACCTAATGTGGAGGGATGATACAAGCCTATGGACTAACTTGGTGAAGTTTGGCAATTGAGTGTTATTAATCATCCTTCAAACACACGAGTGTGAGAGTTGGGATGGGCACTTGAGGTTGGTTAAAAGCAGTCATTTTAACTGCTTGGAGAGTGTTCTACAAATGAGTCGAGAGTCCCCTTGTGAGATCCTTTTCATTGATTTGTAGTGCATGTCTAGTGGCCTATTTTGATTCTTATCCCTGATTGGTGCTTATCTGTTGAGCTTTACAGATTGTGATTTGTGGTGTGCTTGGATTCGATCTATAGTCACCTAAATATTTTTGAACGATTTTATGTTGGGGTGAAACGACTATTACTTCCTTCAACTCTTGATCTTCAGACAGGTTTTGCTTAGGGACAAGCAAAAGTCTAGCTTGGGGGAGTTTGATATGTCTATTTTATATAGAGTTTTTTCCCCGTCCCTCATTGATTATTGGTCTTAATTGCGCTCTTCGGAGCCATTTTTAGTACTAATGTGTTTCTTGTAGGATGTTTGTAGTTTCAGGACGATTATTGTAGGAATTAGCATGTTTGATGCATTTCCTGCTCATTTATACTCCTACAAGAGATGATGCACTTTCGAGAGTTCGAGCATTTCATTTAGGTTGGATTCTACAATTCAAGAGCTTTCCAACAAGTGGTCATTTGCTTAATTCCGAAAATTAACGCAAAAGTAATGGCACGTTGAAGATTAGAAATTGGGCGTCTAGAACCTGAAGACCGCCCGGTCGGGCGACTTTGCCTTATCCACTTTTTCAGATTGAAAAGGAAGCAAGAAAATAATCCTTGCGGGCCCGACCGGGAGAAATCCGCCCGGGTTGGTCGGGCGTGGCGAGTGACTTTGAAGTGTGCAGCTGAAGAACGCCCGATCGGGCGTGACGAAGCAAACATAACACCTGGCGACCGCCCGGTCGGGCGGATTGTTTTTTAGTGATTTTGCATCGCGTGTCGCGCTGGCTCTTATTTTCATATAAATACTTTTCCTTTTAGGGTTGAAAGACCACGGTTTTTACATGATAGTTTCAGTTTTAGTTTTCAAAGCACACTTTAATTACTCAAGAACCATAGTATTACTCTTTGCCATTTTTACATTGGATTTTCAGTAGAAGTTTGGATTTTTTGTAAGATTGTTCTACATTGGTTTTTCTTCTCTTCTCTTGTTATTCTTATTCAATCTTTGATTATTGATTCACCATGTTTACTTGTTTCATCATGAATATGTTTTCTTTAATTATGATTGAGTAGTTTAATTCTAGGGTTAAGGGGATCCATGAATATTTATGAAGGGATGTTTATAAAGTATTAATTTTTGATGATGTATGTCGATTCCTATTGAATGTATTATCTCTATTCAATCCGATTTGGCCAGATTTGATTGTTATAGTATTGCAATATTAGGTTATGCGCCGAGAGGTATAAACTTGATATTAAGGCTAGTTTCAATAGGTAGAATTGGTATTAATAAATTGCGAGAGCCTGTTAATATCATTCTATGGTTAATTTTGACTCGAGAGAGGAAATCAACCTGTTTGACTGCATTATTTATTATTGATTATTGTGTTTCATTCTGGATTATTGTTCACTAGACTCTTTATTATTGATATTCTCGATATAGTTATTGACTAGTTTAGTATAATCACAAACAAACATTTGTTACCTATAATCTAGATTTGATCGACGATTAGGAAAAGAACATTGTTTCCCTGTGGATTCGACCCTACTTCCCTGACTACTATTTGTTAGAGACTTTAGGATTACTTTTGATTAGGTGATACGACTTTAGCCTGTCATTCTACTTCTTTTGAGGCCTTGTATATTACAAATAATGTGCGAACCACAAGCGGTATCAAATACCCAAGAAGCATAAGTTGCTAAGTTAACTTCTATAACATACATATCTGAACTAGAAACTCCTTTCTTTTGATCCTTCAGATACTTGGGACAACTACTCTTCCAATGACCAACCTTGTTACAGGTGTAACAGTAGTGCTCATTAGCAACTTTTGGTTTTGGTGTAGTCTTTTGCTTTTCAGAAGTTTCAAACTTGGCAACTTGTTTGCTTTCGTCCTTCTTAATTGCAATCCCAATCCTATTGAGCGATTTTCCTTTGCTAACTATAAGAACATCCTTATGTTCTTTTGCTGGCTTGTTAGGGAAGTTTCGCTCAGTCTAAGTTAGCATTTCATGCATCTCTTGTATCGCTGCTTCCTCTCTGTGCATGTGAAAGTTGTTGAACTTATCAGTTTTGAGAACGATTATCATTTCCCTTTCACTTGCAATGAAACGTTCAACATTCAATTTATCCTTTGAAAGGACGGAGCGCAATTTACAAGTAGAATTGTTGGTGTTGATATTGTTGATACTAGACATGATTACTACAACAAATAATAAAGGAAGATTTAATAAATGGTTATCAAGAAAGCAACAATTAAACAAATTTTAATTAACTACTACCCTTTATTCAAAATGAAAGTCCCCTATTGAATAAAGAAATAACCAAGATCCCCTCCCGCTACAATCAAACGGACTTTGGACCTGCCTTCAATTTATAATAGTTGAGGTAAGTAAACACTTTACTAATTATAACTAATTATAATTCTTGGTAGACATGTTGACAACTCCTTGTTTACTCCTATTTCTTAGCTTTAAAACCCAAAACTTTGTCTTTTGATGATTTTGTTGAGTTAAACCAAACATTAACATGTAAGTTTCAAAAAAACTACCCTCCTATCCCTGGAACTATGAGTAACACCCTGCTTTGGCAGAACCTATCAGTCATGATCTAAGGCTTTATAGGTGTTGTTTGGAAATGCAATAAAAACTCAATATTACTTTTGGGGACCTAAGTTTACTAATTTGGTCAATTAATAGTGAACACATGAATCAATTTACCACAAACAAACTTAGATACAAGCATTTAAACGCAATAAATCCAATAAACTAATAAAAGCAATAATTAAAATGATCTAGTATGACCACTAAACTTAGGAAAATAACTAATCTTCATGAATCTTCCCTTGAATCTCCATGAATCACCATCCTTGAAACTCCTTGGATCCTCATGCTTGATTACGTAATTTGAATTAAATAAGTAACGAAAATTTAAAGTTACAAAAATACAAACGATTCGCAGATCGTATTTAATTTACATTCAAAAATAACGATTCGCATATCGTATTTACTATCCTAATTTGGGCCATACTAGTCATAACATGCAAAATATAATATCATACATATTACATTAAACATCCACGTATTTATAATATCAAAATAAAATAAACACAAACTATTTACTTATTAACAATTAATAAGCAAATAAAACTTTCTAGAATAATTATAAAACATAACAAATTTAAGCTAGAAATTATTTAGGAAACTTTATTGTTTTCATTCAATTACCTATTCATTTATGGCATTAATCAATATTAATAACTTACTTTGCATTATTGGAAAGATTTGATTTATGCTCAAAACTTAGAAAATCAGATTTTTCAAAGGATTTTTTTTTTCAATTGGAGGTTTGACCAGCAGCCAAGCTGCCAGTCAAACCCCTACTCTTCCTCACCCACACTGGGTTACCCAGCACGCACAACATCACACGTCCGCACACCTAGCCACCACCCAACAACAACCAGCAACAACACGACACCCAAAAACAATCGCCAGCTAGCAGGAAGACCACCAGCCACCAGCATCTCCACGCAGCTTGGCCGGTGAGAATAGCCGAGTCACTCATCGGTTGCAAAAATTGCTAGCGGGACCAGCCTAGCAGCACGCGAGAAGCGCAGACTTGCCCGCGTCGCACTCCCCACCACTCCTCGTCGGCGAGCCAGCCCCATCTTCATTCTATACCTTCCGCCAGCCACCATGGCACCACCGCACCGGTGGACCACCCAGCCATGGTTGTCTTTCCCTTTTTAAATTTATGCAACAATTTACATTTAATTGAAACTAATCTTTATTCAACAATTGATTAAAGATTAAGGATTTAATTAGGCTTTAATAATCCGAAAATTATGGCAGAAATTTTGAATCAATCAACAAATCTTAAATAAAATTTTAACTTTGTTGAGATTAGATTTGAATGAATAATCTCTATTAAACATTAAATCTAACATAAATCCAAAATTAGGGCAAAAATCAAATTATATCCCAAAATTCAGATAATTCACAATTAAATTCTGAAAAATTCGAAAATAATTTTTAGGGTGATCTACTGAATTATCATAATAAATAAAATCAAATATTTTAATTGTTATCCTTAAATTCTATGAATAATCAAATTAAACATAAAATTTAACCAAAATTCATTAATAATATGATAAATTTCAAAAATTAGAGGGAAAAAAATCAAATTATTTTCAGCCATCATATTATTCTAGATCTATGTGGGTGTTGAATATTATATGTATTTAACAAAAAAAATCAAATCTTTTAATTTTTAACAAATTATTTCAATGATTAATCAAATTAAACACTAAATAATTTTAAATATAACAAAAATATTTATAAATATCCGAAAATTTTGGAGTGAATTAACTAATTTATTTCGTCCATATTATAAAAAATTAGGACCTTTATAAAATTATTTGAGCATAAATCACAAATATATCTATTATTTACAATTTCCAATCAATTAATATCAAATATCAATTATGCAAATTCAAGCCATAAATAAATCCTCCCTTAATTGAATAAAAATAATTACTTTGCATACAATATCATGATCATATGAATATTATGAATTAGGCAAAACTGATACCACTGTAGGAATATATAAACACATATAGCGGAATTTCTGGAAACAATGTCCTAACATCTATCATAGGATCGCAAACATAATCAAACACATGAATCATTCAATAGGTATTAAATATCAAACCTTTGTAGCGTGATTTCCCTATTGTATGCAAGCTTTGAAGATCCGAGATCCCCAAGTGTTGCTCCTCTAATCAGTCTACGAGCACCAATTGAACACTAATGTTTGCTAGAACGAAAGAGAAGAAATCTCTTGCTTTTAGGTGGTATAGGCGCCGGTTAGACGGAATAGTTTAGGGTTTCACTTGCTCTCTCTCTTGTAAAAAGAAACTGCTTAATGAATTGATCACCTAAACCCTAATATCATATCCTATATATAATAGAAGAGTCATAGGCTAGTTAGGAGAACTAATTCTCCTCCGATTCCCCTTAGGACCGGCCCAACCCTAATCCTAAATGGATTTGGATTACTTTGTCCAACTTGTGCTACAATATGTGACCTCATGGGATTAATCTATTTAGTTATAGACCCAATCAATATTGTCCTATTAATCATATTTATTCTCTAGCAAGAAAATATGATTACTAAAATAATTAACATTATTATCTTCATAATATAATTCCTATTTATATTTAGTAATTGTCGGGATGTCTAAGGACATATTCCTTCATCAGAGTCGTCTACCCCACCTTCGCGCCGTTCGCCGTTGTATGCCGCCGCCGTCCACCGGACCCCGGAACCCGAGCCTCGATGCACTTGTCGTCCCTGCTCAAAATAGCAGAGGTATACCGTAGACCATGCTCATTAGTTTTAAAATTTTGATATCTATGTTTTGTAATACAAGCCCAATTAATACTCTTTGTTAATTAATATAAGTTTTGGGCCTAAAAGCTCATTCACCAAGTGAATCACTTAGTTTGTTTTGATACTTGAATTTGCTTGTTAATGGCCTAATTTGGTTAGTATTAATTAAGCCACTTAATTGGTTCCTAAAAATTATTATTGGGCTATATTTCCTAATCACTAAGTTAATTGTGTCTAATTAAAATTAATAAGCTTATTAATGGTTAATGTTGAATTAATTTGGAATAAAACAATTTATATATGATAGTTGTTATATGCTTATTGTAACCTAGTAATGACTTGTCTTATTTACTAAGTACACAACTTATAATATGTAACCTCACCTAGTTAAACTATTGATTTTCTTATGGACCCCTAGTAAGTTGTTAATATGAATTAAACTACGTTATTGTTAATGTTATGTTAATATGAATTATGATTGTTCAATTATTCTAAAATAGAATTAAAGGAGCTATTCCACTTATTAGTTGATTAAAGGGTCACCTTAATAAGTTAATAACAACTAAGATAATAAAGTTGTTAAGCAGGAATTCAGGTAACGTCTATTGCTAACACCCGCACTCCCCTTCCAACTATGTTTTATGATGCTTTATACGATGTTTATGCTATGTTATTTCTGGTGTGCGGGATATGACATGTTTGACTATGTCAATGGCGTTTATTAAATGATTTGATGCTATGAAGTATGACAACTTTGATGTTACGAAAATATGATGATGATTACGATATGATTACGGATACGATTATGTAATGTGATTATGATATGTTAAAGAAATAAAACATGATAAAGTTTATGTGAAAGATGGTTCTTGGCAGTATCCCGTGGGCACCGCAAGTGTCATCTTTGTAGTGACCGCCCTTCTGGTTAATGATTGGGCACCGAAAGTGTCACCTTTGTTGTGACCGCCTTTCTGTCGGCACCGCAAGTGTCACCTATATTGTGACCGCCCTTTTGTATAATGATGTGGGCACCAAAAGTGTCACCTATGTTGTGGCCGCCTTTCTGTATGTTCTGGGGAGACGTCCCTTTCTGTTGTACTAGCTTAGTTACCAAAGTAAAAGATATATGATGGTGAACATGATAAAGAATGATGATAATGTTTTATGATTATGATTTAATGGCTATATAAGATGGAAAGATAATGATAAAGCTCATGATATGTTTATGAAATGATTTGATATGTTTACGAAATGGTTTTACTATTCTCTCCTCCCTAATTGCAACTAAAATGAATTGAAATGCTTTTATGATGTTAGGGTAGTATGTTACTGAGCCTCTGCTCACGACATTTTGTTTTTCTGTTTTAGGTATGGACGTGAAAGACGGGATGGCGTAGCAGTGCGGAATGTTGCCTTGTACCTTCCGGATGGAAGGTACGGCAGTGACGCTCCGACTAAATTAGGTCTTCTGCTGCTAATCACTTAATTAATTAACCTAATAATGATGCTTAAGAGTCAGGGTGTTACATGCCCCTACCAGGGTAAAATGGCAATTTCGCTATTTTTCCCGTCGGAAGCTTGTAAAGAAGAAAAAGAAACATTTAGGATAAGATTTTCTAGAAGAGAGGGTAGAGTTTCGATGAATTGAAGTATGAATTCAGCTAAATTTCAGTTGAGGGGTAAAATAATTGTTTAATAAAGGAAATTTATTAAGGGTTAGAATAACTTAATTATGAGCTGCTCAGAGGTGCATTTCCATGGAGATGAAGAAGAGGGGAAGAGGTCCATATCCATGGAGATAAAGAAGAGGAAGAGGTGCATGTCCTTGAATATAACGATGAACTTGAAAGTTGCGAACATCATTTTGTTAAGTATTTGATAACGTTTTTTTTTTGTTTGGGAATTTATTTGCGATTTGTGAATTTGTGTAGACCGGTCTTTCGACCAGATCCCCCTAAAAATTGTACGTGCGGGTCTCCCCGCATGCGGCTCTTAACAAGTAAAATGTCCATAATTCTGGAAATGATGCATTAAATATGATGTCAGTGGCTGCAGTAAAATGGTGAAGATGTTATAATTTGGGCATTAAATGTGATTTAAGTGGCATCAATTAAATGTGATATGAGTGGCAACCATTAAATGAACTGTTTCCAAAAATGTAGAAAAATGTTGTAATGTGGTGATTGAATTTTGTTTTAAGTTAAAAGTGATAAATGATTGAATTGTTGATTATAATTATTTGAAATGCACAGTTAGTTATATGGTAATTGTGAATATAATTTTCAAGCTCCACAATTACATGAGTAGAATGGAAAAATGTATGTGGGTGATGGTGTTATTGTTGAGGGAATACATGTAGAGGGGGATCTGATAGTGGCTGTGACTCCAGCTGGAAAGGTTAGTGAGTGTAGGATTTGTAAGGTTGCTAGGTTATTTAACTAGGGGAAAAAACGCTATATGTCACAACACAACCGCTGCGGTCCCCAAGAGAACCGAAGCGGTAAATCCCTAAAATTTTGGGAGGGAAATTGGGCAACATTAACCGTTGCGGTTCTTAGAGAACTGCATCGGTTAATAAGAAACCGATCCGGTTTTCTATTAACCGTTTTGGTTCTCTTAACCGCAGCTGTTAATCTTCTTTTTTTGTTTTTGTCTAATGCCAGCGTTTGGTCTTTCCTACCTCCTCACTCCTTTTTTCCTCATTTCCACCATCCTCACTCCTTTTTTCCTCTCTCATCCTCGAACCCTAAACAAACTCTCCCATCCATTCACTACCATCTCTCAGCCATCACCGTTGAACCCTAAACCATCTCTACCATCCATTCATCACCATCTCTCATATCTCACCTTCAAACACCCACAAAAGCCCTGATTTTTCGAATTCTTCGCTGCATTCGTCTGGGTTTTGATTAACGCGAGGTTGTCGGCGACGAAAAATTGAGCGACAAAGAAGGCAGCGCAACTACCAAGGGAGGACAAGGAAAAGCTAAAGCGTCCAAAATCGATGTCTGAACTTTCTCCATTGTTAGCGTTTTTCAAGTTTCTATTATAATGGTTTGTGTTTCTGAAATATCTCACCATCTTTTTCTCTCTTTTTAATTTTAATATCATCATTTTCTTGATTTTTATTTCTCTTTTTCTGTGTTCTGATGAGACTTTCAAAAGGAGAAATGGAGTTGGGAAATAAGAAATTGGGTTGAAAAAGAGGACAATGGATAAGAAATTGATTACTCCTATTTCTTCGACGTTAGGGTGATTTCGAATAAAGGTATTTGAATTTGATTAGTGGTTTCCTGTGTTTTTCAAATGCAATGGTTCTTCATTCTCACCGAATTTTTGATTATTTGTTGCTTAATTATTCTTGTTTACTGAGTATAATTATGTAGGTGCAAAGATTATAATTATGAATTTAATTGAAGTATTTTTCTTCATTTATAGTTACTGCAATTTATAAGAAAAATTATCAATCAAACTTCAGCAAACCATAGGCATTCTACTTATATAATTTGTTATGAACAATAGTTTTAGATTTTTGGAGCTTAGCTTAGGGTTTATTTCTGTTTGGTTAGGGTTATGAACTATTATTCATCTAAAATTTAGCTTCATAAATGCTCTTTCAGTCAATATTTAATAGTCGGATTGTTGTCAAAATTTTGATCGACTCAGTTTATAGATGACTAAAGGGTTGATTGAAGCTGGGCATGACTGTGCTCTTGTTCTACCTTCGTGCCATGACTACTGTGAGTCTGTGAGTGGTTTTAAGGGTTTTGGTATCTGGTGTTGTATATTGTATTTGTATCATTGTATGTTTATTTTTTCCCCTTATACTAGGTGATTACTTACATAATTACATGCCTTCTTATTTTATTCTAACTTCCAATGTTTTTGGTTAATCAATCTAGACTTGGAGAAAGAATCTCGTCCATTGAGGATGAACCTTCGTCTTGCTCCCGTAGTTGAGAAATTACGTGGTTAAGGTGAGCAAGTCTTATCTTTAACATCACCCATCTTTGCATATTGTTGTATTCAATTCAAGTATATGTATACCTAGTTAAAGAAAATGAACTGGATATTATGGAGGCTATGACGTTGTGGTGCTTCCTCCTCTGAGAAATCACACGGTAAAGATGCTAATTTTCATTGGTGCTTGGGAGGAGGAGCTATTTGATTTCAAGAATTTTCTTTGTTTTATGTTATCATTTAAACGTGCCAGGAAACAACTAGATTATATTCTCACCTACTCCCTCCCCTCGAAGCAAACATATTGTTAGAATTCTCTTTCTTGATTCCTTTGCTCATTTGTTCTTTCTTATTTCCTTTTTCTTCCCTATAGTGAACCAAACACCTTGTAAGTGAAAAACGTTGATATATGTGGGAACTCGGGGGAGAAGAGGTAGTCAAGACAAGAGGTGGGCAACATGATGTGGGTAGGTAATAAGAATTAGTATAGGGATATCACAATAAGGAACACTAGAAGATAATATTGAAATAGTTGAATTTTATTCTGTATATTGCTTCCTACTTTCCTTATTAGTGATTTACAATAGCTTCATCTGTGTCACTAGACTATCTGCACCATGACAGTCAACCCTATGATTGCCATTGTGAAGTTGGTCTCTGTTGTTTGTTAGAAGTTTTTTCTGCCTTGTTATTGAGTTCCTATGCATGTACCATATGATCTGCTTTTGCTAGAGGCTTGTAGCTATTTCATCAGTTATGCCTTTGAGCTCCTAGTTTAATTACATTTGTTGTGCCTCTATATATGCCCTGTAATTAATCTTTCTGGTGCATTCAGCTTTACGTGTTTGGTTTTGTTGGATATAATGCAAATGGAAGTTGTGGCATATGCTAGTTGGGTCAAGTTGTAACTCAGAGTTCAGATCTATGAAACTTGTTAGTTACAATTTTAAAAGTCTATTTCACTTTTTTTAGATGTGTTGTAACAGTTGCTTATTTTACGCCCCCAAATATGATTTCTCTAAAATCACATAGCTTTTATGGTTTGTTTTTCTGGTTTATTTGACAGATTTCTTTCCTAAAATCACTCTGCAGTTACAATTTGGTCTTTTGGCTTTAAAACATGACTTTTGTTGTCCACAAAAGCACACAGAAAAAATCTTTTTCCTCTCTTCCATACTGATTTTTCCTCCATAGTCTTGAGCATTATTATGAGCTCCTAATTTTCCTTGTTTGAGTGCACATTAAGGGAAATAGCTGTCTGAAAATCTTTGGGGGCAACGCCACATCTGATTATACCATAGTCGGGATGAAATTTGCTTCTAAGATCGTGTTCTTAACACCTCACAGCTTCATTAATACATTAAACAATTCAACCCACATTGTTAACTATCTACTGTTCTTGCAGAGCTTTTTATTTAACAAGATCATATCATGGATTCATCCTTGTTCAAAACTCTTCTTGATCTCTCTAAACTAGAAGCGCTGGATGGTACAAACTACAAGCGTTGGGCTCAAAAGCTCCGGATCTTCTTCAAACAACTCGACGTTGATTATGTCCTCAAAACTGACTGCCCTCAACGTCCAGCCACAGATGCTGCTACTGTTGTGGCTACACCTTCTAATCTAGATGGTCAGACTGCAAAATATATATGATAGATTTTAGGATTTTTTTTACTTTAACCACCTTATATAATCAAGTTTTTCAAAATAACCACCTTATATGTTCATTATTTTAAATAACCACCTTATATAACCTAAATCCTTCTAAATACCTACCAATTGACAGATTTCGTCAAGGAAATCATCTTCAAAAAGGGTTTAAGAATGATTCCATCAACTCCACCTTTATTCATTACAATGTATATAAGGTTTCAACCCTTCTTTAAGACCGATTTCTTGGACGAAATTTGTCAATTGCTTTGTATTTAAAGAGATTTAGGTCATATAAGGTGGTTATTTTGAAAAATGAACTTACAAGGTGGTTATCTTGAAAATTGTGATTTTAAAAGGTGGTAAAAATCAAAAAATTCTAGATTTTAATATATTTGTTCCCCTACCTTCTTGTAAATATTGGATTTGGTGTTAGTATGATAAAGGTCCTAAACCGGATCAGTTAATATTTGGGAACTGCTGTGAGTCCAACCTATGCGGCCCAAAATTGGAGCGGTAAGCCAGGTTTTGACCGCATCGGTTGAACTTTTTTCCACTAGTGTTTGCCCCATTTGTTGGCATGGTGTTCCCTAGTTCTAATGGTGTTAAAAGTTACTATAGGCAATTTGCAAAGTATGAAGGTTTCGGCATTGTCTGTGCCGCTGCAACCTACTTCTTGACATCTGGGCAAGAAAGAATATGGCGTAGTGGGTCGTGGACTTGTGAGTGTTTTGGTAAGCCTACTAGGTGTAAAATATTGAATGGGGGGAGAAGAATTGTCACTGATTCTATGCAATGTGATGAGGTGGTTGTGAACAAGTCTAAGAAGTGTAAATTTAATGTCCGGCCATAATATATGTAATTGTGAATGAGTATGGAGAGTGGGTGTTGAGGAGAATAGTGTTTGAACACAAGAACCACGATCCTACTCCATCTGAATCCCGGCACATTAGCATGTACTGTAAGGAGGAATCGTATAATCATGTAAGGAGAAAAATTGTTCAATAATTATAGTTCGGGAGTTAAGATACCTTAGATACATGGGTGTCTAGTCAGAGAGAAACGACGTAGACAATTGGGTTGTTTCAGATAGGGATTTGCGGAATGAAGTGAGTAAGGTGAAGAGGTTGGAACCTAAGGACGTTAATGCGAACGCGATGCTTTTGTATGTTAATAAGATGACCGCGGATAATCAGAGTTTTTTTCATATGCATCGTTTGGACGAGAAAGGTATTGAAGGATATAATGTGGGTGGATGCTCGAAGTAGAGCAGCGTACGACGAGTTCAGTAATGTTGTGTGCTTTGACTCGACTTATTTGACCAATGAGTACGAGCTTCCATTCTCTAATTTTGTTGGTGTAAATTATCACGGTCTTAACATTTTCCTTGGTTGTGCGTTATTGTCTCATGAGAATACTGAGACATTTGAGTGACTTTTCTCGACTTGGTTTTCTTGTATCGATGGGAAGGCACCTGCCGACATCCTTACAGACCAGGATGCCCATGTGCGAAAGCGCTACTAACCTCGATTCCCGACACTGTTGGTGCTTTTAGCACATAACAAATAAATTTTGCTCCAAGTTGGGCATGATGCATAAGGAGTATGACAAATTCAAAGATGAGCTATTGAATTCCATTTACGATAGCTTGGATGCAATTGTGAAGTACAAGTTGACCGATAATGAATGGCTAGCAAGTAATGTTTTTCCATAGTAGTTTTTTTATTTATTTTGTTAGAGCCACTGACTTCAATTTAGCAAACTATAAGACTGTTTTGAATTTGCTAATCCGTTAAAAGTTTTAAAAAATGAATTAGTGAAAATGTGAAGTACAAACTATTTTATTTTGGTAGTTAATAATGAATTTGTGAAATTGTGAGTCTGCTAATATGTTGGCAGTAGGTCTGTTAGGTGGTCTAGCTGGCAAATAATTTGAGTTGGAGTATGAGTATATGTTGTTAGAAAATGTAATTTGTATATGCCGTTTGTTTATGGAAGTTTATTCTATGAAAGGGAAATGTGGGTCCCTGCGTACCTCCGGCATATGTTTTGGGCCTGAATGAAGACGACCCAACGAGTTGAGTATAAATAGTTTATTTGATGGTTATGTGAATAAGCACACAAGGTTGTTTGAGTTTGTGGAACGATATTGTGAGACAATGAAGATCCATGCTAATGAAGAGAAGGACCGTGATGCCAATTTAGCTAGATATGTTCGGTAGTTAGTTACTAATTTCTCAGTAGAGTCCGTTTTCCATAAGGTGTACATTGACTCTAAATTCAAGGAGGTTTAAAGGGATTGCACAAGAATCATTTACCTGAGTTTTCATGGGAAGAGTGTGTTGTCTGATAATGTTTGTCGAGCATGTAGTGGAGGGTCGAGTATGGATTCGATGTAGGAGACAAAGAAAGACATTCCCTTGAAGAAGAAAATGAATTACAAAGTGACTTACAACTCTGTATCGAAAGATTTGAGTTGTTCGTGCAAATTGTTTGAATGCCATGGCATTATGTTTAGGCACATGATGAAGGCGTATGAGATGCATGATTAGGTTGATGTTCCGAAGAAGTATATTTAACACCGATGGAAAAAGATGTGCAATGTAAGCATACAAGAGTAAAGGTTGCTTATCACGACTAGTCCAAAACGGACGAGGTCCGGCGATATGACCAGGTGTTTGATAGATTTGGCCCTATTTGTGAGAAAGCGATTGCGTTTGAAGAAGTTGTAGCTATTGTTTTGAAGGCGTTGCAATTGTTGGATATAAGAGTAGATGAGAGCATTGTGATAGTGAGGATGAAAGTAAACGGAGAGGTGGACTCAACCCCTAACTCAAGTATGTGCAATGCGAAGGGGAAGAAGAAGACATTTCTTCCATTAGTGGGGAAGGGTAAGAAACATAAAATTGATCTAGAAAGTCACGAATTTGACCCACATACAAAAGCTTAATGTGATAGACCCTCTTGCCGAATGGCGACCCACAGAACTTGAAGTGTGCGTTATTATGCGGCGGAAGAAGCTAGAAAGAAGAAAAATACGTCTAAGAAGGCCACATGGAAGAAAACGTAGAAGACCCCCTGGAGCTACAACTTGGTGCAACATCGAATGACAATGCGTCATTTGTTAAAGGAAAGGGAACTGGTGTTAAATGTAGGAAACCGAGGCCGAAGAAGGTAACAACTGATCTTCTTGAAAGTACAAATATTGATGGGTCAATTCCTAAGTAGCAGCAGATATGTAAATTGCCTATTGTTGTTATTATATTGTTGATTACATTATGGCAATATTAATTTGTAATGTACTTGTGCATGCTTTTCAAACCCATCCCGACCAATATTAATTGATAAGAGCTTGTCATAATAATAATAATCCTTTTTGCTATTATTCCAATTCCAAGAGATCTTCCCACTGCTGATCTCCTAATCTTCACCTTCACCTTCATGTTTCCCACCGCTGTTGTTAAGGTCTCGAGGATACCTGTCTAAAAGATATAGACAAATAGAAAAATTTATCACGGCTGGAATAACACGAGGAGGGCCTGTTAGAGTTATAGTCTCATTTGACTTCTTGGACACAGAACTTTGACGCTCACCCTATCCTTGAGTAACACGAACCATGGCATAAAGTTGAGAACGCCTATCATCATTGTCCTTCTTGGTGAAACTCGCAGAGAATACCTCATGCAAAGGTGTTCCAAGAACACCAGGGTAATGAAAGTCGTAAAGTTCCTCTTCCATATCCTTGAATAACAAAGCATTCAATAATTATATTGGTGTTTAGTCAGTAACTATTAAAACTATAGAGAATATGACATTAACATAATTTTAGTATATGTAGTTACTAATCACCAACTCACCATATGTATGTAAGTAAAAAGTAACACATAAGTAGTTGTGATTTTATTATAAAGATAATAATGCATGTGTGAAGAGTTAATAATATGTGCATAAATGTTTAGTTAATAACAGTTGTGGAGATTGTAATGTTTTGTAATGTTGTTGTGATGTTGGTTAATAGCATGGGCAGGGCAATTCTGATCTGACATGTACCCCAAGTGCTGCGGGAGGAGGAGGGTTACCGGTATAAAAAATGATATGGTCACATTAATCTTGCCTTTTGTTTTCTCATTTGCTCATCCCCAATTGTGTTCTGACTATAATATCGGTTTCTTAGGTGGGACAATCAACCTCATACTCGACAATTGGAGGAGGCATTAAACTAGTTGATGGAGATGGCTCCATAGGATACTTTACGCGTCTTCACACCCGAAGGTGGTGGAAGCTTAATGAATGTTGGATCCACAGGTGCTTCGAACTTAATGTGTTCCAACTTGAGTTTAAACTTCATCTAGAAAGTATGGTTTGGATGTATCTAAAGTTGAATTTGGTTTGTTTAAGTTATGTTTGAAGTGTCGTGAACCCTTTTCATGGTAAAATGTGGGCGATGAAATATTTTTAAAATTCCAATATAGATACGGTTATGGGAAGAAGGTTGATGTTGAAGTAATTTTAATTTTAAGGCCCTGTGATTTTGTCTGCTTGTGTGTTTGGAGTCAATTTCCAAAGGGTTGAGGAAGTTGGGCCAGCCACAATCATATTATGACTTTGTAGCTTTGTCTGTTTGTGTATAATGAGGAAGTTGGGCCCAGCTTGCTACTTGGGGTCTGACTTTTAGCATAACAAATTGTAGTATTGTTAGTGTGCATATTGGGATGATGAAAATGTTATGCTACATTTCAATGGGTAATTAGTGCATCAAGTCACGTTAACATGGAGGGAATAATTTGTAGATGTGTAATTAATGCAAGTGCAAAATGCAATTAGAACTCTACCTAACTGAAATGAATTTTAGTTCCCTATAAAGGTTCTCTAGTGAGTGTAGACCCCAATGACATGTATCTCATGTGTCGAGGTCAATTCTTAATCCCCGATACAACTCCGTTTGTTTACGGGTTTAATGACATTAAGCTCATACTTGCTTATTCAATGGTCATATTCAGCTCATTAAATTTATATTTAAATTTTTCTTTTTATTAACTTCTTAAATTTTGTTTAAAATGTTATATGTCTTCTATTTAAGTATTACAGTTAGGACACTCTGTTGCTGATGATCCGGACCTTGATCCTAATTACTACTCCGTGACAACGCATGACCTCCTCAACAAGCACACAGTAAAGCTATTCTGGATGAAATGTACTCTCAAACTACGGAGACTTGCGGTGTTATGGGCGTCTATGGAGGAGAAAGACCCTGCTTCTGTTAGATTGTACGATCAACAGACATGGGTTGACCTTGACAATACCTTTGATAGTAAAGGTGTTCTTGATGGAGACGTCATCTATGTCGTGCTCAATTAATTTAAAAGGTGTTCCTAATATTAAGTAGTATTTCTTCTTCTAATACTAAGTAGGTAAGTTAAAAGGTAAGTCTGTAATATTTAGTAGTAAGTTCTTGTAATATTATTCGGACTAAGCACTCTGTGTAATTCCCATAACTAGTAAGAATATTTACATTGCTTTCAATGACAATGCTGCTTTATTCTTATCACATTTTGAATGAATCACATCACATGAAAAGTACTGAATCGTATTATGTCAAAACTGAATCATATTATGTCTAAAAGGAATAAAAGGAATCACTTCTGAATTAGCTAATCTATTTAGTAGCTAATAAGGAATCACACTTGTTCTAAGTCAATATAATTAAGACAGTATAATTAGTAGTTAATAACCAATCACACTTAAGAATCAATCAATATAACAAATAAAAAAATATATTTCCTCCGTTCCAAATTAAATGCAACAGTTTCTAAAAACGGCAATTGCAAATTAAATGCAACAATTTCCTTATCTTTATTCTTGGCAGAGGCCCTAATTGTGGTTCTAAGACGCAGGGGACACTGATTGCAAAAATCATCGGAATAGTTCTTTGGTTTCCTCCCACATCTACCCTATCTCTTACTCATAACATATATCGCATTATCCTGTGCTCTTTGTTTCATTGCATCTTTGTAGATTTTGTTGATAGTGCTCTTGTGCACACCAACTTCCATGGCAAGTTTGCTTTGAAACCCCCATGATATTTCTTCATCATTCTGATTTAGAAGTAGATTGTCCACAATTAGTCTTCTTTGTGCAAGTGCAATATTAGTTTTTTGCCTTCTAATGCTTGCTTCAAGTTGTTCTTCTTCCTCAGCCATTGCTTCTTCCTCATTTTCTATGTCTTCCTGTAGCTGAAAATCTTCCCAAAGTAGTTTCTCAATGGACTAGAATCCAGGATCAACAACTTCACCATCTTTCATGCTGACTGAAATGAAGGATTTGCTGATTCTTTTTGGTTTTTTTAGTTGTACAGAGAGATTTGCATCTCCTAATTTAATATGGTTATGTGTGTACAAGTGTCATTTGTAAGTGAAGGTTTTTTTTTGTGAACAATAGAACAGTGGAAGGGAGGAAAAGAGGAGGAGATGAAAACATTTAATGGGTTGTAAAGGTTTAAATAGTTGTTGCTTTTGTAAACTCATCAACTTGATTTTTAATGTTTGAATATTTTGGCTCCGAAAATCTGAAATTTTGGAGCAAATCATTTTGGAGTCAAAAAGGAATTCCCACCAATTTTTTTGAGGTCCCCACTGATTACCCCAAATCTGGCGCCCCTTTTCCCTCCCTTTTTATTTATGTGGCCCCACTTTCTCTCTCCTTATTAACAAAGTCACATGTCCTTACTTTTTGTTAATCTCAACCTAAGAAATTTTGCCTAGGAGAATGTGCCATCCAAAATGTTGCGTTTAATTTGGAACGGAGGAAGTATTATAAATGCACTAATATATTACAAATCAACTAAGGTAATAACAATAAACTAATATATTATTCAAATTATGCAATCAAATTTTAGTGTTAAGGTTTGAGATATGCTTACCTTATGTTATATTATGGTCGGGTTGAAAAGTGTAGGGATTTAGTAATTTGGTTTCAATCTGCAATTATTGGTCGCATATTAATGTATGAACTTCTTTAGAACTTATTTAGGGGTATCAACATTAGGGATTGAATTGAACATGGTCCGATTCATATTATAGTGGGGTTGAATTTTAACTACTCTGATTAAATCATATTAGAAGAGAAGTGAATCATATTATGTTAGTAGATCATATCACAAGAGAAATGAATGAAAGCAATCACTTAAGAATCAACAAATGTAATAACAATCACTTGTTTTAAATCACTATAATTAGTAGCTAACAACCAATCGCTGATAACATATTATCAATCAATAACTAACTCATAGCATATTATCTATCAACTAATAACAATCAAGAACTATATTATTCGAATTAAGTAATCTAATTTCTGTAAGTATAAGTCATTGACCAATCTTTTAAGAATAGCCTAATAATTCAACGGTTTTTTCACCATATATCTCTAATAAATTCTTTTATTCACTAGATACCCCTACTTTTTCATAATTCACCATATACCCTTGAGTTTCTAAAAAATTACAAAAAAATAATCTTTTGGCCAACAGACGTTAGATCTCTGTTAGTAGATAACCTAATTAAACCCTCTAACCCTAATTAACTCATCTAAACCTAACCCTAACCGTTAATCTAATACCCTAGCCTTAACCACCCAACCACCACCCTTGCCCCCACCCATCCCCCGCAGCTCCCCTCCCCCGCAACCCCCTCTCTCTTCTACTCCCCCTTTCTCTCCCGTGTTTCAGTTCCCCCCAACCTTTAAATCCTGGTTTTCCGTCTCCTTCTCCTTCGCCTGCTTGTTGCTGCCTCACCTGCAGTTCCACTAGCATTCATCTCGCCGGAGCTTCGCATCAAATTTGGTTGCAATCTAGCGGCGTTTTCTCTCTCCTCTCGTTTGCTGTTGCTGTAGTTCTAGATCTGAGTAGTTTGTGTAGACTTCACAGGTCTTACTCCATCGTTTAAAGACATAAAGACTACATTGTGCTGTGTAAATTGCAGCTGTTGCTAACACTGAAGGTGGGAATCTGATTGTTTCATACTCCACAAGCGAAAGCTCGATTAAATAAGAGCACAACAGCTCAAGCTTCTTGTCATATTCTGGAGCTTTCATAAATCTTCTTAAGAAAACATAAGGGGTTGGCGAAGACATGTTGAATTGCAATGTGTTTACCATTATTCTCTCCTGCAAAAAGAATAATAATGAAGGAAATCGAGTTATTGTTAGCTTAATTCTTCGTCTAATATAGGAAACAAAATTAGGCTTCTATGAGGGTAATTTTTCACCATTTCAAGAAGATCTTCCCTAGTATAAGCCTTATCAGAAATGAGAATCAAGTCCTCCACAAGTGGGACATAAACTTCTTCATACTTACACGCTAAGAGCAATGCAGCTAAACCCACCAATTGAAGCTTCTTTCTCACCATAGTATGCTTGGCGAGGAATCTGTCTATGAGACTCACAAGGGGAGGGGGGACTGCGGGGGAGGGGGGCTGGTGGGGTTGGGGTGGTGGTTGAATGTTGGTGGGTTATGGAGAGTGAATTAGGGATAATTGGGGTTACTTAGGGTTTTTTAGGGTTAATGACTAATGAAGTTAACCGCCGTTAGTCATTAAGGACATTCTAATGTATTTTCAAGAAACTCAGGGGTATATGGTGAATTATGAAAAAAGTAGGGGTATCTGGTGAATAAAAAAATTTGTCAGAGGTATATGGTGAAAAAACCGATAATTCAAATATACTAATATATTATCAATCAAATAACTAACAATCAAGAACTATATTACTGGAAATAAGTAATCAAGTTTCATTAAGTATTAATCATTGACCAATCGCTTAAGAATCGACTAATAATACGAACAAACTAATATATTATCAATCAACTAATGTAATAACATTCAACACCTATATCATTCAAAATAAGTAATCAAAATTTAATAAGTAGTAGCAATAGCCAATCACTTAAGAATCGACTAATATTATGAAAAATACTTAAATATTATCAATCAACTAATGTAATAACATGGTCCATTCATATCGCATTGGGGTTGAAACGAATCCTTCACTGATTAAACCATATCACATGAGAAGTGAATCATATTATGTAAGGACTTTTGTGATATGAAAAATGAATGAAAGCAATCACGTATTAGATCACCTAATCTATTATGGTATACCAATCAATATAATTAGTAGCTAGCAACCAATCACTTAAGTGGTTGTTTTGTTTGGTATACATAGAAATTTATTTCCCATGAGAAGTTTTATTTTCTAAGAATTTATTTCCCTTATGTAATTCCAAGGATATGGTCTTAATATATTTGGTTGACATCAAGGAATTTACAATTTTTATGAATTGATGTGGGAATTTTGAATGACCAAGGGGGGAGTGGGTGAAGAAATTCCCACATTCAATTTCCCAAGGAATTTTCATTGCCCCCATTTTCCCCACTTTCTATCAAACAAAAAACCACCCAAATTAGAAAATCATGGGAATTTCTATTGCCTACATAATTTCCTGTATACCAAACAACCACTAAGAATCGACTTATATCACTAATGAACTAATATATCACCAATCAACTAATTTAATAACAATCAATTACTATATTAATTGAATTAAGTAATCTAACTTTAGTAAGTATTAACCAATAACTTAAGAATTAAGTAATCAAATTTAAGTTTTATGGTTTGACATATGCTTACCTTATGCAATGTTACGATCGGGTTGAAAAGTGTATGGATTAGTAATGTATTGGTTTCAATATGAACTTAATTAATCAGGGATATACTCATGTTATGGGATTGTATCGGTGTTCATATATGAATGCGATTTATTTTTATCCATTTTTGTATGTCATATCACATTCAAGTGTGACTATAAAAAATGCGTAAAACCTACTTCATTAAATTATTGCATATTATATGTTTAAAAAGCTAGTTGAATCACGTCTTAAGAATAAACATACTTCATTAAATTATTCACCGCATGTTACATGTTGTAATATTTTATTTGTATACACATATGTATACGCATACCTATACACATGGTTCAAGGAAATGTATTCTATATATAATTGTTATAAATGTTATGATTCCATTTTTCACTTTTTCCATTAAAATGTATCAACTTTATAATCATTTTTTTCAACATAATAAATTAGTCTTAGTGAATTATTTTGGGAAATCATATCACAACATGGTTTATTCATATCCCATAAATGTTCAATCGGATCAAAACATGGTTCATTCATATCCCGCACGTATTCAATTAGATCAAAAGTAAAGCATACAATCAAACACAATTTCTTCAACTATGATGAACAAGTCCATGAACATAAGAAAACAACACCAAGTCCCTTTCTTTAATTATTATTAATTGTACTTAATACAGACTAATTAAGAAAATAATCCATGAAATTATGAAAGTTATGATGATTATCTTCTCCTTTCCACCCAGAGCCTCCAATCTCTTTTGAAGTTGTTTGTTTTGTTGTTGCAATTCCTCCTTCTTTCCTTTAAGTTTCACCACCTTACCTTCCAGATTTGTGTTCACTTCCATAAGTTGATGTATACTTGCATCCTTATTTCTCATAAATTCCTCCATTGTCGGAATTTGCAAATTATCCTCCTAAAGGAAAAAGCCACATGCATCCGATTTCAGCTAATGTAAAAGAAACTACATTAAATACGACATGCAATTGTTAAAAAAAGAGGGAACAAGAGGAGGAGAGAGGGATTTACCCGAAGAACAACTGAATAATTTCAGCTGGCGTTGGATCTTGCGTTAACAATGTGCATCCTAGCCTCCCGCTGATGGTAATATTTGAGGGGATTCTATTTCTTCCCACTTAAATTTGTGTTACTCGACGCCGGCACTAAGAGAAAATGTAGAGTTAAGGTTTGAAAGGTCTTTGAGTAGGAGTAACAAAGGTTTTTTATTAGGAGAAAATATAGTTAATAATTCCTATTTGGGCCATATTTCTGGGGCCCACTTTACTTACATATTTGGTGTTACATAAATATAAAAGAAAACCAAAACTACTAATCAAAACCCAATTCCTTCCACCTTCATCTTCCATGGCTAATCCTTTAATTTCCCCACACTTCCCCCGACCACCGGGATTCCATTACAAACCAGTGACTATAACAGTAGTAAGGCACACACATCCCTTTACAAGGGAGACACCTCAAGTCAATATCAATGAGTATGCCTACTTCTACTACATTAGTGATGATTCATGACCGTGACGAAGAGAACCGGGTTTACATCGGTTCTTACGAAGTTAGGCACTTATGCGAACTACAAACTTTTTATCTCCCCCCCCCCACATGCTACCACTTTATATGATCGGTTTTGACGGGTATGTTAAGCCTGCCTATGTTCCTACATTGGCTGATTTGAGAGATGAGGAATCTAGATAGGGAACATGCTGAACATGTAACTGTTCCATGGCGCTGGGAGAATTTCATGGACCCGTACCCTATATTGTATAATATGGGGCACATTTTACTTTTACATGCGGATACTTGTAATGTGGCAATGGCAACATTTGAAGATTACATGGAGATCCTACATGTCATTGGAGAAATAAACCAAATTAACGTGTTGGTGACGAAATTCGTCATGCGAAAACCCGTGAGGACTTATAATTTCATTAAAATACACCCTCGAATAAACAACCATTTCAAATTCATTCCAACACATACTCCTATTATAGTATGAAGCAAGAGCGGAGTGATGAGGCCCAGTTTTCTTTTGAAATCTGCTTCAAGTCAATAGCATTCATAGGCCTCGGTTTATTGTGTTACTTGAAATTCGGGCTGAACCAAGCGAATTTTGATTTTTGTTGCCTCGCGCTGGAGATACATAGATGAGGTTAGTGTTAATGGGGTACGTGAAACAGGATGAAGTATAGTCATGTGGGACACCACTAGGCTCGAGTTTGGAACTCTACCCATAACTTTGATTGGGCCAATCAGAATGAAGATTGTGTTGAAGGTGAATTTTACTTATGTTGATCTAAAAATAATTACTTTTAATTTTACTTAATGCGAGTTACATATTTAAGGTGACCCCGATATGAGTTTTATGGTTTTTTTAAACATTTTTTTGATCAATTTCAACTTTTTTGTAATTTGTTTACTTCAAAAATTTCATATTCAAATTTATTTACATGTATTTTATTTTTAAAAGATTTAAGAGCACTTGCTAGATTTATTTATATTCATTTTATCCATTTAATTAAAAAATCGATTCAGAGGCATTATGTTAACATTTTATCTTCTTGCAGGGTCTTTGATGACTTGATTTGTTCATGTTGCTCAGGGAAGATTACCGAAGGCATTCGCTTCTAAGTTTACAAGAATTTAAGAACTGCTAATATTATTATTTATGGCCAAATTTTTATGGTCAAATGTTGTTCTTTTCAACTGGTGGTACTATTTAATATCATGTTGGCTTAATGTTCTAATATTCTTATTTTATTGGGAAATTCCCACTGGTAACCCTGTACTATGGCACATTTGCAATGGTGAACCGTTTTTTTCTTCAGTTTCAAAAATAACCCTATACTTAGTAATATTATACAAAAGTGACCTTAATGATGGTAAAACTGTTAATTCAACTGTTAGTTTAATTTATTGGTTTACCTAACTCAGGTTAACCCCAACCCCCAACCACCACCCAGCCCACTGACATCCCACCCAACCACCACAGTTTTTACCAATAAAACTAACGGTTGAATTAACGATTTTACCATCATTAAGGTCACTTTTGTATAATATTACTAAGTATACGGTTATTTTTGAAACTGAAAAGAAAAACGGTTTACCATTGCAAATGTTCCATAGTACAGGGTTACCAGTGGGAATTTTCCTATTTTATTTAATCTTCATATTTTATTAAAGTTACATAATAAAAGGGGATACCATTCCTGCACAACATTAAATAATGTCATCATTTGTGGGATGGAAAAAGTAATCAATAATCCTCTATAGCCTATACGATGAGACGTTATGGCTCATGGGATAGCAGGCCTACAAAAGGCATCTTTGCTTTGCTTATGCAGGCTTCCAAAAAAGTTTGCAGCACATATTTAATGTTTCTTCCCCTAGTTTTCACTTTTCAGTATATAAATAAATGCACCATTGTTCCGGTTTTTCAACCAAAAAATGTATACTCTTTGCTTTGCTTGTGTACGCTACCACAAAAAAAAATTCCCATAAATTGTATATACAAAATTGCCATAAATATTATATACCAGGAAATTATTTCATAAAATTTCCAATGGAACCTTCGAACGTCATGGAACGACGACAAAAAATTACGTTACGTTGTCCTTCTATAGACGCAATACATAATGGTGGATTCACTACGGGTTCTACAAATGAGGTTTGTGGCGAAGACACATCAGAAAAACCTAATTGTGCCTACAAGCGGTGATGTGTGCACAATTACCCCCTAGCCTTGGTGGAATATATTGTGAATAAATTTACTTGAATACAAGTGGTCTCTTTTGAGCTACTAGAGCCAACACATTAGCAATAGAATGTCGCCGAATTTATAAATCAGGTGAAATCCCCTTGACAACATCGTTGTCAAACAAGTTACCACTCCCGAAGAAATGAATATCGTTTTACTAAATATGAAAACCCTAATGGAAGAGTCATTTGAAACTACTCGACCTCTTCGCCTAGTGGTATTCAATTCGAAAACTGCAGTGTGCATATCTTATTTCAGGACTGATGCTCTACTAGAAAGGTCCACCTTTCATCTAAACGTTTCTAATACTCTAAAAGAGTTAGCTGATCTATAAAACTCCGCTGTTATCCTCACCAATGAGGTCACCGACGTAATTAGGAGACCGGGTTCGATAGTATGGAGTGTTCACCAAGTGCGGACATCTAGGAGGTTGGTACAACCACGTCTTGGAATGTTCTGGAGCAGGCTCATAAACACAATAATCTTTCACACAAAAGAGGAGACAGATGGAAGAATATGTGGAGAAGCACGTATCATATTATCTTCATATTTACCACATGGAAGGGCCAAATTCTCAATTCGCCCATTAGGTTTAATAGGCAATGTACAAACCGTGCGTATATACTAGGCCCACGTACATTGAGTCGAGTTCCTTAATTTGCTTTGCCTTTATCCCAAATTTTCTTAATTAGTTTCTAATTGGGCTTCATCACTTAATTTATTAGCAACGTTTCTTAATGACCTAAATTTGGGCCCTACCAACCTTTTTTAATTACAACCAATTAACCTGATCCATTTTCACATACAAACATTTAATACAAATATTCCATAAATGCCCAATATTCTCCAGCTAAATTAGGCCCAAGTTCAAAATATTACCTCTTTCAAATTTTGGACCTAAATTATTACTCAAAATATTGCCCAAGTTTTAAATATTACAAGAGTCCCAATATTACATGCCTTCACAATTTTTCGCAAGTGCCCAAATGAGAGAAGCACGCCCAATATTCACATCCTAAACTGGCCCAACATTATACAAAATATACCCCATCATTTACTACCCCAATATGCCGATTTGTTACCAAAATTTACAAAATATACCACAATATATACATTAAAATACAACTTATAATCGTGGGATTAACCGAAACCTAAAATTATTTAACTAATTCTCTTAAGCAGTTCTTTCATGACATCCTAAACTTCATTCTTCTCACATAAAAGATCTTCAGTCAGTAGCCAGCTCATTTCCTCCTTCATGTTGCCCGGCTTATGACAATTATATTTATTATGTCAGACTGAATGTAAACAAAAACAAAGTATGGAACGAAACCAACCAACTACACTAACTATAGTATACTTGTAAGCCCGACCCTAAGGGGTGTTTGGAGGGGCAATGGCCAATGTCCCAAGCCTAAAAGGGGCCCAATCCTATAGGTTTTAAAATAGTACTAGGAAAAAAAATATGCCGGAATATAATCACGCGTGAAGAACGCTTTCCAAATCAGTTCACCAAAACTCAGTAAACACGAACTCCTCCGTCTCCTCGTCTACTTCTCTCTCAATGTCTTTCCAAGATCCAAACTGAAATCTTCTTTTAATTCCCAAAATTTTCTCTAACCTCCATTAAACGCGTGGAAATTTTTCATATTTCCCAAAAAATGGCTATTAACCTTCTCGTAAATATGGCAACGGGAATCTTTTTCTACTATTTAAATAGGGAAAAATTGGATTTGTACAATGCAATACTCATAAGATTTAGTCTCAATCAATTGAAGTTATTAAGATATTATGAAATTAAGAATATAAGGGTTTTGGGAAATTTGTTGTCGATTGTCGAGTGCTTTGTTGGGGTTGCTCTGCCTCTACTGACGGTGGAAGGTGATCCGTGGTTGCCAGAGTCACGGGCGTCTTCGAACTTGCTGCTTGCAAATGGCTGTTGCCATTGGTCAAGACTCAAGGTGGTGTCATTTCATTCTATATACTCTAATTTTCTTGTAATATGATCTGAGTGTTTTGACTTATTTTTATGTGCAAATTGCAATGTTGCCTAAAAACATTTATCTAAAAGTGAAAAAAGGAAAAAGAGAAAACTTGCTGAAGAGTTACTAAAATCGCAGGAAGGTGCTATTGATAGATTTGTTGTTAGAAATGTAGTTCATGAAAATTTAGATCACCCAAATGAAAATTTGCATGATGAAGTCAATGACAATAATGAAAACATCCCAAATGAGCCTACTGATGTTCAAAATGAGCCTAATTTGCCAAATGACGTCTCAAATATATCCAATATTTCTGTTGATATTGACATTGATGTAGAGCCAGAGCAAACAATTCCTACTAATAATGGCATTGATAAAGAATAAGCAATTCATTCTATGGATATTTATGATCCTAGGAATTAGACTAATCTTGATAACAAAATAAGAGACATTATAGTTGAAAAAGGGCCTATAAGAGAATTAAATCTTTACTTTCCTCTTGATGATAATAATAGGCATTTTTCATATTCTTATTTTTCTAGGAAGTTAAACAACAGTGAGATTAGTGATAGAAAATGGTTAGTTTATTCTAAACATATTGACAAAGTATTTTGTTTTCGTAGCAAGTTGTTCAAGTCTATTACTAGCAAATGAGGGTTTATGTGATTGGAAGCGTATTAGTGAGAAGCTCAAACAACATGAAAATAGTACCCATCATATGAATAATATGTTTACTTGGAGTGAAATGAGAGTAAGGTTATATAAGAATGAAACAATTGATAAAAACTTGCAAGAAGCGATTATGAAAGAGAAAGATCATATCGATGGAGGTAAGTTTTACTTAGAATATATTCGGCTGTGAAATGTCTTGCTACTCATAATTTGGCCTTTAGAGGATCCAATGAAAAACTATATCAAGATAGTAATGGTAATTTCTTAGGATTGATTGAAATGATTGCGGAATTTGATGTGATAATACCAGATCATGTTAGACGCATTCAAAATCGTGAAATTCATTATCATTATCTTGGGCATAAAATTCAAAATGAATTGATCTCTCTTTTGGCCCATAGTGTGAAGAGTTCTATAATCAAGACTATCAAAGAGGCAAAAACATTTTCCATAATTCTTGATTATACTCCTGCTATTGCTTATCAAGAACAAATGACATTGATAATACGATGTGTGAATATGTCAAAAAAAAAAGATAAAAACTGAGGAGTACTTTTTAGAGTTCTTGGAGGTGAATGATTTTATTGAATTACAAAATGTTTTTTAAGTCTGTTGATCTTACTGTCGATGATATAAGGGGTCAAGGTTATGATAATGGCTCCAATATGAAAGGGAAGCACTAAGGTGTACAAAAACGTTTACTTAAAATAAACCCGAGAGCATTTTATATGCCTTATGCTTGTCATAGTTTGAATCTTGCTCTTAGCGGCATGGCACATTCTTGCACTAGAGCTATTTCATTTTCTGGAATTGTTCAACGCATATATAATTTGTTTTCTGATTCTACAAAAAGATGGAAAATTTTGCTTGATAATGTTTCTAATCTTACTATAAAATGTTTATCTAATACTCGCTCGGAGAGTCGAATCAAAAGTGTTAAAGCTATTAGATATCAAGCTCCCTAATTAAGATTGGCTTTGTCAATTTTAAATGATTTATGTGGTAATGATGCAAAGTCAAAGAGTGAAGCAGAGTCCTTATATAATGCACTTAGGATTTATGAGTTTTTGCTTGGTATGGTTATTTGGTATGAAATTCTATTTGTTATAAATAAAGTAGGCAAGAAATTGCAATCTAAGTCCATGTGTATCGACACCACCATAGACCAAGTTGAAGGTATGCTGTCATATTTTGAAAAGTTTAGATATGAAGGCTTCACTTCTAGTATGAATGTTGCAAGAAGTATTGCACTTGATATTTATGTAGAGCCTACGCTCCGAACAAAGAGTCGTGTTATTAGAAAAAAAAAAAACATTTTGATGAAAATAATCAAGGAACAAAACCAGTCTCCTGAAGAATTATTTAGACTTGAGTATTTTTTGGTTGTTGTTGATATGGCAATTACTTCTTTGAAAAGCATATTTGAGCAACTAAAAACATTTGAAAGTATTTTTGGATTTTTGTTTGATTCAAACAAGTTAAGGTCATTGGACGAAAAGGAATTGAGAGAATGTTGTGTTACTTTTCACTCTGATTTTTCTCATGGTGATTCATTTGATGTGGATTTAAATGATCTTTACTCAAAATTGATAGTGTTACAATCTATTTTGCCAAATAAATTAATGTCAGCAACTGAAAATCTTGAGTTTGTTAAATATGCAGATTACTATCCAAATACTTCAATCGCTTATAGAATTTTTTTAACAGTTCTGGTGATTGTGGCATTGGCTGAAAGAAGTTTTTCAAAGTTAAAGTTGATCAAAACCTACTTGAGGTCATCCATGTCATAAGAACGGTTGAATGGTCTTGCAGTTTTATCAATCGAGAAGGAACTTTTGGAAAACAATGAAGTTAATGTTATTATTAATGACTTTGCATCTCGGAATGCTCGTAGAACCCTTTTTTTATGATCTTTTATTATCATGTATTAAATGATGGCATACGAGTTGCTTGAACAATTTTTTTTTGGTAAATTTATTTGTAAAATTGCACTCGCTTGAATAACGAAGTTATTTAGAAGAACTACTATCATATATTTTTATTTTGTTCTATTATAAATTGCATTTTTTTAAGGGGGCCCCAATATGCTATTTCGCTTAGGGCCCCAAAAAAATCAGGACCGGGCCTGTATACTTGAACTTCAACCAAGCAGAACATCCCTTGATAGCAAGTAACATGTGAATCCCAGAGCATTGCCTACACCAAAGAACAATGGACATCGATCGAAATGGCCTACAACCAAACACAGTTGCTCACTAACATTGAACAATGTCAAATTTCCCTAAATCATTACCCATTCATTATTCTACCTGCCGAAACAGCCTTCCGCGGCCATCGCTTTGTTTGTTCAGTCACCCAATCCACATCCAACACACTGAAGAAAATATCCACGCCAATCGCCTAAAACAATGTACTTCTACAATTCAAAATGTACTCCACTTTTGTTGTCAAACTATATTCTATTCAGGTTTTATTTTAGTAAACTTAAAAAAAAAATTCGATTGCATCTCCGTGGTGTTTGAGTGTCGTCGGGTTTGAGTCAATGATCCATACTTCCTCACACTAAAGGCAACACACCACCAACACAGTTCTTCAAACACTGGAATGAACTGTTATCAAATAACAATAAACTATTCAAACAAACTACTAATAACTAGCAACTACAAATGTCAGTCAACAATTGTTTACCACAAAAAACCTATTTGCATGAATGCCAGTGAAATCTTCAACGTAAGATTTAGCAACGCGGTTAGCATCTGTCCAACCACTCGAATCCCCAATCTCTGCAAGAACACTACATTGCATATTATTCAAACATTTTGTAGTGAATCAGACTATAAAACATAATGGATGACGCAAAACATATAATAGTTACAGGTAGAGTGGCTAATAGCTAATGTGCGGTTCATCAAGTAACGAACACTGGCATCGGCAAATTTCTTCTGCCGCACACGCATATACATCGCCGCGACAACTCTAATGTACTACAACAATCATATGATATATCGACTAACCATCTAATAACTTTATTTCTAATGTAGAATAATTCATAACTCTATGACTTATAAAACTCACATTAGCAGGCACTTCCACATTTCGACCAATAAGAGAATAGCAGTCATTCATGGTAGCTGTCAAATCACCACATTTAAGCAACACATGATCATCCATCCTGCAAAAACACAGCACTTTAAATACTCATGTTCAAAAATAGAAAACATTTAACATAACAAAATACAAGCATATACTTACGAGTTTTTCATGTCATATTCGCAAACAAGTCTCAGTATCCTAGCTTTGTAGTTAGGATATACCCTCGATGCTACCTGAACTTCAAAGTCTGCTCCCTCAACTTAACACTAGCCCTTGTACAACGCCGTCTCCTACTCTTTTTCACTTTCTCCCCTGCAGTTGTTTGTGACAGACATCCAGATAACTCCTCATTATTAGCCACCTGATCACTCTATTGTCACCCAGTTTCTCATTCACTCTAATTTCACTACCATCAACTGTTCTTGCCACCAACTTAAAGTATCCCCACTCGTACCACGATATGTGAAAGGTTGGTGTTTCCTCAATACCAACATTAAGCCTCTTTATAAGGCTACTCACCGATGGGATTGAATTATCTGACCATGCCCGACTCATATAACTCACTCCATTCCCCTGCAAATTCGCATCCTGATTATTCCCTCTAACATTCCTATCCTCATTGTTCCCCTCCACATCCCCATCATCATTGTTGTTCCCCTCCACATTCCCACTCCCCGCCATCTACTCCTCATTCTGCTTATAGTCCACCTGTTCCTCATGCATTCTGCATACAATCACCCTGCTGATGGTCCTGCTCAATCTCAGTCGGCACTCGGCCAGAAGCCTCTCCTTCATTACCATCACATTCTTGTTCCTTCCCTTTCCTCAACATCTTCCGCTGATATGGGTTCAACTTGTCCCTCAAACCCCTTCGCTGTAAACCATATCCTTCCCCATTAGCTTTCAACTCCGCAACCACATTTTCACCGTCCCGTACACCACCAGGGAGTTCAATACCCAAAGGCCCTAAGGACTAGGCTAGCAATTTGGAAAAACATATACGCCTAATCTAGTAAGTATATTTCTAACGCAATTAACATCCAAATAGTACTAGTCTTACATCAAAAAAGCATGCATGATAGCGAACTATTTATAAGCTAATACATGAGCAATTTCCTCATACGCTAACGTGTCCCTAGCCATTAAAGGATGCCTCCCCCATAGGCCAAATCGATGCACTAACATGAATTTAAAAGCAACATCAGAATACCTCTCGTTCATTATCAGTTCATTATAAACCATAAATCAATTACAAACAACAAACTAACAAATCAATACCCCTATTTTCCTATAGTCTCCTTTCACAAATTGATCCTCAGATTTTGCCACATTCACATCTCGAATAGATTACAACTTACTCCCGGGAAACACACCCCATTTGGTAGGAGGTCGGTTTAGCCTATCTAGATACAAAATCTATATTTCAGATAATGTTATTTGTATTAAATTAGCAATCCACTTTACTACACCAACTCACAGTTACAAAATAACAATTAACTTAACTACCAACTCACAGCGAGAAAGTATGTGCACCCTTCACAGCCCTTTGCATAGCCATGCTTGTAAAACTTCTTGGCAAAGTGACGACCATGTACTATAAGCTTCTCAAGTACAAGGGACGACCAATCATAATTCAATGCATCTATAGCAACGGTGGCGGCAACGAGTAGATTGCTTTCAAGCCTTCGACAAGTGGTAGGACACATAACGTCACACAAAGCTATTATAAGGAACGCGGTCTTGAATTAATATTCTTCATGAGAATAATGGCATATTTCCTTAACTTTCCCAAGCACTTTCACCATCGGGATCCCAATCCCCAAGCCGTACTTACCCCATATCTCTTCCGCTGCCCTCTTAGTATTATCATTACGTGCCACCTTCGGCACTCGCTTTGGGCCATAACGGATACCACACACCCAGTGAACCTGACTCCTGTCCAATGGTAATCCATACTTCTTGGTAACATTAGCACTTTATTCTCAGTTTCCACCAAGGTCATCAACAAATATCATAATGATCGGGACATTCTTCTATACTTCAACTCAAGAAGTCCCCAAAACCCATCTCCCTAACCTACTGCACTTTTATTTCATCAAATCCACCAACAACTTGCCTAAAGTCTTCACCCTACAATTTACATTAGTGCACCCCCTTCAGTGTTATCATTTACATGAGATATACATCACCAATTAATACATATGCAACATACATATATTACAACATCTATGCAACAAGTTATCAATAGCAACTCACCCTAAACATATCTCACGTTAATTTAAATAGTTTGCTTCACAACCTAAATAGTGAACAAAATTATGGCATTATTCAAACTGTTGTGGACACAAATTAACATACAAAATGTGAACCTAGAAACACCAAGTACCTTCTCAGCCACTCCATTGAACCTCTTCTTCCTCTTACTTCCACAACCATTATTCAAGTCATCCTAACCAAATCAGAAACCAAATATACAACTGTTAATAATATCAGAGTCACTAATATATGACTAACAACGGCTACATTCCTAATAAAGGAAAATTTTAACTACCTCCAAACATTCTGCTTCATCCTCATATTCAGCGGATAATTGGTCGTCGATGTGTTCACTCAACGCTTCCATATAACTCCTTTCAGATAAATACAACTACTCTCACAATAATTACAAATGGCATTTTAAGATTTCAGTCAAAACTCGTAAAAGTTAACCACATAAGCTGCAAGTTCAACATCTCTGTAACAATTATTCAAAATCAAAGATAACAATACAAATCAATACAACCACTACAAATCTTAAAAGCATATACCAACAAATACAAAACACTTTCCCCATTCAACTAATGAACGGAACCTAATTTGCGAAAATGTAGATTGCCAAGTGAACCCTAGCATTTTAATTGTTGTCTAAAAAAATCAATTAATCCAAAAAGTCCATTCATTTACCTTAGTGTTCAACCAACAAATCGAAGTTTAGAACATCCAATGCAACTTCAAACACAAACCCACCAACCAACAAATAGGGTTATCGGTCGAAAATAATTAAATAATTGAATATTTTTTAATTACGATTCAGACACTTTAAATAATTTCAGTTACTAAGTATAATAATCTATTCAAATTTTGCTAAAATAGATACAAACTTGATGTGCTTTCCACAAGAACATACGAGGAATCGCTACAGAGTTTGAAAGAAGAGTTTTCTGGCAAATTGCATTTCTTGTTGATCCTATATGGATAGTCTATTTTTTAGAGCGGGCAAGAATTGGATGATTTAGCAAACAATTCATCAGTTGTTGAATAATGCCATTTTGCTCATTCAATTTTCTTCCTTCATTGTTTTTTTTGTGTGCCTTCTAAAACACCTTCTTTTGTTTTTTTCACCAAAAATACTAAATTACCCCTGATAGGGGTAACCACTGCCCCATACATGGTAAATATCAACGGTCATAATATGGGTCGACAAAAAGGATAAAGTAGATGAGATATTTTGCCAGAAATAGAAAAAGTAACAATGTGTAGATTAAGAAGAAACATACCAAAAAACAAAGTGTGTAGATTAAAAGACACATCCATGTGAACTCCTCAATTTAATAATATAAATTGCAAGGTATCAAACACATGACCTTTGAAATGAAAAGTGAAAGCTTAGTCATCAATACACTACTAATAACTAATTGACTAATGTTTCAAATAAAATACGCTAAAATCTTATACCAATCAATATTTAACTAAAAAGACTTAAACAAGTATTTAGATCTCTAACACTCTTATTATGGTACTACCAAGAGACTATTTATGACATATTCTCTTACCTCAATTTATTTTAAGCTATTATTTTCAAACTCAGTTTAATTATCGCATCATGACATCAATTTTTCAATTTCTCCCTAGACAAAAAAATTCGAAAAGTAACAAATGAATTATGAAATTCATGAGTAATAAGAGATATGTTTTTGTACTTGACTCGAGCATCGCCCAAACAAAATAATTTTTGGTATTTGGCACTAAGAAATGGGAGGACTACTGAGGAGCAAGACTAAGGAGAACGCAATTGAACCGCAAATCAATCTTATCACCATTTTGGTTGCCAATGGATGGACTCATTTTAAGACAATCCATAATCCATTCGAGGGTAATCCTATGGCTGAGTTAAAATTACAGTTCAATAAAATAGTAACTTAAATTCGGTAAACTTTTCTCCCTTTATTCAAATCTACCATTTTGACTTTTGACACCATTCACAAATTTTACTTTGACTATCTTGTATTATTTATGTATAAGGAAGAAACATAATCATGTGGGATCTTGTTGCATTCGACTTGATATATATTTTCAAAATATTAACTTTTTATAATTTTTACTTATACGTAATTAAAGATATAATTGTTGAAAGTTGTGTGTTGGCAGACGTACAAAGGGCAAATTGTAGAACTTAAAATAACGGAGGAAGTATTCTAAAAGAAAAAAATATGAATTAGCATAAATAAGTTATATTTAGTAAAATAAGTTCATTTCATTATAAATCAAACTAAACTCAACAACAATAAGTTCAATTCTGCAATAATCTGTTGAAGTGGACATGGCCTAAATTATCAATCTCTTATTACTTATTGATTAGAAGTCATCTGTACTGCTTTATGCTTATTATTATTAGATTTAATTTCTTTTACATTGTGTTTGGTATTTTTTTTTTAGTAAAGGAAGGGAAGGGAAGGGAAGGGAAGGGAAGGGAAGGGAATGAAATGGATGAGAAAGGAAGGGAAAGGAAATAAACTAAACTTTCTGATGATTGGTTAATAAGAAGGAAGGGAAAGAAATCTTATGTTTGGAAGAACAGAAAGGAAAAGAACAACAATTCACATACTAATTTTATATACTTGGTGAAGACATGGTAGAAAAAATCAACGAAGATAGAGGGGGAGCATTCTTCTACTTGACAACTTCTTCCATATCTTATGTTGTAAATTGCTTTCATTGACCCAGTTACATTCTTCCACTTGACAACTTCTTCCAGTTGACAAATCCTTTCATTAATGTTTTAAGATAATTCATTCTTCCACTTGACAGCTTCTTTAGGTAATACTTGTACTTAACAAGGACAAACAAGGGCAATATAATGTGACATTGTGACTAATTAAAACTCAAGTTGGGCGTGCATTTGGTCAGCTATGAACAATCTTAAAACATAAATAAGTCATAAAACTAAAATATTGAGCACACGTATAAAACCCATGAAACAACATTCTCTAAATAGAAAGAATTCTCCAGAACCCCGCTCTCTCTCTCTTCAGAATACAGTAAAGCCCCCGCTTTCAGGTTACCCTTGGTGGCTCACCGGCGATCGTTTACCTACAAAAAAAAAAAATCTTCGTCCCGGCGAGCCCACCCATACCCCAGGCCTCGCCTCCGATCGTCCTTATTTGCTGTCGGCGGCCAAACAGAAGCTTTTCTCAAGCTTGGATGCAAGCCTCATAAATTTCTACGATTTGGAGCGGTTTTTAGTAATATCTAAGTGGGCTTTGTAAGTTTCAATTATTCTGTGATCTTTGATTGCTCTTTCCAGTAGGATTATTGCTCTGTTTATCAGAAGTGCCTGGTTTTTTTACTTGAGTTGCTGAAGGTGGTTTAGTTCAAGTTTAGTTTCTCAACCTGTGCTCAAAGTGGGAATTCCTTTAACTTCTCTGTTGAGGCTTAGAATAATTGGGTCCTTTGATGTTGAATTCTAGTATGGAAAGAATTAGGTTTTTCCATCTAAGCCAAATTTCTATGATGATGATAAAGAAATGGAAGAGTTATATGAGAATTTTGAGGGTCCCGATGAAGTTTTCCCCTATGCTGCTCCACTTAAAGAAGAAGGAAATTCCTTGTTTAAACTTTGTAAATTTGCCAAAGCTTTTTATAAGTACAATAAAGCTGCTAAATTCCTATGTATTATTATGTCTCGTTTTGATGAAGGGGATAGTGTACTTGTGAGCATGACAATCCCTTTGCACTTGAATTTGGCGGCTTGTGCGTTGAAAATGAATAAGTTCAACAAAACAATTGTCTTTTGCTCGCTCGTATTAGATGTTGATAGTGGCAATGTCAAGGCCCTTTTTAGGAGAGGAGTAGCTCTTGCTAGGTCTGGAAACTTTGAGGATGCACTTAGTGATTTAAGTTCAGCACGAGATTTAGAACCAAAGAATAAGGAAATCCAAAAGGAGTTAGAAGCTCTTGAATGCTTGTCCTCAAATAGTTTGGATGATGTCGGGGGAGAAGATAACCTGTTGGGTAGTTGCAGTAAGTTGAATTCTAGGATTTTGGGTGATAATGTACCTTTCCCGGAGTCAAATAAGATTAACTTGCTAAAGCATGGATCAAAGGGAAAACAAGTGTTAGAGAATGCAGAGGGGACTAGCTCTTTGCAGGAAGTTGAGCCCTCTGTCCAGTTTGAGCATCCTATTGGCCTTGGTTTAGGTCTTTACCCTCCGCAAAAAGAGGGTATAACTGAAGAAAGTTTAGTAAGCATGAATACTGCGATGGTGACGTCAAGTTGTAGTGACAAGGACTTCCGTCTTGAGAATCAAAGTGCAAGCCCAAAAGAAGAGGTTGGGATGAATGGCTCATCAACCATTGACATGATGCAAAGTGAGGTTGTAGTTGCTAATTATGGATCGAAATTATCTTGTCCTCCTAAGAAGATAAGATCAAAGCCTCCCTGCTACTCTGATTATGTGACTTATATCAAAACAAATAGATCTTCCCAGTTCCTTAATATTTCCCTGGAAGATATGAAAAGATTGCAACAAGTGAAAGAGTTGCATTTCTATCAATCTCATTCAAGTTGATGTCAATTCGTATCTTAAAAACCAAAAATCAAATCAAGAAAGAGGCCAATATCAAACAAGTTTTGAGGGAAGCAGAGGTCTCAAATATGATGATTTCAGTGGAGAATGTCACCAACTCCATTAATCAATCAAGCTTTCGGCAGAAGGATGTAGAGATGGAAGGAGTGTTAGGCCATGGAGCAACCAAATAGAAGGTAGGTTATGCAGAAGAGCCAATTACGGGAATAATGAGAACGGGTCATGTATCATCAATGATTCCAATGGTGTATGCAAAAAGGAAAGCAGGTAGGATAGTAAGGACAAAAGCACTAAGGATTGCCAGGTCTAACATGCACAAGGTTTCGCTCAATGTCAGCTCGAGATCTCTCAAAGAACTGTCTCCAGGAAGACCAAGGTCGAGATGCTTTCAGTATGCAGTTTCAAAGTCTTCTCCCCCCGGTGTTGGTTGTAAGCGCAAGTTAGCTGGGTTCATTCCCTTAGATGTGATCCCGTCCCCTTTAAGAAGCGTAGTACGAGTGTGGTGGCTTGTAGAATATGTTCTAGGCTTAATGTGTCGACCCATGAGATGACTTGTTGTCACTCGTCGAAACTCAGGGTTTAGTTTGTGTCTTTTTCTTTTGCTTGTGTGTACTTGTTGCCCAAAAAAACATTCACTAAATAATACATGAAACAAAAGAAAGTGGCAGCTGTACAATTGCTGCACATTTGATTGCAGTTATAAAACTAAAATATTGAGCATAAAGATATAAATAAATCATAAAACTTAGACAAATAGTCCATGAAACATTGCAAAAATTTGTACGAAGTTTAAATAATCATAAAACTTGTTAAATAAATACACCATCCTCTTTCATCATTTGAATGAGAAATGCTTTGCGAACATTCTTTGGACAACCAAAGAATTCTCTCACCCTTGTGTCATTAGCGTTCAAAAATATATAAGCTTTGAATCGTTTGCTTTCTTCGATTCCTATGCACACAATTTCTTCATAAATTACATCACTTGAGTAAACTCGTGGATGAATTTGCTTCAAAATAGAATTACCTTCCCTTATGGCATCAGCAACACTATCAAGTCTTGATTTCATAGCCTTTCTCCAAAATTTCTTTCCTTTTCTTTCCTTTAGATGAACTCTTACTTTTTGGGGTTGTAGGAGATGTTGATTTTGCCTCACAAGGAGAATTAGGATCAAAGCCTTCTAATGTTGCTTCATTTTGGGTGACTATAACATCAATCTCATCGATAGTAATTGGTTCATTGCTACTCCTTTGACGTGCTCTCTCTTTTGCGGTTAGAGAAGCTTCACCATTTGCTCTATGCCTCTATCCTTTGCATAAAGATCCAAGAGCTTTTCATAAAAAGGAAGAGGAGTAGTCGTCCATTTTTTAGCTTCAGGTTTAGCCTACAAAAAAAAAATTACATGAAGGGTTGCAGAAAAAAAATGATAATAAGCTCACCAAGCAACTCAGTACAATCAAATTGCGTTTGACCATTCACTATATCAAAAAGTACCTCTACAAATGCTTTCCATACTTCTAGTTCAACCACAAAACGCTTACTTTCCTCATCCCAACCAAAGCCACTTGAGTTCTTGAACATATTATATGCCTCATTGACATTCTTTTTAAGAGTTTTTTGTCGATTTTGCAAATGTTCCTTCTTAATCGAAAGGTCGAGTTTTTCACGTAGCTCTTTAACCATGGTATCATAAGAACTAGAAGTCCATTGACCATTCATTCGGTTGCCTATCAATTGTTGGTGAAGTAATGCCTTGATTAGAAGTGCATCCATATTTTCAGTCCATTTGCTTTGACATCCACGATCAAGTTTCTTGTTTGGCACATCTATCTGGCTAATCAAAATATAAAGTATAATGAAATATAAATTTATTCATATTATAATAAATTATTTCAAATTCTATTAAAAATACATTCCAATGTCATTCAAAACTAACACACATCAGTTAAAAAGAAGTTAACATTAAAATACAAAAAACATTCAAGTTATGTCACCCCACAGAGCTAGATATTGTGTGAAATTGTTCCACATTTGAGCTGCTATATTGTCTCGAATAATTTTTCCTTCTTCACTATCATCATCTCCTACATTATTGCGCCTTATTCGTGCAGGCTTATTTCATAGCTCACGGTCAACCTCGACAATAAGTTCCTCGTCAGGATCTATAGTCATTAAAAAATTATACAATATACCACATGCCAAAACAATGTCACTTTTTGTTTCAAAAGAGTAATGTAGCTCTGTTGAACTAGAAATAATATCAAATCTTTTCTTTAACACTCCAAAGGCTCTTTCAATAGCATTGCGTATTGATGCATGTCGAAGATTAAAAAGTTCTTGAGCATTTTCGGGGCCACATGACGAATATTCCTTCAAGTGATAACGTACACCCCTATAAGGGGTTATGAGGCCACCCGTGAGCATATAACCAGCATCAACAAGATAATATTTACCTAAAAAATATTAATGGAAATAAGCTAATGGAAGTATGTAATATGGGTGAAAATATCAATGAGTTTATTTTTACCTTCCAGAATATGCAAGCTATCTTCTCTAGATAATGCATTTTTAAGTATCCTTGAATTTGATGTCGTTCCCTCCCATCCAGGTAACACATAAGTGAACTTTAAGTCAAATGAACATGCAGCTAAGACATTTTGTGTAGGCCAATTTTTTTCTACCACGATACCTCGGTGCATTAGTATTAGAAACTTTGACGCGAACATGTGTCCCATCAATAGCACCTACACAATCCTGACATAAAATTTATCTAATTTAATTTTTATATCTCTGCATATAAAGTATTATTTGATGCTGACTTTATTTTAAAAAATTACCTTAACATATGGATAAAATCTATGCTTGTTTTGGATCTTTAAAGGAACATTTGAAACATCCGGTTGTATAAGGAATTGATCTTCTAATGAAAGGATAGCTTCAAGAACTTTATGAAAATATTGGCTTATGGTTTCACCGGAACGACGAAATGTGACTTGCAAACTGCAATTCCTTATATTATGATCTATTGTGTAGAGAAATATTGCAACTTGCTCCTCTACATTAATTAGCTAGTCGTGTATCTTTCAATTGGCCACTAGTATGCATTAGAGTACATAATTAAACAAAGGTTTCTGGTTGCATGCATAGTAAGTGACGACTCTTCCTGGTATAATTAAGGAACTCAAAAAGGTTTTTCCTTGCTGCCTGTCGTTCAATTGTTTGTTCTTTAGAAGGCATATGATTATAACTCATAATGTGATTTCTTTTTCGTAGTAGGTATAATCCATATGTAACTAAACAAATCATTTTGATGGCAGCTAAATTTCTCATTCTATCCCAAATCACAACCTAATTTTCAAACTCAGTATCCTCGTTATCATTGTGAACTTGCTCAACTTCTAATATATGTTCGTGATCAGTATTAATAAGGTTTTCTTCCATCTATAATAACAGATCATAAAGAAAATATATATTAGAGATATATTGATAGTGTCATAATTTTCTTTGCTAAAAAAATGTAAAGAATAACAATCCATATATGCAGCATATCATAAGATTTGAACACTAAAACAAAAAAAAAATGAAATCATGAATGCTTGAATCATGATGTTGCAGCAACAATCAAGTAACACCAATCATAAAAATCCAACGAGTAGACCAAATTACCCACTTACATTTTGGAAAGGACAAAGTACAATTACTTTAACATACTAAGTTGTGTTTGTCGGCAATGTTTTGGTTTACTCGATCGACTAATTGCGGCAAAACTATGCTACTACAGTTCCATACCAATTAATTGCAGGCACGAACAACGAATTATAGAATACCTTTGTGCAAAAAACTCAAGGTATAAATGAAATCATGAAGTAGTGAATCAAGAGATTGCAGGCAAGAACAACGAATTATATACACCAATTAATCGCAAAAAACTGAGAAAATAGAATTCCCTCAAAAAAGACTAAGATAATAGAGGACATACCTTTGTGCAGCACAATGGGGCTATGGATGAACGTGAGTTGAGAGAAAGGGTTATTATATACTTCCTCCGTTCCAAAATAAGTGAAACACTTGTCTCAAAAAGCTCTCATATAAATGAGAGAAGTGTTTCACTTATTTTGGAACAGAGGAAGTACTGTGTAATTTTTGGAGGGAGAATTATATGTGAGAGGGAAAAAAATAATGTGATGGAGGAAAGTAAAATTTGGGAAAAGATAAATCAATTATGAATTAATTATCTCTTTCCTCTCAAATTCCTCCAATTTTGGGAGGAAAGATAAGGGGAGATTTATAAGGCTTTCTTTCCTCTCACTTCCTTTCCTTTCTTATTGAATCCCTTATTTTTTTTAATAAACATAGAAAAGTCTATTTTTTCTTTCCACTTCCTTTCTTTTCCATCCAATTCCTCCCTACCAAATAACACACTGTTAAGTTCAGCCTAAATTATCACTCTCATATATACTATTCACATGTAACACCCCAATAATTTTCTCCTTTAAAAAAATACTTTTTCATTAAATAATAGTGAATTTTTAAAGTATTATCACCACTTGTGAAAACATTTCGACTTATTCAGAATACTGCAGCAATATTAGATAAAACATTTCAAACCAAATTATAAGAGTCAAACTAAAGGTCTTACATATTGGAACCAAATATCGATGTATTAATCATCATGAATTAAATAAGAAATAATAATAATATATAATTGATCATCCTTAAACAAAATGATCAAGGAATAAGAACAATGTTATAAGATTGAATAAAACTTATAAGTGACCGTTATGATAAATGTAGTGATCATCATGAATTGAATAAGGAATAATAATATATGATTGATCATCCTTAAACAAAATGATCAAAGAATAAGAACGATGTTATATGATCGATAAACTATTATAACTGACGCCTATGATCGATATACTGATCATCATGAATTGAATAAGGAACAAGAATATATGATCGCTCTTCCTTAAACAAAATGATCAATGAATAAGAACAATGTTATATGATCGATAAACTATCATAACTGGCGCCTATGATCGATGTATTAATCATCATTAATTGAATTAATAAGGAATAATAATAATAATAATAATAATAATAATAATAATAATAATAATAATAATAATAATAATAATAATAATAATAATATATGATCGATCATCCTATAACAGAATGATCAAAGAACAAGAATGATGTTATATGATTGATAAACTAATATAACTGGAGCCTATGATCGATGTATTAATCATCATGAATTGAATAAGGAATAATAATAATATATGATCGACAAACTATTATAAGTGACGCCTATGATCAATATATTGATCATCTCTAATGGAATACAAATTAATGATATATGATTGGTCGTCTTTAAAAATTTGATATAAACTATATTATGATCATAAACATTTACATACAAAAATAATAATTTTTTACTATATTAATAAAATTACCATAATTATAAAACATTTATATATGTTTTAATAAAGATAGCTAAGACATAACAAACTACCTTTAAAAAAGGGGGGAAAAGATAAAAGAAAAAAAAGGATGGATGAAAACGGCATTAACAAGTTTATGGGTAGTATCAAATTATCAATTACTTACACAATGATGGACTCTTATCCTCCCTATGTTGTACAGTTGTAGCATCAAAGTTTTTATATTACCCATGATTTATTCATTTTCCTAATTAAAGGTATTCATTACCAAAAAACAAATTCATTCAGTCTTCTTGCTATCTTCTGAAGTTCCAGTATCATCTTTGACTCTTCGTTTCCCTCTTCAATTTTCCTAGCTTGAATTCATTTATATCTCAACTATAAATATGAAGCTCATGTATCTCCCAATTCTCATACCACAACCAAATCTGCACTTCCATTTTCACTTGTCAAAAATCCATGCTTTCGTGCGTGAGTTTGTTCTTACACTTACAAACAGTAGGTGTTGTGGGTATGATTCACCAACTTACAACAGGTTAAGGCTCACTTTATTGCAGCAAGAGGAAAAACACATGTAAATACTTTGCTCCAGCTTTTTAGGAGCTCTTGGAAGAAGAAAGAAGTGTCTTTATGCTCAAATGGGTGGACTAGTCGGCAAAAGAGTCCCATCATCAATGTCATGGCTGCATCAAGATGAGGTTCCATATTCTCAAAGCTTTTGACAAGTGGAAATTTGAAGGACGCTGACTATGTTGCAAGTCTGTTTCAAGAGGTTATCGATGAAGAAGAGGTTGATAACATTGTCCAAATTATCACGGACAATGCGGGGAATTTCAAAGTAGCAGGTTTGAGTATTGAAGCCAAATATCCCCACATTTTTTGGACACCTTGTGTAACAGCCCTCCCTAAATAGCAGCTTAATTAGGACTAACTATAATTAAGTAAGAAGCTAAGCTGCTAATTAGCGATGTTGTTAGTGCAGACTTCCGCACCATCCTGCCTTCAGGGAGTTAGGAAATCTGAAAGTATCTAGGCATAGTTGTGAAAAACAAACTAAGTTATTTAATTATTACAAGATAGTCTAAGTATTTAGATACAAAAGCTCATAAATAAGTTACAAAACATAATTTATATTATACAAATAAGCAATCGCAGCGGAAATTCACATAACACGAACACTTCCAGACAAATCTAATCTTGACCTTCAGACTACTCCTGTAAAAGAGTTGAATCTGCCCCCACCAGGACAGGTTCAGGAGAACAAAACGGTCAGCTTACGCTGGTACAAAAGTCCCACCAATTAGAAAATAATAAGGTGGCTGAAAATAGGTTTCACTTTAGTGTAAACATTTCAACTGAGTTCTCAAACACTTTCGCTTTATTTAATCACAAAGATACTTTCCTCCTTTGATTATTGCAAAACTAGCAATAATATCATGAGTGTATAGAGTAATCTTCAATGAAAACTTTCCATGAATATCCGTTATTTCATTCCCCAAAATCGTTTAAGCACAATTCATACATAACTTAAAACATTTTTATCTCTGGGAAGGAACACGAATGGAGGACTAAGCCACAACTCCATACTTTTAAGAGACGTCATCAACCTTTTTTATTTATCGCTTGCAAGACTTATAGGTCATGACCCTACATAACGGAGCAATACCCGCTCTGGAGCAATACCCCCTCTCAACACAAAACGAGCAAACCTGCTCTGTGAGTGTTGTTCATCACTGCTTACGCAGCTACTTCCCTTTTAAAACTAAACTTTGAATATATATATAAGATTCTTATACTAAAACACTTTACTTAATTGCATGTTCTTACTTAATGATATCAACTTTTAAAACCAACTTAACTTATAAAACAAGTTTCGAAAAACAAGCTTGCTATGTCAAGTTCCACCATTGCGGAAAAGTGACTTAACAACAAGGGTTTTGAAAAGGAAATTGAGATTAATCGAGGTAGTTAAAGGAAGTGCTTATCATCGTATGGCAGCATGGAAAGGTTCTATAAAGAGTCTCTTAAATATATGAAAGGATTATGCCACGCAAGTAAATATATGTCAACTTCACGGTTTTCGGTTTTGTTGTTAAAGAATAGCGGTTTATATGCGAAATCTCGTGTAACTTTTATGTTTATCTAAGGGTTTGGTATATCAATGAGTAGATGAATATATGCAGTAGGTTTTCATCACTCAAAAGCATTTGAGAACCAAAGGAACAAGGGTTAATTAACTCGGAAAGCAACTAAGCGGAAATCTGGTTTTTAAGTGTTCTTGACTTCTCAAACGGAGGTTGTACGTGGCATATGATGGGGAAACGAAACAAAGTTTTATTTAATAATCAAGATATGAATTTTACAGAATTATATCATGTAAACTCAGCAACAAACGAGATAATTTATCAAAGTACGATCAAGGTAATAGCAAGGTTCAGTCAATTTTAGAGGAACTTGACATGCAGCTATTTGTATCTCGGAAATCATTACCAAAAATTCACATGCAATACTTTTGAAATCAACTACTTGCAACTTATTATCAAATCAGTAGGTTTTCATCACAATACATACTCGAACATCACACAATTTCCACAAAACAAATGCTACACAAACAAACTAGGAAAGTAAGGGTTTAAAGGGTGGTCCTTGTGTACCTTAATATGATGTTTAGGAAATTAATCTCCTTTAACCACTCTTAGCTCTTCTCCAGTAACCCTCTAAGACCTTAAACACAACATTCATAGCTTAAAATTCGGCAATTACCCCAAGTAATCATGTTTTAATCTAATAAACCTCAGAAGTGCTATAATTCATCAACATCTTACCTTCCTTGACTTTCTTTGATGCTATTGATGTGAAACCCCAAAACTAAGAATTGCCCAGTATGAAGAGAAACTTGAGGAGCCTAGGACAACAATTGCATGTAAGATCCAGAGCTAGAATCCAAAGGAACCAAGCTGCCAACAGCAGCAATGAAAGACGCCAGAAATGGCGTGAAGAAGGGGGGATGTTGTGTAATTTTTGTTGTCTTTTGTGAAATGAAATCTGATGAAATGAATTAGGGACCTTGGTCACATATAAAAAGAGAATGGGTAATGGCAAAATCGTGATTTTGGTTTAGTGTTAGGGCAAAATCGTCATTTCTTTTGTTTAGAAACAATATAGAATTTTCAAGACTCTTAACTTTGGATTATCTCCTCAATCACTTCCTAATTCTAAACCATTCTTTACTAAATCACCCAAACTATATTTTATACCTTGATGGAAGTATCTTGACTTAATTAGTCCTTAATCTCTGTCTCCAAGATAACTTAATAAGAATTATATCAATAACATCCACGAATCCCATAACTCCGGAACGATATTCAACACTCCTAACGCAACTCATAAATTACTCATATTATCACATAGATGATGTTATTAGTTAGCTAATAACACATAATGTCCACATTTGCAACAAAATTTACTTAGTTCATCAATTTTTTCCCAAAACGTAACAATTTACAGCTTAAATAATAATTATTAGCCTAATAATCTCGGATTTTCGATTTTAATTCTAGCTTAAGAAGTCAGGCTACTACACCATGTGTTGTGCACACTTTGATTTTGGCACTCAAATCTATCTGTGAACCCCCTAACAACTCAAGCCAGTATGATGAGTGTAAGTGGATCGCTTCCTTAATATCCGAATATGATGTTGTTGTCACAGTTGTTTTAAATCATGGGAAAGCCCTTACTATTTTTTAGAATTATTTCAAACACATGCTTATTAAGGTAGCAGAAACACGCTTTGCTTCTCATGTTATCATGGCTGAAGGCTTGTTTAAAGTTAAAAATGCTCTTGAAAAGATGGTATTAGATGTTCAATGGAAAACCTTTAGGAAGACACATTTAGAGACCAAATCTGATGGAGTAAAAGAATGTGTAATTTTTGATAGATGGTAGGATAAAGTAGAATATTTTCTAAATTTCACAACACCCATTTATAATATGATAAGGAAAGCTAATCTTGATGCTCCTTGTTTGCATTTGATATATGACTAGTGGGATACTATGATTGAAGAAGTTAGGGATAAATTTTTTTAACATGAGAGTTTGGATGCAATTACTGGTCATTCATCTTTTTTTCATGTGATTCATGATGTACTTGAAGCAACGTGGAACAAAAGTAATACACTTCTTCACTATATGCACATTCACTTAATCCGAAATATTATAGTGAGTCATGGTTACAAGGAGGGAATCCATTGGTTCCAAGGGTAGCACCTAATGAGGATGAAGAAGTGTCTCACAATAGAGATAAATGCTTTAAAAAAATGTTTACAACCTCCGATGATCTTCGGAAAGTTTATGCTGAGTATGGACAGATGTTGGGTAGTTTGGGCTTTTTAGTGAAGCTCATATAATGGAAGTTAGGCGCACGAAGATCCCCTGAGTTGGTGGGCCAGTTATGGTTCATCCACACCAACATTACAAGCTCTCGCATTTAAGTTACTTTCCCAGCTTGTTTCTTCCTCTAACATTCAGAATATCAAGAGAAATAGGCTAGATTCTAGCAGGGCAGAAGATCTGGTCTATGTTCACTCTAATTTGCGTATGTTGTCCAGAAAGAAGGAAGAGTACATTGTTGGTCCATCAAGATTTTAGGATGTTGGTAAGCTTTTAGTTTTTTAACTTAATATACAGCAAGTTTGATGCATTTTTATTCAATTTTTGGACTATTTTGATGACTAACATTCTTTAAAGGTGGAGATTCACTTTTTGTTGATGAAGATTACATTGAAGGTTTTGGAAATCTCTTTATTGAGAAGCAGGACAATGAAGGTGTTAATGATGAAGTTGAAGACGATGACGATGCATGAAGCTGCTTTGTGAAGTCAACGTATTGGAGGCCTGAAGTATAAAGTTGATATTTTGTTGTGTTAGTTATTTTGGTTTTTTCTTTAAATCAAACTTGGAAATTTTCGGAAGTTTATGTCAATAGTTTTATGTCAGCTAAGAAAGCTGGTATTATGTTGGAATTATGTTTTCTTCAACTCTTTTTGGTGGTCTTGGTTGGAAGCTTATTATGATGATTTAATATTAATATGAAGTACTTTGAATGAAAAATCTATTATTTTGTGAATGTTTTCAATTCATGAATAATTATTTTTAACATATTAATTTAAATTTTAAATTATATATCTCTGTCACGTGTCCCCGAGTCCATATCCAAAATTTGGACTCTTCAAAAACGAGTCTTCGGATCCTTGAAATTAGATTTTGAAGGGTCCGACACTTGGAAACGTACCTGAGTCCGACACCCGTACCCGAGTCCAAGCATCCTAGGTCATAGGATCAATATATAAGACATGATCTATGTCTTCATGCATCATGATCTCCCATCTGAAATAAAGTTGTAACCTATTGATGAAAGTGACTGCTCGCCAAATAATACAAGAGTAAAGGTTGATCATCATAGGATCAATAAGACATAAGGTATGATCAACATACAAATTAAAGCATGCAACCAGCAAAGCTGAGTACATGTAGTCTAAGAATAATAAGATAAACTCCCTAGTATGATACTATAGAATAAAACAAATTATGCATTACAGGCAAAATATATATTACTTGAACAAAAAATAACTCCACAATAACTTGATTGATTAATTTTGGTTGAAAAGCAATGAGTGAGTTGCCCAAACCCAAACCAGCCTTCAATAAAAAGTCGTGGCAACAAGTGTGACTCCGTGCCCCAAATCTAATTGATATCAACAAATAATTTAAAAAGAGGGACACATTGATCAAGCGGTTCTCGAAAAGCCATGAGCTACCACCATGAACTCCAACTACCAGTATCAGTATACCAGACGTGCACTTATCAATAATTTTATTGTTCATTCTGTTTCACTTTTTAAGCAATTAATTGATTAATTATTAACCAACATTAGTGTTGCCCCTTGGTGTTTTGATGATGACAAAACAAATAATCTAATGATTTCATTTAAGTTTGTTTTAGCTATGAGTTCCTGAGTTGGAAAAAGGTCAAGAGTAGTTGAGTTCCTGAGTTGGAGTTAGCAGCAAAGGACCTGAGTAGCAGCCTAACATATGAAGTGAAGTCCATATGGAAGACAAGGAACGTTGCAAGTATCAACAATTATATATTTATGTCAAAGTTCCTTGAAGAGAAGATGGAGGTCCTGTGAAGGAACTTAGCTAAAAGCATCAGAGTTGAAGATTCAAGAGGTGAAGACATGAAGACTAAATTAAGAGTTTAATTTTAGGAATCATGTATGTGTTTGCAAGTATTAATTAAGGTATTAAGGAACAAAGGAACTCGTACAAACTTATGGAATTAAAAACGTAGTTTTAGAAAATAAAAATAGATAAATATATTCTGAAAATGTTTTTACTTATGCTCCAAGCAAAATTGTCACATAGCGCTTTCTTATAATCTTACATGATATTTATAACTTAGTCAACTATCATGTAGCAAAACTGTCATTGCAGTAAGAGACAAAAATGCTAAGAGACAGAATTTTAACATGATAGTTTATAATCTTACATAATCCAAGGGACTAGGATCGCTTATCCACTGTAGTCAATTGTACATAATCTATTACAGAAGTTGGATTGTTTATATGATAGTTTATATGCATGAAATTGGTACATAATATTATTAGTAGTTTATATGTTTATAATCTTACATGAAATTTTTTTTTTTTAGCGTGAGAAACTAAGAGACAAAAATGTTATGCGTGACATGCTTACTATGAAAGAAGCTTATATTATTAGTAGTAAACTAAGGGACTTGGATCGCTTATTCACTGTAGTCAATTGGTCAAAGCTCTTCAATTTTTAACTACTCCCCCAATTCCCAAAGGCCAAACCCATCTCTCTCAATTTTCACTGTAGTCTTTTTTTTCTCTCTCTCTCTCTCTCTCTCTCTCTCTCTCTCTCTTCAATTCTTAGCTACTCGCCAAATTTCCAAACTCATCTCTCTCAATTTTCACACAATTCCTCACTTTCTCTCTCCTTTTTATCATCTTCCTTAATTTCCCCCAAATCAAACCACACAATTGATTTCCCTAAGAAAAAACACACACTCGATTTCTCCGTATTCTTAGCTAAACCTCTCAATCTCAATCTCCGCTTTTGTGGACTTTGAAGAGAAGCGTTGACTTTCTCAGTGAGTTACCGTCGAGTTCAGCTACTCAGTCGCCGAGTTCACTCTCCTGAGACCTTCGATTATGATCTCGTCATCAATGGAGCTGGCTTTGGCGGTCATGGCGCTGCTCTTCATGTCATCGATAAGATATTTTTGAATATCGAGTTGATGGGCTGAAATTCGATTATGGGAACAAATTTTTGATTTTAATATATGGTTGAAGTATTTTTTCTCCAATTATTTTTAATATCCGGGCACAAAAACAATTCAAGTTGAAGTATTTTGTCTCAATTTTTTTTAAATATCTAGGCACAAAATTGAAGCTATTTTTGACGAAATTTGATTTTTTTTTTTCCGACCATTTCTGATGTAATTTTCTTGAATTTAAACTATATTTGAATGAAATTTTAAATAAACTGTAATTTGAGTTTAATTTTTTTAAAAAAAAATTAACCTAACACATATTCGTAAGATTTAATGTAATTTGAGTTTAGATTTACTCGAACATAGTACATATTCTTAAGATTTACTGAACATAGTACATTACACATAATTTTATTTTTAATAATGAACTGCTTACCTAATTAACAGTAAAGTACCCGCAAATTTGAGAATGTCGTATTTGAGAATGCATGAAGCTCCAATCCATAAAGTGAACTGATTTTTTTTGGTTTGGAGTTTGTGTTTTTAATTGAGTTTGTGTTATGGAAAAAATTGTTTGTAATTGAGTTTGTGTAATTGAGAATGACGTGTATTTTTCTTGTTATTGTTTGTGGTATTAATGTTTGGTAAGTTCTTGATTATGAATCTTTTTTATTAAATATTTTTTAGGAAAAATTGTCAAGAATAAGTCAACCTTTAAGCTATCCGCTAAAAACAAATCAACCTTTTGATTATCCTTGAATAAGTCAACCTTTATTACCAATCTGTTTTTAACAAGCCCTTGCCTGTTATTAACTTATTTAACCGCTTAAATATGATATGTGTAACTCTTTAAAGGAATGAGAGAGAAAACAAAAAGAAATTTAAAATTGCAAAAAAGAAAGAAAAAAGTCAAATTATTTGTAATTTAACTTGTTTAAAATTGATAAGTACTAAAGGTAGACTTATTCAGGAAATAATCAATAGATGACTTACTTTTAGCGGATGGGACAAAGGTTAACTTATTATTGACAATTATTTCTATTTTTTATTGGCAAGTTTATGTGATTGAGCGTCATATGAGTTGATTGGGTTTAATAGAGATTTGATTGATTTTTTTTGGCAAGTTTATGCGTGGAATTGGTTTTGATTAACTGCCGGAGGCTGTATGTGGAAATTTGGAATGTAATATTTATGTTGTGGATGGGCAATTAAGTAAATTCCAAGGGGATACCATTGCTCCCCCTTTGCTTATATAATAGAGATTTGCTATAAAGCCCATACATAGGGAATTATCCAAAATGGATAAAGTACTAGCACATATATGATACATATTAGGGAGGCTGAGGTGGTGGAGTAGTGGTATCGCTTCCCACCTCATATCCCTGAGGTCTAGGGATCAAATCTCATGAGACTCATTAGGAAATATGAAAAATGGAGAAAGTACTAGCACATACACGGTTTTAGGCATCCTACCCAATACCTTATAACACGGATACTTAGGGGGGGTTTGGTTGGAAGTGGGGAAAGGGAAAGGAATCAAGTAAGGGTTAGTAAAGGAAAGGAACCCCAAACCCCCCAATTCACCCATGTGTTTGGTTAGACAAGAAAAAGGGTTACAAAGGTTGACCCTTCACCTCCCTCCCATTCCCTCCCTCCCATCTCTTTCTCTCACTTACGCCGGCATCGGCGTTGCCGCGTCGACCACGCGACCAGCGGCATCTGGGTTGGGGTGGTTGTCTCATAGATGGGATGGGGTTTTCGGCGGGTGGGGTGGTGTTTCGGCGGGTGGGGTGGAGTTTTCGGCGGGTGAGGTGGGGTTTTCGAGGGCTAGGGTGGGGTTTTCGGCGGGTGGGGTGGAGTTTTCGGGGCCGTTTGTATCGGGGTTGCGGTGGGGTGGGGTGGGGTTGCGGGGGTGGCGACTCGGGTGGAAGGTGGTGGTGGTGGCGGCGGCGGCTCGGGTGGTCGCTTGAGTGGGGTCAGTGGGTCAGCCTGGTGGTCGTGGTGGTGGTGGGTTGGTGGTCAGTTGTGTTATGGTGTAGAGGGATTTGGGGGTATCCAAAACCTTGGTTTTGGGGGCTGGGGGTGGGTAATGAATCTAAGGGTAATGGAGTAATTCTAAACTGAAAATTGGGTAAAGGGAAAGGAAAAAATCAACCAAACATCAAATAAGGAAAACATAAGTTTGGAAACCCTTTCCCTTTCTTCACACCCCTCAACCAAACGCCCCCTTAAAACCTTTAGATGGTTCACTAGTATAATTAGTTTAAGCCACTAGCTCAGAGTAGCACCGTAGCACATAGAACTAGAAGCACTCATGAAATGAGAAATTTGTTGGTTCACTAGTATAATTAGTTTAAGCCACTAGCTTAGAGTACCAACAAAGAATTAAAGAACAATCGACACAAGAATTAACATGGTTCACTAACAATGTGTTAGCTACATCCACAGGCAGAGGAGTAATTAACATAAACATATGGGCCTAAACCCAAAACTAAAACATAATCGATAAAAGTAAACAACATATACCGAAAAGTTTCAGGGACCCCGTGCTTGGTTAATCCTAAATAGAGATAATTCAAGGCATATATCAATACTAACCTAGAAGGTGCCAACTACCAACACCATATACTTCCTTTGTAACAAAATAGATGTTACACTTTTAAAAATACACTTTTCTAGGCAATTTTTTGAAGAGGATAGAGATAGAGAGAGAAAAAAGGGGACCCATGTGATTGGAGAGATAGAGAGAGATTGTTGCCTAAAAAGGAAGTGTAACATCTATTTTGTTACAACCATATTTAGAAAGTGTAACATCTATTTTGTTACCGAGGAAGTAGCTAGAGTTTGGCTTGATCTCAGGCTTCGAAAATGACTATCTCAAATAGTATTTTCTTCTAAAACCTCGTATCATTAATGAATGATCATTTGTCAGAATTTTTCATCCCTGTTTTGCAAGCAGAACTTTACTAGAAGAAGCCAGCATTTGCATTTCAAGAACACTCTTGATCGTCGCGTTGGACATACTGTCCCAAGCAGCACAGGGCATCTTCTTTTCTCCCCTCATTTTGGCGCCAAAAGAATTTCGGCACATTTTTTTTCACTTGTTGCACTATGTTCAGTGGAAAAGCAAAATATTGCATATCATACATTGGCATTGCTTGAGCCACTGTAATGAAGAAATAGTGGCCCTTTTATACCATTGGTAAATTACATATCATCAAATTGTTTCTGGGTACAGACTTATACAACGTTCAAAAAAAAAGCAAACTCAGCACCCATGATTTGTACAATTCTGCCTCAACTAAATAGTGTGCACACCACAAAAGATATTGAGTAAAGTACAATAAGCTATACAACTTATTTTACAACAAAAATCAAGTAAAAACTGAAAAACTATTGCTGCTTCAGGTTTGCCCACGCTACATTGCCTTCTGAAACTTCAGCTAACCTTTGTACATAAGGGGAAGGAAAGCATCCCGTCTTACCATTGCATTCGCCTTTGCACCAACCACCAGGAATCACCTGAATACAGGCAACAGAACCACCACAAAAGAAGAAAGATCAGGTCGATGATCTTTACAGTAATAAGCATGAAAGAATAATCGCTGAAACGTTCATTAACTGAAGAAGACACCTGTTGCACTACGACAATATCATCGACTAACAGACTCAACTCCCCTTCAGCCTCAGCATCAAATGGATGTACAACCTATGATATACAGAGAAGATTTATCAATCTCAATTTAATCAGCTTAGTCAACAATCAATTTCATTATAATCAACTCATATAGTTTCTGACAGCAAAGATCAAATACACCCTCCGTCTAAAATTTACCTAAACAGCTCCTTTTGCATGGAGATCAAAGGGAGTGAAAACTTTAGAAATAAAAAGAAGTGGGAGGATGGATGTCGGGCTCATCTTAAAGGAAAAACTTACTACAAAAGATGTTAATTGCGAGACATCCCAATGTGGGAGATGTCAACTTAATTGTCAGTTGTGAGACATCATGAAATGGAAGATATTAACTTAATTCTGAGACAACCGAGAGTAGAAGATAAACAATTGTTGGACAAACGAAAGTGGAAGATGTTAGATGTGGGATAAGGGAGTAACAGTTGCTATATTGTTTTTCAGCGGATGTGGCAAAATAGTAAATAAGAGTCATGGAGGAGTACTTCAAACTGTTATACTATTTGACCATCACTTCCATTTCCATACATTCATCTATATTAACAAAGAATTACTGGCAAGTTCAGCAGCCTTACTTTTGCAACATAGCATGCACCGTCTTCATATTCTATGCAATGCTCCTTGCTTCCATTGGAATCAGTAATTCCTTCTGGTAGTGATGACTGGCTCAGTTGTTCAAGTTGAATCATCTAAGAAACAAGAATCAAATTCAACAAAAGACAATGAAGATATACTCTCCAACAAGCAAAGAAGAAAAACATTAAACTTAGATCCAACCAAAAGCCAGATCTTTTCTTCTTCTGTTGTGTCATTAATCATAATACAGTGTCCTGTATAGTTTTGGTAATTAGGTCCTTTTGGAGTAATATTTACACACACAAAGAAAAAAAAAAGCAACTTCAAAGGAAAAAGGCGAGGAATTAAGCAAACAGTATCACAATGAACATGTGAAATTTGTACGATCATTTGCATGCATTTTACCCCCAGCTCTTCGTTATTCAATGTAAAGTATAAGAGATAATTTACAAACCTGGGCAAGCAACTTCTCCAATACTGAAAGAACATTGAGATGATAAGATCTTTCAGCATTCAGCTGCAAGTTTCACAACCCAAAAAATATTACTATAATTTTTTATCAAGAACCTTGAACCTTCAATAAAGATCAGATAAGGAAAATAAAATTCAATGATTGAGTTGCTCCAGAAGTATATCAGCTAAATATTGCTGAGAATCTTCTATAAATCAAACCAGATCAAAGTTTCTCTTTTGAAAGTCTAAAATTAGGCTCAGAAATCCATAGCACTTCATCTGTAAAGAGGATATAGCTCTAAACCCCAAAGGAAACGGGTCTATTGACCCCTGCCTCAAATTTGTTTTTTACAATAATAGCAGATCACTAACGAGCTAACTACTTAAGTTTTAGTAGATGCCACACGAATTCTTTATATGTTGTCTCAAGAAAAGTGCATTAGGAACTCTACAATGAAGATAGGCGCACGATCATATATGACTATTGAAGTCAGAAACCTTAACTCTCAAAAACATGATCATGGTATTATGTTTTTTCATGCCTATTCCAGTGGCTACTAAAATAAAATGTCCAAACACCAAGGCTTCCTCTTAAAACATGATTCATAAGTTTTTTTTTTCTCTTTTTTTCCGGGGAAGTCCCTATATGTTTGCTCCATTTCTTTATATAGTATGTTTTTAGTTTTTACTCTATATTTTTTCACCCTCATTTAAATGCGTGTGAAACCCGCAAACAAGGAGGGATGGATGTAGTATATTTGAAGGGAGAGGTTAAAACATAAGCATGAACATTTATACTCATTATACATTAACAATAAATGATGTTACCAAAAATGGGTAAGAACGAAGTATACCATCACAACAAGGTGTTGGAAAGTCATCTTTTGCTGTCGAGCCTCAACTGACAGCATAGCAGATGTTGCTTCTTTTCCAAGTGCCATCAATCTATTCTTAAGATCATCCAACTTTTCCTCTGCAAGATGAAGCTTGTTGAAAATTTCCTCAGATTTTGCTCCCTCAGTGGACTTTGATTTCAGTCTTAGTACATCAGCTGCCTACTGAGAAGACAAATATAAGATTCAGAAAGGGGGAAGAATGTGACTGAAAGACCTACTTCTCATTAACTATGGGAAGTAATCAACTAAGAGAGAAATTACAACCTGAGCTTCCACTTCCTGCCATAACTTATTATATCGGCAAATCAGAAGCCGAGCATCCTCAAGCTCAGCGCTTCTTACCAGTGTTCGCAACGGCTTACAGACCTAGATAACCAAAATCAAACAGCGGTTAACATATAAGAAAATCCTTGCTGTAATAGCTATTGCTATTGCAAGTCAAGAAAAGATCATTGATAAAAAAAGCACCGTAAAACTAAATAAATTCAAATTAATTAGCAAGGACTCTTGACTTAATTGAGTAGATAATGATGTCAGAAAAATCAACTTAAGAGACCTTCTAGCCTGATCATTGAACATGTCTCTCTCTCTAGTATGGGGACCTATGCAGCTATGCTTATATGTGAACGTGATAACATTGCATAGTGCAGATCAGCCAACAAAAATCATAAAATTCTTATATTAGCATCCAAAAGCTCTGACCAACAAAAAGTCATAATATTACCTTTTCACTAAAAACTCCAAGCAACGTCCCCTTCTCTTCTACCATTGAATTGCGAGCGGTACCAACACGCAAGGCAGTTTCTGCCAGAGGAGAAGTACTACAATGATTTTCAGTCTCATATCTGGAACAGTCTTGAGAAAATTTTCTCTCTGCAAAGGGAATAGAGCAGTCTTAAAAAACTCACATATAAATAATCAAGAATCAGAAGGTATAACTACGCTCACCAATTTCAATTTGCTTTGAAGTCACTGATATAATTCCTTCAATACCTTGTACTATATCCTTCTCAAAATGCTACCCACAAAACAAAATCATAAGCAGCAATGATAAGAATCTAAAAGTAATTTTGCTGATGGAAATGCTTTTGATGGCAAAACTGATAGCAGATCAAAAAAGGTCCTCCGTCGAATGGAAGATCACTTCAACAAGGGGCGAATATATTGTACCTTGGCAGCTCTTGTAGACGTGTACAACTTTTGAAGTTGGTCACGGCATGCAATCTCCGCTTCATCTACCACAAAAGCTTCGTCACCAAAATGCCCTAACTGTCTTAAAAGAGCCTGTAGAAGATGGCCTCAGCTTTTAGTAATAGCTAAATACTACTCATAATGATTGTTTACAGATGTGTAATCGAATAACAATTGACGCTCAACTAGCAACCAAACCAATTGTATAAAACTTCATCCATATTATTCCCTTTTTACAGCTAAACAGCACAAGTGTGCACCAACTGCATGCCCTTCAAAATCACAGAACTTTTCTAGACTATAAAAAAGTTGGTGGTGCACCCTTTTTTTCCAGAATAATAAGCAGCATTTGACTTTTTTAGTATGTTTGACCATACCATCTTTGAAACAATGTCTTGTTTATAACTTTTAAACAACCTTACTAGGTTTACATTTGTCAAATACCTTCATACAATCATCTTTTTATTACTTTCACAATTCACATACATAATAATGTTGTTTTATGGTCAAAGTTTGTTAAAGAAAAAGTCAAATGAGCTATATAATATTGAATTAGAAGAGCATTAACATGCGCACTTAACATTTTTTTTCTCTTTGACTCAAAATCAGAATCCATGACACCCAAAAATCGGCTTTTTGGGGGATCCCCCATCCAAAAACTACTGTTTATACAACTGCTACTTATTATAATTGATAAGAAAAGAATTAACTGTAAGATGGTATCTTTAACAGCAAGTCACCAATCACGTTACATGTCCAGTGACATTCAATAACCAGTCAGTGCTTATACCGTACACCTTGGTGTACATAGCTCTATGTACACCCAAGGCCAAAGGATATCTTTTCAAATGAGTATGTGTACTTAATATGCAAACGAGTATATCAAATAAGCATGACATTTTTTTGGCAGATTATTACATTTATTTGCAAATGCATATATTGTTTTTTCAAATGAGTATATATTTGGAGAATATATATTGTTGACATATCTAGATTCTTGTTGTTATACAAATGTGATGATGATTTGTGAATATCTTGAAAATAATCTTTTGTCCGTACTTCCAAAATGAGTATTTGATGGTGTTATATTGTCTAACTTGACCGAGCAATGATGAAATTATAGGGAAAAGAAATTCTAACTATTATACTCATTTGAAGTTTATGGAACTTATTTCATCATACTCTTGTTGTCACCTGAGAATTTTCATACTCATTCAAACAATGCATCCACATTTGAACTAAGACATACTCATTTCAACAAATGCATATTCATTTTGAAATTTGCGTACTCATTTGATCACATACATATTCCTTTGAAAAAATTCATACTCATTCGATTTGATAGATATTCATTTGAAAGAAAACATACTTATTTGGTCTTGGGTGTAACGCTATATACATCCAGGATTACGGTGTAATGTTCTCTATTCACATATAATTGTCATGTTTGACTTTCACAGTATGTTTCTCTCCCATGAACTACTTTGACCATATCGTTGACTACATAATAGTTAAAAAAAAAAAAAAAAAACTTTGATATTATTGAAATCATAGTTAAGACTTTTTTTTTTTTTTTTTTTTGACAACTAGTTAAGACAATTTTAGTAAAAGCAAAGTCATAGTATTTTAATATTGATATAACTGAGAATCTTCAGCCAAATATTTAAAAGTTTGACCAAAAAAAGTCGAACAGGTTAATTATTTGAGTAACGAGGGAGTATAAACCTTAATTCCAAGAACTCAACCAAACACTACCCCCAAAAACAGAAGTTTATTATTTTTTTTTTTAAATATGTATATACCCAGATCATAAATAGCTGAATGATCATAATAACAGATCAAAAAGCAATCATACAGAGTAAAAATTATAAAGAAGGGTAATTAATTGCAGCTATATCTTCTAATTACTGGGAAAAATTCTTAAGAAAGATCACATCTTGAAGAAGATTACCTGTTGTTGCCTGGATACTTGCTCTCTAAACTTGCTAGCTTGCCTTTTAATGGCTTCCATGTCAATCTCTTTAAAAAAAGAAAATACCCTTAAGCTTAAGCTCTGTTTGGTTTCAAGTATGAAACCCTTCAGATGGAAAATTTGATAGTACTAGAATTCTGTCCTTAAAAGTGAAAAAAAGGTTTGAATTTGACAAAGACATTTAATTTTCCAAGTTGGGATTGGGGTGGAAAAGTTGGAAAAGTGAGGAATTATTATTGAAAGTGGAGTGGTGTATTAGACTTTTTCATTTGTAAAGATTTATGGGTCAGGAATGAAATTGGAAAAATATAAAAAAAATAGTTCTCGAATGTTGCAACTATTGGATCAGGTGTCCAACCTCTGTAAAGGAGATTCTCACTTCTAATGCATCCAAGGCCAATTGTATAGGACAGGCGGCAATTTGACTATCTTCTTTTTTAATGATTTTATTTCTTGATTGTTACATTTTAATGTTTAAAATCATTTTCAAGTTTGGCCTCCCACCTCAACTTATCAATACTCCATAGTAGAGCTGTCAATTTAGTTACTCGAGTCGGGTTCAGGTTGGGTCATCTCATGTTCGGTCAGGTCGTGTCAGGTCATTAAATCAAACAGGTCGGGTGCAGGTTGGGAACGGTCGTAATTCGGTCAGGTCTGCCTCGGTTTATTTCTTCTTTCAGGTTCGACACGGTCGATTTCGGATCAGGTCATCTTTCGTGGTCATGTGGTGTCGGATCGGGTTTATTGCAGGTTTATAGCGGGTGCTTTCAAGTTCAGGTCATGCGTGGGTCGGATACTTATCAAGTCGGGACAATAGCGGTTTTGGGTCAGGTTCGAGTCAGGTTCAGGTCGGTAGTTATCGGGTTATGCCATACTTGGTTTCAGGTAGCTTTCGAGTCGGATCGAGCACGGAATGGGTCATGAATTTTGTGTGGCGCTGCTTCAAATTTGTATCATTATTTAAGATTTCATTGAAAATCAATGCTTGAATAGTTCATCTAGTTATATGCCTCTTTATAGTAGTGTTAGTTTATGAATTATGTTACTATGTGTGGTGAAGTCAATAACAAGTCGAATTATCAATAATCAATAAGTCGGGTAAAATCGGGTAACATGTAGTAATAAGTTAGGTAAAACCATGTACCGGGGCGCAACAGGTATAGTAAATCAGATAACGGGTCGCAACAGGTCGGGACAATGACAGGTTACGTCGAGTTATAACCGGTTTCAGGTCCTAATCAAGTCAGGTGTCGAATCGAGTTCTGATCGTTGTCAAGTCGGATCACTTCATTTATCGGTCTTTTTTGGGCGGGTATCGGTTCAGGTTCAGGTCATAGAGTATCAGATCAAGATCAGGTATCAGTTATTATCAGGTCGGGTACATGTTAGGTTACAGGTGACCTGTTTTGCTAAAATTTCAGGTGCAAGTCAGTTACAGGTGATTACAGGTTTAGGTCGGGTTATCAGATCAGGTCATTTTTTGACAGCTCTACTCAATAGTGTCCCTTTTCATTATTATTATATCCTACCTTGGTTTTTTTTTTAAATAAACTATGAATAAGAGTTAGGTCAACCTTCTCTCAAGTGAGTAACTTAACAAATCAAGAAAAACAACATGATCTAAGGTGGGATCAGCTCCAGCAACAAAGTCAACTTTGGTAGCAGAAATAGTGTGCCCCTCTTTGGATAGAGAATTTGCTACACTGTTGGCTTCTCGAAAAACGTGAGCTATGGAGTAAAAAGAAAAACGAGTGAGTAGATCTCTGATATCGTCAATGAGGGTTTGAATAATCCACTGACAAGAGTAAAGGCCTTGAATGATTCGAATCACTACTTGATTATCGCATTCAACATAAAGATTCTGAATTTGCTGAGATTGAGACAACATGAGGCCATTCATGAGCCCCAAGTTTTTGCAACAATAGCTGGCGACCTGGCGTAGAACTAAACTTATATGCTAATGCCTACAAAAGATTTCCAGAAGAATCTCAAAAGAATATCTCCAGTAGACAAAGTTGTTAAAATCGAGATTCTAGTTTGAATCGGAAACCATCTTTAGAATCGAATCGTAGAATCGTAAGATTCTACAAACATGTATAATCAAGATATTGCACTCAATCTTCATTGAATATGCTAAAATTATAAGTTAAAAACCTAAAAATTGGAAAAAATAGTTGTTTACCCACTATATTGGTAATAACTAACAATATATATTTATTATTTGCTTTCTTAGCATGATTTAAATTTGCGAGGTTTTCGCTAGTCAATAGAAATGTATAGAATCATCTAGAATCGTGAATCGAATCGTCTACCATATTTTGAATCGTAAAATCGTAAGATTTTAAGGTTTGAATCGCAATTTAAATAACTTTGCCATTAGATATCGAAGAACCAATGATGGAACCATCAAAATTTAGCTTGGTGTAGCCTGGAGGTGGTGGATGCTATTGAACAGAGATGATGGATGGGGACCTACGAGGAGGAAGGGAAGAAATAGTGAAGAAAAAATTCACTAAAGTACGAGCGGTCCATTCTTGATGCAGATTTCATGCTTTATAATAGATGCGGTCAATATTACAAAAGGTTAATTTCAAAAACTGCAGAATTACATTCTTTCCAAATGCTCCAAAGGCTATAACTAATGAAATGAATAGACTTTGGATGATAGCGAAAAAAAATGCAAGCATTGTTCTAGATGAGGAGGAACAATATGAGTCAATTTCAGTCGGAGAAGAGGCCCAAAAAGGCATATCGTAGAACAAGAAGAAAATAAATGGTTTATAGTCTCAAACTCGGAGTCACAAAGAGAACATAAAAATCATTTGTAATCTTTCTTTTTTCTAAATTTTCATTAAAGGAAGACCATATTGAATATTTTTGGCACAATAACAAGCTTCCAAATCCATAGAAAAGGCCATAGTGGAAATGTAGCTACAAAAATATCATGAGTAAGCTAAGTTGTTGATTTGATTGAAAAATCACCTAAACTAGTAAGACCCTAGCATGGTGTGTCGGGCATAGCATGAGTAGGAATAGGCTTACCTAAAATGTGGTGGGCAATATGAGAGGGAACTAATTGATGCAACAACTAAATATTCCATTGGCGGGAGGTCGAGTAGAATTACAGCACTAACCTTTAGTTGGATATTTGTAATATTTGAAGGTTGCAGATAAAGAGTTTCAATTAGACTTTGTTCTATGCACCAGTTGTCAATCCAAAAGAGGATATATTCTCCTGTGCCAATATTCCAATGAATGCCTTTTCGCATAAGGTTACATGTACTGAGAATGGATTTCATAAGATTATGTAGATTTCTGTTGATTTCAAAGAAAGAAGTGTCGCGAAGATATTTTTGATGCATAAGAGTTGGCCATAGATTTGTTTTATTAGATAGAATTCTCCATCCCATCTTGGCTAAATAAGCGTTATTAACACACTTTATGTTTTGGCACTATTCACAAAATTCACTTTGATCATCGTTTGTGATTTATATATAAGGAAAAATATAGTCAAGTAGGATCTTGTTAGATTTGTCTTTGCATATATTTTTCAAATATCAATTTTTATAATTAAATATATTAATGATTAAAGTTATGCATTGATAAACGTGAAATTCAAACTGTGTAGACTAAAAATAAATAGAAGTATTACAACCTAAGAGCTAATAATAAGTATGATTACATTATATTAGATTGAAAATTTTGTAGGTGAAATGAAAAGTATACTTCAATTTATAACAAAATTATGCATCCACAAGTGTTAATTATGCTTAATCTTTCTCTTTTTTAGTTTCTTATATTTTTTTTTATTAAGATAAGGAGAAACCTAGACAAGTTGGGGGGAATAAAGAGGATCCCAACTTGCTAAGGGTGAGAATCGGTCCCAGGACCTTCTAGAACCGGGAGGGAAGCTTTAACCACTAGGCTATCCCTCACTCTCATTCTTAGCTTCTTATATGCACTAGTGGAAAAAAACGGAAGGGCTGCGGTCAAAACATCCCTAAGGGCTGCGTTTTAGGCCAGCAGCCCTTTTCGTAGCAGCCCTTCACTAAAAGTGAAGGGCTGCGTTTTTAAACCGCAGCCCTTCACAACGAAGGGCTGCGGTTGAGGCCCAAAACCGCAGCCCTTCTATATCAGAAGGGCTGCGGTTTTAGGCCTCAAACGCAGCCCTTCTTTGTACAAAGGGCAGCCCTTTTGACCATAACCGCAGCCCTTTTGACCCAAAAAAAATAATTTTTTTTTTTTTTTGCATTTTTTACTCCTAAGTATATCAAGAAAATCAACAAGAACAGTCGAAATTTACAACAGGGAAAATCAACAACTACAATCGAATTTACGGTAAAAAAAGAGGAACGAAAATGAAAAAAAAAAAGGAACGAAAATTAAAAAAAACGAACCGAAATGAAAAAAAGGAACGAAAATGAACAAAAATTAAAAAAATGAATGAAAATGAACGAAAATGAACAAAAATGAACGAAAATGAACAAAAAAAAAAATGAACTTATCGATCTGAAATTGAACAAAAAAGGAACGAAAATAAAAAAAAAAAAAACGAATGGAAATTGAAAAAAAAAAGGAATGAAAATGAAAAAAAATGAACGAAAATGAACAAAAACGAACGAAAATGAAAAAAAATGAACTTATAGATCTGAAATTGAACAAAAAAGGAGCGAAAATAAAAAAAACGAACGAAAATAAAAAAAAAACGAACGAAAATTGAAAAAAAAGGAAAGAAAATGAACAAAAATGAAAATACAAAAGAGAAAAATTATAGATCTGAAATTACATGAATTAATCAAAACAAAGATCAAGAAATTATACATCTGAAAAATGAAAAATCATCACTTGTTGAGAGGAGTTCGACGACGACGAAAAGATGGCCGGAGAAAAGGACGAACTTAGAGGAACGAGGCGCGGCAAGGCGGCGCTTGTTGTCGTGTTGTTGTGGAAGGAACGGCGAGGCGCGGCAATTGCTGCCACCGGAGGGTTGTTGTCGTGGAAGGAGGGAGGAGGAAGGAGGGTGAGAGAGAAGGGAGAAGGAAGGACGTGAGAGAAGGGTGAGAGGAGAGAGAGCACGTGAGAGAGGAGAGAGAATGAGGGAGAGGAGAATTAAAGGAGAATGAGCCCGCTTAATATTTTAAGCCCGCGATTAATTGCTTTCAAACTTTTTTAAAAAAAAAGCCCATAAAAAAACGCAGCCCTTTATGGGCTTATAGGGCTGCGGTTTTTGCATTAACCGCAGCCCTTCGTAAGTGAAGGGCTGCGGTTTTTGGACTAACCGCAGCCCTTCACTAAGAAGGGCTGCGTTTTTCAAAAAACGCAGGCCTTGCAGCGCAACCCTTCCGTTTTTTTCCACTAGTGATGTATCTCTTAGAACGCATATATCATTTTCATTTAAGCAAAACTCCTATTCTTGTATATGATATCTATATGTCGTTGTTGACCTTTTCTAATACCAATTTGTCACATACCACTCTTGTTCACACCAATAAGGCAATTCCGCCTAGATAATATTCCTATGAAACATTTATACAGGGAAAAAAAGCAAGAAGCTAAAAGGAAAAACAAAAAATTAAAAAAGGGTAAGCTAGCTATTGATGATTGATATTTATATCAATCTAAAACCCATGCTTCCCCTTGTATTGAATATTTTCTTTCTTATTTTACCCTTTTGTAGCTTTGTTTTGCTTAATTTGCATTTTTTTTGTTCTACTAGCTCTTTTGTAGAAAACTAGAAAAACAACACTCATAAATAACACTCATAAGCTATTCCCATCAAGCCTACAACATTATCGGAATTGAGCAAACAAAATTTCATATACTATAACAAAAGTAAATATTGTATGTTAGTAATTATAATCTTATATTTGCTCGCAAACAAATATTGAGGCGTTAAAGTTGAATGGCAAATATACTGTTAAAGTTGCTAAATCTAATATATATAATGTGTTAGTTAAAAAAAGTAAAAATCATATCTAAAAGGCAAAGATTAGAAACACATCACATTAAATGAGACGTTGGTTGGGTACTCTAATTTGAATAAGGGTGCGTTCTCTTCATATACAATTATCTATTGAAGAATAGTGGTACAAGACACATTGTTCCTTTGTTTTTAATATTTACAACGTGTTGGCTTTTTGTACTATTCATATACTTAATTTGACTGGGAATTTGTGACTAATATATAATTTCAAATTTTATCATGTAAGATGGTAGATCTATCCCAATTCCTAATATATATTTACATTATTTGAACTTTCTACAATTTTCACCAATAGATTATTAGAGATACTAATGAACAAAGTTGTATATAGGCGATTGTGAAAGTCAAAACGTTGCAACTATTAAAATAAATGAAGTAAGTACTATGTCAGTATTTTTTTTAATGTAAGTTAAAATCTATTGTAAGTAGGTATATTGGGATCCCTCTCTGCAAGGGGTGAGACTTGATCCCATGATCTATGGGGTCGAAGGTGATGCCAACCCCACGAGGCTATTACCTGCGGCTCATTATATTAGTAATTAGTGGTACATAACAACCCATGTCATTTACCAATTACCATACAATTTTTAGCTACACCAAGCTAGGCTTAGCTTAGTGGTTCATATTGTGCCTTCCAACCTTAAGGTTGGGTGTTCAATTCCCACTACGAGTACTTTGAGGGTAGGGATTTTCCTTACCCTCCCCCAAACTCTCAGAGTGTCTAGCCTGTTAAATCAGACAGGTTTGACCTATGCGAGGTTCCGGTAGGGCAATTCATCTTACCAATACAAAAAAAAATTTAGCCAAAGCATGGATTATGCAATAGGGTGCACAGTGCTCATTGTGCACCCGAAAGAATATACCATTCATATAAAAAACATGAACTTTTTTTCAACAACTTTTCAAGATAAAAAAACGCACAATATAAAATTAAAGAACATGAATCTCCAATCATAAAAGAACATAGGTCGTAATGAAAAGAACATATTGTAAATGAACATCTAGTTTAAATTAAAAGAACATACGTTTTAAAAATTCAAATTTGAAAAAAGAATATTGCCATCTACGCTTTTTAAAAAATGATAAAACAAGTTGCAAGATTTAAGGAAACAAATAACAACTTTTTTCTTGAAATCATAGACTCTTTAAATATTAAAATTACGCCATTAGCAGAGGATGTATCATCCTCTACCTGCACTTGGGTGCATGTTCCTATTTGCGATTTTTAGCTACGTCAATCTTTCACTTGTAGGAAAAAATAATGTTAATTTTCAAACGAGTGGTTAGATAATTTTTAACCCAAATTTCTAAAAACTTAAAAAGGCTTTGGCCTAAAATTCTCCTTGCCACAAGGCCACAAATATTGACTCTTCAACGTAACAACTTGTTAATCACAAAGTCACAATATTAGTATGATTATCAGATTAATAAGTAGCCGTTAGGCAACCTCTTATTTCTCACTTGATCATCTACTTCTCAAGTCGGTGTGCAAAATACTACTGACTAGTCGACTGAATTTCTCTGAGACTCTCACACACACTCTAACTTTGGTGCTTCAACAAACAACAATGGCAGACACAGAGAAATCAGCAGTGGAGCAAATCCTTGCAGAAGCAATGGACCATTGTGTTCTTGAGCAAGTTGCCGCCATTAATTGCTCTTCTTTCTCTCACTCTCTTCTTCCTTCTCACCTTGAATCTCGTTTCCAACGCCTCAAAACCTTCCCTTCTTCTTCTTCTTCTTCTTCTTCTTCTTCTTCTTCTCACCCATCAAAACCCCATCTCGCTCCTGACTTGTCCAACGAGTTGAACAACTCAGCTAAACCCATTTCTGATGATTTCGTGCAAACCCCAGTAAAGGAGAGGAATTCTAGAGGAAAATCTCGATCTGGATATCTATCTTCTCCATCTGGGTCTTCGAATTCTTCATCTGGCTACTTAAATTCCCCCAAATATAGGGTTAAACAAGGAGGTAAAAAGGGTAAAAATGAGAATTCCCCCATATCTAGTTCACTGTCTTCAGATTCTTCTCCAAAAAGGGGGGTGAAAACTGGTTGTTTTTGGTGTTCTCCGAAACGAGTTTCGAGGAAAAAGAGTGTCACTCGAAACGGGGACTTTGAGTTGAGTGATGAAATTTTGAGTGATTTGAAGTCGTTTTCGTCGAAACGTCAGAAGAAATTGATGAAGATTGCAAAAAAGGAGGAAGAGGAGATTAATAAAGAAGCAGAGAAGATAGTTAAGTGGGCTAAACAAACTTCTGCAAGGTTGGATTTTTCTGTGATTAATGATCATGATCTTAGTGATGATGATAATGGCCATGATGTTGGGCTTCATTGATTCAGCAAATATTGTTTCAAATAATAATATTCCACTATAGTATTAGTAGTAGTATTATCAATTAGTAGTAATACTTTACTTCCATATTTGTTAATTGTTACACAGAAAGAATATAGTTCTACAAATGGTGTAAAGAAGGAACTTTTTACATAGAAATTAAGTTGCAAGATGCATACTATTTTAATTCTTACTATATATATATATATATATATATATATATATATATATATAGTTGCTAATTTAGGTATATAATTAAGATGGCAGTTATCTCCCAAGTGTTAATGTCTTTGGTTTCTTGTGACCTGATTGAGAAGGTAACATAATTATGGAAGAGAAATTAGTTGCTTATTTAGTCGGTAAGACAATGTAATATATTGAAGTTTAAGTTACTCAGTTGTTGAATTGAAGTAGATGCTCTTTCGAGTGTGAACAAATTTCATATGAACTGGAGCTAGAAAGACGGTATTTGTACATAACTCATTAAATTTTGTCAGCTTCTTAATGAAGTGCAAGGGAACATTATCTTAGTTGTTCAAGGCTTGAGAAATACAAAGCATTCTGAAGAACATTATCTGATGAATGGGAATATAGTCATTGAATCTGAAGCACTCGAGTGCGATATTCGCCAAGAGCCCAAATCGGGAAGATGTTTCTGTACGCAGCATAAGTGATCATGCAGTTCTTGTTGAAAACACCCATGATCTCCTATAATAAGGAAATGAACCAAAATGTCAAAGGTGGGGATAGTGATTACTGAAATAGTGAAGTCACACTATATATTTCAATAACATTTTTGAGGAAAAACTGTAACCCAAAGGCAAATTTCAAATACAACATCCCAACATTAATCTCGTCTAGATGACAGATGACTCCAGGGAGGTCTCAGATATATGCAATCTTACCGTTTATTCCTTCGATAGTCAACAACTATAGAGGTTGTTTCCAAAAGACTAAGACAATTCAAATGCTAAAATGAATTCTGCATAAGATTTACCAATTGATGATGCTTTGTTACATGAATGACATAATTTTTTGAAAAGAATGTAAAAGATTAACCTGTTGTGGAAAATCTCCATTTGGCATTTGGGAATTGATCAACACTTTTGCTGCTCGGTGCAACGGCACTGGATCTCTTTTTGCCTGCACCAAGTGGTAGCATACATCGAAAAGGAGTTTTTTAGAACTTAAAAACAAAATGATTAACCTGTACATAAAAGTCCAGATCAATAGCATATCAGTTTTGATTACGGCAGCATAAGACACGACAAAAACGAAAATACTGGAGCCAAAAGATTGGATTTTCATTGATTTCATCGAGCTAACTGAAGAATCTTTTGAAGGAGTCAAATCAGATTAGCATGCTACAAAGAAGACACTAGTATGATCATTGCAGATTATCTAATCAAGTGAAATTGATACAACTCTAAGCTTCTGATGTGTATTCCCTGACGTTTTGAGCTTAATACAAAATAAAATTTTGAAATCTTTATAGGCAACTCCGTGGGAAAGATGAAATGGGCTATATCAAAATTTTAGAGCGCGAAAAACAAAACCAGCAACTTCGTGCAAGTCAAATGGAAAGAGGATATCACTTAATAAAGCCCTTGAAAGATTGTGTCCATACAAAAGTGTGAATTCTGTAACTACTCTTAACAAACTTCAAAATTTTGAGGGAACATACAGCATCATATTTTACTGGCACATAGTTATTGTAGACTTGAAGGTGAAGTGAAGGAAAAGGGTACTAAGAACGCTGTTGGACTGAATCGAAGGTGAAATTCAAAGCAACTTTAAGAGTGATACTAAAGACGAAGATGATAATGGAGGAAGACTTAATTGAAACCCATGCCACTACATAAAATCTGAAACCGTGCTAATGTTAGAAGTGTTACGCAAATTAGCTGCACACGAGATTATGATCCACATTACCAAGAGGAGGCTTAGGCAAAACAATAGCATAAATCTTTGGCAATCCTGTGGGGGCTTATTGAGATATATAGAGACAGGAACAGCGTGTGCAACTAATGGCACATTAAGGAGTAGGCTACCAGAAGAGGTCTAAGGCCTGTTGGGAAATAGTGCAGGTGGTGGAGCTCTAGCAAATCTATGGCTTCAATAAAAAACAATAAGAGGGTTGAGAGGGGACAGCGTGGAGTTTCAACAACTCTAAGAGAGCCTGTAAAAATTCAATGAAAAGTGAAGCAGAAAGATGGGTGAACCAGAGGAGATGAAGAATGTAATAATGGTAGTGGCTTTATTTAGGGCTGGAAACCTGGACCTATGAGTTATCATATGAATAGCTCATGCTAAAGTTAGCTCCACAGGCTTGAGTTGACGATGGCTCAGAGATGAAATGTATGGTTCCATTTAGATATTGAACCCATGTACAACGAGTAGTGCACAAGGGCTCAGCAGGGTATATAAGATGGGTAAAAATTTACGAACCTTTGCGAAACTTTGTACCTTCACTTGAAGGTATTCCCGGAGTATTGTCCGCCTAGAAAACATTTTGCTAGTAGAAAAGGAAAAATTGACATGATGGGTCCCAACTATGGCCGGTCCGCCATATTCAGTCCCAACTTTAGAATATTTTACAACAGACTCAACTATTGCTCATTTTTAACAAACGTGGTACCAGCAGGTAAATGTGGCACATGATTATGACTATACTTTTTTCACTCCACTTTATCTCCCTTCCTCCGCGACACTTCTTCTTCTTCCCCAGTTTAAATTTCTAATTTTTGTTTCCATGGTAGAGAGATTTCTCTCTTTCATTCAAAGAAAAAATTGGCCAGCACCCGATCTCCTTTTCCTTTGAAATTTAATAAAATCGCTGCTATATTCTCCTTTTATGGCAGGGCAATTCAGCAGTTTCTGGTTTATTTAGGGGGATGTAGGAATTGAATACATGAACAGAACCATGGTCAGATGATTTTCGAGTTTCCTGAAATTGGAATTTGAGAATAGGAATTAGAAATTTTGGGAAATCTTGTGTAAATTGTTTGAGGATTTGGCACAGGCCCGGCCCTAGGGCCAGGGCAGGCGGGGCGCCCGCCCAGGGCCCAAAAACAAGATTCAATACACTTAGTTATTTTGATCATCTTAGCAGTAGAAGTATGTTGGCAGAGGTGGCTAGAGTTTATTACCTAGCTTTAGTTTGAGGGAATGCATTGCGGTTCGAATCCCTTTGCCAGTTGCCACACTTTTCTCTTGTCTTAAATGTTATTTACTTCCCTTTCTTTTAGATTTTCTTTTTCAATGACTTAAACTTGTTGTAGTATTTTTTATTTTGAACCAATACTCTCTTGCCATCTTCTACTGAGTATCAAGTATCAATACATTTTTCCCGATATACAACTTTCAATCTACCATTTACCACCTTCTAAAAAAGTCTTCTACTTTAACATTTTATTTTTTTAGTAAAGGCCGTATGATTTTATATCTTTTAGACAATCATATTGTAAGTAGAGCCTATCTTAAAATATGTTATACACAACCCAAATTCTAATATTAGGAATTTTATGCTCTCAATTTTCTGTGTTTACCAACTTTAATATATATGATTGCGTTATGATAATACATGTACTAATTTATATCATAAAAATAAATAAAAAAATTTAGCCTCATTAATAATGATGGATACTTCTACATATTATGCTTCTACCCTAAATTTACGTAAACTATCTTAGAGTATCATAATATTATATTTAATCAAAGTTCACACATTCTGAGAGACAAAATACTACTTATACCTTATTTTTACTAATGAACAATTAAGATATCATTGGTCAAAGTAGTGTGCTAGAAGATACAAAAGTGAAGGTGGAACAACTAATTTCAGTATCAATTTTAGTTGTTGGTTGATATAATTATATTTGATTTCTAATATTCATTCTAAGGCATCCGATAATAAAGTGCATTAAGCTTTAAATTTAATTCTGTATTTTGAAATTGTGATTTTATTCGTCAAGCTACTGGTTGATCTAGGTTTTACAGACGAATAGATATTAACCATGTGAAATGAAATTTTTTTGGCTGAAGAAATAACTGATGATACATGTGAATGAGTCAATATTAATTTAGTCACTTAGTTGTTATTCTATATACATGCATATTTTCTTAAATTTCTTGTGTTAGGGGGCCCATTTGGCACAGGGGGATGAGGAGTTCTTTAGTTCTTTGCTGGGGTATTTCATTTGAGATATTAGCAAAGGGAGAAAGTTTGAAGCGGCAACAAAGAAGATGTGGGTTTGAGGTGTTAATTTTCTGAAAAAAGTCGAAATTTATGGTTTTGGAAAATAATTCAATCTTCACTCCAATTCTATGAACTCAACTGACCAAAATTGAATTCCAATGCTTTACCAAACAAATTTGTGAATTTGGAAGCTGGATTTTCAAATCTTAATTTTTCCTAATCTAAGTATTTGGAATTGAACGTGAGAATTCCATATTCCAGATCTGAATACAAGTAATTGAAGTGAATTCCTCATACCCAAACACTACCTGAAAGAATTTGTGCGAGGGGCGATCCAAACCATTGCTGGTTTTGACAATGGAGGTGCTGTAATTTGGTGCCCGCATTTGACCAAAGAAGACGACAGATTTCTAAGAATCTCATCTGATCAAAGAAGACGATGGAAAGGGTCGCTCCACCCTTTGATCCACCAGCTAAGTCTAAACAAGACAAGATCTTGGAGTTGAGATATAAAGCAGGAAGTATCGTTGAAGAGGGATGCAATAATTGTAGAGGGAGACAGTAATCGTAGATGGAGGCAGTTAAGGAGGGAATTAACTCTCTAGATGAGTTTTAAGAAAAAAATCAAAAACAAAATTTTAACTGGTAAAACAAGTCACCAGTCTACTGGTACCAAGTTTGTAAAAAATGAGCAATAGTTAGGTCTGTTCACTGTTGTGAAATATTATGAAGTTGGGATTCAATATGGCGGACCGACCATAGGTGGGACCATTCCCGTCAATTTTTCCAGTAGGAAAATCCTAGTTGATAGGTCTTTGGTGCTGCCAGGTTTAGGCAAGAAGAGATTATCATGATTGTTTACAAGGAATGCCACTGGGCTCCAAAAGGTTCTGCAACATCATGTAGATGCTTCTTGGCTCAATAACTGAACGAGTTGCTTCCTGGAATGGTTTGGATTGTTGTGCAATTTTTTCATATTTGATTTTGTGAGGACAGGGGCCTGGCAAATATATTGGTAAGGTGATGATCAGACTGTTGATGTGCGGACAATCTGAATTTCACTTTAATAAAATAGGTTACCGGAAAAAAGTTCAGATAAGGTTACCCAACTTCAATTCATAACCAACATAAGTATTACCGAAGTTCAACTCATAACTAATATAAGTTCTCGAAAGTTCAGTTATTTCAGGTGAATAGAACGAAGCCTTGAAAAAAAAAAACCAGCAACATCAATCGGGTAAAGGATAGTGGATTCATCAATAAACATGAATGTCACTATTGCAAGGTATACCTGTCCAGCATCAATTAGAGTCAGCATCGCCCACCCTGTATTCACTACATGAGCTTGGTTACCTTCAATATTTGTATATACCTGGAAAAAAAGGACAGCAAATAGCAGTGAACATGCTGCAATGAGTATTAAGTGAAATTATATGAAATTCTGTTACACTAAGTGACCAGCATGCGTCATCAAGCTCAACATTGATTTCAGATATTAGATGGACTTTCGACGCATTTATCTATACAAGGAAGAACTTGGATCACTTCTATGTATTGCCACAACGGACAGATGTGTTAAAAAATCCCAACTCCTGTCAAATCTATATCCACATCTTTTTGAAATTAACCAGAGAAATGCAGAACAGTAAACTCCATGAAATGTCAGACTAGAAATTGCAAATATCATGTGAACTGAATTCCTAAAAGACTTTTGCCATGGAACATATATGTTTTCTATGGCATTCTGAAACTCAACCTTGTTCTGACATGATAGATAGCTCTCTCCCCAGCCACCAGAAGAAAGCTGTTTAGATAGCAGAAAGTCACAGGCTTTGCGAATGCTGGGGCAAGTATCATAGTTCTTTCCAGCTGCGACCAATCCTTTCACCCCAAACCATGTCCCATATGTAAAGCAAACTGCCCAGGATCCATACCTACAAAAACCTCTGTGTAAGTCCTATAGATTTTATAATGGAATAGCAGAAAGCATTAAGGGGTAGATGATAGTATATAGACCTAGCAAAAGTGACGCGTACCAGTTACCCCAACATGAACCCAAAAGTGCATTGCACGATTTAGACCTGAACCTAGATTGCCTTAACTCGACAAGAAAAAAAAAAACTGAAAGACCCAATTGCCACCGCAAATAGTATACAAAGCTTAAATCACCCAGTATGAGTTCAGTTAAGATAAAACAGGAACATGAAACAAACCATGAACCGTCTGCTGCTTGTATCTTTTCGATGAACCTTGCAGCCTGTTTTATGCAATTCTCTATCTCTTCTCTCCTATGACCAGGATATAATCTTTTGAATGATACTAAGGCTTGAATAGCAGCCGAAGTACACTCAACATAACTACAAAAGAAACAGAGTCAAAAGTTGTTTCAAGTTATTATGATAGAAATTTAACACACAACTTCTTGAGTAAACAAAAGCATCTATATCCTTTCAAAAAAAAAAAAAAAACAAAAGCATCTATATAGATCTCAATAGTGAATCTCGTCACTTACGGATAATCAATGACAATGTCACCAAAAGTTTCAGCTGGATTTAGTAACTGAAACAGAGGACAAGCATAGCATATTAGATTCTCGGACATGAAAAAACAATTGATAACAGAAAACATATAGCATGTGTGTGAGCGTGAAATTTAACGAAGCTAACAAAACCTGCAGCAAATCATGCCATGAATTATACACGCAAGTACATGCAAACCTGCATGTCTTTATCAGGCATTGCACCTATATGAAGTCTGGGAATGAGTAATATGCATACATCCCTGGTAGACTGATTGTATCATAATTCAGAGGAATAGGTATTGACATCTGATGATCGCCTGATAGATGTTGATGGAATTCCTTAAGAGATGAAATCCCCATGAGTTGGTAGAGAGTGGAAGTCATTTATGTGGATATTTCCTCCGTCTATGATGAGTGAATCCCAAATTCCAAACAGCTACTCCTAAGTAAATGGAGTTCATCTCTAAGCACTTGAGTTGAGTATTTTTACTAAGGAGAAGGCTGATACATGATGTTACTGAGAAGACGGCAAACTCAAGTTTATAAGTAGTGTTGACTCAGGCTTCTAGGCTCAAGGTATCCAAAATACTCGAATTCAGGTCAAGGGCATAATATTCTCATGCAGGTTTTCCAACCAATACAATGCTCTCACATGCTTAGTAGCTATGATGGCACATGATACAATTGCATCATATGCACTGAGAGACAAGGTTCTAAACTCTAGTGATGGAAAAACTATGTGATGAGAATACGGAATACAGAAACATGAAATGAAGTTTGTATTCAACGGCTATGCATGCCTAGATATCCTGCACAACTTGGCGCACCCCTTAGCATACTAAGTGGACGAAACACTATTTAATTTGGGTATACTCAATACTGGACTGGACATGCAAGTCTTGTAGGTTGGGTATGAAGACAAGTCACACAAAGAAGTTTATCTCACAAGGTGCCACTGGATGAAAAAACAACAGCTTAAATATGTTCATCTTGCAGGATTGATATGATTGTGCGTTGCATAAAAGTGGAGATGCCTCCTAAATCATTTTTGGGGACCAACGTTACTAACAAAAGCTGATGGCTCAAACACGGGGAGCAAATGAATCAAGCAATACGTGCATGATAGGTAGGAATCATTAATTAACAAGATTATAGATCAATTCAAGGTGATCATTACTCGTCTATTACTCTGTTAGCAAAAGCAAATAATGCTGAGGCTGGCAAAGTTCACAAGAAGGCCTGGTGGGGCAATGTTATAAACTGACATTGTTGGAGCAGATTAAAGATGGAAGATTTAAGACTAAAATGATATTTGATTGCTAATCTTGAAATTTACAGCAAAATAAAGACAGTAACCAGCTTTAGAAAAGCTTGTTTCTCTCCCAAATGAACTCTTTAAAGCTCGCCAAATCTCTCATCAATTTTCAACATACCTCTTGCTTTCATTAATCTCTTCTATTTATAGAGCTAATGCACTTGCTTTCTGCCCAAGCTAGCCTAATTATAATGTACTTCCTATATCACCCCTTGCCTATACCCAATGCATAACGGGCAAGTCTTAAGCAAGAGAATTTTAATTGTTTGATTGGGCAGCAATCTGGGACTTTCTAGGGAAAATGGTATTGATTTCACAAGCAGACAACATCCCATATTCACAATGAATTCTAGAACCCTTCCCTTGTCTCAAATCTTCTCCATACAACACATATTAAATCTCTAGAATCCTTTCCTTGAACTCCATGAACCGTTTACGAGAAAAACATGGTGAACATAGAATAAATTAGCATTTCACTATAATCTCCATTTATCTTCAAAGAAACATTCTCAGAATTAGTAGGAAATTCTTGTTTCCACCTTGCTAATCCCAACCACACCCCGGTCAATCAGAATAAAAACAACTTCCATTGTGGTCTACAGGTTTACTCAGAGTCTCGTTCACGAAGTAAAAAAATCTGCTTGAAGCAAAACCTCATTGCAAGAAAACAGGTCTGTCATGTATACAGATGTTGCCCTGAATTGTTAGTAGGAAAAAGTAATCAGGAAGGCTACACCTCTCCAACACATCGATCAGACCCAGATGATTTTCGCAACTGATAAATTTCATGACCATCCAATCTCAACTCTGATGACTCCTAAAGCTATCTCAGAAGCCGAACAAGCATCTCCGTCTGGCCATTAAAATCTTTGCTAATTCAACCCTCCATGCAAAGCTAGTTTAAGTAACCTTCCTTTGTCGTATGAACTGACCTTAATCTATTATAGAGCCCTCCCAAACCTCCTTTTTGCTCAATCTACCACACTGAGTGAAGGACAAGCCCACCTGCGGACTCCAACATAACATCAGGTTATATCTATTCCGTGGCTCGCTTTATCTGTAGACCTTGAAAATTCTCCATTTCTGAACTTCTCTGAGTTCTCCCAGAACGTTTGAAATTTTTTCTTTCTATCTTGACAACAGTGTCAATGGAAAGACGTAAAGGAGGCGTCAAAAGAGAACAGAGCTAGTTAGAGAGGAGGAAAAGAGAGCGAAGAGATTTAAAAGAAAGATAAACAAAAGAATAGAAAGCCTAAACAATTTCAGGAAATATTCAGGCTTGCAAATGCAGGAGCAAAAATTTATACATAGTAAAGACACTAAAATGGAGTTTGGAATAATAAGTACCACCATGGAATGAGGGACATAAGCATTTGTAAAAAAAAGTGAATTCCTGACCACTAGATGGTTCAAAACCAAATAAAACACCTCTACTAGTCACACTGAACTCCGCATGAAATAGACCACATGCCTAGCATTAGAAAACTGAACATGAAGAATAGGTCACAGCAGACAGAAAAGGAGACTGTACCTCTAGCCAAGGGTAAGATCGTGTAAGTTCATATGTTGCAAACCCTCCATCATCATTCTGTGACAACAACAAAATAGAAATTTATCATCATGATAAAATATTGCATAGAACAAAATATGGAATCTGAATTGATAGAATCAATAGTTGACAATGATCACCACATTCAAGAAATAAATTTAAGACAACAGCAAAGCATTCAGAAATGAAGTATTACTTCACACAGGCCCGGGTTTTTAAAAGGGAAAAGATATGTTCAAACAAGTTATACATATATATATATATATATAGTTGAGAATGTTCTTAATGAGAATGAATCTCAACCACACAATTGGATTAAAGTTACAACACTTGTTCATTAGAGTTTTTTTTGGAGTCACGTCACTTTTTCATTAGAGTTATAGCGCTTAAAATCCATTCTCATTTCTCATGTAAGTATGCATTCTCATATGAACTCACTTCTATATATATATATATTACCTGTCTTCGTCTGTGTTTATTTCGAAGAATTTCTCACCTAAACAAAAGAATCAATATTCTTCATGGAAGTTGTAGACGGTCAAGGATGTTATCAAAGGGTTAACAACATTTATTATAACACGATCCAACTTAAGTGCCATATAATAATTTTGTACTCACTCCGTCCCATATTAATTGATACACTGACCGGTATAAAGTTTTAGGAGTTTCTATTGACTTCTTTTGTCGTTGGTAAATGGTAATAGGTAGTGAAGTATTATCTTATTGTAGTTAGTGGATTGTGGGCCTCAATTTTTTGAAGAATAAGTGTAAGAGGATGTTTATTTATTATTGTTTGGGCCCCTTATAAAGAGGAAGAAATAATATAAAATTGTTGGGACCTTGCCATTTTAGGAAGCGTATCAATTGATGTGGGGACGAACGAAAATGACAAGTGTATCGATTCATAATGGGATGGAGGGAGTATTTCGACACTTCAAGAAAGTAAGTTATTTATTTGAATAGATTCTTAGACTGAGCTTAAATGCAAAGAAATTTAGCATGATCAAACTTACAGCTACTAGCTTAACTGTTAATGCTTGATTGCTTGGTCAGTATGGTTTTCTTTTCTTTTAGGAAAAAGCTGACAAGGATAAATTGAACAATGGACTATCAAGTTAAAATAGACCGAAGTAAGAAAATGAACTAATATAGACTCAAGTCCCTCAATCACAAACTAGGTGAACAAAGATAGATTTTATGGTGGCATTTTAAAAATTCAGGCATCTAAATCACGTATATAAATGAAAAAAGAACTCCCTAGTAATGATGCCGAAGGGGAAGATGTACTTCGGAATGCTATTTTTCAAAAAAAAAAAAAAATCGGGTACTACAGCTGCTTAGATGCCTACAATTTCCAACTTCAACATCACTATGTCTATTTTTCTTAGCATGGTTCATAGGTTCAGTCTTTTTCCGTACGTTTCTTTTATTCAATCTATTTTTATTTGATGGCCCATAGTTCAGTCGATTTACGTCACTTTTTCTTTTCTTTTTTGCTAAGATTTTTTTTTTTTATTAACAGCAGAATTAGAAAAGAAAGGGGGGGAGTTCAAAGAAAATTAATGCACAAGACAAAAAAAATAAGGAATCCAATCTAGCAAAACATCAAAGAGGGGCGCATATGGAATACCCCAAGAGCGTGAGCTCAAAGAGAAGCTATATACACCACTCTGTCCCATAAAGTATTCAGTGGAGACTCCCAACCACAAAACATGCCAGCTCTTACTTAGGTCTACAAACACAATACCATCTCACAAGATGATCTCTCTTCTCCTACCTATCCCATATTACAAAAAAATCATCATAAGCCTCTCCAGACTTCAGGCAACTCCAACCAGAATCTTAAAAAAGGAAAGTAATTACAAAGGTAGATACTAATTTTCCAAGAATCACCCCTAAAGGTACACCAAGGCATCCAAGCAAATGATGAATCATAGTTTTTGACTGCCATCAAATTCACATTATATTCATAGTTAAAAGCTCTATCATGCGAAGAATCAGCTAAATTTTTTTAGACCATGTACAGCCAATAGCACCATGTCTGGTTCCCCCATACCCCGGGTATGGTCCTCCCCTCCATCCCCAGAGTACAGCTTTCAAAATCCATTCTGTGCACACTTGTATGCTGCAGTAAAGGAATGTGTCAGCTTTTACTCTTTTGGTATGCCAACTGTATTGGAAAAGCTTGTCCAAGGAACTACAGGACATAGATAACCCTTCCAATCCCAAGACGTAAATTAGATTCCTTGCAGAAAACTGAAAACACGAGTACAAAGGACTATGGAAGATGAGAATTCAAAAAAGTATCTCTAAGCTAAATCCTATAGCCTATTATAATTAAGAGACATTTTCCTAGTATTACCAGTACTAGTCGTTACAACAAGTCAGGAACAACAAAAACAAAGCAAAAAAATAGATATAAAGTGCACACAGAATCATTCAGTGTAATAAAGGAGCAATTATAATACTTCCTCCGTTCCATAATAATTGCAACATACCACATTGGCACATTTTTTAAGAAACCCATGTGAAGAGGAGAGAGATAAAAATAGATAAAAAGTGGGGGCCATGTGATAGGAGAGAAAAAGAGAGAAGATATTACCAAATACAGAAACGCTGCAATTGATATGAAACTTCCAAATAAGGGAAACGTTGCAATTCAAAAAGAACATAGGAAGTAAGTGATAAGAAGATAGCCAAGTGATATCATAAAAGTTTACTCTTGATTGAAATTCCACTAGTAGAGCCAAGCATCATTCTCCATAATCATGTAAGCATATAAATAAAGAGAAAAGTTAAAGCAAGAAGCCTTTCCATGCAAGACTTCTAGAGCAGCTAAAGGTTAGTTACCTGTAAAGAAAGAATTACGTTTACAGCATCATATAATCGCTTCACTTCTAATGGCTCGCCAACTATATCCGAAGGAAGTTTTGATAGTAAAAGAACAGCCTGAAAGGTGGGAAAAGTTAAGACTTTGAAAAATACATTCAGAAAGAACTTCAATCCTAACTCGATCATTACTTTTAATCCTTCTGCTGTACAATCTGAGATGGGCCATCCGTGATCCGCAGTTGAGAAAGGCCAAGCCCCTTTAGAGATATGGCGATACCAATAACTAAGATCTCCAGGACAATCTTCCCTAACCTTCATGTGAAAAAAAAATTGATGAAGAGAAATATAAGAACTGATCAAGTTACTAAGAATATGTGGTTTCTGGTGAATGTACCATAAAAGAAAAAAGATAGCAGGATAAAAGAGGACCTGCGAATTTTTAATAAATGTATGTGCTTTTCTAAGGGTTGCACCATATTCTTCTACAAAATTTGTTGCTAAAATTGCTTGAACCACAAAACCAGTATCCCATAATTGGCTACCGTTGTAACCCTGCATCATATGGACATGAAGTCCAGTGAAAAGACATCTAGGTTGTGCAATAACAATATCAAAGAAGTACTTGGAACACATGTGATGTAAAAGTAAATTGTGACCTGCATTTTCATGCCATCCTCAGCAATCCAAAGAAAATCATAAATTCGGGGAAGATGTAACTTAAAAGCCTCTGAATTTGGATCTTCCACCCAACAACAAAGCATATTTAACACCTGCACAAAAATGTTATCCATTCCAAAGTTACGAGAAATGTCATTCTAGTGTGATTTGCCGAATGTGCATTTTGATGTCCATAATAAGATATTTCAAAGAAAATAGCCAGCTTCCTAAATCCTAATACGTTGTAGCATATTGAAATACATATCAAATAGGTGATATTAGTCGGATTAGTTGCCTTTGGTGAGATAAATTCATTAACAAGGAACAATACCAAGCTCTGTCCACAAATATTAGCAACCAAAGAAGATGTGACATTTGATAATGATAAAAGGAGCACTTAGAAGGTAATTCCAAATGAATGACCAGTGGCAGATAGGGAACTGCAAGGTATATAATATCTAATATTATCCATTATGATACTTCGTACTATCTACCCTAATATTCCAGTGCTTAGTAACACCCAGAGCAAAAAAAATCAAGGATACTTCTCAATTTCTAGCATCAGAAAACCTCGGTCATCATTGTGTCTTTTTTCATGGATGTGTAATAAAGATTTATATCGAATAGAAAATCATGACAAGGTCAACCTACTCCAAATGAATATTATCAGGCAATATCTTCGAAGTAAAGTAAACGAAATATTAATCTTCAGGGAGAAATATATAATCTCAACAGCTTTCAGCCTTTCACATTATTAATATAATAGTATCCAGGCACTATTATATTTGGTTCAACAAAATTACAAACAAGGCTGCAAGTATCTTATCTCCCTCCTTGCCTAAGTGGAATCCTCAATAGCTGTCGCAGTTGTAACCACTTTTTCTAAAGTTTTATGCTTCCTTTGCATATTATAAGACTCTCTTTGGTCATGCATCTCACGGACCCCAGGTTCAACCTTTAAAACATATCACACGCTATATAGATCACCCAAACTCCTATCAAGCCTAACCAGCTAACCAACACAGGAAGAAACTTAACCACCACATACTATACATAGCACACAACTCATGTTATGTCCATTGTTATAATTCCAGGTTCTTATGGATGAAATAGTTGAAATGGAAAGTGCAGTTGCCATTCAAACCTTGTTTACAGGCCCGATGCATATATATCGAGTATTCTCATCTTCGTAGTGTATGTGCTCCATGGCAGTGGAGAGTGCCTTCTCTCTCAACCTTTTACCTGGCCATCTCATCAAAATAGGTTCAATGACCTTGTGAAGAGATGCCCAAAGGATATCCTGCACCAAGGGGTGTGGATAATACAGATCTTCCTGCAAATAAAAACAACAGATCTTTGAATCAGGCTGCTAACATACGAATACCCAAGAAGTGCGGATATTGTAGAGAGATGAAATACAGGTGTCGATCCATGCATACAGTTCTCTAATCACCTCATGGAACAGCAAGAGCCTATTCACCAGCTTCCGTAAATGCAATTAAAGAATGATTAACTGCAATTCCATTTTTTCCCTTTTTCTTTTCTCATATCGCTTATACATATTTCCCTTTTTCTCAAGATTGGCCGACCTTTACATGCTTCCAGCTACTTACCTCCCCCCGCGGGGAAAAAAATTAAACACAGTAAAGGTATACGTAACACCTGTAAGATGTTCTTAAGACAGAATGAAACAAATTTACATGCTTCAATCAACTGTGTTTCTATAACATGCCTCACTAAGTCACTATCTTCCCCACTCTTTTAATAGATTCTGCCCTTCACTTTTCTACATCTTTTCAAAAATTCACACTAGCAGCCTTTTTGACATGATATAAGGTTTCATGTCCAATTGGTCAACAATTGAGCCCTAATAGCACAAAATTTATAGACAATTCATCTTCATTACCTTTGCACATTCATTACGGGCTTGATTCCAATCAATTTCATGATACGGGACATTGTACATCTCCCTTCTCAATGATAAAACTGTTGGAGTGATAGGACCCACAAATCTCTTTCCATATAAGTATGACATGGGCAAATAGACCATTCGACAGTGACACCACATTCTTCCTGCAGAATCAAGAGAAAATACAAATAATCAAGTGGACAAAACCAATAAAAAAGAACCAAAACAGGACATCTGAATGACTTAAAATGACAGTGTATATTGTCGATAAACAGATAGCTTCTGAAAGTAGATAACTATGACCAATGTAACATGCAATTTGCACCCATTAACAAAATTGCAATCGTGTGAATTTTTAAAAGAAAATATGGAAGAAAGATTCATATCTTAAGAGATAGTAAGAACCTGGATGGAAAGGAAGAATATATGGTAGAAGCCATAACTCTGGAGGCATTGGATTATTTCCAGTCCATTCGAAAACCCCAAGTACCTGTTATATGACAGGACGAATTAATGGATATAACATGACATTATTGTTCAGAAAAGAGAAAAGATTAAAGAACTGAACTGAAAGCCACATCTTCCCCCATGATGTGATAGCAGTAGCACTTCCATGTTCCAAAATCCATTTACGTCCTCTCTCCATTGCTCCATCACCATCATCAGCTCCTTCACCAAGCAACCTTAAGGTAACATAGGTCAAGACGGTACCAAACATGGTACTATGACCTTCAATGTGCAAACCCCACCCACCATCTTTATTCTGCAGCCCACATACAAACAAAAAAAGTTGCCATCACACTACATAAATTAGAAGTATGAGACTCCATTATCCTAACTTTCAAGAAGACTGAAGGTTATTGCTGGAGCATTTCCCCTCCTCCCCCCTTCCCCATTAATGAGTAAATTTCATGGAAATTGAATTTGGGCATCATCTAAGCAAAATCATACGGTATACATAAGGATGCTTACTTGCAATTTACTTTGTTTCTGGTGTCCCTAATGATAGGCACCTGAACTAAGCTAATTGGTTTTGCAAATCTTCTTATCATTATTATTTTTGACAAGAAATAGGGAAAACATTTACTCAGTATTAGAAATTTTTTTGACAAGCAATAGGGAAAAAAATTTGACAAGAAAAGGGGAAATTTTTAATCAGTATTAGAGAAGGCAGCATCCTATCTTCTCATAAGTAATAGCATAGCTGAATAATTAAGCAAGAGAAAGGGAAGCAATAATTCTAGTAGTTTCTGCACCTGATGGTTGTAGAGGTAACGACGCATTTCTTTTTGATGCTCTTTTGACAAGACTGCATTCAGAGCTCCAGAAACCGACAAGGCAATTACCTGATGCATTAAATCAAAATAAGCATTTTATTTGAGCTAGCTGCAAAGGTTCTACGCTGGAAGTTCCAAACCATTTGACAACCATCTAACTGTACTACTAGATACTATAAATTTTGATAACCACAGTAAGCCACTCTTGAAAGATAAATATGGTAAAACAGAGTTCTTACCAAGCCAGGCATCAGGAACATAGGACCACCATAATCACCAGGCCAGTGCCCATCATGTGCCTGGAGAGTGGAATGATAGCTGAGAGCCCTTCTCAGGGTGGTGACAACAGTTTCCTCTGTTATTTCATCTTCATCTTCTACTTTGACTTGAGGTAAGACAACATTACCTGAATTTTCCTGGGCAAACTATAGTCCATAAAAAGAAAAGAAAAAAACAGTATAGTCAGATACACAAACCATCAAGCTTTAAATTGGTGAAAGGAGTACAAAGATATTTATTCTCACTATCTCTCAGCACATCCAAAGTTAAATTTTCATTATTCATAAAGAGGCTTGACGACATTAGCCACAAAGAAGTTACACATAGCAACTGGTTATAACTAGAATTCAGTTACTACTCGCCTATACGAGGTGAACATACACTAGAGCTTTATTTCTCACATATCCGTCTGCATTACCGGCTTATTTATCTTCTTCTCGGCTAATAATGGATACATGTTACTGGAAAACACTTCAAACAGAGCAAACAAATTCAACAAACTCATGTGCATCAAATCTCACAGCACTCACTTCATTCAGAGTGACATAAAAAGGATACTTATGTTGCAAGTGGTCCGGCTAAAGCTTATTTTACTAATTTTGAATGCAATTATGTAAAAGGCCTTGATCAAAGAATTTATAATAATGGATTTATAGATGGTAACTAAAAAAAAGGAAAAACTTCTCCTTCTGTCTCATATGGCTATTGGCAATATGGCATAAATTAGATAAGATCTACTAATGTCAAATTTGCAGTTTCGGTCGCACAGCCAAGAGTAGTAATATATACAAGTACAAGGCATTACAAAATCATTCACTATGATGTATCATGTACGTACGCTAAACACTTATGTTCAGCATTAAGGAGATAAAGAAGGTTTTGCTGTTTAAATATTCAGTAAAACGGACAAGGAATACAGGCACCAAAGGAGCAAAGAGAAGAAAAAGGGAGCTGTGATTTGCTCTTGAATTTGTACAAGTACCTGTATTCGCATGAGTAAATCAGAACTGTGCTTTTGTTCAAAACGGTGCTTCCAAAAGTTTTCACGAGCCTCCTCAACCTCTCTAATTTGTTCAGGAGTTCCAAGTTCTGGGTCAAACTCCCAAATTTGTCTTCCAACATGATTGTTTGTAGTCCTTAGCCATGGGTTACCCCCTTCTGCTATCTTCAACTTCCACATTCCTACTCTGAATATAACACCCAATTTAATCAATCCGCACATAAGACATGAACTCAAGGACCGTTTGAAACATTATAGTCATTAGGCTAAAGAATTTTAGGGGACATGGCCTCTTATAATAAATCAATATGTGTGCTTAAAAACAGCAAAATGAAACAGATAACAAATAGCTATAAAATGAGAAATAACACCTCTCCTCCCTAACACACCCTTGTTATAGATTAAAAAACTAATATTTCATCAAAAGCCTTATGAGCTTAACAAATGCAGCCACATTTCAGATTGAAATCCATGACCTAGTTGCAAAAATAAGCATTAAAATTGAAAGCCAAGTAATTTCCAAACTCATCTTCCCACACGGCGACATCTCACGTCACTCCGAAGCATCAAAAATAATTGGTGAATTATTGAACGAGTGAATTTATCATGATAAATAAAACCCAGTTTACCTCATGTCTCCATTATAGAACAATCCTAATTCAAATTTCCCCAAAGCAAGGGATCATTTTTACCATCAAGTTCTTCTTTTTCTTCTTTGGGTACTTGCATAAAACTGATAAAGAGCTATAAATTATTAAACACCAAAATTTAATGTGCAAGTTTCCAAGTTCTATAATGTAATTGGAGTGCATTGATAATGAGAATGCACAAAAAGATGGGCATGTATCACTTGAAAAGATTAATAAATCTCTGCAAATAGATGATTTTGCAGGAAAACTCTAGCTAAGATCAACTCCACATACACATCATAGCTAAAAATTTCATATAATAAGTGATGAAACAAAAATCATAAAAATTTGACCAAATGTAGTAGCAATCATTCAGAAAACATCATAATCAAAGTCGTCCAAATCAGAATTAGAACAGAGAAAAACCCACATTCTTATTTTATCATCAAACACCCAATAATCACCGCAAATTACAGTGATGAATTCAATCAAAACACGACATTCTATCATCTAGAAAATCATCTATATTGTAATATGAAAAGCAGTAAGAGGATTGGAGATTACCTCGATTAAAACGTCAGGATCTCAATGCAGCAACAACTGATAAGAATTCAAATACCCAATTGACTATGCAGATGGAGGAAAGTGAAGCGATTGAAGTAAGGACGAATAGCAGAGAAATCAGGGACTAATTTTGAAGGGTTTTTTTTTTTTTTTTTTGGTGTTTTTGGAATTGCAAATCAATGAACAATGAAGTGTGACGACTGTTATACCTTTAATGGGTTGACCACAGTTAGACACCAAAAATCACAAATAATTTCAGGAACCAAATACAATCAGAATCGTCCCACACAACACCAAAAATATTGTTGATTAATACTTTTTCACGTCAGGTTGGCTGATGGGTTGTCACTTGTGAAGAGTTGTATAGTATATCCATGGCACAATGGTTATATCAGAAAATTTGCGAACTTATCCCAAGAAATTAAATCAAAAATTATCTATTGATCTTCTTGATTTAGAATTATTCACATATTAAGTAGTATCTTCATAATAAATCCCAAATAATAATAGGAAAATTTGTCCAAAAAAAGCTTTTGAAAGTTCAATTTTGTAAAAAAAAAAAAAAACCTTTTAAAGCATTCTTTGCAAAACAAAACCACAAACTTAGGGCCCGTTCGTTATCGTTTTTATTTTCAGTTTTCAGTTTTTTTTGGAAAACTAAAAACAAAAATCAGGAAACCAGAAAAAGTGGTTTTCACTTTTGAGTTGTTAAAAATCATCATGTTTCTAATAAGTTTGACTAATTGTTTATCCACATACTTCTTCAGATTCTAAATAAGTGCAACATGTCTTGTTTTCACGTTTGCCAATGCATTATTTTAACCATTAATATCTTCAATTATCAATAAGTAAAAATTATAAAAAGTTGATATTAAAAAAATTCACATTCAGACGAATCTAACAAGATCACATATGACTATGTTTTTCCTAAACCTTAAATCACCAAAGCTAATTAAAGTTTAAACTGTGAATAGTAAACACTATGTAAATGTTGCACTTATTTAGAAACGGAGAAAGTATATCATATGACTTTTAAATACAAAAAACCAAAAAATTGAAAACCACAATATAATGTACTCGAACGAGCCCTTAATTATTGTTGCAAGATGAAAGCTATTTCTATTTTCCGGTGTGGTTTTTCTCAATTAGAGGGTTGATCATTCTATCTTCCTTTAACTCTCTATCTCCATCACTACCCTTATGCATCTCCAAAACCACACCAAAAAATGGGAATAGGTTTTATCTTGCAAGAAAAAATTAAGTTTGTGGGTTTTTTTGCAAAGAATTCTTTAAAAGGTTTTTCCACAAAATTGAACTTTTAAAAGGTTTTTTTTGGTAAATTTTTCATAATAATATGCCATTGTATTGGTTAAATGTATTATCTACAATTTAATGTTTTGCCTTTTTGAAAATAAAAAGTTTTAAATTTCAGAATTGGCGATAGTTTAATTCATTAGTGCGAGCAGTATATTTATTTTGGGTTTATTAAGAAAATGTCACTTGATATGTAAATATTCACATACTTTTAAGATTAATCGGTCTCTACTCACATGGAGAAATACACTTGTGTGATGTGCAATTATTCTGATTTTTTTATCATTATTATATTAATAAATGTTACTTCATGGAGCATTTGACAAATGGAAGGTGCTTGTTTACACACATGCATGTGATCTCTTTTACACTAGATTACTTTGTTCTTAAGTATTAGTGTGTTACTACACTGACCATCAATAACTCTTTAATTTACACTTTCCCCCAATCGTAAAACATTTATCTATCCGCCATTGGTTAAATTACAGTTTATTGAGTTCTTGTAAGTCTACATGTTATAATAAGTTTCAATAAGTTCAAATATACAAGAATTTATTAGACTTAAAATTTTTATTTAAAAAAAGGCAAGGTTAACAAAAGTGAATTTTAGAAAGGAGATAAGATTAATAGAAAAATATTTTTTTTTAAATAAATACTTTTAATTAAGTCTTTTGTATAAAAACTAACTTGTAATTTTCATTGTCAAAACCTACCCAAAAAAAATTGTGAAAAGGTAATATAAACTTTTTGTTTCTTTATTTAGGTTTCTAGCATTAACTATACATGTGCCAGTTACATAATATTTTTCCTTATCTTGTTGGATATGTATTGACAATTGCATTAATTGCTTGCATATTACAATCACAGATAAAGTAATCCTAGATCTTTGGCAGGTAACATTAAATTCCTTACAAAGTAGTAGTACTTCATTCGTTTTGAATTACTTGCAATAAATGGACTTTTACACTATTTTACTATTTATACACTTTTTTTTGACCATCTAGTGTGATGATTAATATATAAGGCTAAACATAGTCACGTGGGATCTTGTTAGTTTGTCTCGAGTTATACTTTTAAACTTTCAATTTTTTTTATACATTTTACTTGTAGATAATTGAGAAATATCAATGGTTAAAGTTGTGCATTGGGAGACATGCTAATGTTATAAGTAAATCGGAACGGAAGTAGTACAATCTAAATCATCATTTCTGTCAATGGACCAAACAAAATCAAGTACTCCTCTCTTTTATAAAATTTTTCTTATGTATATTTTTCACATGTATTAATCATAATAATTCAAATTATGAGTCGTTTGCTTTAAATAATCCCAACAATAACTTATTTCATAAATCTAACAATTAGGTATGTTATTCCAAGTGCTCATGTGACGTGTATTAATCTGTTAAACAGGTTACCAGGGCCACATGTCATTTTACAATTGGTTGCTGAATTTTATTTTTAAAACTACTAATCCCCACCGGCCATTTCCAACTGCCTTCCTCCCCGACGGCCACCTTTTCCGAGCTACTACCCCTCGTTATCCATTATGAAACCATCTATTACTTCATACCAAAATTAATCCATCTATAACCCAAAGTTCTTTTCTCCGCTGCTTTTTTCTAGCATGCCAAAGATGTAAAATGCTTAATTTTGTCATACCATTATTCATCTATTACATGCCTTTTGTAAATTTATGTAGTGCTTTCATGCTTGTTAGATCTGAAGCTTTAATCTTTTTGAAGCTTTATTCTGGGCTGCTTGAATACGGGAATTTCATTGTTTTTTCATTGGAGAAAACAAGGGAAGGGATTTGATTTGAGGAGGAATGCTAGGCTAAAGCAGGAACGAAAAGTTACCTATTAAGCCAGTTACCACTTACCAGTCATGTAGGTATTATGGGAAGGGAAGACATACCTAATAGTTGAGATTATTTTGAAATAATCCATAGCTAGAGCCTAGAATTATTAAAAAGGGACAACCCATAGTTGAGATCATTCTAATCAAATTTTCCTATATTTTTTTTTTAGGCAATTCAAAATTTTTATTGACTACCAAAAAAAGAATGGTAAGAGGTTACAACCAGACACCACAGTCAAACCCCCACCTGAACAGACTCAAAAGGGAGGCAACAAAAGCAGAAGCTGCACACAGGCCAGCCACAGACACCAGAAACCTTACATCATCAAAAATTTCCTATCATTTTCTTTACATTTACAAGCAACAGTGAAGATAATATCTTTAACAGCCTGCAAGCTAGGAACACAATTACCCTTAAAAATCTTGTTATTTCTCTGTTTCCACACAGCATAGACTGTTTCAGTGAAACACATAGTGTATAATCTAGCCAGTCTGCTACAGCCTCGAGCTTTAGTAATAGCATGTCTTCTCTGAATATCAAAACCGCCAACATGATTAGCAGAATGAAGAATTTGGCTCACTTGGAGCCAAATATCAACAACATAAGGACAGGCAAAAAACAAATGTTGCAAAGATTCATCAGCAACTTCACATAAGCTGCATTGCTTGCTACAAGGAATGTTCCATTTACTAAGTCTGTCTGTGGTTGCAAGTCTATTCTGTAAGGCCATCCAAAGAACAAATTTGCTTTTAGGCGTAGCTTGATTATTGCAAATCAATCTTCTCCATTCAACTTTAGGAAAGTCACCAAGGAGAAGATTATAAGCTTTTTTTATGCTAAAGTTGCCTGCAATAGTGACAGCAGACCACCCTCCAATAGCATTTAAAATATCCCTGCTATCTATAATCTTCCTCAATAGCCAAGAGGAGGTGGTACTAACAGCCACTGTAGTGATGTCAAGCCTTTTAATGTAGTAGGCATTAACCCATTTAACCCATAACTTGTCAGACTTGAAAGCAATTGCCTAGAGGAGTTTTAAGATTGCAGCTTTGTTCCACAAAGTCATGTTCACTAGATTCCATCCTCCACTGGCTTTAGGATGGTGAAAAGTTGACCAGGCAACAGGAGCCTTCTTGGAATCAACAGTGTTACCATTCCAAAGGAATTTTCTGCAAATACTCTCCACTGCCTTGATAAGCTTCTTAGGCAGAGGAAAAATATGCCCCTAGTAATTTTGCATACTACTGAGGATACTTCTAACAAGTTGAAGTCTGCCAACATTGGAAAGAAGTTTAGCAACCCAGCCTTGGGCTCTAGCAGTAATTTTATCAATTAGAGGCTTGCGTTGAGTGAAATTGAGCTTCCTAGAGCTTAGGGGGATCCCTAAGTATTTAAAAGGCAGAGAACCAAGATTCATATTGCAAGCAGTAGCCAAATCATGAGCTTCATCATTACTAACACCAGAGACATAGATGCTACTTTTTTCAGGACTAGCATGCAGCCCAGAAGCCTTAGAAAACTTCATAAAGGCTTGGATCACTTTAGTAACAGAGCTGTGATCTGCTCTAGCAAATAGAAGCAGATCATCAGCAAACATCAGATGAGTCAGATGAATTTCACACTTTGGGTGAAAGTTAAAATCAGGATTATTCTTCAACTCACCTAAGCATCTACTAAGGTATTCCATGCTGAGGGCAAATAAGTATGGAGACAGGGGATCTCCTTGTCTCAGACCTTTCTTGGCATTAAAAGGGGCTGCAGGTTTACCATTAACCAAGATAGAATATGAGACACTATGCACACAAGCCATAATCCAGTCAACAAATCTGCTAGGGAAACCAAGTTCACATAGCATACTCTGAAGAAAAGGCCATTCTACAGAATCATAAGCCTTCTTGATGTCAACCTTGATAAAACATCTAGGAGACATTCCTTTTCTATTATAACCTCTGATCAATTCAGTTGCCAGTAAGATATTATCAGAGATATGCCTTTTAGGCATAAAGCCAGCTTGAGAATCATTTACCACTTCATTGATAGCACCTTGAAGCCTGCTGGTAATGATCTTTGATATAATTTTGTAGATGACAGTGCAACATGCTATTGGTCTGAACTCTTTAGCATGAATAGCATTTTCCACTTTTGGAATGAGTGTAATAGCTGTAGAGTTCATAGGCTTGTGAAGCAAAGCTTTGTCAAAAAACTCTTTCATAGCATCATAGACAGAATCCCTGATCACATTCCAACTCTTTTTCAAAAAGAAAGAGTTGAAGCCATCAATCCCAGGACCTTTAGAATCATCAATGTTCTTTAAAGCTTTATCAATTTCCTGGCTGGAAATAGGTTGAATTAACAAGGTACAAGCAGCCTGACTTAGCCTAGGACCAGCTCTCATGGTCACCAAATCAATTGCTTCAAGAGAGTGAGCTCTGATCCCAAGCAAGTTTTTATAGAAGTTAACAAGTTCACTTTGAATCTCCTCAGGAGAGTGCAACATCTCCCCTTGGTCATTCTGCAAGAGAGTGATATTGTTCCTAGCTTTCCTTACTTTAGCATAAGTAAAGAAAACCTTTGAGTTAGTATCATATTGAGAAAGCTAGTTAACCCTTGATTTTTGTTTCCAAATACTGTCATCAACTCTGATCCAATGTCTGAGTTGGCTATAATAAAACTTTTCTTTAATCTGAAGATCTGCATTCTGATAGATATCAGGTAGAGTTTGCACTGTTGCTAGTTTTTGCCTGAATTCATCAATTTTCAGGGAGGCTTGGGAATAATCAGAATGGTAAAGTTGCTTGACAGAAATTTTAACTGCCTTTAACTTAGCCCACAAACTCTGCATTTTAAAATGACCATCAACAGAGAACCAAGCTGATTGAACTATATCAAGGAAGTTCTTATGATCAGCTAGGATGTTATGGAATTTGAAAGGTCTTCCACCTCCCCTGTCATTTGTCTCTAAACCAACCAAGAGAGGAGAGTGATCTGAGATTCCACTAGGCAAATATTGGACTGCAATGTCAGGGAATCTCATATTCCACAACTCATTGACATAAGCTGTGTCAATTTTGCTAGAAATTCTATCATTTCCAATGCTTTTATTACTCCAAGAGTAAAAAAGGCCATTGGAAGGGGCTTCCATCATCTGACTCTCCAGAATGAAATTGTAAAGGTCTTGAGTTTCAGCTTCAGAGACAGAAGCACCATTCAATCTATCAACAGCCTGAGCTATAGCATTAAAGTCACCAATAACAATGAGAGGCAGGGTGCATTCTTCAGTGATTTGCAAAAGTTTTTGCCAGAGAGCTTTCCTATCTTGAATAGTGTGTAATCCATACACTGCAGCCATACAAAACTGAAAACTACTAGCAACATATTCAACCTCTACCATAATGACCTACTCAGACTTGGAAAGAATTTTAAGCTTCAGGATACCTGGCTTCCATCCTATCCAAATTCTACCTTTAGGGGAGTGATCAATATTATCCTCCCATAACCAATCATCACCAAACTTTATCCTAGCTTTAATAGCATTATGTCTCCTCACTCTAGTCTAAAAAAGGGCACAAAGATGAATCCCATGATGCTTTAAGAAATGTTTTATTTCTTTTTGTTTGAGAGGCTCATTAAGCCCTCTCACATTCCATGTTGTCATCATCATTAGGATAAATAAGAGTTTGGTCCCTTAGCACCCCCGGGCATACCTGAGATTTGTCCACTGTGTCCACTATGCTGAAAGCTCACTGCTCTAACAGGATGATAAACTAGCTGCTTGCTTTTATCTTTAGATTTCCTTGTGACCAATTTCCAAGCACCCTTATCGTCAGATATGACCTGATTCTCTTTCTGAGTTGGAGCACTAGGAGTGGTTACTGGGGTCACTTCCTTACTTAGATCTACTGTAGCACTAGGATCACTAGTTGAACCAGCATCTACTAGCACTATAGGATCACCAGTAGAAGGAGGTGGACCAGTAATGACCACAACTTCTGGTGGGCTCTCAATCATAGTAACCTGTGTGACAGCTTTGGGCGCCCATTTTTGAACCACCTTGTTTTTGGCTTCAATTTAGGGCCGGTGTAACACAATTGTGACCAATAATCAAGCATTTAGAGCAAAAAGGTGGAAGCCAGTCATAAGTGACTTTTTGAGAGAAGGAGATACCATTAGGCTCCACAATTTGAATTTCTTTAGGAATCTCTTTAGTGATGTCCATTTCTATCAAAACTCGAGCAAAAGAAACCCTTAAGGCCTTAGAGGTACATTCATCTGCATAAATGGGAATACCTAACAGACTTCCAATCCTACTTAGAGAATCACCACTCCAATAATGAAGAGGAAGATTTCAGAGTGAAAATTGAAGCTCGGGGACCATTGTTTCACAATCATAGGTTTGCCAAAGAACATGTGAGGACCAGAAAACAAAATCCTATCCCTATCTTCTCCATTACTCAATTTGACAACAAAATACCCTTCTTCATGCTTAAAGATTTTAGGCTCAATAGAAAGGTTCCAATGACTCTTCACATATGAACTCAAAGCAGTAAGAGTAGGATTTTGACCCACAATATAAACTATAATCGAGTTAACCCACATTTCACTAAGCTTTGAAACTTCATTCTTATCTAGTTTAGCTATGGGTTTACCATCAACCATTTCAGGAGCAATGAATTTGAGACCCATACCTTTATCCGACATTCTACTCTGAGCTGTGAAAAATTTCCAGTTTGCATAGCTTCATTCGCCATCGAAGTTTTTGCCATTGGAATCGATTGATTTTCCAGATTTGCTGCATAATTATCAGTACAGGTTACTGTGTCCATTGGCTTGACTACCAATCCCAGGTTGGATTGAGTTCTCCTCCCTACCAATCACTTCACCAGACTTTTCCGGCACTAGAGTACTATTCTCCGTCGCCGCCGTCTTCTTTTTCTGAGCCATAAAGATCGATCAGTGCACAATAGCAAAAAACCTAATCATGCGCCGCGAGAGCTTTTCAGGGTTGGTTCAATTTTCCTATATATTTATATCATTCATATTTGAGCTATCTTGTATGGACCTGATCCACACTAATTTTAGTGTGGATCAAAGCCACTTATGTGACATAGTGATCCTTTTTTTTTCTTCTTCTTATAGTCACCTTCTACCATATAAAATTACACTAATCTACCATTATATAACATAGTGATAGTTTATTATCATACAATGACTCTTTCTTACCTTAGTTTATTATAATGAAAGTTACACTTTTTAACATAGTAACTTTTTTTTTTCTCACATAGTTGTTCTTACGATCTATAGCTACTCCTCTTCTATACCTATTATTTTCAACATAGTGACCTTTTTTTTATAAATCACATATATATACTAGATTAGGTCTACACTTAAGTTAGTGCGAACCAGGTCTATATCAGTTTATACTTAATATTTTTAGTTATTACTATGTATGGAAATAATTTAGTTTATTCTCTTTCAGATGACAAAGAGGAAGAAACACAGCGAGTAACAAGGACATACCAAACTTGGAAACACTAAACAGCCACCAACCAATGTTGTTATGTTGACGTAGGACATAGAACTTATAAGGATTACTCAAGGATAAATAGTGGAGCAGGAAGCACGACTTTGTACTATCATCAAGCGTCACTAATGATCTTATTTTTTTTTTGACAGTGTCACATGATCTTATCCTTTACAGATATCTTACCAAAACTGACGTACCTTTGTCTCTTTCTTTCTTATTCCTTTCTATGCCTTAACTGAATGACTAATCTTGTAACAGAGAGTGTCTTATAAAAAAACCTTAGTAACATTTAAGGTCTAATACCATGTTAAACAGTACTAGCCCATTTGGCCACCACGGAGGACAGAATGTTCCACCTCAAAATCATATGACAATGAGGGGAGTAGCCCCTTAGCCTTATAAAGTGCATGTGATACAAATCCCAACACTTAATCTTAATTCCAAATTTATTAATTGTGGGAAAACATTTCCACTCATATGTCGGTTGTTAATTCATGGGCTTAACATGGTTCCAGTCAAAATTTGCTCGAAAGTTTCATGATCCAAGCATAGCTAAGTTATGCTTTGCTCGATCGACAAGGTTGTGAGATCAATTTAGAATGTTCGAACTATTTCCATTTACACATATATTACAAAATTTGATTTGAAACTAGTAGTGATTGTACAATATCGGCTAGAAGCTCAAAAGAAATAATAAAAACTTAGTAGAAAAATGCCATTGTTACTTAGTTACAATTCTCAAAATCAATTGAGCTTTAAGGTAAGTTAAATCTGAAAATTCCATAAAGAATAGGTTTGAGGCTCAGCTCGACTTTATATACAAGTGTTGCAAATTGAGTAGAGCAATCTTAATTTTAGTTCAAGTCGGCTCTAAAATGTCCTAATGGTAAATTTGATATGTTTTGTGAAATTTTAAAATTGAGGTTTGTGGTATTACAAATAAGTTGGTCTTGCATTGTAGCGGTACTTCAAATAATTAAGTTGGTATTTATGGAGCTTGTGGTGTTTCAAATGAACGAATTAAATCTTTCCGTACCAAGATTATCGACCATTGCATCAATTAAAAATTAAGAATTGAACTCACGCCATAAACTAGGACACAAAATATTAGAATAGGCGGTCTAATTTTAATATAAAACTAGTGATTAGTCCCGGGCTATGCCCCGGGTAAGGAAAAATGTTCATTTATTAATATTATACTTTAAGATGATAATACTAAATATTATTTGGTCTGGTGGCTAAAAGTTTAGTATACAAACTTGAGCTCGCGAGATCAAACCCTATACTATGCAATTTATAATTTTTTTAATTGTAGGTGGATTACATGGAGTGAAACGCCGCCCTTAAGAAGAGAGCCACGTGGCACCGTTCCTTGCTTAAGAACACCTTTTAATATATTAGTATAGATTAGACAAATCCAAGCCTACATTCTCCTAACAAGTTCATTTCATCTCACTCTATTCCAACACTATCCCTAAACATTCCGCGCCAACCTAGTCGTCCCTTCTCTTCTCATTTCTTTGTTTCTATTTGAATCTCGAACTACAACAGACAATTTCAAAATATAACCCAACAATCCTTCCGAATGTATTAAACTAGTCACTAAATGGTTAAAGAATGTGGTTACTGAATGGATTTAACTGGTCACTAAATAGGTTAAACTGATCACTAAATAGATTAAACTAATCATTGTATTCAAAAAGGTGTTTCGTTTTCTTCTTAATATTGGGTTTGGGTTGTTGCCTCATTTTAAAATAAAATTAAGCAGTCTCTTACAAGATCGCCCAACTGTAAACTAAGATATTTGCATATTCATTAGCTCGTTATTTAATACGAATCATTGACATGGCCGAATCCATACAAATTATTCAACAAGCTTTAGAAAGAATTCCAGGGGGTTCCTATGAGAATTTAGAAATCCGACGTGTCATTAGTCATTGCTAGTAAACAAAGTGACATTATGTGTTTACCATTTCTATTTCATCACCCTAAACTTTACCTCTTTCTTAAAGAAAAATAAATCTTTGGATTAGTTCCAATCATTGACCTTAATATAATCTGTATGGACAAGTACAAATCCCTAATCATCAAGGTTTGAAATTCATAACAATTAACGTCACTAATTCAAGTATAACAATAAACTACCTTAATTTTTGCATCATGATACATATTAGTCTCCACTAATAATAGAGCTACAAATCATCACAAGTCTTTCACTACATTTTTTTTGGCTATACTAAAGAAGCAAGAATATACTCGACGTCACATATTGATATAATTGTCCAAAATATAACCTACATCATACAAAAGATAATCCTATTCTAACAATCTAATTGGTGGGTGATCAAAACCACTCAAGTTGATTAGGTAACTTCATTTTGGATCTTGCTATATAAAACCGTAAACCTTCAAAAACAACTTTTGGCCTCATTTGCATGAACATAAAGTATCAAACATCTTTCCAATAGCTTACAGAAAAACTTAGCAAAATTAGTAGAGTTGTTGGAGTAGTTGTAGAAAGTGTATCAAATCACCTCCCAATATATTATTCCTATTTGTTTTTTCAAAAAGGAAACTCAAACACCTTTGTTCTTATAATAACATAACTAAAACAAAGTTCATATGCTTCATTTCAACCTAACCTAACCAAAACTTTCATGATCATCCTCCCATCTTTTTTTCTTCTTTCTTGAACACTTTTCCCTCATGACAAAGGAAGTAGAAGGTGTAAGAAAAGCTGAAAAACCATGGAAACCTATGACAACAAAGTGTTGCTCAGTGGACGAGTCCGTAATCCTAGGGATAAACTTTAGTAAGAAGTCTCGAACCTCCGAGCTCATGTCGAAGAACATTGCACCGTTGCCTTCGTTTCGAAGGCTGGCATATTCTGGGCACCTGAGCAACCTCAGCAGCTGTTCGTCGCAGCGGATAAACGAGGACTTGGCTCAGTCATTCGGGCCAGATTTAGTTGATTTTCAGTTGAGTGAACTGAGGGCTATAACTCATAATTTTTGTAGGAGTTTTTTGCTTGGGGCAGGTGGGTTTGGAAAGGTGCATAAAGGGTATGTTGATGAAAATTTTAAGTGTGGTTTGAAAGCTCAGGCTGTTGCTGTCAAGCATTTGGACATTGAAGGCTTGCAAGGACACAGGGAATGGCTAGTAAGTTCTTCCGACATTTTTGACTACTTTATTTGCTTGTCTTATTCATTAGTTTAGTGTTTATATTCTTCTGCATAGTTTGACATGAGAGTTTCCTGGGTCAACTCTGTTGACTCTTTGAGCCATGGTGAAAGGCACATTTATCTATATTATATTATATTACTATTAAAAAGTGTGGACAATAATATAGTCAGACATAGACATGAACTCATGACCTCAAGTATAGACGATAGAAGTTTACTAATCCAACAATCTCTTATAATGGTATTGCTAATATTATAAAAAATTGGTCACATTATTGGCCATTATGGCAATCAACTATCTATTTTTATTTTAATTTTTTTGAAATAAAATTATCTAATTTATTAAAATGATATGTATGCATGGTACACATAGATCATTATTTTTATTCATTATTATTGATGTACTTCTGTATGCACCAAATGAACCACACAAATTGATGCAATAATATTCATCACTCACCAAAATGAGGATACGCAGTAGCCTAATATATCGTGCGGATGACTCAATAGTTATAAGTAGTTGAATCAAGTGGTTCATATATTTGTATTGTAAAGTAATTATTAATTAGTAAAATAATTTTGGTACTATTCTTCAAAGCATGACTTATATAAAGTTAAAACTATTTGTTTGTCTTAATTTAGGCTATGTTCAGTTCACCTTATTTTTGCTTATTTCAGATCAGATCAGATCAGAAAAAATAAGTTCAGATCAGATCAGATAAGTTCAGATTATGCTTATATTTAAAAACTTATTATTATTATTATTATTATTATTATTATCATCATGATTATTAGTATTACTAATGCTATTATTGTTATTATAATAATAATATAATAATAATAATAATAATAATAATTATTATTATTATTATTATTGTTATTATTATTATTATTATTATTATTATTACTACTACTTTATACAATTACTATTACTATTAATATTACTATTTACTAGTACATTTGTTCAAAAAAATTATTATTATTGTCGTTGTTATACTTATTAATTATTAATATTGGTAATTATTATTAATGTCGTCGCTATTATTATAAATGTCATTTATATCACTATTTGAAGCTATTTGTGTTCAAGAAGAAGAATGTTCTTTTGGCATTTGTAAGTGTTGTTTTTTATATTTATTCTAATTAATAATTTTGATATGTGATGTTCTTTTTGATGTTATACATGTAACGAACATGACAATAGTATATGATGTTTATTTTTTAAAATAATTTTGGTAGAATAATATAAATTATATATTACTAGTTTATATAAAACATGAGTAGCATGGGATAACCTAATGGTGTTGTCATCACGTTCAAAATTTTCCCTACAAAGGATTTCAACTTATCTTTAAAAACAGAGTTTATATAGAACAAGACAACGATATAAGAAGAATATTTAACCATTTTGTTCAATATCATATGATTATATATATTTATAGGTTTATTTATAATAAAAAAGAACAATTTATTGATATAACAAAGAACATGTGGTTAGTTAAATCCAAACATGTCATCAATATAAAAATAACATCTATCTTTTATTTTTAAAATGTGTTCTTTAAAAAGATCTTGTATGCTCTTTCAGCATATGTTCTTTTTTTAATATCATTATATGTTCATTTCATTACTACCTAAATTCTTATTTTTAACGGACCTTGAACATGAGCGTTCTTTTATTTTTAATTTTTTTGGGCCCCTTTCGGGAATCCCGTGGTAAGATGAATTTTCTCTGGGCTGCCCTCGCACAGGGTCACTCACCTAAAGACCCAACAAGCCCCAACCCCCCTCCCCTACCCACAACAATATTGAAATATATGCTTCCACCAAGATTTGAACCTTGGTCTCCCATGTGGGAGGTAAGAAGCCATACCATTGGATCCAAGAGTCTTCAGTCTTTTATTTTTAATTGTATGTTCATATACTAATGTGCTCTTTTTAAAAAAAAACTAATTATGCTATAATAATAATAATAATAATAATAATAATAATAATAATAATTATTATTATTATTATTATTATTATTATTATTATTATTATGTTCTATATTATTATTATTATTATTGTTATTATTATTGTTATTATTATTGTTATTATTGTTATTATTATTATAATATTATTTGTATTATTATTATTATAAAATTATTATTATTATTCTTATTATTATTATTATTATTATTATTATTATTATTATTATTATTGAAAGTTGTGCATAGTAATAAAATGATAGTAATAGTAATACTAGTAATGAAATACAAAGTAATAATAATATTAGTAATAATATGTTTTTTAAAAGATAAGTTCAGATCAGATCAGATCAGTTCAGATCAGATCAGATCAGACTAGAAAAAATAAGTTCAGATTAGATCAGATCAGATCAGGTAAGTTTAGATCAGAAAATTTTAGGTGAACTAAACATAGCCTAGTGATTCTTCTCCTGAAAATTAGTTTGACTTTTGAGCTTCATTTGTTCAACCTTGGTGACTTTTTGAGCTATTGACCCATGAAACTTTTACATGATTGTTACAAGTAGTTAAAATGAATGGTTGATTCATCAATATTATAAGGGGACCAGTGATATTATTTTGGTACCTTTTTTAAAAGATTATATAGTCAAAAGTTTTTTTCAGAATAAGAAAATGAGATGGGCAATTATCAATTCGTTTGGAAGTGTAAGGTATAATAAATAACGGTACCCACCTTATAATTTTCGGTGGTTGAGTTTGATGAAGAATTTACTAACTGAATTTTATTGTGGGGCAGTCTGAGGTGATATTCCTGGGGCAGCTAAGGCACAAAAATCTGGTAAAGTTGATTGGCTATTGCTGTGAAGATGAAGAGCGTCTCCTTGTCTATGAATTCATGCCAAAAGGCAGCCTTGAAAACCATCTCTTCAAGAGTAAGAATTATTATTGTTGGTTTTTTTGGTTTTTCTACGTTATACCTTTGTATTTCTTTAATTTCTACGTTGTACCCTAACATTTTTAAAATTACACATGATACCCTTAAACTTACTACATTTTATGCACTTTGTCCTTACTATGAACTCGAAGGCAATTATTTTGTCTATAATTTTTAATCTAATGAATTAATATTGCTTATAAAATGTAACCTTTATTAGTAAAACTATGAACAAGTTAGCGAAGCACCTAAAGATCACAAAAAGTTAACAAAATTTATCACACGTAGTCGGCAATCGGACACTATACATTAAAAAATCTAAGTTTAAGGGTACAGTGTAGAACTTTTAAAAGATTGGGGTACAACATAGAAAATGAAGAAATACGGGTATAATATAGAAAATCCTTTTTTTTTTTTTATAATGAAGGATTACTATTGTTGTTGTTACCCTAACTTTTATACAAGGCGGTTGTATAAGGTTACCATAATAAATTGGCGTTGTACATATGTGTTCTTTGAGTATAGAGAGAGCCACATGGGTGAATCTTGTACACGGTATATGATCCCAAGTCTTTTTTTTTATATGATCCCAGGTCTTGAGTACCATGTCCCAACACTTTAATCAACTAAGCTAGTTGTACATATGTTTTACCCGAAGCAAACTCACTCAAAGTTTTAATAGTTGTCCTAATTAAGATATCACTTTTGACAACATATTAATGTCGTTTATCGATTATTTACTGGTAAAAATTATTAAAATTGATATACATCGAGGAAATCAGCTAATATTTACATAATAGCATTTGTATATAATTGTAAAAGTCAAATTGGAACAACCTTCTTTAAAAAAAGGTCGAGTGTTATTATTATTATTATTAGGGATTATTATTATTATCATTATTATTATTATTATTATTATTATTATTATTATTATTATTATTATTATTATTAGGATTAGTAGGATTATTATTATTATTGATTTTGTAAATCAATGGCAGGGCTTTCCTTATCAATACCATGGGGAACAAGGCTAAAGATAGCAGTAGGAGCGGCCAAGGGTCTTGCCTTTTTGCATGGAGCAGAGACAACAGTCATATACCGTGACTTTAAGACCTCCAATATCTTGCTTGACTCTGTAGATCTCTCCTCTTTCTGACTTTGCAATTTCTAAATGTCTTATTGGCTCACAAAATTCAAACCAAATAATTAATATAAGGGGAAAACCCGCAAAGAATATCACTTATGGAGCCTTTTTTTAGAGTTGGTAAGATAAATGATCGTACTGTATTTGACCGTCTAAAATGACTCAATATAACTATTACGGGTTGAGCTATTGGGAGACTAGGACAAATTTTATCATACCCGGTGTACCGTGAGCATGGTACACCCAAGACTATATTTTTTGCTCATTGTTCATTTGGAATCACCCAAGTGAACAAGATATACTAAAAATGAGAGTTCCAAATGAGCAAATGAGGAAAAAAAAATTAATCTTACATGGTACACCCGGGTGTATGATGAATGAACTCGGACATTAGTTGAACTAAATTAAACAAAGGAGATACTTACGGGCATACCACTTGTTTTATTTATTTCCTGATATATTTTTGGTGCTAATGTTAAATTTTTGGCTTTAGGATTTCACTGCTAAATTGTCTGATTTTGGGCTAGCAAAAATGGGCCCTGAAGGTTCCGATACGCATGTCACCACTCGGGTTATGGGGACCTATGGTTATGCTGCTCCGGAGTATGTTTCAACTGGTAATGTTCCATTGTTTATATTCTCATCTTATTACAGCAAAATTGGTATACCAAACAAAAAAGTAGAGAAAATTTTGTAGCAAACAAACTCTTTATGGCAAATGAACTCATATTTTGAAAACTATCAAGTTTCAACAAGCAATTAATCAAGTCATAATCTCTTTCTTTTAATTTTTAGTTTATGAAGTATATACAGGAATGCTCTTGACAATTATGTTTATTATATAGGCCATCTGACGACTAAGAGTGATGTCTATAGCTTTGGGGTGGTATTACTAGAACTACTCACAGGAAGGCGATCAATGGAGAAATCGAGACCAAAGGGAGAGCAACACCTAGTTGATTGGACGAGGCCATACTTGTCTAGCAGCAGAAAGCTAAGGTGTATAATAGACCCAAGGCTTGGTGGGCAGTACTCAGTGAAGGGGGCAAAGGAGATGGCTCAATTGGCTCTACAATGTGTGAGTGTAAACCCTAAGGACAGGCCTAAGATGCCCATGGTTGTTCAAACACTTGAAGGGTTGCAAAATTATAAGGATATGGCAATTACTTGTGGGTTATGGCCACCACCAAATACAAAATCAAGTAGAGTCAATGGAGTTTATAATAAAGGAAGAAATTCTTGTAAGCCCTCACCTGTTGCACCAATTCGGAAAAAATGATATGTTGGTAAAATGCAATTATATAGTACATAGAAAGTGAGGTCCATGAGAGCCAATTAGCCAAAGGCCAATATTAGGGGAAAAAGTACTAAGGCATGATATGTAATGATTGCCATATATGTATATTTTCTAAGTGTGACAATCTTATTATGAATGAAAGAAATCTTAGTGCATGAGTTTTTATGTATAAATATTGGTAAGATGGATTGCCCTCATACGAAATCCTAAAACAACTTATATATACAGGATTGTATATGAGTGGGGTATCTGAACCAATGTCAAAACCTGCATCCGATAAGGTTTAGGTACCACTAGCTAGAAAAAATATTAGGAGTTTGAAATCTAATTATAGCATTATTTAATATTGATTACCAATATTACCAAATAAGAAATTTATTTACCACCAAAAACGACCTCGTAATTGTTCAAAATTCAAAAGTAATATCTATAGACTACAACAGTATAGGATGTATGGATCTAAAGAAAAAATGTTAGCAAGAGAAGTGGAAGCAAGGACTACCAGGTTGGTGTTTGGGTACCTGAAAGATTTAAAGTGATATGCATATCTATAGAATATATCCAAACCATTGGATCAAGTATCCTAGCTGATATAAAAAAATTGGCTATTATATCCCACTTTTTAGATTGCATTTCCTAGTGTTCATATATATTATTTGTATAATCTACCCAAACCCTTCGAACTCTGTTGGCGAGGACTATTCTCAAGAACTTTGTTATTGGAAGAGACCGTTAGCTACAAACCGAAGTTCCCCTCAATCTGATGAGTTCACGATTAATCATTTGGATAATTTCTTAAAAGGTACCAATTTTATATATATATATTTTTCCCATAAGAAAGGATTCAATCAAGTTTTGATATGATGTAATGGCTTTACTTTGCCAAAGTAATAAAAGAAAATTGCAATAAAAGTATGGGATCTTACTTAAAAGAAGAGTGAGTTTAGCTGTTGGGTTGAACTCTATTGTAGATGCTCATTGCTTTTCCCTTAATCTCTATACTCCGCGTTTGCTACTAGTTGCACGTACAAGCTTGAGCTAATTGAACTGCGATTATCTTCTAGTTGAACTTAATAACATTCATTATCTCTAATTACACCATATACTTACCTCACTAGATTAGAAGAATCTCAACACCAACCTTAGCAAATAGACAAATACACATGACATGACCTAAGAGTTCGTGGCCCATACTATTTAGGGTCATACTAATTTCATGTTAAATGGGAAAGCAATACTTGTAGGTGACACGTATCTACTACTACATATAGTCATACACAAACTTTTATATAAGGCAGGCCACACCTTCAACTAATGGTGTGGCCAAGCCATTTACAAGGCTCAAAGCATGCGCCCCCCTTCTCTGTCATGTCTCCCGCTCTTTTCTCTCCCTCATTTTTCCCCATCTTCTCTCTCCTCTCATTTCCCCATTTTTTTTGCCTCATTTTCTCTCTCCTCTCATTTCCCCATATTCTCTCTCCTCTTATTTCTCCCATTTTTTCCTATTTTCTCTCTCTTCTCATTTCCTCGAGTATAGTTGATTAAGTCATCAATCTCACTGCTGACAACATTTACTTTCAGCACTAATCCCAAAAGGAGGAACAACTTCATCACCTTCTTAAAAACACTTCCTCTTACTAGATGATTCTACTTGAGAATCGTCGTGAATAGAGGCACACTCACTACTTACAATATTGTTATCTGACGAGGCTACGGATTCAAATCTAGGACTGGAATAGCTACTAAATCCAGTACCCACACTAGTCAAAATAGAGTCATTTACGGGGATTGAAGACTTATTAGTATTCTCGTGTGATGTCTGCGAGAATTTAATGTAGACCCAGCTGCACAATCTTCACTCTAAATAAAGGGAGAAAAAGGTTGAATTATTGTCTCTCCCATGATTTAAAGCACATATCTCAGTGTATTGCATGAAGTATAGTGAGATTGATGACTTAATCATCTCATAATCGACGAATCTCCGGCGACGTATGTAGGGTTACTTTACATGTATGCAGGGGTTACTTCAGTTTTGTGAAAGGGTTCAGTTTTGCATTGTGAAGGGGTTTACTAAAAGTATGGGTTACGTTTTGTAATTATAAGGGGTTACTTCTACGGTAAATAGGGGTTACTTTTTTGTAACTATAAGGAGTTACTTTTACTGAAACTAGGGGTTACTTTTACATTTATTATAGGGTTACTTTATACTTATGCAACGGTTACTTTTTGTAACAGGGGTTATTTTTATTGAAACTAAGGGTTACTTGTCAAATACAAAGGTTACTTTTTTGTAATGTTGAGGGGTTACTTTTTACTAAAAGTATGGGTTACTTTTTGTAAATATAAGGGGTTACTTTTATTAATTAGGGGTTATTTTTTGTAATTATAAGGGATTACTTTTTGTAATTATAAGAGATTACTTTACTAAACTAGGGGTTACTTTTTGTAATTATAAGAGGTTACTTTTACTGAAACTAGGGTTTATTTTTAGGAAAAATTGACAATAGAGGTCTGAACTTTGGGCGATAACTTTTAAAAGATTTGAACTATTGATTAACTTGTGTAGGTACCAACTTTAGGGGGTCTTAACTTTTAGCGTGCCTCGGTGACTTAAAACTGACGATTTTTTTTAAAATCTCACCTAGTTCCTACTTCCCTCCCTCAATTAACCCTTCTGTTGTGACCCAAGTTTTACAAGTGATGATCTATTAAGCCAGTTTCAAGTCACTAAGGCCCGCTAAAAGTTAAGACCCTCTAAAGTTGGGACCTACACAGGTTAATCAATAGTTCAGACCTTTTAAAAATTATCACCCAAAGTTGAGACCTCTATTGTCAATTTTTCCTTACTTTTATGTTTATAATGTGGTTACATAATATTTAGCCCAGGGGTTACTTTTATGTTTATAACGAGGTTACTTAATATTACGTAATGTAATTATAAGGGGTTACTTCTACGGTAAATAGGGGTTACTTTTGTAATTATAAGGGGTTACTTTTACTCAAACTAGGGGTTACTTTTTACATTTATTATAGGGTTACTTTACACTTATGCAGGGGTTACTTTCAGTAACATGGGTTACTTTTATTAAAACTAGGGGTTACTTTTTCAAATACAATGTAACACCCCCAAATTTCTCTCTTTAGGAAAACATATTTTAATATAAAACTCCTTGAGAAACTTGAGAGTATTACCGCCACGTGATAACGTTAAAGGCTTTAATACTAACTACTAATTGAACTTTAAACTAATGCAGCGGAATAACTGAAATAACTTCTGTTTATCGATATAAACTTTGTTGTACAACTATAACAATGGAAATATAGAAAATAAAATAACAACTCCTAGACTAATTATTATTCCTCACTAGCTCCCCCATATGAAGTATGCATCATATCAACCTGTAAATTCTGCTCGCCAAAATAGGGTCATCACAGGGACAAAGCCATAAAACAAAACAAATAAAAGCGTATCAGTAAAAAATACTGAGTACATGTATATGCGGAATATTAAACACTTTATTTAATTTAATATTTGATATATTTAATTTCGAAAAACCTTTATGGATACTTGATAATACTTGTATAATATAAAGTATATAAGTTTAATAAAAACTCATTTTCCTTGCCTAGGTACCTTTCCTAAAGTGTGCACAGTGCACACACCCCCCAAGTTTAGTATTCCTTACTAAGTCTATTACGTGGGGTTACTACCTTGTCCACATGACTTATACAAAGAGTACATGGGTAAATAATATAATGGCTACCGTTCTTGCTAATAAATAACAAGCCGCTGTCTGGGTAAATAATATTAATAGCTACCGTTCTTGCTAATAAATAACAAGCCGTTGCCTCTTTATTATTGCGATCATAAAAGATCATATATCTAATAAAAATCCTTCTGAAATAATTTTTCCTTTAAAAAGAATAGTACTACTGACAGACTAAAGTCGTATCACCTTATCAAAAATAACCTAAGGTCCACTAACAAGTAGTCAGGGAAGTCAGGATCGAATCCACAGGGAGAAAGTTATATTATTATATCTGAATTCTAATATTATACTAACTAAATCAGTTGAAAATGGGTGTGTGACTAAACTAATAGGCAAATGATAGAACTAAATATGAAGGTAAGAATCAATTAATAAAGAACTAGGACTATGGATCACTATGCATACAATTCGGGAAATCAGAGACGAATAATAACTACCCAATAAGTCAATTTATCTAGGGCACATGTAATTTCTCTCGAACATTACCTCCCTCAAAGATCACCTAGCCGCTCTCGCATGGTCAAGGATCACTATGCCTAATGATTGAAAGCTTATACGAAATCTCTCCTCTCGAAGTAGATTCAATATTGCGATAATAGAAATACAAATCAGGCCTAATTCATAAATCTAGCATGAACGATTCAATCACAGGAAACAATTGAAATAAAGGGTAATTATATTAATCTATTAATCCCTCATTGCATACATAGATCCCCACAATCCTAGAAATAAAACTACTCACTCATGTTTGAGAATCCAATAACAAATTCCATATAAAAATCCATACTTTGAACTATTGCAAATAACTAAGAAGTTACTCTAATCAATAATAGAGGAAGCGAACAATAATGGAGAAAACAAGGAAGAAGATTACCAAATTAAAGAACTATATTGAACTTGCGAATAATCCAAAAGTTTGGTCTTGAATCCACAATGAAAAGTAATAAAAACTAGGGTTCTTGAGAGAATAAAGACTAAAAACCAAGATGAATAAAAGATGTTCTGATTTTCCTATTTATACTAAGTAGCTCGAAACTCATTAAATGAGCGCGCCGGGACAATCGCCCGATCGGGCCAAGTCTGCCCGATGAGATCGGGCTCAACGCAGCAGAAGAACTCCAAAAATGGACACCGCCCGATGCTGTCGGGCCATGCCACCCGATTCCATCGGGCGGGATTTTTTTCCGCTTGTTTTGAACTCTAGAACGCCGCCAGATGAATTTGTTCTCGGGCCCGATCGGGCTAAGCCGCCCGATCCTATCGGGCGAGAAAACTGCTACTTTGCGTCAACTTGCGAAGGCTGTATCTCACAAACCAGATGTCGATTTGGGGTGTGTAACCTATCATTGGAAAGCCCTTAAAGTCTAGTTTCCAACCCAACTGGAATTTTTTGATTATCAATTTTGTATCAAAAGTTATGATCAAAATGGTAAATAAGTGTCAGTTTTGGCACTTCTTTCACTAACTCTTTGCTTCATTCCAACTCGAAATTGTCCCAAACGGATGCATTGTGATCCTTGTGCAAGCTATCTCCATCCTCAATGATTAAAAGGCTTGATCTTAGATAATCATAATCAATTTGCATCAAAATAACCTGAAAATCATCGAAACACGCAAACGGGGAGTAGTAGAGTAAAACTTGAGTAAATCATGCAAATATGCACCTAAATGCTCTAATATGAACTAGAAATGCAACCTAAATGCACCTAAAACTCTCTATAAAACCATATCATCAAACTCCCCCAAGCTATACCTTTGCTTGTCCTCAAGCAATAAGACATATACATTAGAAAAGAAATACAACCTACAATAAGGTACTAGAATATGGCCAAACACTCAACTGAAAACACGAGAGATATAATCATTACACAAACCAAGAATCGAAACTATCTCGAACAAGGCCTCATAGCATGTCATGTATCGCAATCGACTCTCTAATCATACCACTTACCATCTCTCCCAAGCTGGATTTAACCAAACCTGACAGACCTCACTATAGTTATGTGCGCTCAAATCTCTCATGTGTTTAAAGGATAAATGATGACACTCAACCTAAATCAAGTCGACTCAGATGAAACATGTACTCTTTAACTTTGACTTTTTGACTCACTTAATACTCAACAATACAATACACAATGATCAAGAGGACTTTTAAGGGTTGTAATGGGGCTGAGGTTAAAGGTATGGAGAATAATTTGGGAATTGTGGTGGAAAAACCAATGAGGGGAGCATCATATAACTGAAAACATGACCATGAAAAGTCACAACAACTCCACGCAACAACCAACAAACTCTAAAAAATATAACCAACACTTTTTCTATTCAAGAAATTCAATAATAACCCTTTTTATTTTACTTTATTCTCATCTCTTTTTTTTCACTTCTTTTTCATTTCATTTTTCACTTTTTTTTTCTTTTTGTTTTTTTTTTTTTCGAACTTTCAATTCAATTTTAAAGCTCACTAAACATATTTTCCATCCATCTAAACCAGAAATAGAGCACTTCAATTCAATACAAACCAAACCAAAACTAATACTCGCTCCCCCAAGCTAGGCTTAGGACAAGAATCAAATGAGACCAATGGCTTGTAATATAGGTAAATAATCAAACATAGTTAGGAAAGCTCAACGGGGCTAGAGAAAGGATAATATGAAAAAAAGAATAACTCTAGAGCTAAGATCATGAAATGAAGCACCTCAATCATATCAAAATGTACGCACTATCAAATATCAATGAGTACCAAGTCAAAGTCAAGATCAATGTGACAACTAAGGAACTAATCACACATGAAAGAACATAACTGACACAGATACGTCAGTTTATAGGCACAGAAGCTCACTTGGATTAGGGTGTCTGCATAGTAAAGTTAAATCGAGCCAGAGAGAGATCAAACAATCTTACCACAAACGATCAATTGCAAAACAATGGTGCTATGAAGAATCATGAACAAAATGAATGACGCTTAGGAAGTGTAGTGAAATATCAACAAGGTTCTCAAAAAGTGCTAGCAATAGTCCCATAGACGCAAACTAAAATGATATGAAATCTAATATGGAAAAATGAAAAATATAATAATAATTCTAATGCAACTAAGAAAGCAGTACATTTTTTTTCGTTACATGTAAACTCCCACCCCTAATGAGTGGTACAAACCATGTAACAATCCTACTAAAGCAATAAATCTAAACTAGTATGCATCTAACATGCACGAAGTGACATCCTTCCCCAAGCCGAACGTTACATTGTCCTCAATGTGAACACCAAGAAGAACAACGAAGCAAAAAAAAAAAAAAAAAAAAGGGAAGGGGACAACTCACAGAAAAGGTGGGCAATGAACATAGAGTGTGCTAAATAGTATTGACACTTCCACCACAACCAAGAGCACGCCACTGGAACACACATTAGCAAAGTAGTCATAAAGTAGAAATAAAGATAACATCTAAAGGTTAGAAAGTCGGGTTGCCTCCCGATAAGCGTTGGTTTTTTAGGGTCCTGCACGACCGAAATACATTTTACATTATGAAGAATCCAATGCCTTCAGTAACTTATCAAATTCCCCTGCAAACGTGTTATTGAACACTCGATATGGCTTGACAGCAAGCATAATTATATTCACTACTAGGGGGTTAGAGGTACCACAAGACAAAGAATCATAAGAAAAAGAAAAAAAAATGTACAACTATCTTGCCATTCCTCAGGTTTCACAGGATGAACGTGAATATTTACTTGGTCAAAATTATCATGCGACAATAGATCTTTAAGAAAACAAGGAGGATATAACACAGGGGATGAAGGTACAAGATCAAGCTTCCGTGAAAACGAGATATGAGTGCTATGCAGGTTAGGCTCAACATCGAATTTTTGTATGCTTTCAACATATTCAAACTCTTTACCTAAAACTTCACTCTCATCAATAAGCTTGTCAACAAAGGAGTTTTCATTTAAAAGTTCAATAACCAATGGTTTTTCAATCATTGATTCTATAACTAATGATTTTTCCTCCTCAAAAACATCCATTATATCCATCTTTTCCTTATTTAAACTACCACCAAGAGTCAAATGATAACCTTCTTCTAATGAACTAGCATTCTCAACCAACACATCATCATAATACAAATGTTGCTCAATAGGTTGGCTAATATTTTTTAGTCTAGATGCTATTGATCTTTGACTTTCTGCAATTTTTGCTAGTTGCAACATGTAATCCTCCTGAACCTTATTTAATTCATTCATGAAATCATAAAGAAAATCTTTGAGATTATCAGATTCAGATGGAGCATTAGACAAATTAAACTCAGGGATAGGGTTATTGACATGCATATATGACTCATTATGTGGACAAAGAGAAATATCATGATCATAAGAGTGACAACAAGAACAAAAATCAGATGGAGAGGTAAGAGTTTGAGAATCATAGATAGATGAATTTTCTAGAGCTGGAGTAACATATCTTGTCATCTCCCACTCAAAGGTTTCCCTAGCTAATTGCTCAAACAAATTACAACCCACTTCAGGTGTCATATCCATGAATTTACCATCACTCATGGAATCTACAACTACCCTCGTATCATCATTCAAACCCTCATAGATCACTAAACCAATTTCCCATTGTTCAAATAAATGGTCGGGACCAAGAAAGTTCTCAAATCTAAGCTTATATCTCCAAAACACTTCATGTTCAAATTGGGGAAAAAAGATAGACGTCATTCAAATAACAAAAATTTTAAATAAAAAATATTTACATATATATATATATATATATATATATATATATATATATATATATATATATATATATATATATATATACACACACAATTAGTCTAATATTAACAGTTCAGATATAATAGTAATAAGCCGTCTCCCCGGCAACGGCGCCAAAATTTGACAGGCTAAAGTCGTATCACCTTATCAAAAATAACCTAAGGTCCACTAACAAGTAGTCAGGGAAGTCAGGATCGAATCCACAGGGAGAAAGTTATATTATTGTATCTGAATTCTAATATTATACTAACTAAATCAGTTGAAAATGGGTGTGTGACTAAACTAATAGGCAAATGATAGAACTAAATATGAAGGTAAGAATCAATTAATAAAGAACTAGGACTATGGATCACTATGCATACAATTCGGGAAATTAGAGACGAATAATAACTACCCAATAAGTCAATTTATCTAGGGCACATGTAATTTCTCTCGAACATTACCTCCCTCAAAGATCACCTAGCCGCTCTCGCATGGTCAAGGATCACTATGCCTAATGATTGAAAGCCTATACGAAATCTCTCCTCTCGAAGTAGATTCAATATTGCGATAATAGAAATACAAATCAGGCCTAATTCATAAATCTAGCATGAACGATTCAATCACAGGAAACAATTGAAATAAAGGGTAATTATATTAATCTATTAATCCCTCATTGCATACATAGATCCCCACAATCCTAGAAATAAAACTACTCACTCATGTTTGACAATCCAATAACAAATTCCATATAAAAATCCATACTTTGAACTATTGCAAATAACTAAGAAGTTACTCTAATCAATAATAGAGGAAGCGAACAATAATGGAGAAAACAAGGAAGAAGATTACCAAATTAAAGAACTATATTGAACTTGCGAATAATCCAAAAGTTTGGTCTTGAATCCACAATGAAAAGTAATAAAAACTAGGGTTCTTGAGAGAATAAAGACTAAAAACCAAGATGAATAAAAGATGTTCTGATTTTTCTATTTATAATAAGTAGCCCGAAACTCATTAAATGAGCGTGCCGGGACAATCGCCCGATCGGGCCAAGTCTGCCCGATGAGATCGGGCTCAACGCAGCAGAAGAACTCCAAAAATGGACACCGCCCGATGCTGTCGGGCCATGCCGCCCGATCCCATCGGGCGGGATTCTTTTCCGCTTGTTTTGAACTCTAGAACGCCGCCAGATGAATTTGTTCTCGGGCCCGATCGGGCTAAGCCGCCCGATCCTATCGGGCGAGAAACTGCTACTTTGCATCAACTTGCGAAGGCTGTATCTCTCAAACCAGATGTCTGTTTGGGGCGTGTGACCTATCATTGGAAAGCCCATAAAGTCTAGTTTCCAACCCAACTGGAATTTCTTGATTATCAATTTTTTATCAAAAGTTATGATCAAAATGGTAAACAAGTGTCAGTTTTGGCACTTCTTTCACTAACTCTTTGCTTCATTCCAACTCGAAATTGTCCCAAACGGATGCATTGTGATCCTTGTGCAAGCTATCTCCATCCTCAATGATTAAAAGGCTTGATCTTAGATAATCATAATCAATTTGCATCAAAATAACCTGAAAATCATCGAAACACGCAACGGGGAGTAGTAGAGTAAAACTTGAGTAAATCATGCAAATATGCACCTAAATGCTCTAATATGAACTAGAAATGCAACCTAAATGCACCTAAAACTCTCTATAAACCCATATCATCAACTACTTATAAATTTAGCCATATAAAGGCATAAATAAAATAAGTTGCTTAAGAGGTGACTTTTGAAAAATAATAATAATTCCAAAACACTCCTTTTTAAATATTTCAACATGCATTTAAATATCAAACTCCTTATAAATTATATGAATACAGATTCAAAGATCAAACTTTATAATAATATTGAGTTGAAGACATAATTTAAGTGCATAATAAAATTAATAAACATTCAAACATGTTCATACAAAACACATGTAGTTCATAATAAAACTTATAAAAACATGACTTCAATCCAAAATATTTTCCTAAAAACATGATACTAAGGTTGCAAAAATAATTATTAAAGATCTACATATACACGCACCTTAAAAATTAATAACTACTAGGGAGAAGAGAAAGGGTAGGCTAAAAGAGAGAGATAGTTTAAAAATGAGAAAAGAGATGTATTTCTCAAATTTGGTGTGAAGAATATGATGGGTGGAGACCCCTATTTATACTAGTTGGACAGGTAGAGTCGTACTAGGACTAGGAAACTAAAAAATGGATTTTTGATAAAAGATAAACAAAATTAGCTAAGATCCAACTACTTTTTACGATCATCTAACTAGGACAGGGGATAAATATAAATAATCCCCTAAGATAAATAATCTAGAATCTTATATGAAGAAAAAGATAAAAATGAGAAAAAAAAAAACCAAAACTTACCCGTGAGTTCCGCCGCAAATTTTTTTTTTTTTATTTTTTTTTTTTTGTAAATCTTTTTCAATTTCCTTTAAACAAAATACTTGGATTTTAGAATTAGTAAACCTAGGCCCAAAATCCAAATTGGGCTAGAATTTATTTTAAACACCCAAAATCTTTTATAAAAGCTTATTCTAAAAGCCTTTTTAGTAAATAAGAACCTTTTTAATAACCAAAACTTTTCTAAAAAATATAAATATTAACTACTAAAAATAAATCAATTTAGCAACAGTGAAAGTTGCTATTCATCAGAAATATGTTGCTAACTCGAGTTAGCAACAAATTGGAAACAAAAAATAGTTGTTGCTAAAAGGCTTGTTGCCATATGATTTTAGCTACAAAATCTGAAACATTTTCGTTGCCACATCGCATCCATGAAAATATTGTTGCCATGTTGGTTGCTATATGTGGTGCATTTGTTGTCAACTCTAGTGACGAGTTATAAATGATTGTTGCTAATATCGCAACAAATTATTAGTATTTTGATGCTAGAAATTAGCAACAAATTATTGACATTGGTTGCTAAAAATAGAAACAAACTTTTAATTGTTACATAGTTACACTTTGACTAATGCACTATTCATACGACGTAGATTAACCTCATGTTTTTTGTTAGTTGTTTGATAATTTGATAAACACGTTTATGCAAACCAATAAAGAGAATGAGAGTCAGTACACTTATAATCTGAATGATATTTGCATAATGATACTAATAGAAATTGATAATAGTGTATGAAACTTCTTAACATATAAGGTGGTAGTTTGGCTAATCTTTCTTCGATGTGGGACACAAATGTGGAAAAATCTGATGTTACTTCAGTAACAAATAATAAAATAAATTGTTTCCAACGACAACAAATCAAATATCTATTTCCATATTTGTTTCTAAATGGCACAAATTTAAAATATGATGTCATCTATCAACGATTCATAAAATTAATTGTTTCTAATGTCAACGAATGAAATATTGGTTGTCGTAATTTGTTGCTAAATGGCAACAAATTGGAAATATGATGCCATCTAGTAACAATTAGTAAAATTAATTGTTCCTAATGTCAACATAACCAAAGTTCGTTGTCGTAATTTGTTGCTAAATGGCAACAAATCGCAAATATGATGCCACCTAGCAACAAATAGTAAAATTAATTGTTTCTAATGACAACAAGCCAAATATTTGTTGTCGTAGTTTGTTGTTAAATGGCAACAAAGCGAAAATATGATGCTATCTAGCAACAAATAGTAAAACAACTAGTTTCCAATAGCAACAAATCAAAAATATGTTGCTTTTATTTGTTGAAAAATCAGAGTAAAAAATGTCACTTTATAATAGGCAAAAAAAAAATATGTTGCTATCTATCAACAATTCAAAAATTCGTTGCCATAATTTGTTTCTATAATGCTCTAATTTTTGTAGTGGGCCTTGTAGATTATATGAATACAGATTCAAAGATCAGACTTTATAATAATATTGAACTAAAGACATAATTCAAGTGCATAATAAAATTAATAAACATTCAAACATGTTCATACAAAACACATGTAGTTCATAATAAAACTTATAAAAACATGACTTCAATCCAAAATATTTTCCTAAAAACATGATACTAAGGTTGCAAAAATAATTATTAAAGATCTACATATACACGCACCTTAAAAATTAATAACTACTAGGGAGAAGAGAAAGGGTAGGCTAAAAGAGAGAGTGAGTTTAAACATGAGAAAATAGATGTATTTCTCAAATTTGGTGTGAAGAATATGATGGGTGGAGACCCCTATTTATACTAGTTGAACAGGTAGAGTCGTACTAGGACTAGGAAACTAAAAGATGGGTTTTTGAGAAAAGATAAACAAAATTAGCTAAGATCCAACTACTTTTTACGATCATCTAACTAGGACCGGGGACAAATATAAATTATCCCCTAAGATAAATATTCTGGAATCTTATATGATGAAAAAGATAAAAATGAGAAAAAAAAAACCAAAAACTTACCCACTGGCGGTGAGTTCCGCCGCAAAATTTGTTTTTTTTTTTTTTTTTTTTTTTTTTTTAAAATCTTTTTCAATTTCCTTTAAACAAAATACTTGGATTTTAAAATTAGTAAACCTAGGCCCAAAATCCAAATTGGGCTAGAATTTATTTTAAACACCCAAAGTCTTTTATAAAAGCCTATTTTAAAAGCCTTTTTAGTAATAACAACACTTTTAATAACCAAAACTTTTCTAAAAAATATAAATATTAACTACTAAAAATACGGAGTATAACATACTAAGGGTTACTTTTTTGTAATGTTGAGGGGTTACTTTTTACTAAAAGTATGAGTTACTTTTTGTAATTATAAGGGTTACTTTATACAAACACCAAACCATTTCTCAATCTCCCTCCCCTCTCTTTGATCAAACCATGGAACCACCACGCCCTCCCCATCACCACCACAACACCACTTTCTCTCTCTCTCTTGCACTTTATAAATAAATCAAAACTTAAATTAGTATTTTCCGTATCAATTATATCATAGCAATGCATTTCTAATAAAATTTATCTATATCAAATATTGATCTCTAAATTCTAATCTAATCATTGATATAAATCAAATTGAAAAGCTTCAATTGATGATACATATAATTCAACCTCACAAACAAACAGACAACAACTATCACTGAAATTCAAAAATTAAAATCTACATACTGAAGTGGAGAACAATCGAAAAAGAGTTGGAAAAGAAGTAACGAATGTTGTAAAAAGGGAGAAGTAAGAGAGGAAGATGTGAAACCATGAGAAGATTGGCGGCGGCAGCAAGGCAAGCACGATTCATGGCGGACCTAAGAATCTTGTCGTTGGAAGGGGTGTGAAATCATACCCGACGCCATTGTTAAAGCTCCATTAAAGACTATGGAAGAACCAGATGTCGGAATTCTCTGCTACATATCTCATCTCCCTGGTTTTCACGGCATTCTTAGACAAAGGTACTGAGAGAGAGGAAGCAATAAGAGGAGCGAGGAAAGAAGCGAAGAGTGAGGAAGGAAGATGGAGGAGCTACAATAACAAACACTTCGTTTGCTTGCTTGTGACGCGCGTAGCCACACGGATTGCTTTCCGTGTGGCCTGTGTTACAGAAAATGCATTGTCAATCATATATGAACAAATTAATTATTTGTTTAAACTTTAAATATGATGACCAACGAGCTTATCACATCCCGATTAACAATGCAGGGTAAGGGTTCACATTGACATTATTGACCATAACTGCTACCTTAATATATAAGCTCTCTTAATGTGATTAAAACCAAGTCATCTAGCTTTATGGTGCGCTTGAATAAAAACATATCAAAAGCCATAAGCAATGCTAAGAGCCAATTTTCTTAAAGATCAAGAAATTAATGCATAAAGAAATATATTCCCAATAACTGCTAAAGTAGTAGACCACTTTTTCCGGAATGTATTAGTAAATTTTTTTTTTGATAATTAAAACGTATTAGTAATTTAGGGATGCAAATCTAGCAATACAATTGATCGCATCAATTTCAAGCTGAGTAACTTTAAAGTTGTGTCTTTTCTACTGCTGAATTCATAATATGACCAATAATGTTCAATTTTCGGTTACTCAATCCAACATGTCAATCTAAATTGACTTGTTTATTCTTAGGGTGTGTTCTCTTCACCTTAAAAAAATAAGTTTCAGGTCTAATAAGTTCTGATCAGGTCTGATTAGGTTTGATCAGGTCTAACACAACACTCATGAATAAGTTCCAATAAGGGTCAATCAGGTCTAATAAGTTCAGGTCAGATAAGTTCAGGTGAAAAGAACACACCCTTAGTGTTTTTAAGTTCAGTCATTTTTGTATTTTGCTTTGTAATTTGTTGCTCAAAATCCAATTACTAGGTTGGTTTTCAAGTCGAGTCAAAGATTTCCAAGTCTAAATAAAAAGGTATCGAGTACACCATAAAATAATCTTATAAAAAAAACATTGCTTGTTTTCCCTTCTACTTTGGGCTTGTTTTATGAGAATGAAACATTAAACAGAGCTACTCTCTCCATATAAAAATATTTTTCTTTTTGTTATGAATTACACTTGGTCCCTAATAAGACTCTGATCCTCCATCCCCAAATACAAGCCACATTTGGCTTTAACCTTTAAAACATATAATAATTTGACTATAACTTTGTTAAAATTGTAGAGTTGTGATGTGAAAGTATTAGTTTTAGATTAATTCATGTTGTATCAATTATTGATTTATAAAGGATTTTTTGAATTTTACTACCTTTCTTATATCCCATTTTTAAAATAACTACACTTTTCTAATATTTCTTTAATTTAACTACCTTTTAAGTAGACCTAGCAAAGTTGGTCCTGGTCCGATAATCCGGTCCGAAATATCCGATCCGTAGTCTGATCTGGGTCTGAACCTTGATCCGAATCCGAAATGATTCGGACCGGTCCGAACCCGGTCCGAAATAATATTGATCTGAAACTCATTCGAAATCCGAATAATCCGATATGATCTTGCCTGATACGAAATCAATCTGATCCGAAGGTAACCCTATCCCAATGCAATCCGAAATTATTGGCTTCCATCAGGCTTTGATGCGAAGTACCCGAAAGTGGCCCGGTTAGAAAAAAAGATTTTCACAAATACTCTGTGGCACAATTTCTGACTATGCAAATTAGTTATGTATACCTTTAGAAAGCACAAAGAGTAGCAGCTCCATATATACATAACAAACGCTAATAGTTAAAGAAAACCATCAGACCAAAGGAGTAACAACTCCATACATAATAAAGATGAGACAATCCACCATCCGATCCACAACCGTTCGATCCGAAAAGCATCCCGATCCGATGATGATCCGAAACATAACCCGAAATCCGGTCCGATCCGAAATACAATAGTCCGAACGATGTACGAATCCGAATTGGTTCGGTCCGGTCCGAATCCGATCAGAATGTAAATTGATCCGAAAATGGCCCGATCTGAATTGGTCCGGTCCGAATCCGATCCAACTGATCCGATTGCCACGTCTACTTTTAAGTTCCTATACTATTGGTTTTGCTACCCTTTAACACCGTCCGCCCATAGATCCGTTATGTGGAGTCCACTTATGACATTTTTCACATTTCCTTGGCAATTCTCTCATACCGTTCTACTTAATTCTAATATTATTCTTCCTTCTTGAAACATCATTTTTTTCAAATTTCCTTTAACTTATCTTCAGTTGTTTTAATTTTGTTAAGTATGATTCATACGAAAATAGGGATTGTTCTGTTGGGATCATTGTGAAATTTGGGCTATAATTGGTGATGGGAGTGCATAAATAAATGATGGTTGAACAAAATTGAAGCTTTATTATTTTTTATTCATTGCAATATTGGAATTCCACTATCAAAGAATTCGCAAATATGAAAAACCTCTGATTTGGTAAGCGCCCTAGTTTTTGAAGTTGAAATTATAAATTTACTTTGAGTTGATGAAATTGGCAATAGGCCTTCTTAAAATTGCAATGAATAATTACCCTAAACCCCCAATTCAACATTCTGAAGATTGATTTGGGGAATGATTGGCAAATTGGAAGAAAGGGATAATATGCAGAAAAAATCCAGGGGGTCACAATGGTGAAAGATTCGGAAAAGGATTCCTCTGCTGAGAGATCCAGCATAACCACTCACGAAAGCTTTAATCATCTTTGCATACTTCATTGGTAATCGAAGGAGAAATGTAAGCAATTTTTTGGGGGGGGGGGAGTAGGTCCACTTAATAGAAAGATGGATTGAATCTATTTAGAGGAAGCAAAACCAATAATTTGGTACAAGAAAGGTAGTTCAATTATTAGAAACCAATTAAGAAAGGTAGTTATTTCAAAAATATGACATAAAGGTAGTTGAAACCAAAATTTCCTTTATAAAAACTACAATGGTATAGAAAAAGTTAAGCCACAAAAATCAAACTTTTCTAGCATGACACAACACAACATGACTTTTGGTAGGACTTTTCTTTACTCGATCCACAATTGCATGAGACCCAATGGTCCGAGTGTGCAAACTCTAGATAGAGTAATACTCCTTTTACTTTGATTTATAGTTTATATAGTTTGACTCTATGATCAAAGTTTTCACCATTAATTTTAACTAAAAAAAATTATTAGTACAATATTGTTAAGGTGTTGTTGAATCTATCTCGATCAATGTATATTTACAAAATATATATTAACTTTTTTTAAAGTTAACTTCTTTTTATTGATATACAATATACATCAATGGTGAATAAGGTGGGAGTGGGTGAAAAAAACAAATCGATTAGTTGTATAGTTCCCATTTAATTAACCTTAGCTTGTATATCAGATGATCAATTTCCATTTAATTAACCTTAGCTTGTATATCAGATGATCAAATATAACTATATAAATATATAATCTTGAAGTATATAATTGAACTCTTGATGCTTCTATATAGTAGTAAATCCTAGTACACACAATTCAAGAATGACAACTCACTTCAAAAACAAGGCACCACTCATGATTTAAGCCCCAAGGGCATCTTTTTTATTATAATTATCTCTCCTTGTAGAATGAATTTACATTCATCTCATTTGCACACAACATATCATGAGTAACATACTACCAAAATATTTGACCAAATTTGAATTAATTAATAACAAATTGTAAATATTGCTTACGAAGATGGAAAAGTTGGGCAATTTCCCACAAAAGAAGCGTGAGAAAGGCACTACCTCACGTTGAAAGTCCAACACTTCCCCAGCAAAGAGCACTTGCCTAATGCCTAGTGCGTGCTTGCCGCCCAATACTTCCAAGTCTTTAACTTATTTTTAGCCTAACTTTTTTCAGTTTATGTTTTTTTTTTTCTAGTAGTTAGGAATTTCTAGTTATTGTGTTTCAATACATTCATATGCCTAAAAACCATTCTTGATTCTACCCCCCACCCTTTTCTTTCTACTAATTTGCCTCTACACCAAATGGCCTCAAATATGTACAACAAACTAAGAAAATCACCTGTTTCTTCAACCTCTAATTACAAACTCTGCATCACTCTTTTCTTCATTGTTCTTTTCACTATACCAGCTCTTTTCCTCCTTCAAAGCAACCCTTCCTCCCTATGCTTTCCCCCCTTCTCCACCACTATAAGAACCAAGTCATGGGCAGGCGACTTGCGAGTCGCCAGCTTTGCATGGAATCACCTATCCTTCGCGGAACGTGGACCTGTTCCCCTTAAGATCGCGGTCTTTTCGAGAAAGTGGCCCGTGGGATCCATACCAGGGGGCATGGAACGCCATGCCTACACACTTTACACTGCCTTAGCCAACCGTGGGCATAGGATCCATGTCTTTACATCCCCATATGGGGAAAGGGGGTCCTAAGCCCAAGCTCATCATCGCGGACCAATCCGATCATACATTGCCACGAGGGCGAGCCAGGGACATGGCGATACAACAAGGCATGGGACCAGTTTACTGAGGAAAACCAACGGGAAGCATTTGACGTGATCCACACAGAAAGCGTGGCACTTCCTCATGGGCTGGCGCGCCACCTAACCAACCTTGTGGTTACATGGCATGGCAATGCTCTTGAAAGCTTGCAATCAAGTATATACCAAGACTTGGCTAGGCAACCAGATGAGCCTATGTCCCCTGGTTTTAACCAAAGTATTCAAGGTGTAGTCCCTAAAGTACTCACTGAAATAAGGTTTTTTCACAATTATAAACATCATGTTGCTATTAGTGATAGTGTTGGCGAGATGCTAAGAGATGTGTACCAAATACCATCTAAGAGGGTACATGTTATTATCAATGGCGTAAATGAAGGTGACTTCAGGGAAGATGTTAGAATAGGCCAAGATTTTAGGTCTAAAGTTGGTGTGCCTAAAAGTGCTACCTTAGTCATAGGTGTGGCAGGAAGATTGGTGAAGGACAAAGGGCACCCCTTGGTTCATAGGGCATTCTCTAAGTTTGTAAAGGACCATCCAAATGTGTATCTGGTCGTGGCTGGGTCCGGTCCATGGGAGAACCGATATAGGGAACTAGGTCCCCAAATACTAGTTTTGGGATCCATGAAGCCATCCGAGCTAGGAGCCTTCTACAATGCGATCGACATATTCCTAAACCCGACCCTAAGACCACAAGGCCTCGATCTCACACTTATGGAGGCGATGTTAAGTGGAACCCCGGTGATGGCCTCAAGGTTCCCAAGTATTAAGGGGACCATAATGGTGGAAGAAGAATTCGGGTTCATGTTTGCTCCAAATGTGGACTCGTTGGTGGATACATTGGAAGAAGTAGCTGAAGAAGGTCCCAAAAGGTTAGCTCAAAGAGGGAAAGCTTGCAAGGACTATGCACAGTCTATGTTCACTGCACACAAAATGGCCCTAGCATATGAAAGGTTGTTCCTTTGTGTAAAAAATGAGACATTTTGTAGATATCCTTGAAAGTATAAAAGTAATCTTGTTTTTTCTTTCTTGTTTATTTGGGCACAAGTTTTCCTCCCTGTATGGGTGATGCATAATTTATACGAGTACTTGTTTGGTTCTCCAGAGTTGCTGATTCTAGAGCAGCAAATATCCATTCCCTTCTAAAACTCAAGCAGCAGGCTTAAGATCAGAGACTTTTTTTTTTTCATCATTATTATTATAAGAAAAAAAAAAAAACATAGACATTTTAACCACTATTCTACACAAGATTGCCATCAGTTGCAGCCTTGCAGGCATAAATGTCACTCTGGGACTAGAAATGTGCAAAGTGTAGGAGCTCGAATCTGTGTTAACATATCTCAGCAGCAGATAAAATTACAGTTGATCAAATCAAACACAAAATGATGAGAATCAAGATATAAGCATATACAAATGGAAGCAGATCGCATTCTAAGAAAGAGTAATCAAACAAACAAAAAATTTCATAGCCGAACGTGTTCACAAGAGATCGGAAACTAAATCACCATTGTTGTACAATGATCACTTCAAAAATCAGAGACATGATTCACCATATGTTAAACCCTTGCAACAAGTCTAGCATAATTATATGTGTTTATATATCCTGAACATTAAGGCAGTAAGTACAGATTAGCAAGTGACATTCTCAATATGGATATATGTAGCTCAATATAAGTTCTGATTTCCAGGTTTCCATCATTGTAATTTCTTCTTTCTTTTTGTCGGATATCTACTATTTGTCCTTTCTGTACAATATAGAGCACATCCAAACACACTGTCGCTCCCTTAATCGAGTAGGGCAGAAATTCGATCACGTTCAAACCGTTCATAAGCATGCCTAGTTCTCAAGAACAAGAGCAAACATGAAAAGAGCCCAACAACCGAGATACATCCCCACCAAAAGAAGGTCCAAAGATAGCAGTGCCTCCCCATACAAATTATTTTATCAGTAACCATCGAGATCCCCTGAGATGTGTGTCCAGCATTGGAATCATAGACTGAGGCTGCTAGGAAACCATAAACTAGCGAACCAATGGGGATGTTGGTGATCAGGATATTGTGGTTGACCCCTACACTTAAAGGGCCGAAAAGCTCAGATGTGACGGAAACAGCTGCTGCAAATATGAAGCCAGAGCTAAGGCCAATCAGTGCTGTTCCTGCTTGGAGTGTCAGTGCACTCCCTGATCCTGTAAGCAATAAGAACGCAATGGGGGTTGGTGCAAGTGCAATAGCTAGCCATCCTGTTCTTGCAAAGTACACTTTCCTGTTCAAAAGTTGATTTTGACTCCAAATCAGATAACTTCTAAAACATTTCATGTAACGTGTATGCATCTTATTAGAAGGCAAACAGTTAACTAAATAAACAAAACAATTAGATCACAGTCTACTTCAGCCAAAAAAAAAAAAAAACTGAACTTTCTAATTTTATGAAATTGGTGAAAAAGGAAAGAAAATTAACTACTATAAGTGTGCATCACTAGTACAGATGGTATGATTTAGAATTTCACATTCACACCTTTGAATGGAGGTGAGAAGGTCAGAAGAATAAACATATCAAAAAGAGTAGGGGAGAGAGAAAGACGAAGAGGACAACTGATTCTTTAAGCGCAGGGGTGAATTAAACTGAATCCCCTCAAAAAGCATTTTTATTTGTTATGATCTCGGCAGCCATCAAATAAAATACTATCAAACTGAAATAATCTATGTCTAGGATCACTACTGAGATTGCAGCCTTGAAGCTTAAGAACACCAAGAAAATAAAATTGGTACTAGATATTGCATTTTTGCATCCAACCTCTATATATCTAACATTACGAACCCAACTCTTCTCTTTCACTTCATGGGGCAGTTTATACATACTTATCATTAGAATCAACTATTAGATTCAGAGAATGCATGCTTGTACGAGAATATTGTCATTCAGAAAGATCAACTACTTACGCACGAATGTAATCTGGAACGGCTGAGAGTAAGCGGCCAAAGAAGGAGAAAGACGAATAGAGAGTTATAAGAGTCGTGGTGCTGGTGCTCTGCCCAAGCGATTGAGCAATCTGTCCTAGATTATTACTATAAACCAATCCAATTGTTCCTCCACAAAAATAAGCAATATAGTAGAGCCAAAAATCCATCCTACGGACTAGAACTGAAGCTCGATGCTCTTCCCCAAGCATCACTAATTGATCCTTTTCGAACACTGCTCCACAGTAGACATCACTCTTTCCTGCATTAAGCTCAGTTAAGTTATAAGTAGATTCATTACGATTTTCAATCCAACTCCCGAGCAAAGACATGGCGCTACTAGTATAGCTACCCTCTCGTGTTGATATTTTATGAAGCTCGAGATCATCATCATCAACAAGAATGAAACCCGACCCATCAATCTGTAAGCTTGAATGAATCTGTTCGAACCACTCTCGAGCATATACAATGCCAGGAATGCACAAAGGGAAGAAAAGCAGGAAAACCGCCCCACCAAAGAGAAGACGTGAAGATGTTATACCATTTGTTACTGAGGTAAGGAAGAGGAGGTAAAAGCCAGTAATGACTGCCAAGAAGTTGAGGATAAAGAATATAAAGGAGTCCCTTTGAACAGCATCAGGAGGGAGAGGTTCAATTTCCGGTTGCCTTAATATTGGAATTAAGGCAGCAAGGGAAGTCAAGAGGGGGATGAAGGCATTCAAGAAAAGGTACACAGCATGTGAAGATGGGTTGATTGAGTTAGCTGCTAGGGTGTATAACGCAGCACTTACGCCGTTGAAGCTGACTGTAAGGGAGAGTGCAAGAGATCGATTTGCTGGGAAGTTTTTAATGCAGAGAACGAAACACACAGTGTTAAACCAGGTGATGCTGCATCCTGCTAATAAGCATAGGAAAAATACCTGTCAAATAAAAACCATGAATAATTTTAGGAAGCATAACAAGTTTATAAGACATAGGTCATTCTTATGATATGGAATGATGTAGAAACTAGAAACTTTCATGTGCCCTACCCAGTTTCCATTGTTAACCACAACATCGAGAGCCAATTCAAGAAGATTATCTCTGCTTTCATGAGAGAGAAAAGGTTGTATGATATGTTTTCTAAAGGGCAGATTGTGGCCACATAGTGCAAATTTCAACTTGCCTCCTTAATACCGCATAAATGCATATCCGTGAAGGTCTAGTAGCTTTGAGTTGTCACTTAATCTTCTTATAATGGATTCTCATTTCAAATTTAACCTATACATGGAGTGTATTGCAACTGAAAATTCCAGTATCAATTTGAAGGCATAGTACTACAGTCTTTTGAATAATTTCACCTTGTCAAACCTCTTCATATTCCGAAAATTTATTCTTTCATTCTTAAATCTTAATACATAGATTTCCCTTCAAAACAAGAATCTTAATACATAGTAGATAGGAATATTGAATACTAATATCATGATAAAGACTATTAATAGCACAAATATTTATTGACCATAATTAACATATTACTAAAGATCATAGAGTATATGATCTCTTTGGGAGAAACTTTCTCAACTCTTTAGAAGTAAACTATTGGGAATACGAACTCAGATCAGAAAAGTATATATAATAATTAATTCTGACCATCAGCATCATATTATTATGCTTCATATATGTTAATTAGATACTATATCATCAGAATGGTGTGATATCGAGAGATGTTATATTCTCAGGTTCCCTATAGGGTTTCTCCTTGGGATGGTTTTTTCTCTCTAGGGTTTCTCCTTGGGAGCGTTTTTTCCTAGCCTTCATCGTCGCTAGGTTTTTCTTCTTTTTTTGAAGGTTTTTCCTTCATTCTTTCCTCTTTCTCTTTGTTTTTTCATCACTTTTCTTCTTGGTCTCAATTGTGAATCTTTGTAGGAGCTTCCACTCGGTGTTCGTACCGGTGGTAAGCCCCCAAAAAACCCTTTAATTGCTTCCAATAAGTATATCCCATCCTTAAGATGGTATTTATTTTAGGGTGTTCAATTTCTTTTTTTATTCGTCTAATGAAGAAGGAAGATCTAACAATCACTATTCCCAGTAAGAATCTAGAGACCACGGAAATTTTTTTACCCAAACGACTATGCATCAGCGGAAGTTAAGCCGAATCAGGGTGAAATCACAGATTTTATTGCTTCAGATGAAGTTTTTTATTAAGGCTATTTTTAATCAAATCTGCGATGTATCTAGTTCTAAGGTGTTATATACCTATGTTGGAATTTTCGATTTTTCAGGAATTGATTGTAAGTGCCGTTTGGCTATCCCTTATGAATGAAATTATTTTTCTTTCTGTCAAAAAAAGAATGGTGTGATATCTGTTTCCTGTTAGTGATTGTTTCCTATTAAAATGGGTTCATGTGTTTCTTTAGCTATATACATTTGCCATGTTCTTTTCATTATTATTTTCTCCATCTTTTATCATAAACGATATTGACTTATTTGCAATAATTTGACTTATTTTGCATATGATAAAAAAATCCGTCCAAATGCATGGGATAAAAAAAAATGTATATAGATGAGGAAGATAGAACTTTTCCTGGCTAATGACTGAGTATTACCGTCCCCTAACTTGTCGCCATGTATTTCTAATATAACTCTCATGACAGAAGTTCACACTTTAGACTGATTATTATCGTTGTCGTTATTGCAACGAAAATGGAAATCACCTTCCAACGATAGAATGTAATAAGTACTACTATTTCAATAAGACGAAATGACAAGTTAAAGTGATGTTTTATACACACACTTTTCATCTACAAGTTAATAAATTAGTTACTACTAAGTACTTACTCCACCCATCTAATTCTATATATTATGCTAACTTTATATACTTAACTTTTACTATGGAATAATATTATTTTGTAAAAAATACTTCCTCCGTTCTATTATAATTGCAACATATCCAATTAACACAATTTTTAAGAATGAATTTAGAGTCAAAATGAAACTGAGATAATCATAATAATTCTAAAAGTTATGGGTTAGTTTTGATGTACTCACAACGTAGAAAAGGATAGAAAAAAAATCCTCTCTATTCCATTAAAAGCTACTCTCCATGAATTAAATGAGTGATAAATAAGTGTATGATCGACATGACGACAATTGACAATGTTTGGAGGCAGCATCAATTCATTTTCATTTGTGTTGGACGGTCCAAACGCCACATATAATAGAAAGACAGTACTAGTATAAATTCGTTGAAAACCCATAGGATAATATACTCCGTTACCTCCTATAAAAATTAGTCACAAATGTACAGCGTACTAATTTTTAATTTTTTTTTTTTTTGCAAATACTATGGTTAACTACCTCTTAGTAGGATACAACTACCTCCTCTAACTCTATTTATTTTCATTTTTCTTAAATACAACAACTTAAGTTAAAATATTTCCATGGTTAACGCAATAACACGTATTGTTTGTTGAATAAGTGGTAATAAATAGTGATAGTTTATGTGTAATTTTGTAAGGATAAACTATATCCCGGCAATAAAACCTCATACCTCCGCATGTATTTTTGTTTATAAATTTTCATTACCTATATGGTAATAAATGGTAATGAAAATTCCAGAAGAAAATAGAGGTCTGTACAAATGAGAGTGTCTTGGGTGTAACATATTACACCATAACTTATTGCGTAACATGCATAATTACATAGATTCCAACCGGAATGGCGTAGATTATACACATAATGTCATAAATCTCATGTCATTATGTTATATAAATCATGTTATTTGAGTTCTTTTACAAAAGAAACGATAGTTTATGGGTTGTTCACCATAAATTATGATGTAACAGTTCAACTCAAGAATACGTGATGTACAAATAGTACACAAATTTATCAATTTGATATAAGACTCTTTTCACAAATTTACACATAATTATTACGATAACAATAATTTTATTGCCTATAACCAAAAGGGCAGTAGTGACTATATGATGCACTATATATGATACATGCATTTTTCTTGAAACGGAGAAATATGCTCTAAGCCGCCTCTAACCACTAAGTTATCCTGCATACTCACGAATCACGATAGATGCATAATAAGTGTTCATGTATACGTGCATCACATATGATATGATATGTCATCGTGTACTGTTATGTACATTATTTAAATATGGAGCAGTGTAAATAACAATTAATTATTGAAGAGAGAGAGAGAGAGAAAAGGCGTACCACAAGATAAGGGGGAGAAAAAAGGCCACGAAGAACAAACCATTGAAGACCATAACCAAGCAAACCCATAAAGGAAGCAATAAACATAACAACCCATAAAGGCAAATACATCAACGCCAACCCAGATGACCAACCAAACGCTTTGCCTAAATCCGACGCAACTGCCAAGTAATTCAGCTGCACTTGGCTTATGTCAAGCGACGCTTTCATCTCCGACGAATACGCCGAAAAGTCAAAGTTAGTCCCCGTGAAAGCTTGCACCCAGATCGTCGCAACTAGGATTACCCACTTCCGAGATTGCGCCGCCATTGATAATTTCACGATTATTTTCAGGAGAGAGAAAATATGGCGCTTTTTTTTTCCCAGCTGATGATTTGAATTTTGGGGAATTTGAATTTATGGAATTATAGTTGAAGGCGTCTCTGTGATTTCGAGGCCTAATTTTGGGTTTCATTTTTTTGTGGCTTTTGGTTTTAATTTGATGGGTTTGGTTTTTCCAGGTGGGCGCCTTTTCTATGTATGTCACTTTCGTGATGAATAATTGATTAACTTTGAAGTGGTGGCCTGGTGGCCTGGTGGGAGAGGAGGGAGATAAATGACAAGGAAACATCATCGTCAACATTTTATGATGACTATTGATGAGTATGACTATTTGGCTAGATTCTTGGGTCAAGTGGGGTGTTTCTGTAATTTTACTATGTGTTAAGTGCGTCTTTTTCTTATCTAACTAGTTTTTAGGTTCGGGCCCTTCGGCCTATACTGCGGGAAATTATATATATTTTCATTTACTAATATTTCATTTTAAAATCATATCACTAAGTGCCTTTTTTTTTGGGGCCCTTTCTAAAACCCTCGATAAGAAGAATTTTCCTGTTTGCCGCCCTCGCATGGGCCACACATCTGTGGCAGGCAAGCAGACCGAACCCCCTCCAACATTGAAAATGTTCTTCCACCAAGATTTGAGCGGCTTGGCCTCATTGAGAGATAGAAAGTTATACTGGTTGGACTCAAGTGTCCCTTTCTTTTCCTGAGGGGAGAACTCAAGGGTCCTTGGTGGCTTGGTATCACCAAATGTCACTTGTTTTAATGTGTAAGTCTTTATTACATAAACGTAAAGCGTAGGATCAAATCCCGTACAACGTTTTTCTATTTTAATATATTAGCATAGATAAATAAAATTCAAAATATTAGTATAGATTAAATAAAATTTAACTATACGTATAGAGTTTTTCTTTTCTTATTTATGATGGCGAAAATAGAAAATGTTTTGAATTTATTTTTTACGTCAGAATCCATATTGCATAAATTTTCCTCACATAAACATAATGTTGCTAATGTTGCATATATGGAGACACTCAATAATCATAATTATGTACCATTATTTGGGTAGGGGTGAAAGTTCGGTATACTGTTTGGATTAGGGCCTAATCCAATCCAATCTGAACGAAATTTGGATTTCAATTTTCCAATCCAAATCCAAACCGATTAGAGTTTGAATCCGATCCAATCCAATCCGAATTTTCATACTCTAGATTGGATCCGATCCGATCCGAAAATCTGATTTTTTAAAACTCTAGTTTTTCGATGAAATAAATTAAGCATAACAACAGCCTAATAGATTTAGGAAATGAGGAATTAAGTGTTGTTAGGGTTTTAGGGGAAGGGTTGAAGTGATACGCCTATTGGGCTATGGACTAGGATTTTCTAAAAAAAAAAAAATCAGTTTAGTACTTAAGCCCAATCCAGAAATATAATACAAGGCATATTGCTATTCGGTTATATTGGATTTTTGGATCCAATTACCCTCAATCCAATCCGATCCGAAAATCCAATTTTTCAAAAATTCTCAATCCGAATCCAATCCGATCACAGTTCGAATCCGATCCGAATTACTAATTCGGATTGGATTGGAATGGATTTTGGATTTTATCCTAATAACTTTCACCCCTATATTTGAGTATCACATGAAAAAAGTCTCTTTATTTTTCTATTGAGTTATTTATCATAATCTAGAGATGGTAAATATAGAAAAGGAGAAAAAGGAAGACCATTGAATTTGCAATTAGGGATGACAGTGGAGCGGGTTAAGTTGGAGAACCGCCCAATTAGGGAGGGGATAAGGATTAAAATCGTACCCTCAATGGGTGGTGGAGCGGGTGTGGATTTTATACTATATCCACCCTATCCTCGCCCACCGGGCGCACTCCACCCACCCTGCACATTTATTATTAAAATCCTATTTATATACTTAAATTATCAATAATTTTATCTTCCAAAATATAAATCTGTAATATGGGCTTTGATGACTTTGACCCATTAAGCCATCACTCAATCCATAAGACGAAAAAACTAAAATTTGTCTCAAGAGTAAATAAGTCTCTTGACTAATTGGGAGGATAGTTGCGAGGATGAAATGGGTACGAAGCGGGTGCGGGTATCCATGCAGGTGGTGGGGCGGGGATGAGTTTAAATACGTACCCGCTGGGGCGGGGATGAGTATGGAATTTTTCCCCCTCAATGGGTGGTGGGGCGATGATGGGTTTAAATACGTACCCGTTGGGGGCGAGGATGAGTCTGGGAATTTTCCCCGCAATAGATGGTGGGGCGGGAATAGAGATGAGAATTTTCACCCAATTTGGGAGGGGATAAGGATTAAAATCGTACCCTCAATGGGTGGTGGAGCGGGTGTGGATTTTATACTATATCCGCCCTATCCTCGCCCACCGGGCGCACTCCACCCACCCTGCACATTTATTATTAAAATCCTATTTACATACTTAAATTATCAATAATTTTATCTTGCAAAATATGAATCTGTAATATGGGCTTTGATGACTTTGACCCATTAAGCCATCACTCAATCCATAAGACGAAAAAACTAAAATTTGTCTCAAGAGTAAATAAGTCTCTTGACTAATTAGGAGGATAGTTGCGAGGACGAAATGGGTACGAAGCGGGTGCGGGTATCCATGCAGGTGGTGGGGCGGGGATGAGTTTAAATACGTACCCGCTGGGGCGGGGATGAGTATGGAATTTTTCCCCCTCAATGGGTGGTGGGGCGATGATGGGTTTAAATACGTACCCGTTGGGGGCAGGGATGAGCCTGGAATTTTCCCCCGCAATAGATGGTGGGGCGGGAATAGAGATGAGAATTTTCACCCAATTTGGGAGGGGATAAGGATTAAAATCGTACCCTCAATGGGTGGTGGAGCGGGTGTGGATTTTATACTATATCCGCCCTATCCTCGCCCACCGAGCGTACTCCACCCACCCTGCACATTTATTATTAAAATCCTATTTATATACTTAAATTATCAATAATTTTATCTTGCAAAATATAAATCTGTAATATGGGCTCTGATGACTTTGACCCATTAAGTCATCACTCAATCCATAAGACGAAAAAACTAAAATTTGTCTCAAGAGTAAATAAGTCTCTTGACTAATTGGGAGGATAGTTGCGAGTGTGAAATGGGTACGAAGCGGGTGCAGGTATCCATGTAGGTGGTGGGGCGGGGATGAGTTTAAATACGTACCCGCTGGGGCGGGGATGAGTATGGAATTTTTTCCCCTCAATGGGTGGTGGGGCGATGATGGGTTTAAATATGTATCCGTTGGGGGCAGGGATGAGTCTGGAATTTTCCCCCACAATAGATGGTGGGGCGGGAATAGAGATGAGAATTTTATACGGGTGCGGGTGTGGAGGGACTATCCTCCACACCCTCCCCGTCTAATTGTCATTCCTATTTGCAATTCATGGTTGCATATTGAACCACAAATAATACATAACAGATAATATAGAGTATATTTTATTAAAGTTAAAGATAAAAAAGTTAAGGAGTTGTTTGGCATGAGGTATATGTTAATTAAGAGAATCTAGTTAATATAGAGTATATTTTATTAAAGTAAAACTAACACCCACCTTTCAAAACAAAAGTTGTTTCTTTTTGTGTGCTGAAACTGTGATCATCAAAATGGATGAATTATACTCTTTTTATTCTCTTAAATTGGTTAAACTTATAATCTTGGCACTATTTAGAATCAATTAGAATCTTCTTAGTTTTTTCTTAATATGTAAAGTCTTGTTTGATTCGTCTTATTATGTATTTTCACAACATCAATCCTTTATATTTTGGAAAGATTGTCAAGATAAATCCCAAGTTTAGGGTGTCTTCCTATATAAATCCCAAGTTTGGATTATTTTTAAATAATTCAAAGTTTGAGAGTTGTCTTTCCGTATTGGTCCAAGTGACTATGACCCACTAAACAGCAACAAAAAAGTGACATGGCACCTTTTTTTTTTTTTTAAAAAAACTATCTTTTTCTCCTCCCTCCCCCGCCACCACTAGAGATGGCATTGGGTCCAGGACCCTACCCGGACTTGCCCAGACCCTACCCTAATTTAAGGGTATGGGTCTTAATTTATTGGACCCTATGGATAAGGGTAGGGTATGAGTCCACTCCTTCCGACTCTACCCATGACTACCCAAACTAATATATATATATATATATATATATATATATATATATATATATATATATATATATATATATATATATATATATATATATATATTTATATATATTATTTTTAAAATTAAAATAAATATATATTAGATATATAACAGATATAAGTAACCCTTCCAGTCAAAATAAAACCCTCAATCCCTTACTCTAACTGCACTCTCATAGTCTCATCTTACCAGTATCTTACTCTCTCGCTCTAAACGATTTTCTTAATTCGTATTTGGATGTATGAGACTTTTGAAAGGTGAAAAAACTATGCAATCCTATGGAATATGGTACTTTGTGTGCTAATTGACAGCTTTTATATATTGAATTGTGCTTAACAATTATATATACACGTGAAAATGGAAGCGGAATTTGTTTTGTATTGGATTCTAGTTTCTAGACCCTAGGCCCTACCCATACGTACCCTATTGGACCCTACGGGTACGGGTACGGGTCCTAAATTTTTTTACCCTATGGGTATGGGTAGAGTATAGGTGTACATACAAAATTAGGGTATGGGAAAGGGTAACCTTAACCTACCCAGACCCTACCCATTGCCATTTGTAGCCACTACCAACACCTTTTGACTACCCCAACACCACCAGTCCACCATATCCACCACCCTAACTCAACCACCTTCACCATTCTATTCCCTGCTATGGCTGTTCATATCGGATTATCCGATCCTAAATTTCACTCCCTCCGTCCTAAAAAGATCCGAACACTTGTTAGGACACGTAGTTTAAGGTGATAAGTTGTGGTGTGGTTATCAAATGTTATTTTATTTAAAAAGTAGATGTGATAGGAGTTGGTGCGATATTTTTTATTAGAGGAGAGAGAAAGTTGGGTAACTTTTTATTGATAAAAGGTAGAGTGTGGGCCAAAGATGTGTAAAAGAAATAATATATTAATGGTGGGACCATGTCAAGAATGGAAGTATTCAAACTAATTTGGGACAAACATAAAAGGAAAGTGTTCAGACTATTATAGGACGGAGGTAGTAGAATCTAAAAATTTTGGATCGGGGAAAAGGCGATTCGAAAATTCAGATCAGATACTCGGATTATCCGATCCGCATACATTTTTTTTCCTCAATAAATCAAGTCCAAATAATCACTTACCTGTTGTCAAAAAATTGAAAAATCACTTACCATAGTATTAAACTATCAATGTGAGTTTCTTAAACATTTTGCCATATTTTGTTGACATAAATTTACTCAAAATTTAAAAAAAAAGATAAGAAAAGGAAGAGACCCGAGGAAATGGGTGTGAAATTGACTCATGGTGGTGGGCTTGGTGGCCGCCTGGCCAATGGGCTGGTTGAAGAGAATTATGGCCGCCGAAATCGTCGTGGCCATAATGGAAGGACGAGGAGTTGAAGGATAGGGCTGGGAATGATTGCGGCTTACATGAAGGAAGGGCACTAGGACTGGGCTTTGGTAGTGCAGTCTGCTTGAAGGAAGGACGATGAGTGGCCTACAGTTGCAATCGCCATGAAGGAGTGGTCGTCGAGGGGAAGCGCTAAAGTGGTGAGTCGGGGATAGGGAGGGCTGGGCTTGTTTCAACTTTCAAGTTTAGGGTTTGAGTTTCGCTAAAATGTTTGAGTTTTCTTCCAAAAAGTTTTAATTTTTTTTGTATTTTTAAGAAAATTGGATATTTCGGATATTCGAAATAAAAATTTTCCGATCTGTAACCGGATCCTTTTTTTTCGGATATCCGATTCGAAATATCTGAAACCTCAAAAATCTGATTGGATATCCGAATTTTCGGATCGGATCGATCGGAGCATTTTTTTGAATAACCCTATTTCCCATCATCCACCGAAACCACCAAGCACCATCCACTGTAACCACCACTGTCCTTCCTCCTTCCCACCCTCTCATTTATTCAGCCACCAGCCACCACCTTCAGTTTACTTCCTACCTCTCAAACCCATGTTCCCTCCCTCTCGTTTTTTGTGCCACCAAAACCAGCATCCATCTACCCAGCCGCCACCATCACCTCTTTTCTCAAAAACCCTACTCCCTCCTTATTTTCCTCTCGTTTTCTCTACCACCTAAACCACCAGTTTGGAAAACATAGCTACAAACCCTTAAAAATTGAACCAGCCACTCTAAACCTAAGACACCCACATGAAAACCCTAAACTCACCCAACTGAAAAGCCCTAAAAAGCTAAACCCACTTACCTAAACCCTGAAAACCCTAAACAGAATAGGAGGCCGGGATGGAACGAAAGAAGGTGACGGTGGTGGTTGTTATGGGTTGTGAAGGGAAGGAGGATGAGAGATAAAACAAAAGGAAGATGACAGCCTGCTGAGGGTGGTTCAGGTGCTAGTGGTTGTCGGGTATGGAAGGGAAGGAGGAGGAGAGTGAAAAAAGGAAATGAAAGGAGGAAGGAAAGGAAAATTAAAAAGAAAAAAAATTAAATAAGACCAATATAAATGAGACACGTGGCATGGTATAGCCGTGTTTTTATTTCGCCTACACAGTGTGAGCGCGTATTTGATTTGACTACCGCATTGTTAGGGTTTTATTGAAAAATGTTTTGAAGTCGCCAATAAGTCTTTAAAGGAAGACTCATAGACCTAAATGGATATTGGAAAATTGTAGGGACAAACTAGGGACTTATCCAATGTAGATTTCCACGTCCAGACTCCATAGATGGTCAAAATGAACTAAAAATTGAGTTCGAGGGTGAGGGTACAACACAGTCAGGAACCATGTTGCCCATTGCTGGCTTCTACTAAATATCGATTCACAAAAAATTTTATGCCAGAGAATAATCATATAATATTTCTGAGCACTCTAAAAATATTTAGTATAGGTTGGTTCAGGAAACACATAAAAGACTAATTTTTAGAGACAAGTTATTATGCAATCAATATTACAAGGTACCTAGCAGGTCGTCCAAATTATTTGAGTAAGTTGGAACAATTCTTTAGGTCTTGATTAGCAAAAATAACATGTGGGTGATAAAAGTAATAAAGCAGGACAATAATATAATATGTATAAATGTGAATAATAATAATATTAATATAAAATAAAGTATAGAAAAGGGATTAGAATATACAATAGAACGATTATTAATTAAGATCTACATCATGAATAAATTGTTAATAACTTCCAGGCAGTAAATATAATTGATTTTCAAGGGTCATCAGGAATTATACCTATGCGGCTTAGGTCGAAGAGCGCACGATCTTCAGGCGGAGCAATCGTGGAACCAAGAACCCAGTATGATCAGGAATCTGAGAAGGAATTGAAGTATTGAAAGTGTTTGAGTGCTTGAATGTTCGTAATTTAATTCGTAAGTATTCGAGAGTTTTTGTGTTCGTGAAATAATAAATCGAACAAAACCGTCCGTAATTTGGGAAAAAGTATTTATAGGAAAAAAGAGCGTGCGCCTCACACGCTAACCTGTAACTGGCGTAGGCCTATGTGTCAAGCGTACATCCACGCGTCAGGCGCACATTGGTGTACCTGACGCGGCCAGCCCAATCAGGGTTGCACACGTGTAAACGCGTGTTTAAAAAGATAAAAAAGAAACTTGCGTCTCACACAGGATCTGCGCCAGGCGCATGACTCTGTGTGAGTCACATGTCCACGTGTTAGGTGCTCATTGGCGCGCCTGACGTGGTCTGGCCAATGTGCTAGACACACGTGGCGCGCTGAGCGCGACCGCCTCGTCCGGCGTATATTCCAGCATATTCCAGTTTTTTATTAAACGCATGCTTTGAAGATACTTTTCTGTCCCTAAAATTTGGAGATTGAATTTTACGGAATAAAAATCTGATTTGTATTTAAAATATTATCAAAGATAATAAAAATATTTATTAAAATAATAAACACTTTAAATGGACTCAAAATATGTTATGGGCTTAATTAATCATCTTGAATAATTAATTGGGCTTTAGAATATCATTTCGAAACACAATTTTGGATTGGTTATTCAGATTGCTCTTCCGTTAGGTCGCGGCAACTAGTACCACGGTATGTTTCATCATTGGACCCTTAAATGGGGAGACATGATTATGTGTCTACAGAAGCCCCCACTTTGAGCGAGGTTCGGGAAATCGAAAGTCAAAGTATACGATGTCGAGGATAGAAAATGATTCTAAATGCTCTGCGGTTTAGAACCGATCTATATACGTCGGTCTACGCAAAACAAAGTTAGTACGCAGGACAATAACTACAAGCAATTTTATTACTGCGAGGAACAAATATTAGCATATAGGTGCAAACAACTCACATAAGCACATAATGATGCAATAATGCAAACTTAGACTCTATAAGGATGCACAAGATGCTATGCAAGGATCAAGGTTATGCAAAGCTAAGGGATGACACGTCATGCAAGGTTAGGGTTGTTCAAGACTAATATGTATGTAATGCAATGCAAGGTCAGGGTTTTGCAAGGCTAGGAGATTTGGATATGTAGATAAATAGAATGATCATAAATAGATAGAATGATTTTCGAAAATCGTTTTTTAGTAAATAATTGGGGTCCGTAAACGAGATCCGCAAATTACAACTCTTCTGTAGTTTGATTTGATTTGGAGGAACCACCACATATATAGGAAGCCCCCACTTTGGGTGAGCTTGCCTTGAATTAGGCACCTTGAGTCTTGATTAAATTGTAGCTGATCTGTCTTGAGCGTTGAAAGTTGTCATTGGGGATTCTTCTTTGGGAAGTGATTTGGGCAAAGTCAAGTATCGCCAGAAACCATGGAATTGCCGGAGAGTCCTTCAGGGACAAGGGGAGCTTGGATTGAAAAATAAAAAGGTTTAAATTTATGACTCAAATAGATATAGGTAGGAAAAGGCTTTGACGTAGCTAGGTTGAGACTCGAGTCTTATGTCGGGATCTAGAAAGAGTATGCTCCTAAATTCTAGAAAGTCAAATCATTAGACCTTGACTATTTTTTTTATTGAAGCGGTCGGACCTTGATATGAGGATTCCTACGTATCCTAGTGGAATCATACCATTCATAGTTCTTGATCTGATTTTTTTGTGTAGCCCTAACTTTTGCCTAGGCCGCCCTTTCAGGTTTTCAACCTAGCGGGCTTGGACATACCTTGAAAAAGGAGTTTGGGTTAATGAAAGGTTTAAAGGTTAAAGGCTTTAGGTTTGATGAAGGTTTCATTGAATGGGCTCAGGCAGGGGTCATTGATATATGTTTGAAGGATTTTGGATTATATGGCTAAGGTTTTGATGGATTGAAGGAATTTGAATGAGGGGTAGAACTTGTGTGCAAGCCCCCTAGCTTGACTTTTTATTTCTTTGCCTTTGACTTTTTCTCTTTTTTTTTTTCTCTTTCCTTTTTGTCTTGTACGTTTTCTTTTGCTTTTGTCTTTTTTTTTTTCGCACTTTGAACTTTTTCACTATTTTATTTTTACATGCCATTGATTTTTTTGTACTGAGGCTTGCACACAAGTTATTGGTTTAGGGTAGTGGAAGGTTTGGAGGTTGTTTGTGGAACTTTGATTTTGAAAGGTTTATTTGGGTAAGTATCATGGAGGATGATGGAAGAAAGAGGGGAATAACTCCTGATCCAAAATATGTCATTTTTTTCATTTTTCTTTATTATTATTTTTTTTTCCAGATTTTTTTTATATTATTATTAGTCAAGATCATTAGGTGATTTAAGTTTCATCATTGAATTAGCAGCATAAATGATGGTGAAAGGCCAATGAAAATAAAAAGAAAAATAAAATGAAAGGAAAATGGAAAGGCTATAATAGATGAAGTCCTATAATGACATAGACTAGATGAAAAAGGACAGAAATGGCTTAGGGTAAGGACTCTCTAACTCATCCTAGGAAACCATAAATAAAAGACTAAGCCTTTGAATTGTTGATACACTGCACAAAAGGGTTGCTGGTGATGTTGTTTCTCGTTGTAGCAAGTATTAGTAGTCTATCGTCATCGACTATGTGTAGTAGTGCATTTGTATGATCTAACACTAGATGGCAAATGTTCATTGTTCTGTTGGAATTCACGGTAGAAATGTAGGTTGCACCTTTTAAATTATCTTTTAGGTGCAGGGTTCAGAGTAGACCCTATGGAAGCGATCGCGCCTCTAATGTTAAAACGGTAGACCCTATGGAAGTGATCGCGCCTCTATTGTGAAGACGGTCAAAAGTAATCTTCATGACTCTAAATAAAGTCTGGGTGGTGATAGTGCGATTGATAAGCTTTAGAATAGGCTTACATTTTGTTCCTCCGTTAGGCATTACTGAGTTGTAATCTCTCGACCGGTCATGAACAGAATCGAGTTGCTTGTAAGTTTTAAGAAATGATTTTCAAAATGGGAGATGGAAATGAGGGATGGGAATGGGAAAATGGAAGTGGAGATGAGAAATGAGGATGAAAATGGAAATGGGAAATGATTAGAAATGGGTATGATTATGGTTATGATGGCGACATGGGCCTAACTATATGCATATGCAGATGTGGACTGGACTAGACTGGATTGGACTAGACTTTGAACTTGTAAACAGACTAGAATCAAAAGGATTGCCTATTATAGCTTCGCTAGACTTAGGAAGGAATTGGCTTTGCCAGACTTGATGATTTGGGGTTTGATGGATCTAAGATGGACTTGCTTCGCTAGATTTAAAGGTTTTGGGGACACTATGGACTTAGGGTAGACTAGCTTTGCTAGACTCGAGGATTTGGACTACTATATATGTAAGGTAGGAGTAGTGATGTGTTCATTATTCATTGATTATTTACTCTAATCCCCTTAGTTTTGATAGTCGATTTGGGCTCTTTCGAGCCCTTTTCTTGTGGATTTGATGTGTTTGGAGTTCTTGTCGTGTTTTGCAGGTTTTGATGCGGATTTGGTACTCTGTACCTTTATCGGAGTCGCAACACGGAAGTCCAGCTGATCCACACAAGGTCCAAGGCGTATCCGGGAAGACCGCATGAGCATTTTGGTTGGATTCCACGAAGAAAAAGACAAGTAAATACCTTCGCCCGGTCAACCGGGCGGAGTGGCCCGACCGGGCGAAGTTTCATACTTAGCCACCAGCAGCGTTCGAAGAAGAAACCGCTTACGCGCCCGACCAGGGCGAACTTCAACACTTGGGATTTTTCATCCTTTATTTCGCCCGGTCAACCGGGGCGATCGACGAAGAAAAACGCTTACGCGCCCGGACCGGGCGGAATTTTTCCTTCGTCGTAAGTCTCGCGATCACCGTCGCCCGACCGGGCGGATTTTGCCTCGGCCGACCGGGCGGACTCTCGGGACGCGATTTTTCGGTTTTTTAGCCGGTTTTGTATTTAGTATAAATAGGTTTTTAGTATTTTCGTGGAGGGGATCTGATTTTTCTACGTTTTTAGGGCCAAATACTTAGTTTATTCTCTCTACTTTTGTTGAACTTTTACATTGGAAGATTATATAGATTGTCGATTTCCTTTTTCATTGTTCTTCAATCATTCGGTATTCTTCTTTACTTTCTTTAATTTAATGAATTCTTTTACTTTGATCCTGTTTATTGAGTTCTTTGTTATAATGAGTGAGTAGTCTATTTCTAGGGTTTAGAGAGGGAAGCCATGTTTATACCTTTTTATTGTGGTTTGATGTTCTTCAATAATTGGATTGAATTAAAATAATTCCTATTGATTTGTTATACTTGTTTAATTCATGTAATTGCGCAATATCATGAGTTATGTTTAGCTAATAAGAATTAGAATCGAAAGATCATATTCATTAGAGGCTTGTTACAATAGGTAGATTTGATTATGTTGAGCGACCGTCGGCATATGTTAATCCGGGAGTTGTTAATGCTCGACCAAGGATTAGCGAAATACTTCGTTTATTCGAACCTCAATCCAAGTGTTGTTGAACTATATTATATTGATTAAACTGGTATAAGCATGGTGGACCGATCGATTGCCCTAGGTTTTTAATTATTTGATAAATTCTCATTTTTCTGCGTTCTAGTTTATTCTAGCTTAGTTATTAATTCCTCAATTATTTTTCCTCTCTGGAAGTAGTTAGATAATTGAACATAAATCTGTAGAACTCCTCTCCCTGTGGATCGACCCGTATTTGCCAGTTTCTGCCAAACAGACACCGTGCACTTGCGGTATATTTTAAAACCCATCAAGTTTTTGGCGCCGTTGCCGGGGAGACGGCTAGTTTCTATAGTTTTCGATTAATTATTTGAACTATTTCTGTTGTCTCATTGGAACTTCAAGTTCCAATTGAGACCATCTCCATCGCACATTTTTCTTTGTTTCTTTTATGCCCGGGTCTAAGAGAACAGGTACTCCAGTTCCAACCGATCCCGATCTTGAGAAAACCATCCGGCAACTCAAAAAGCAACAAAAGAAGAAAAAACGATCTGCTAACCAAGGAAAATCCACGGAAGGTCCTTCGAGCCAATCATGCCTCCTAAGTCATTGAAATCTTATGGGGTACCTTCTCCTCGGCAATGTTCCCACAGGTCCTACTATGCCCGATATACAAGCAATCAACTTCGAAATCAAGCCTGGCCTCATCAACATGATCCAGCGAGAATCAATTTGGTGGCCATCCATCGAAGACCCCCGCAAATCATTTACAACGGTTTCAACAGCTTTGTCGTACCGTTAAGCACCAAGGGGTCACTCCGATCAGTTGAAGGTTATGGTCTTTGAATTTTCACTAAAGGACAAGGCACGAAGTGGCTGAATGATGTTAATGAAACCGAGTGGAGTGCTATATCTGAAGCATTCCTGAAAGAGTACTACCCTCCCACCAAAAGCTGCAGAAATAAGACACAAGCTTGCCACCTTCCAACAAGAACCCGATGAAACACTGAAGGAAGCATGGAATAGGTTTAAGGATCTGCAGAGGGAATGCCCACACCACAATCTGGATAAGTGGTTCATCACCCAAGCATTCTACAATGGTCTACAACCTCATATCAAGAGCACGATTGATTCATCTGCAGGGGGGTGTCTTCCTAGATAAGGAGGTAGATGAAGGATACGATTTTACGGCCAACTTAGCAGCGAATGATCATAGCTCCTCCAGGACTACTACCAAGAAGAAGTTGGATGCTGATGCATATGCTTTGTTGTCCTCACAAGTAGCACGATTGAGCATGAAGATGGACTCATTGAAATCTTCGCGATCCACTACTCCTCCCATGAGTATTAATGCGATGTCCTCCATGGCTCCTATTACTTCCTCCTTTTGTGAAGTGTGTGGTATTCAAGGTCACTTTGGTCATGATTGTTCCTACAATCAACCCGATCCTAATCGGATGGAGCATGCCAATGCTTTTCCAGCGAGACCACACAACCCCTATTCCAACACTTACAACCCAGGTTGGAGAGATCACCCCAATTTCTCCTATAAGAGCCACAATGTTCAAAATCCTCAACCTCCACCACAATCTTCCTACCCACCACCACATCAAAACCCACCACAACATGCTGCTAGACCACCATATTATCGGGGGGCTCCTCGGAACCCCCTCCTGGTTTCAATAGGCCTTCACCCCAAGGCTATCGGCAGCAAGCTCCTCATAATAACGGCTCTCAAGAACCTACTATGTCTCGATCTAATGAAAATGATGGTTTCTATGCAGAAAAATCATGAGGAGAGCATCAAGGAGTGAAGAACACCACCAAGCATTTGGAGACTCAACTTGCTCGGGTGGCGGGAAACAATGCACAAAGGCAACCGGGTCATCTGCCGGGGCAACCAATTCCTAAAGAAACCGCTAATCTTTGTCACTCTTCGAAGCGGTACACAATATGATGCGCCACCTATGCCTACCGATGATTCAATACCTCCGGTTCGGAATGATGATGTGGATGACAATGAAGGTGAGGATAGCTCCGAAGCTGAAGTTGAGCGCGGGAAAGTGGATGACGCAGAGAAACGCAAGGAGAAGGTTGCGATTCTCCTACTCCACCACTACCTTTCCCCCATAGGATGCAAAAATCAAAGGTCGATCAACAACTTGGTAAATTTATGTCTATGGTCAAAAATCTTGAGGTAACAGTTCCTTTCACTGATTTAATTTCTCAAGTACTGTGTATGCCAAGTTTACGAAAGATATGATAACCAAAAAGAAAGATTTTGGTGGAATAGATAGGGTTGCTTTAAGCGAAGAATGCAGTCGTTGTTTTGCAAAATAAAATCCCACCCAAATTAAAAGATCCCTGGTAGTTTTTCCATCCCCTGTCATGTGGGTGCTCTGTTTATAGATAAGGCTTTGTGTGATCTAGGTGCTAGTGTATACGTTATGCCTTTATGCGTGCGTAATAAAGCCGAACTTGGGTGCTTTAAAGTGCACACAGATTACTTTACGAGATGGTGATCGATGCGTGAAGTATCCTTTGGGTATTTTAGAGGATGTCCCTATTAGAGTTGGAAAATTTTATATTCCTGTGGACTTTGTAGTACTTGATATGGAAGAAGATAGTCAAATTCCCATTATTTTGGGTAGACCTTTTCTATGTACTGCTGGTCTCGTTATTGATGTAAAATCGGCTCTCGACTTTGAGTGTTGGTGATGATACTATTACTTTTCGGTTAACCAATGCTATTAAGTCCCCTATGCTTGAGCACACATGTTGCGGGATTGACATACTCGATGAGATCTCTGGAGTTAGTTTTTCACAATTTACGTCGATGAATTATTGGAGACAAGTCTTGATCTCACCGATGATCTTGACATTGATACGGTAGCGATTGTAAGGTAATGGAGACTATTTGCTCTACTTCCGAACCACGGGTAAAGAAGTTAGAACTTAAACCTTTACCTTCTCATCTCAAATATGCATTTCTTGATGATCTTTGAGGAATGTCCTGTGATTGTCAGTACTAAACTCACAGATAGCCAGCTTTCACAACTTCTTACGGTGCTTCGCATGCACAAGAAGGCTATTGGGTATAGTATTGATGATCTAAAGGGCATTAGTCCTGATTTCTGCATGCATAGAATTAATTTGGAAGAAAATCACCGCCCTTGCATACAACCTCAAAGACGTTTGAATCCTAATATGCAAGAGGTGGTGAAAAAGGAAATTATGAAACTACTTGACGCGGGCATCATCTACCCCATCTCAGATTCTAAGTGGGTGAGCCCGGTTCAAGTTGTTCCTAAAAAGGGGGGACTACTGTTGTTAAGAATGATAAGGATGAACTAATTCCTACTCGTCTTATTACGGGTTGGCGGATGTGTATTGACTATCGCAGATTAAACATTGCCACTCTGAAAGATCATTTCCCTCTCCCTTTTATTGATCAGATGTTAGAAAGATTAGCAAAACATAACTTTTTCTGTTATTTGGATGGATATTCAGGTTTCTTTCGGATTCCCATTCACCCAGTGATCGGGAGAAGACGACGTTCACTTGCCCCTATGGCACTTTTGCATATCGCGAGAATGCCATTTGGTTTGTGCAACGCCCCGCCACATTTCGAGAGATGTATGATGGCCATTTTTTTCGATTTCATTGAAAATATCATGGAGGTATTTATGGATGATTTTAGTGTTTATGGTTCGACTTTGATGTGTGTTTGCGTAATCTCTCTCAAATTTCGAAACGTTGTTCGAGGTTAACTGGTTCTTAATTGGGAAAAGTGCCACTTTATGGTGAATGATGGAGTGGTACTTGGACATCTCATATCCGAGCGTGGCATCCAGGTGGACAGAGCAAAAATTGAGGTGATTGAGAAACTTCCTCCTCCTGTGAATGTCAAGGGAGTAAGGAGTTTTACGGGTCACGCGGGTTTCTATCGCAGATTTATAAAAGACTTTTCAAAAATCGCGAAACCCCTTACTCAATTGTTGCTCAAGGATGCCACCTTTGATTTTACCGATGCGTGTGTGGAGTCTTTTGACGGGATTAAGGAAGCATTGATCACTTGCCCCTATCATACAACCTCCGGACCGGAGTCTTCCTTTCGAGATCATGTGTGATGCTAGCGATTATGCGGTTGGTGCTTGTGCTTGGTCAACGGAAAAACAAAGTCCTCCATGCCATCTACTATGCCAGCAAGACCTTAGATGAGGCCCGGAGTCAATTATGCTACTACGGAGAAAGAGTTGTTAGCCATTGTGTATGCTCTTGACAAGTTTCGGACCTACCTCATAGGTTCGAAAGTGATTGTTCATACTGACCATGCTGCGCTAAAGTATCTCTTGGCCAAGAAGGAGGCCAAACCACGACTTATACGATGGATATTGTTACTACAAGAGTCTGATCTGGAGATCCGTGACAAGAAGGGTGCTGAGAATGTAGTTGCAGATCATCTCTCCCGGTTGAGGTTTGAGTCAAGTGCTGACGGTCCCATAGATGATGCTTTTCCAGATGACCATCTTTTCACTGTGTCTACTCAATCTCCATGGTATGCTGATTTTGCTAATTATTGTGTTAGTGGTTCTCATCCTCCTGATTTGACATACCAACAGCGCAAGAAGTTCTATCACGATGCCAAGCATTATTTTTGGGATGACCCCCTCTTATACAAGAAGTGTTCAGATGGCTTGTTCCGACGATGTATAGCTGATTGGGAGATAGTTGGCATTCTCCAACATTGTCATAGTATGCCTTGCAGTGGACATCTGGGCTCACAAGCCACCGCTTATAGAGTTCTCCAGAGTGGTTTTTATTGGCCTACCATTTTTAAAGATGCTCGTATTTTTTGTCTCTCTTGTGATGAATGTCAACGAACGGGTAATATTTCAAAGAGGCAGGAGATGCCCCAGATGGGTATTTTGGAGATTGAACCTTTTGATGTATGGGGTATTGATTTCATGGGACCTTTCCCTTCTTCTTGTGGGAACAGGTATATCTTGGTTGCTGTGGACTATGTGACTAAGTGGGTTGAAGCTGTGGCTTCCATTACCAATGATTCTAAGGTAGTCATGAAGCTCTTCAAGAAGGTCATTTTCCCTCGATTCGGAGTCCCGAGAGTCTTGATCAGTGATGGGGGATCTCACTTTCACCAGCGCACTTTCAAAGCTTTACTGAAGAGATATGGAGTCACTCACAAAGTTGGTTTAGCCTATCATCCTCAGACTAGTGGTCAAGTTGAAGTCTCCAATCGTCAGATCAAGCGCATTTTGGAGAAGGTAGTCAACAGGTCAAGGAAGGATTGGTCACAAAAATTAGATGATACTCTGTGGGCTCTGAGAACTGCTTTTAAGACACCTCTAGGAACCACCCCATATCGATTAGTCTATGGCAAAGCTTGTCATTTACCAGTTGAAATGGAGTATCTCTCAGCTTGGGCAGTTAAAGAAATTAATTTGGATTTGGAAGGCTGCGGGGAAGCAAGACTTCTTCAACTGAATGAGTTAGATGAACTCCATTTGGAAGCATATGAAAACCACAAACTCTACAAGGAGCAAACCAAACGCTTTCATGACAAGATGATTGTAAAGCGGGAGTTTCATGTTGGTGACAAAGTCCTATTATACAACTCTAGGCGAGGCTTTTTCCTGGAAAGCTTAAGTCAAAATGGTCTGGACCTTTTGTCGTCACTGACGTGAAAACACATGGAGCTATTGAAGTGGCCAATGCAGCTGGAACGAAGTTCAAAGTGAATGGGCAGCGTCTGAAACTGTACCATGAGGGCGCCTTCATCGGCCAAGTAGAGGTCATGTACCTAGACACTCCTTGATTTTAAGAAGAGGTACTAAGGTCGTGCGGGACCATCTAAACCAGCGCTTTGCGGGAGGCAACCCGTCTTTTCTTTTCTTCTTTGTTAGTTTCGATTTTTGTTTTCTTTTGAATTTTTTTTTTAGTTAGTTTACTTTCTTAGTGTGGTGAGGGAGAGTGTGCTGATATTTGGACGAGTCTAGTGTGTGCAGGAGGCAAATTTACGGACTTGGGAAAATTTTGACGGAAAAACGCAAAAAAATTGAAATCGCCCGGTCAACCGGGCGAGCTCGCCCGACCGGGCGCGCAACCACTTTTTCAGCAGCGTGAGCAAAACGAGAGAAAAAAAAGTGACGTAGTTTTCGTCCGGTCGACCGGGCGAAGCCGCCCGACCGGGCGCGCAAGCGTGTTTTGGGTTACATTGCCCGGTCAACCGGGCGAAACAAATATGAAAAATCTGGAAACCGCCCGACCGGGCGGATTTCGCCCGCCGGGCGGAATTTCCTTCGCTTGCGATTGCCCGGCTTCGAGAAGAACGCAGAAAAAAAAAAAAAAAAAAAAAAAGATTTCGCCCGGTCCCGACAACTTCTTTAGGGACTCGATTTCACCCTCCTTTTCATTCTTTCTTTTTCCTTCTCTCACAACTTCATCTTCTCCAAACCCTTGTTTTCTCTCTCCTCACTACCTCCATCTCCATACCTTCTCCTACCTCTCTTCTCTCACCAATCTCATCCCTTCCTTCAAATTTTCTTCACTTTTCTTCATCTTTCTCAAAAAAAAAAAAAAAAAAAAAAAAAAAACAAAAGACAAATTCAGAAAATCTCCATCTTTTCTCTCTCTCACTTCCATTCACCTTCCTATCAAATTCAAGCATGTCAAGGCCAAGCAAGAGGCGGCAAAATTCACGAGGGGAATCAAGCACTCGCATCCCACCGGATTCCAACTTCCCCGAGGTAATCTTCAAATCTTTAGAACAAAAAGAAAAGTTTCAGAAATTGAAACATAGAAATATTGTTCCTACTAGATTTGTTGATTCGCAATCTCTACATACATTGGGAATATTTAATGATACAAAGACTTTATTTGAGAAATTGGGTTTGGGTACTATGTTTGGCATGTTTTTCTGGACCTATAGGCACCTAACCCTCGAATTTCTGAGTTCCCTAGAAGTAGGGAATAAAAATCAGGTGCTTCATTTTCGCCTCATGAATGAGGACAGGAAATTAACATTGAGCCAACTAGCTGCTATCTTTGGCCTACCCCTAACTGGGGAACATCGTCACCCCCCAGAACTTCGCATAAACACACTTTGGACGGCCTTTACGGGTGAAGATGAGGTCAACACCCAACATATGTCTGCCGATCATTTGCACCTTCCCAGTCTTCGCTACTTGCAGCGATTTCTGGGATGCACACTTTTTGGGCGGCGAGCCCCCACTCCGTCCAAAAACAGGAGATTTTTCTGATGGGGAGCTATTTGTTTCCCGAGCTTGACTATGCTTTGTGCCTGCCCTATTTGTTTGTCTCCCAGCTCAAACGGACCGCCACTAGCTTGCCTGCCCAATTTGAGGATGGTAGTGTCAGGGGACAACCTATTGTTGTAGGTGGACTTATAACTGCTAATGCTGTTCACTTTGGTTTTGTGCCTGATGTTAACAATGCAGTAGTTGGCCCTGCAGAGATTGGCATCGATTACATGATCAATGCCAAGTGGATCACTGCCCAGTCGACCAACAAGTTTAGGTGGTACATTGCCAAGAAGGAGTCCATCCTTCTTCCTGACCGCGCCCAGACCCGCCTTGAGCCTGGAGTAGGTTCCTACCTACTTCCTTTGCGGGGTCAGGAGCCCATTGCTCGACGACCCTTGAGGACCTACCATAGGCAGTCGGTGGGGGAAGCCTCTTCCTCCGCTCCTGAAGACCCTATGATGGCCGCCCTTACTCGCATCGAGCAGGGACAGCAGTCCCTTACCTCACAGATGGGCCGTCTTGAGTTGGGTCAGGCCACCATTCAGACCCACCTGACCTCCTTGGACACACGGTTGACCACCGTGGAGTCCGACATGCACCATGCCCTCTACCCCATCTACCATGACTATTACCACCAGGGGCTTATCGCCCATGACCATACCCATCCGTCTTGGTATACGCCACACGTACCTGACCCCACTGACCATATGGGGGAGGATGCCTTTGGCAATGCTGTTTTTGGTGCTGCAGGTACTTCTGGAGGCGGTTTTACTGCTGATATGTCTGACGATGTGACATGAGTCCTCTCTTCTTCCCTCTTGCTGCAATGAGGTCATTGCCGCGTTCAGCTTGGGGGGAGATTTGCTGTAAGTACACCCTCTCTCTTTATTGCTTTTTAGTGTAGTCAGTTTAGTTAGTCTGTTTGTCCTAGTTTAGTTTCATTGTAAAAAAAAAAAAAAAAAAAAAAAAAAAAAATCATATATTGCTGAAAAAATACCAAAAATACGAATTGACTGGAATGGTATGATCGCTTCTCCGTGCCCCGTGATATTCTTTGAAAATGTATTTGGGCTCTTTATCTGGATAGTTGGGTATTTGTGATTGTGATGCTGGAATGTGAACTCTAAAGGCCATGACCCTCAATGAGTTTTGATAATAAAGCGCTTATCTTGACTGCATACTTGATCTGGTTAGACTGTGAGGATTCATTTTTGCCAATGGATTCATTTCTATATCCATTCTGTTTTTCTTGTGTGTTAGTTCCTCATTAGCTGACTGATCTTGACTTTGACATCGTACGCATTGAGATCTGATGACTTGTGGCAATTGCTGTGATAGAGGCGTTCTTTTGTCTGCTTTTTGAACCTTAAAGTGATTTTCATGATATACTTTTATCCTCCTTAGCCCTGCTGAGCCTAATGACTGTTTCATGTTACTTAACCTCATTACATGCCCATACCTCTGTTTTGATACTAATCCCAAGCCTAGCTTGGGGGAGCATATGGTTGAGTTAGCATCTGAGATAGTTTTTATGAGTTACTTTGGATGGAAACGATTGTCTTAAGGTACAAAAATTGAGAAAAAGAAAAGAATGAGCAAAATGAAATACATGTGATTATGGGATTGAAAAAATGCAAAGATAAAGAAAAAAAAGAAAAAAATTGAAAAAAAAGAAACGAAAAAAAAAAAAAAAAAAAAATTCAAAAATTCTTTCTTTTCCAAGTGCTTGCAAGGAAAAAAAAAAAAAATTTCAATCACGCTGTTTCTAGAATGAGTTCATCGCAGATTTGGTGATTTATAGAATTGGGAAATTATTATTGGCTATATCCAGGTGGATACTTCTAATAACTTGTGCTCCCCTATTCTTGGTTTTCTCCACCACATTTCCCATACATAATCCATACCCATACCTAAGCCCCATTACAACCCCGAAAAAGTCCTCTTGAGCTTGCGCTTATATTGTCTATCGGATTGATGTGGTCAGTTTGTCAAAGTTAAAGAGTACGTTCGCTACTTGAGTCGACATGATTAGGTTGAGTGATATTATCACCTTTCTAAACACATGAGAGTGTGAGTGGGAAGGGTCATTATGGTTGGGATGGTGAGCGATCGGGCACATCTTTTGCCTGCCACAAAATATCGAGAGGGAGTGACACCCCAGTGAGTACCTTTTCAAGATTTGTACGTCATATAAGGCAGCTGCATTGGATTGGTTATTTGGGTGATTGGTAACTAGAGTGATCTGAACAGTTGAACTTGAATTGTGCCTGCTTGAATGATTTGTGAGCCTTATAAAAAAAATTTTGATCTCTGTTTTCATATTTGAAGGGGTGAGGCAATCATATTCTTGTTCATGTCATGGTTTTGCTTAGGGACAAGCAAAAGGGTTAGCTTGGGGGATTTTGATGTGTTCATTATTCATTGATTATTTACTCTAATCCCCTTAGTTTTGATAGTCGATTTGGGCTCTTTCGAGCCCTTTTCTTGTGGATTTGATGTGTTTGGAGTTCTTGTCGTGTTTTGCAGGTTTTGATGCGGATTTGGTACTCTGTACCTTTATCGGAGTCGCAACACGGAAGTCCAGCAGTCACACAAGGTCCAAGGCGTATCCGGAAGACCGCATGAGCATTTTGGTTGGATTCCACGAAGAAAAAGACAAGTAAATACCTTCGCCCGGTCAACCGGGCGGAGTGGCCCGACCGGGCGAAGTTTCATACTTAGCCACCAGCAGCGTTCGAAGAAGAAACCGCTTACGCGCCCGACCGGGCGAACTTCAACACTTGGGATTTTTCATCCTTTATTTCGCCCGGTCAACCGGGCGATCAGACGAAGAAAAACGCTTACGCGCCCGACCGGGCGGAATTTTTCCTTCGTCGTAAGTCTGCGATCACCGTCGCCCGACCGGGCGGATTTTGCCCGGTCGACCGGGCGGACTCTCAGGACGCGATTTTTCGGTTTTTTTAGCCGGTTTTGTATTTAGTATAAATAGGTTTTTAGTATTTTCGTGGAGGGGATCTGATTTTTCTACGTTTTTAGGGCCAAATACTTAGTTTATTCTCTCTACTTTTGTTGAACTTTTACATTGGAAGATTATATAGATTGTCGATTTCCTTTTTCATTGTTCTTCAATCATTCGGTATTCTTCTTTACTTTCTTTAATTTAATGAATTCTTTTACTTTGATCCTGTTTATTGAGTTCTTTGTTATAATGAGTGAGTAGTCTATTTCTAGGGTTTAGAGAGGGAAGCCATGTTTATACCTTTTTGATTGTGGTTTGATGTTCTTCAATAATTGGATTGAATTAAAATAATTCCTATTGATTTGTTATACTTGTTTAATTCATGTAATTGCGCAATATCATGAGTTATGTTTAGCTAATAAGAATTAGAATCGAAAGATCATATTCATTAGAGGCTTGTTACAATAGGTAGATTTGATTATGTTGAGCGACCGTACTGGCATATGTTAATCTGGGAGTTGTTAATGCCTGACCAAGGATTAGCGAAATACTTCGTTTATTCGAACCTCAATCCAAGTGTTGTTGAACTATATTATATTGATTAAACTGGTATAAGCATGGTGGACCGATCGATTGCCCTAGGTTTTTAATTATTTGATTAATTCTCATTTTTCTGCGTTCTAGTTTACTCTAGCTTAGTTATTAATTCCTCAATTATTTTTCCTCTCTTGAAGTAGTTAGATAATTGAACATAAATCTGTAGAACTCCTCTCCATGTGGATCGACCCGTATTTGCCAGTTTCTGCCAAACAGACACCGTGCACTTGCGGTATATTTTAAAACCCATCAAGTAGCTTCGCTAAACTCGGAGAGTGCCTTTATGGTCTTAGGGGTGACTAGCTTCGCTAGGTCAAAAATTGCCGTTATGGTCTTAGGGGTGACTAGCTTCGCTAGGTCTGCCATTATGGTCTTAAAGGGTGACTAGCTTTGCTAGGTCAATGGGTGTCGTTATGGTCTTAAGGATGACTAGTTTCGCTAGGTCAAAGGGTGCCGTTATGATCTTAAGGATGACTAGCTTCGCTAGGTCAAAGAGTGCCCTTATGATCTTAAGGATGACTAGCTTCGCTAGGTTAAGGGGTGCCATTATGGTCTTAAGGATGACTAGCTTCGCAAGGTCAAGGGGTGTCGTTATGGTCTTAAGGATGACTAGCTTCCGCTAGGTCAAGGGGTACCGTTACGGTCTTAAGGATGACTAGCTTCGCTAGGTCAAATGGTACCGTTATGGTCTTAAGGATGACTAGCTTCGCTAGGTCAAGGGGTGCCGTTACGGTCTTAAGGATGACTAGCTTCGCTAGGTCAAAGGGTGCCCTTATGGTCTTAAGGATGTCTAGCTTCGCTAGGTCAAGGAGTGCCGTTATAGTCTTAAGGGTGACTAGCCTCGCTAGGTCAAATGATGCCGTTATGGTCTTAAGGGTGACTAGCTTCGCTAGGTCAATGGGTGCCATTATTGTCTTTAAGGGATGCTAGCTTCGCTAAACTTAATGGTTTGGACTTCGTCCTATATGGGTTTGGAAATGGACTTGATTAGACTTAGGAAATGAGCTGGGCCTTATATGGACCTAATTTTGGACTTATATTGGTTCGAAATTAGACTCGAAAATGCACATGGGCTTGACATTGGAAATGGACTAGGATTGGATTTAGATTGGAATAGACTTGGATTAGACTTGGACTGGGCTTGACATAGAATAGGGTTCACATAAAGATGCAAATGGGCCTAGATTTTGACATGAGCTAGACTTATATGGGCCTAAGATGAATGCATGGACTCAAATTTAGATGGACCTAATATGAATGCAAAAATAGACTCTAATGCATATGGGCCTAGAATGAATGCAAGTGAATTGGATTGATTGGATTGGATTGAAGGTGTTTGGAATGGGCTTAGAATTTTCGAAATTCGTTTTTGAAAGGAAACCCTTGTTTTTCTCTTTTGTTAGGAAAAGATGATGGATTAATTTTTAAAATGTTTTTGTAAATGTCGTGTATGATGATGATTAAAAAATGCTTTTGATAAAGGTAGAATAGACATGGGTGTAGGATTGATTTTAAAAAATGTAAGATTTTGGAATTTGTTGAACATGGTATGGTAAGATTGATAGGGAAGATTAGTTGAACAGCAGGGAGAAGGTAGACATGCATGACAATTCTAACTCTATCATGACCGTTTTTCTAGATGCATAATTTTATGACCGACTCGACCTTGCGTGAAAAGACTGATTATTTTTTGAATTAGGATAGAAGATATTATTTGGTAAAAGATGGGGATAGAATTTTTGAAATAGATGGGAGATATATGATTTGAAAAAGATATAAGATAAAGTTTTCGAAATTGATTAAGATATTAAAAAAATATGGAGATTGGGACAAATAATGTGGATGATACGAAATTGGTGATAGGCGCACGATGAAGCAAGCCAGCTGCGCACAATGCAAGGTACTTAGCCTAACTGCGTAGATCGCAAGGAAGAAGCGTGGCACAGAGGAAGATGCACGGGACGCGGAAGAGAGAACGCGAGGAATGCAGGAAGGAGCATGGGACGCGACGCACTCGCGTCAGACGCTGATAGTGTGCTCTAAGCACAGCTTAAGCGAGACATGATTTTTTTTACTTTTTGTTCGTCGCGATCATTAATTCGATAGGTTGAATCGAAACATCGATAATATAGAACAATTAAGGGCACACACACGCAAATATGCACAAGTAGGATAATAGTATGCAAAGTTCCAACCTAAAAGGCAAGTTCTCGCGTTTGAAACTATGGTCGGGTTTAGGTTCAGTTTGAAAAGGGCCCATGACTAAGAGATTAATCCCACACTTCGTACCCCTGCTTAAAGAGGTGGCCACGTGTAAGACGCATTCCAGTTCTCAAGTCATGAACAAGAGAACAATGCCATGGTTGGGTAGGTTTGCTTATGACTAACATCCAACACTATCGCTCCGAAAGTTTCTTGGAAGGACAAAGCGCAAACCCCCGGGGGTGACCTCACACATAAAACATGTGCCAATGAGGCATGGTAGATTGTCCTTATGGTGGCTTAAACAATAGCCATGCATATGCAAAACTGTAATGTCAATCTAAGGCATAAAAAGAGTATGAATCGTATTTTTCAAGTTTCACTCACTCATTTAAAAAAATAATTTTTTTAAAATCCTCCCCAGTGGAGTCGCCAAATTGTAGGCTTGTTTTTATTTCGCCTACGCGGTGTGAGCGTGTATTTGGTTTGACTACCCCATTGTTAAGGTTTTATTGAAAAATGTTTTGAAGTCGCCACCAAGTCTTTAAAGGAAGACTGATAGACCTAATTGGATATTGGAAAATCGTAGAGACAATTTAGGGACTTATCCAATGTAGATTTCCCCGTCCCGACTCCATAGATGGACAAAATGAACCAAGGATTAAGTTCAGGGGTGAGGGTACAACACAGTCAGGAACCATGTTACCCATTGCTGGCCTCTACTAAATATCGATTCACAACAAATTTTATGCCAGAGAATAATCATATAATATTTTTGAGCACCCTAAAAATATTTAGTCTAGGTTGGTTCAGCAAACACATAAAAGACTAATTTTTAGCGATAAGTTATTATGCAATCAATATTACAAGGTACCTAGCAGGTTGTCTAAATTATCTGAGTTAGTTGAAACAATTCTTTAGGTCTTAATTAGCAAAAATAACATGTGGGTGATAAAAGCAATAAAGTAGGACAATCATATAATATGTATAAATGTGAATAATAATAATGAATATAAAATAAAGTATACAAAAGGGATTAAAATATATACAATAGAACAATCATTAATTAAAGATCTATATCATGAATAAATTGTTAGTAACTTCCAGGCAGTAAATATAATTGATTATTCAAGGTTATGCGGCTTAGGTCGAAGAGCGCAACGATCTTCAGGCGGAGCAATCGTGGAACCAAGAACACAGTATGATCAGGAACTGGAGAAGGAATTGAAGTTTTGAAAGTGTTTGATTGCTTGAATGTTCGTAATTTAATTCGTAAGTATTCGAGAGTTTTTGTGTTCGTGCAATAATAAATCGAAAAAAACTGTACGTAATTCGGGAAATCACAAGTATTTATAGGAAAAAAGAGCGTGCGTCTCACGCGTTAACCTGCGCTTGGCGCATGCCTACGTGTCAAGCGCACGTCCACGCGTCAGGCGCACATCGGTGTGCCTGACGCAGCCAGCCCTATCAGGGTTAAACACGTGTAAATGCGTGTTTAAAAAGATAAAAAAGAAACTTGTGTCTAACACAGCATCTGCGTCAGGCACAGGACTCTGTGAGAGTCACAAGTCCACGTGTTAGGGGCTCATTGGCGCGCCTGATGTGGTCTGGCCAATGTGCTCCAGCGCATATTCCATTATATTCCAGTTTTTTATTAAACGCGTGCTTTGAAGATACTTTTCTATCCCTAAAATTAGGAGATTGAATTTTACGGAATAAAAATCAGATTTGTATTTAAAATATTTATCAAAGATAATAAAAATATTTAAAAAAATATTTATTAAAATAATAAACAATTTAAATGGACTCAAAATATTTTATGGGCTTAATTGATCATCATGAATATTTAATTGGGCTTTAGAATATCATTTCGAAACACAATTTTGGATTGGTTATTCAGGTTGCTCTTCCGTTAGGTCGCGCTAACTAATACTGCGGTATGTTTTATCATTGGACCCTTAAATGGGGAGACATGATTATGTGTCTATACATGGTGACTTGTTTAACATGTACCAACCAGTCATTTTTCACTTGGGACCAATATGGGAAGTGTAGGCGTGTTTTTATTTCGCTTACGCGGTGTGACCGCGTATTTGACTACCCCATTGTTAAGGTTTTATTGAAAAATATTTTGTATTGGAAGAAGTCGCCAACAAGTCTTTAAAGAAAGACTCATAAACCTAATTGGATATTGGAAAACCGTAGAGACAAATTAGGGACTTATCCAATGTAGATTTCCCCTTCCTGACTCCATAGATGGTCAAAATGAACCAAAGATTGAGTTCGGGGGTGTGGGTACAAACACGGTCATAATGAACACATTCGCCCATTGTTGGCCTCTACTAAATATCGATTCATGTCAATTTTTATACAATAGAATAACCAAATAATATTTCCATGCACCCAAAAATAATTTAGTCTAGGTTGGTTCAGGAAACATATAAAAGACTATTTTTTAGTGATATGTTATTAGGCAATCAATATTATAAGGTTCCTAACAGGTTGTCCAAATTATCTGATTAACATGAGAACAATTCTTTAGGTCTTGATTAACAATAATAACATGTGGTGATGAAAAGGCATGCAAGACAATCAGGCAAGCATATAATAATATAGGAAAATAAATAAAAAGAGAGAAAGAGATTAGAATGTACGAAATAGCACTTTTTATATTAAAGATCTACATCAGGAAAGAAATAGTTAGTAACTTCAATATAAAAATAATTTATTCAAGGACCGTCAGGATTATACCGTGGCTTGGGTCTTAGAGATTGACAACCTTCGGCACGAGTAATCGTGAAGCCTGAAAATATGAATGTCTGAAAATAAGTTGATTTGAATGTGTTTGTGTTTGTAGATTTGAAAAGTATGAGTTTTATAGAGAAGTTTTGTAGATGTAAAAGTCAAGTGTTAAAGTATGAAAATACGTCCTTTAATTTGGAAAATCGAAGCCTATTTATAGGGAAAATGAGTTTGCGCTTCACGCGCCAGCTGCGCCAGGCGTAGGTGGCTGTGTGACGCACAATCACACATGTCAGGCGCACATTGGTGCGCCTGACGCGGCATGACCAATCATCAGTGCCCATGTGGCACACGCTTTAAAAAGATAAAATTAGCGTACGTGAATCGCACGAGAGAAGTGCGCTCGGCGCACGACTCTATGTGACACAGAGGTCTACGTGTCAGGTTTATGCGCTTGGCGCACGACTGTGCGCTCGGTGCAGGCTGGTGCGCTCAGCGCAGCGCCTTGCTTTTGACACGTTTTGATAAAAACGCGTTTTAAAGATTTTCTTTTATCTTTTAATTTCGGAAATCTGATTTTACGGGATAAAATTCGATTTTATTTATAAAAATATCTTTGAAAATATTTATTTTATTTAAATAAAATAATTAATTATTATTAAATAATTAATTGGGCTTTTCAAAGAGTTGGTCTCAAAATATAATACGATTTTGGATCATTAAAAACGCTTTAACACTTTTAAAAATAGTTTTGGCTCTTCGGACTGCTCTGCCCTTAGGTCGGACCAATAAATGGGGAAACACGATTATGTGTCTACAGAATACGAATCACAAACTTATGATTATATTAAAATAATCCAAACTTGTGATAATTAAATTGTATTATTTATAATTTTGAATAAAATTTTTCATAAATAAAGGATTTTATTAAAATCAGATTTTATCCCTTTAAGGTAGCTGATTTTCAGATTTTAAATGATAATATTTGATATTGATAAAAAGAAACTTTAAAGGATTGCATTAAATAAAAAACCTGGCTAGATCTATGTTGCGTCTGACGCAACTTGTTGCATACGCACAACTATGAGGCAATTTACAAAATCTGGGAACGCACAGGGATTGCACTAAGCGCACATCATTGTGCAGGATGCATAGCTGTTGGGAGGCAAGCAATGCCGATGCGTGCCATGCAACGACAAATCTTATCTTTCTACTTATTTTTCCTATGAATAGGTCACAATTTTTTCTTTTTTTGGCACGCTTTCTTACGAATATTTACTCTTTCACAACACTATTATACTCTCATCAGACACATACAAACACTTTAAACTCATACAAACACATTCAATCTTCCATTATCAAACACATTCAAAACACTTTAAACACATACATACACATTCGATCTTCCATTATCAAACACATTCAAAACACTTTAAACACATACATACACATTCGATCTTCCATTGAATTTCATTGAAGGCTCCACGATTGCTGCTCCCGAAAGGTCGTTCTTCTTTCAGAACCAAGCCACACAGGTATATATCTGAGGGTCTGTAATCTGTTCGTTTCATATTTATTTGCTTGAAGTTACTAACTTTCTATTCATGATGTATATCTTTAAGCAAAATTCGTTCTTTTTGTATATTCTTCATCTCTACTCTTTCTTTATATTTTTGTACATACTATCATGTTTTCATGTTTATACTTTCAGCACCTCACATGTTATTATTTTGTAATTACAAAATCAAAATAAATGTTCTAACGCCTAATAAGAAAATTGGACAATTTGTTTAGGATCCCAATAATTTTAATTGCTAATAACTCGTCACTAAAAAAATAGTCTTTTATGTGTTTAATGAACCAACCTAGACTAATCTTTTTTAGGGTGTTGAAATCTATTGTTTGGTTATTTTTTTCAATTAAAATTGCTATGAGTCGAGTTAAGTATAGGCCAACAATGAGTGGACGTGATTCCTGATCATTTGCGTACCCTCACCCCTGAACCCGATCTTTGGTTCATGACTATTAATGAAGTTATGACAGAGAAATCTACGTCGGATAAGCCATAAAGTTCTTCCTAAGATTACTAATATCTAATCAGGTTTATGAGTCTTCCTTTGAAGACTTGTTGGCGACTTCGAAAATGTTTTTCAATAAAACCCATGAATGAGGTAGTCAAATACACACTCACATCGCGTATGCAAATAAAAACACGCCTACACCCCGACTTGTGCAAGGCATATCCATCTTACTTAAAATACCCAAAGTTACATTATGACTTTATTGACAAGTAAATAAGTAATACTAAATTTGTACCATACAAGTGTTTAATATAGGATAGAAAATCTCTATATACAAGATCACGACATTAAATATATGAAAAACATATAACTTCCCTTTATTTAACTTTTACAAACTCACTTCTATTACTCCCACTTACCCCAACCACAAACGTTTTCCTCCTTCTCTGTCCTTGCTATTGCTTACTAAAATAGATAAGATTCAGTGGTTGTTTGGTTGATATGAGAAAACATGGGAAATAGAAATTCCTAGGAATTGAAAATTTGGTGAGTTGTTTGGTTGACAACAAAATAGCAAAATGAAGGAATTAGAAATTCCTAGGAATTTTGAGTTCCCACAAAATGGAGGAAGTTACTTACATAGGTGTAATACCCCGAACCTTAATCTCGTTTTATTAAATACTAATTATGTTTATTAGCTTAAGTACATCCTAAATTTTTCCGAAATGATTATGGTTAAGATTATTTTCTAAAATAAATATATATTTACTTTAGTATTACGAAAAATGATATTTATTATGATAAAATGTGTTCATAATATAGTTTATGGATTTAATAAGAAAACCTTTTTACTATATGATTTTGAATTAATAATTTTTAGTTAATGTTTAATGTTGATGTCTTGAAGTCAAAACTAACTTAACCCTTGTAAAGGGTCACAAGTTTGACTTTTGTTTTAGTTCACCAACAACAAAATAAGTAAATAAAAGACAAAGAAAATAAAAAGAGAAAGAAAGAAACAAAGCTGATGTTCAGCTTCTCCCAACCGACCACCCGACCACCTCCATACCTTTCTTCTACCTTCTCTCTTCTATTGTCTCCTGCCTTGCTCCCCAAGGTGAATGAACCACCAATCCCCCTCATTCCACCTCCATTTTGTTCCCCTTAATTTGGTTATAAAAACCCCATTGAGTTGAGCTGAAAATCATCCTCAAATCACAACAAACAAAAACAACAAAGTTTCTCCCTTCTTTTAGTTTGTCTTTCGGCACTTTTCCCCTGGTTGGTTGTCTTCTTGCTCGCCGCGGCGCCGCCGCACGGTGCTTCCATCACCACCGCCCAAAGCATCCCGCACTCGCCGGTGCTCCACCGCTTCTCGCCGGAGTTCCGTTTCCTCTCGCTCTACTCCTTTGCTCTCTCCTGTCTCCGTTCGCTGTTCTCGCTGCTGCACCGAGGCTCGACGAACACCACCTTCTGTCGCCGTGCCTGCTGCCCATTCTCGCCGGAGTACCTCGATGCTCGCCGGAGCTCTGCTATCCTCCCCTGTTGTCCGTCCCTGCTCAGTAGAGCAGAGGTACGCTCTTTTCTTTTAAATTATGAATTCTGAATTTTGAATTTTGACCAAAGCCCAATTTAGCCTTTGATGATTAGATTAAGTTAAGCCCAAGTCTATTACTAGTTAGTTCTATTGGGTCTAAATCGATTTTTTTAAGAGTTAGCTAAAGTTATTTTGTTAATTAAATATAACTTGGACCTTAATCTGATTTGTTTGTAGTATTAGCAAAGTCACTTGGTTAATTAGTTGGGCTAATAGAAGACGAAACTGAATTAATTAGTTTTAATTAAGACACTTAGTCTAACTCTTTTAATTGGGTTAATGTTATTTTTTGATTAAGTTATGCTAAACTAAATATTTTCATTTTTGAATGAATATAGGAAATGGTTATAAATGTTTTTATGCTAATAATCAGTGTATGGGTATTTTCAAACAAATATTTTGAGTATTACGAATCAAAGGAGTTCAAATGAATCGAATTATCGACAAATTCTCTTATTTAGTTCCGTTTGAGTAATTCTAATCATAGGATATATTATGACATTTTGGAGCTATAAAATTGGAGGTAATTTAAGTAAAAATCATTTAGTTGCTTAGTGGGTAATTTCTAATTATGGGTTATGTTGTTATAACTTTGAGGAGGTTACGTACGATGATTCTTGGAGGTTAAATTATGACGATACTTAAGGAGTAAAAGAAAGGAATAAGCGATTAAGGTAACCGTTCATGTCCAGCATCTATGCATGCCTGTATGCGTCATGTGCAATGATATGCTCGAATATGTGGATATGATTTTATGATGATGATTATGTGATGATATGATTATGTGTTGCAAATTTTATGTGGCATGATGAATTACGTTATGTTTTGACAATGCTCATGTATATTATGAACGATGATGTTTATGACTTATGGCATCTGGTTATAATGATTTATGGGTGTTGTTCGGAAATATAAATACATACAAGTTTGTAAAAGTGGATGGTTCTGCTGGCTTGGCGTTATGAACTGAACTGGTAAATGGGCAAGTTACAGGTGGAGGAATTTTGTTACGATATACGAATGAGCACGGACCAAAAGGGTCATATGATAATGTTAATGTTATGTCCAAAACGTGTAATTGCCAATGAACTATGATCACGCAAATGGTCCTTGTCAGCAGACTATTCAATGATGACGATTTCTATTAGTATTTCCGAACAATTACCAATATGATGTGATACATGTCTGTGCATGAAAGAGTTTACGAACTAAAACTTGTTTTTTTTACGGGCTGGAGTGAAGTTACTGAGTTCTCAACTCATTTTAGGTTATTTTCTTGTGTTTTCTCTTTTCCCTATTTTATGAAATTATTCAGGTTTATGAAAATAGCTCATGATCAGTTATGTCAAGGATGCACCGGAAAGGTTGAGTTGAAGCGACTCTATATATATTTGGGTTATCTAGAATACTATGTATAAAGGGTAATTATTATTACTTTAAGTTGAGCATATGTACGCTTAAGAGGCCATTTTAGGCAAATATTTTATTAGTGGGCCATAACCTACAGGCTTAAGTTGTGCTTTTGCTAACGATTAAGGTTATGTATTTCCGGGGCTTTACAATAGGCCCCCCTAGGTAAGTAGAAATTCCCATGGGAATTTAATTCCCACATTGTCAACCAAACAATTTAATCAATTTCCCATGAATTTGATTAAGTAATTTATTTCCTATGAATTGCAATTTCATGGGAATTTGACTTCCCATGTAAACCAAACGACTCCTCACAATAGGAGCAATATTGTGAAACATCTCAAAAAGGAAGTAAGGAACATTAAAAAAAAATGTTGTAGAAATAAATTTAGAGATAATAATGTTTTTGGATTCTATGAGAGGTGCAATATATGTATTAATTGACTAAACCAGTACTCTTGTTTTATCATTGATAATTTTTACTTTTCTTTAAAGGGAATAGGAAGATTGTCATTAATTAATCATCTTACGACAACTACAACAATAATAACCCTTATGTAGGCGCGGATCTAGGGGGTGGCCTACCCGGGCCGTGGCCCACCCCATGATCCAGATATACTATATGTAGCATATGTTTAAAAATGAAGCAAAAGCTGTGTACTAGCGCAGTTGGTGTGAATACAGAATACTAGAATACATCAAGTGGCGAGTTCGACTCCACACACAGTGTCATTTCGCCTGTTTGCTCATTTCTTACCCGTTTACTTTTGGTCTTTGATTATGCACTTATGCTGTCATTTTCCTTCAACTTCTTTCTTGTCTTGTATTCATTTTATTATAGGGGTGGGTTTTTTTTACTTCCATGTTCTTCTCTGGTGTTATGGTTTTAATTAGCAAACTTCATTTTAATTTTTCCGTTATCAATTTATCACTAATTCTTAGAAAGCCCAAAAAATTCTTAAAAACTACTTAACATATATGTTGCTTATACACAATGAATATTTTATCTTTGTATAATCTTGAACAACGTCACTTAAGTTATCGAATAAAAATATTCAACACTCTGTGATGCCACTTTCTCGTCTATATGCTTGTGTTGTGGTCTTGTACATTCTAAGTGTTGTTATAGTATAATTGTGAATACATTTGAATACTCCTTTATCCAATAGTAGTTTTCACACTTCTCTTTTTATACGTCTCTTAATACTATTTACACTTTTAGTATAGGAGTCATTCCACTCCCATAGTAATCCATCTCCTTCTCTCTAGAAAAAGATGAGGTCTCATACCCTATCTCTTATTCATACATCTATATCCCACTATCTCATATCATGTCTACTTATCCAATAAGAAAATACTATGTATCTACTTTTGGGATGAGTATTATTTAACTTTAGGATTAAACCAAGATATATAAAAGTATTTAAATTTTACGTATCATCTAAGTAACATTTTTGAAAAAAAGCTAACGGATCAAGTTTGGCCCACCCGATATTAAAATCATGGATCCGCCACTGCTTATGTAAAAGATAATCTAAAACATCAATTTGAAATTCTTCATCCAATTTACCAATATAAACGCTTCATAACCGCTTTTTTGATATGGTAATATTCGAACCATAAACGAAATTCAGTGACTCAACATCTTTTATGCCTGATGTTATAGTGAATTGAAATATGACCTTCATCTTGATATTCTTGATCTTCAAACAATAAGTACGATTTCACACATCTTCAAACTTCCAAGCTAACCAGAAAACCAAGACTCTCATGGCGAGAGTTGATAGAACCATCATATTGATGGAGACAACCCTCACAATAAAAGGAAGATACAAACCTCACAATCGGAGGGAGAATTATTAAAAATAAACTATAAACTAATAAAACTAACAATAAATGAAGAAAATAACAAAATTTAGGGTTTTCTATTAGTATAACAATCAACAAAAACCCTTACAAGAACACTAATGTAGGCTAGGGCTTGAGAGAGAAGCAGGTACCGATTCTTGTTTTCGATATATGGTACAAATCACCGACAAACATTATCTATAGCTCTCGATGACTACAACTTTAATATATCGATATAAATAAAACTCCATTGAGTTTGTAAGCAATTCAACAAAATCCGACCACATACCTTTATGCATCTCAAAATTCTACAATGACTTTATTGTGAAGTGCAAATTATTAGTATGGTTTAGAGAGGATTATTGAGAAATGCACTTTCAAACCTAAAGTAAAGTATCTTTTAAACAAGTAGAAGGAATTTGAGGGGGAGGGGAGAAATTAAATTAACAGAATGGCAATAGGGGGAATATTTTTAACTTTCTAAATGACATGTATACGGAGATATTCTTACAAGCATTTAGAATAAAAAACAAAAGAAATTTAAAGATGATACAAGTAAATACTCAAATTTGATAGATGTATAATGTTTACTGGTGCCATTTACATGTGATAATAGAGTGGCTAGGTGTAGGCGTGTTTTTTATTTCGCCTACGCGGGATGAGCGCATATTTGTATTTGACTATCCCACTGTAAATGTTTTTTTGTATTGAAAACGTTTTGAAGTCGCAAACAATTCTTTAAAGGAATAATCATAAACCTAATTAAATATGGGAAACCGTAGGGACAAATTGTGGGACCTATTCAATGTAGATTTCCCCGTTTAGACTCCATATATGGTCAAAATGAACCAAAGATTGAGTTCAGGGGTGAGGGTACAACACAGTCAGAAACCATGTTGCCCATTGCTGGCCTCTACTATATATCGATTCACAACAAATTTTATGCGAAAGAATAATCATATAATGTTTTTATACACCCTAAAAATATTTAGTCAAGGTTGGTTCAAGAAACACATAAAAGACTAATTCTTAGTGACATGTGATTAGGCAATCATATTACAAGGTACCTACCAGGTTGTCCAAATTATCTAATTTAGTAGAAAAATTCTTTAGGTCTTGTTTGGCAATAATAGTATGTGGGTGATAAAAAGCATGTAGGACAATCAGATAAGCATGAATATTATATAAAAAAAATAAAAAAGAAAATATCGCAGGGAGTTAGTATAATATACAAAACTTACAGTCGCGGGAATACGTTAACAATCTACATCATAAATAGAATGTTATTAACTTCAATAAAGTAATAAAAATAAATAAAGAAATAAAAGAAAGTTAGTTAATTTAGTTGACCCTTAGATTTTATACCACCGTCCTAGGTCGTTGATTTGTACGGATCTTGGAAAATTGAATTATTGAACGAGTCTTGAAAAATTGTGTCTTGTGTATAGGTTTGCATTGACTTTGGTTTTAAAAAGAAAAGTGTGGTGCGATTTGTTATGTATTAGGCGCAAGTATTAGATGTGGTGATGGATGATATGGTGTTTGATGATTATATGTGATCAGGTGGATAGTAGTGTTAGTAGGGATGGGTAAGGGTTGGGTCCAGCTGGACCCTAGACCCGGACCCTAATTTTTTTGCAGACCCAGACCCGGACCCTAAGGGTCTGGGAAAATTGGACTCGGACCTAGACCCTTAGGGTCTATAGGGTCTAGGGTCCGGGTCCAGGGGTCCAAGCCTACTCTCACCCATCTGTCTAACAAACACAAAATAGGTTGCATATTTTCTAGTATGTGAACGGATCTGCCATACTTAGGGATAAGAAGCAACTTCACAGAAGCTATGGGAAAAGTGTTTAACACACTAACAAAGAAACATAACAATCAAACCCTTACTCAATTATACTGGAGGTTCTTGTGACCTCTCATTACTAAATTATATTAGCGGTTCTTACGTAAAATGTCCAATAACAAATGCGGAATTCTGTAGTTGATTTACAATCTGAATTTAGGAATAGGAATTAGGAATTTTCGAAATAGGTTTTCAAAGTTTTAGTTTAGGTCCTTTATGAAATCAGTTTTTTTTTTAAATAAAAAGATAAAACTTATATATTTAATATTTTTAGGGTCTAAGGGTCGGGTCTGGGTCCAGAATATCAAGACTCGGACTCGGACCCTATAAAAATCATTTGGACCGCAGACCCGGACCCTTAGAATATGAAAAAGTTGGACCCAGACCCTTAAATTAGGGTCGGGTCTAGTAGGGTCCGGGTAGGGTCCCGGACCCATGCCCATCCCTAAGTGTTAGGCAGTGCTGTAGGAATAGCTTAGGATGAGGGAGTATTAGTTGTTAGATGTGTTGTGAATATGAGAGTTATGTGTCGAGTGATTAATGATGATGATCAGGTAGTGGGGCAAAGTTATTCAGCAAGGAGAATTGTTTTTTTTAACACACAATAGGACATTATATTATTATATTAAACGATTGCAACATAGAGTTTTAGTTGGTACCTGGCCCAATTGTACCCATATAGGCCCTGTTCTTTTGAACTTATTTTAGCTGAACTGAACTGAACTTATTTTATTTTGGCTGAACTGAACTTATTTTTGCTGAACTGAACTTATTTTTACTTATTTCTGCTGAACTGAACTTATTTTTACTTATTTTTGCTGAACTGAACTTATTTTGGCTGAACTGAACTTATTTTTGCTGAACTGAACTTATTTTTGCTGAACTGAACTTATTTTGGCTAAACTGAACTTATTTTTGTTGAACTAAACTGTATTAACATAATATTATCAATACTTATTATTATAATAATCAATAAATATTAACATAATATTATCAATACTTATTATTATTATTATTTTATTATTTTATAATAATAAATAATATATAATAAATAATAAATAAAAAATAAAAAATTATAATAATAATAATAATAATAAATAATAAATAATAATAATAATAATAACTAATAAATAATAAATAATAAATAATAACAAATAATAATAATAATAATAAATAATAATAAATAATAAATAGTAATAATAATAAATAGTAAATAGTAAATAATAAATAATAAATAATAATAATAATAAATAATAAATAGTAAATAGTAAATAGTAAATAATAAATAATAATAATAATTAATAATAAATAATTAATAATTAATAATAAATACTAAATAATAAATAATAAATAATAATAAGTAATTAATAATAATAATAATAATAATAATAATAATAATAATAAATAATAATAAAAAATAAAAAATAAAAAATAATATTAATAATATTAAGAAAAGATAAATAATAAATAATAAATAATAATAATAATAATAATAATAAATAATAAATAGTAAATAGTAAATAGTAAATAGTAAATAATAATATTAATAAATGATAAATAATAAATAATAAATAATAAATAATTACTAAATAATAAATAAATAAAATATTAAAATAAAAATATAAAATTATAACAAAAATTTAAAAAATAAAAAAATAAAAAAATTTAAAAAATTAAACATTATAAAAATTAAAAAATTAAAAAAATTAAAAAAAATTAAAAAAATTAAAAAATTAAAAAATTAAAAAATTAAAAAAATTTAAAAAATATAAAAATATAAAAAATATAAAAATAAAAAATTTTAAAATAATTACAAATTCATCATTATTATAATTATAATATTATTAATAATAATAACAATATTAATAGTAATATTGAAAAAAATAAAATAATTACAACATTATAGTATACTGAACTTATTTTTTGCCGAACTCGAACTTATTTTGGCCGAACCGAACTTATTTTTTGTTGAACTGGACTTATTTTTACTTATTTTTGCTGAACCGAACTTATTTTTACTTATTTTTGCTTTGAACCGAACTTATTTTTGCTGAACCGAACTTATTTTTACTTATTTTTGTTGAAAATAAGTCCAAAAGAACAGGGCCATAGTAGATATCCAAAATACATAAGCCCAAAATACATTTCCATCAAACTGCTGAAGAAACAAAACGGCTCCAACCCTAAGCCATAGGATCCACCAGCTCTTGCATGTAATTCTGCATAACACATTGAGGGGGAGTAGCGTGAGTGATTTTATCTTCCTCCATGTCCATTCCAAATCTTGCCAGTTTATGGGCGACGATGCTAGCATCACGCTTCGCATGCAAAAAGATGACCACCCAGTTTGTTTTAAGGAGCCTCACAATATCACAGATTATTGCGGTTAATTGATGATGAGGAAAATTTTCAGCCCTATCCATCATAATCTTCGGCGCTTGAGCATCAGTTTCGACTTCCAACCTGCTGATGTTGTGATCCTTCGCCATTGAAAGACCCTCTCTAATAGTAGCCAACTCATTGCGGTGGGTTAATGGCAACAATCTTGATAGAGAAACCCATAAACCACAAGCCATCTGTTCTCCTAATCACTCCACCTCCACTTGCTTTGTCCTTAGCTTTCCAAGACCCATCCGTATTCAACTTAAGATATCCATGAACTGGAGGCTTCCATGACAGTTTTGAAAAATTCTTTTCCAAAGTATACTTGCATGAAAACAGTCACGAAACAAATGAAGGTGGGTTTCAAAATGAACACAACAACATTGACAGTGAGGATCAAAATGTTTAATTTTCATTTGCAAAACTGTAGCAGTAGGCAAAATTTCATGAATTATATTCCAAAGCAACATCTTATATTTAAAAGGAGCATCTAACTTCCAAAGTTTAGGCCACATATTGGAGACAGATAGGCGAGAACTTAATTTGGGGCTATAATTATGGTAAGCGATTTAATATTAAAATTGCCATCATTGGAAAAAATCCATCTTACACCATCGGAGAACAGGTAGTGAATCTTGGAAGGGGAATAACTTTAATCATGATAATTGAATCCGGAATCACAATGTCTTGATGCTTATAAAGAGGTTCCTTTCTTTCTTATGCTATTTTGTAAGGGTAATGTGAACTTAGTTTTGTTAATGGTTAGAGCTATGAAGGCCTTCACTCAGGCTTCAGGGTTACATGCTAACAAGGAAAAAACTGCCTTGTATTTTGGGAATGTCACCGATGAAGTTCAAGATAGAATGCTTGCATGTTACTTGGGTTTACAAAAGGTACATTTCCTTTCGGATATTTGGGAGTACCTATTTCGCTAGGAAGTTGAGTGTGGCATCGTGATTTATTGGTGGACTGGATTATTAAGAAAATTCTATCTTTGGACATCAAGACATCTTTCTTATGCAGCTAGGAATGTCTTGGTAAATCTTTGTGCTCTTAAGCATTCATACATATTGGGCCCAAGTCTTTATGATGCCTAAGAGTGTGTTAGAGAAGATTACTCAAGTGTGTAGATCTTTTACGTGGGAAGGAAAATCAAATTTGCATAGACCTCCTACGGTTGCATGGGATTGGGTGTGTAAGCCTAAGAAGATGGGTGGCTTAGCGATTAGAGATTGTATGAAGTGGAACCAAGCTGCCTTGGGGAAGTATGTGTGGCAGATTGCCAATAAAGAAGACACTTTATGGATCAAATGGATCCATAGTGTGTATATTAGAGATGCTAACTGGTGGGAATATGAAGCTCCAAGCACAGCAAGCTGGGGGTGGAAGATGATATGTAAAGTGAAGAACCAGTTTAAGCAAGCTTACAATCAGAGTTCATGGCTGGATGGTTCAAAAGAGTACTCAATAAAAGAGGGTTATAAATGGTTGACTAGAGGTCAAGTGAAAGTGGAGTGGCATCATTAGGTCTGGAGTAAAGATAACATTCCTAAACATGCTTTTATAGCATGGATGGCTGCCTTGGGGAAACTCAGAACCAAGCAGAAACTGAAGCAAGCTGATGTTTGTCAAGATGAAGATTATTTGTTATGCACTCAGGGTACTGATTCTTGTCAACACTTGTTTTTTCAGTGTGCTTTTAGTGGTCAAATCTGTGAGCATATAATGCAGTGGCTTCACATTGGATTAAGTTCTCCTGAGCTCCTGTATAGAAGATGGAAGAAATAGGGCAGAAGGTATAGTTCTAAGTTTCAGCAGAGAATCTGTTATGCCAGCCTTGCTGCAGTGGTGTACCACATCTGGAGGGCTTGAAATCATGCTTTATGGGAGGGTTTGTGTTGAGACCGTATATTGTCATTAAGCAAATTCAAGCGATATATGTTTTAGAGTTAGAAACAAGATGACGAGAGAGATGGAATGTGGCGGATAGAGAGTGGTTTAGTGAACTATGTAGTATGGAGTAAGGTTCTTTGATATCTTTGTTTGTTTGCAGTTTGGTGTTGCTTTCTTTTGCTTAGGAAAGCTAGTCTAGGTTGTATTTGGTGGAGCTTTCATGCTATTTGGTATAATACTTACATTTTACCAAAAAAAAAGAGGTTCCTTTCCAACCTATTGATGAAAGCAAAGAGATATGTCCTCCTCATTCCCAATGTTTAGAACGATACCTTGTTTAAGAATTTTCCTTCCCTTAAGCATATCCCTCCAAATGGCAGATTGAGATTGATTAGGGATAACATCCATACAATTTGTTCCTTTGCAATATTTCTTTTTTAAGATTCGTACCCATAGTTTAGAAGGCTGCGTCATGAATTTTCAACCTAATTTGGCCATAAAACAAAGATTCCATTTATGTAAATCCTTTATCCCTAAGCCCCCTTCCATCATCGGTCTACAAACCTGATCCCAAGAAGTCCTAGAAATATAATGTCTTTCACCAACCTTGTTCCACAAGAAACGTTTAACATCTTTTTTGGATTTCATTGAGAACACCTACGGGAATAATATTAGTCCGCATTGCATTTAATGGGTAGGTGTTTAGAACAGATTTGATGACGGTACATCCGCCGACCATGTTTAACATTTTGGCTTGCCATCCCCTTATTCTATGTTTTGTTTTATTAAGCAAATCAAAATAATCTGACTTCCGAAGCTTATTAGGGCTTATATGGACACCTAGATACTTATCAAAGTCTGTTGACACTCTTAGACCACAATGAGAAGCCAGAGATTGTCTAACATTATGATCCATCTTCTTAGGCACAATTAAGGTAGATTTAAGCATGTTAAGGAAAAGACCTGACCGTCTACCAAATTCATTCAAAACCTCCATGATTACATCAATGTTAACCCAATAGGCCTTCCCAAACAAAAAAACATCATCAGCATAAAATAAGTGAGATAAGCCAATATCCTTAACAATCATTAATGGTTTCCACAATTTTAGGCCCACTTTTTGCTCAATAAGAAGAGAAAGCCTTTCCATACACAAAACAAAAATATAAGCTGAAAGGGAGTCACCCTGTCAAATCCCCCTTGAAGGTAGAAATTCATTGGTTATCTCTCCATTCCATAGGACTGAGATAGCAGGAGAGGTAATGACACTCATAATAGTTTCAACCAATTTAGGGGGAAAGTTAAAGCCTATTAAGGATTCTCTTATAAAGGTTCACTCTAGACTATCAAAAGCTTTTGTTAGGTCAATCTTTAGAGCCATTATACTTTTGCTACTTTAAGATTTGTTAAAAAAGTGGGCAACCTCCTTAATGATTATGATGTTCTCATCAATAGTTCTATCCATGATGAAACTAGACTGTAGGGGATTAACCAAATTAGGCATGAGAGGTCTTAGTCTTGAGGCAATGGTTTTAGTGAACAGTTTTAAAATTGTATTACACAAACCTATTGGCCTAAAGTCATTAATAGTGCGAGGAGCCTCTACTTTAGGAATCAGGCATAAATAGGTTTTGTTGATCACTGAAGGGATGGAACCTTCCTCAAGACATTTGTTAACAACGGATAAAATAGGTTCATGGAGACTCTCCCAAAATCTTTGATAAAAGATTGGTTGAATGCCATCTGGGCAGGACTCTTGAGGGAAGCCATAAACTTAATAACTAAACCTAATTCTTCAAGAAGAACGGGTTTAATTAAGTCTAAAGCAACATCATTTGAGAGAGCAGAAGATGCCGAAAAAGACAAGGAATAAGGGCTAGTGAAATGCTTAGTAGTAGAAATATTGATGAAAGCAGTACGAGCCATCTCTTTTAGAACAACATCATAAACCCATTCCCCGTTTGAATTTTTGAGAGCATGAATTTTACCTTTAGATTTTTTAATTTTGGCAAGAACATGAAAGTACCGTGTATTATAGTCACCAAATTTTCTCTAATAACACCCTGCCTTTTGGGCCCAGATCCTCCTTTCAATAAGATGAATATTATTAAGGTCCATAAGAAGGTTTTTTTTTCAAAATCAATCAAAAAATTTGAGTTGCGAAAAGCAAGAGAAATTTGAATCCCATTAAGCCTAGCATATAACAGCTTTTTTTGCAAACTAATATTACCAAAAATATGATTATCCCACTAGGAGATATTTTGCAAAAACCTTTTCCGGCCCTCAACATAATCAACTTTAGGGTTGATCCAGTTATTAACAAAGAACGTTTCAAAATCAAGGTGGGCCAACCATGCTTCCTTGCATTTGAGTCCCCGAGAATTATGAGATCTAAGAGTGATTTGCCAGCGCCCTATCCAGCCTTTCCCTGATCAAAGCCGCACCTTCTCTTGCGTTTGTCCAAGTATATGGATTCCCATCAAACCCTAGATCAACTAGGCAAGCAGCATCCACGAAAGAATTGAGCTCTTTACATTGCGAGCTACGAAAAGCCCTTCCACCAGATTTTTCAGTCTGACTTCTTACTTCATTTAAATCCCCAACTAACATCCAAGGCACCTGATCTGGAGGTAAGTTTTGTTCCATATTTTTCCAGATTTCATGCCTTTCTTTTGCCGTGCATGGGGCATGCATTCCCGTTAAAAGAAACTCTAGATGTTTTGGGCTAAATTTAAACATGGAATGAAAGTAATAGGGAGAAGCTTCACTCTAATTGACCAGCTCAATTGTCTTTTTCCACATTAGCCAAATCCCCCCTTTAAACCATAAGGAGGGATAGCTTTGAAGTCATCAAAACCCAAAAGCCGAGTGACTTGCCTCGCATGACACTCTTCCGCCTTCGTCTCTAAAATGATGAAGATCGAAGGTTTGTTAAGTCTCACCACATCCCATGCATGTGGAACAAAGGCATTATTCGATGCCCCTCTAACATTCTAAACGATTATCTCGCTGAGTGGTCCGAGCCGAGTCTTTGGATGTTGAGGCTGGATTGAGGGGTTTGGCTTTGAGATTGGATTTCCTTGTTTTCTTCCATTTTTTTCCGTTGAGAATGTTTCTGTGAAAGATTTTGGCTTTGATGGGGTATTTAGCATGCATTCATGTTGAGTTGAGTTGGGGTTAATCATGGTTGAGTGTTGTAAGGTTTCATGCGCCAAGTGTACGTTAATGTTAGGGGTTGCAATGGGGAGAGCCAAGGAAGAAGAAGGAGTAGGAAGGAGTAAACTAACAAGTGGAATTATTAGAATTTTCGAGAATAGCGCAATCAGTCTCGATATTAATGCAACCATTTTTGGTACTCCCATCCAGTTTTTCCAAATCCCTCCAGTAATTACTTGTACTGCCACCATTGGAAGCTGAATGGATGGTTGGCTTCTTTTGATTTTCAGGAAATAAAGCTGGATTATTTTGGACAATAGATTTTCCTTTATTAATTTTTTGAGTTTTAACATGGGTTGAATTCATCTTTGGGCTTTTTCTTATGTGAAACCATGGTCCATGGCCCATAATCTTCCGTAAAACTCGTGGGATTCACAGCATTCGGTGGGTTAGGAGATGGGCTAATTTGACTTTGCTTTGGTTGATTATTTTCACCAGATGTCAATATAATTGGGCTTGCCTCAGAAGATAATGTTACCTTGTCTGAAGCGGTTGGGCTGAGATTCTTACCAAATGGCAGAATTTTCCCCATTTGGATCACAGGGAAATTTGGACTTTGCTTCCCAATATGTGAATTTTCCTTTAGCTCCACACATTGTTCTTTCTGGTGCCCTACTCTTCCACAACGGAAGCACAAGGAATGAAGATTTTCATACATAATCGCCTTGCCATTGATTGTTAACCCACACTTTTGATATTATGGGCTTTTCAAGATTAATCTCTACACACACTCGGCATACCTTGCCCGAGTTAGATGGTTAGTAGCATAATCCACTCGAATAGGTTTACCAACCTTGCTAGTTATGGAGAAAAGAGCTTCCTTATCATAATATTCTACATGTAGCTGCGGGAAAGGAAACCAAACTACTAACTTATCAAATGGATTTTGAGTTGGCCCGAAGTTTGGCTGCCATTTGTTCAACATCGGGATAATGGACCAACACGTACCAAGGTCCCCCCCAAATAACACTCTTTCATAATCATCCCGCATGTTGAATCGAAACAAGTAGATTCCTTTCCCCAAATCAATTACTTCAATTGGACCTCGAGGTTTCCACATAGCTCTGACCTTTTGAGTCATGAATGACGGTCCGATCGTTATCCCCAAACATTTACCCATTAGAGTTAACTTCCATGGATCACGGAGTTGTGTGAGTTTATCTTTTGAGAAGAATACAACATTCTCCCCAACTGGGTGCACATTTTCAGGTTCATCCCAATCCATGGAATTGAGATATATTTCCTTAGCCTCCTGGAACCATTGGGAGGATTTAGCAACTATATCCTTAAAGGACACCCTATTGGATATAAAATTAGGGTTAGGATATGTTGTCACACCTTTATTCAGCTCGAATTTGTAACCCTTTCTCCTGTTCCTTCACTATTTCCATATCCGATGGAATAGTGGTGATTGCATTAATATCTCGCAGCCGACTAATAATCATACTACTATTATTATTATTATCTCGGTGGAACTGGATCTTGCATGCTACTTGTATCCATTGGACAAAAGCAAGAGCAGAATTTCTAATAAATGACTCCCAGAGACCCTAGATCAAAGATCTAAGGTGAACCTCTAGTTACCAATTAATTAGAAGAAGCGACTTTGAGAGAAAAAACTAGAGAGAGAAATTAGAGAGAAGGTAGTGTTCTAAGGAATTTTCGTTTGTAAATGTTGTTTAAGTGAATGAATTTCAAGGTATAAATGAAAGGAACAAAGAGAATATTAAGTCAAAGAAGAAATCAAGTTTGGATTTTGAAGACTAAGTGAAGATGTTCAAAGATTTGGTACTAGAGCAGCATTGGAGCAAGAAGACTAAAGCAAGGCTTTTTGTTTCCAGTTCCAATGTAAAGGAACGAGTAAGAATGGTACCGAACCGTGGCAATTTAGAATGAGAATGAACGTTTATTCCTTTGTCGAGAAGCATTGAACCGGCGTTGACATAATATGTTAAAGGAACTAACTATGAAAAGGAACTAGACCTAGGGTGAAGCAAGACAACGGTTTAATTATGTCCCGTTGACTAATTTACTCCTCGATTCTAGGTAACCGTTTTATTTAAGGTAAAATCTGATTTTAAGGAAAATATTTTTAAGGAAAAGATTTTATTTTTATAAAGATAATAAATATCCTTTTCGGTTTTGGAAAATATTTTAAAGATAATATATTTGGTAAAAGGATTTTATTTTGGTTTTATTAATTAAAATACTTTTTAATTAAATCAGATTTTCGAATTACTGCTTTAAGTGGTTGCTAAAATTAAGGGAGCAGTAACATGTTTATCTCCCACGTTTAACAGTGATCGTGGAGATCATGGGTTTAAAAGAGGAACGTGTTCCTCCAAGTAAGGAACATCATGGGATAATGGTTTTATCACTAACACATGTTTTAATACCACGTTCTAAGTTATTACCACTATAAATACTAGTGTATAATGAAGTTCCAATTTGTGTCTAACCAAGTGAATTAGTGAGTTTAACTAAGTAAAGTGTCAGTGCCTTCATTCTCTCATAAAAGCCATTTGTTCTTTGCCTTCTTACTCTAATTCCACTAAGCTATTATTGATCATTGTAATTTTGGTTTTTGGGGCAAGGCGACTTTGAGTGAAGTTCTGTAAGAGAGAAGCTCTGAGTGAAGCCAGTTAAAGTGAGAAAACTTCAAGTGAAGTTAAAAGGAACAACTGTTAAGGGAACAGTTGTTTAGGAACTTGAGTTTAGGAACTCAAGGTGTGGCCCGTGAGTAGAATTAGGTTGTAACAAAGTTGTTTGGCCTAATTAGTGAAAGAGTTGAGTTTAAAATCCCTAGTGGTCGAGGTTGTTTCTTCTTGTTGGGTCCAAGAAGTTTTTCCTCGTAAAAATCCCTTGTGTTCTTTTAGCTTGTTTCTTTGTTTAAGTTTGGAATTCCGCAAAACGTTACGTTTATTTCTACACATACAATTCACCCCCTCTTGTATTGTTCCTAATGAGATAACAGTAAACAACTACCCATCGCAAGGAGAATTGTTGATGATGAATATTGATGAATTTGGTGGGGTGCTGCGAGAGCTTTTGTTTTTAGAGTTGTGCGAGTGTGGGAGGTTGAGAGATCTTGTGAGGGATTTTTAGAGAGTGCCGTGTGATTTGTAGGTTAGCCGTGAGAAATGAGTGATAGGCCTTGAGATTATGAGGTAAGGTGAATAGGTATTATATAAGTTTAGGTAGTTGGGTTGCAATAAGTTTTTAAAAGACAATAGAGTTTCTTAAAAGATTCTTTATAAAATACTTAGATAAAGATTTTTGAAAACACTTTGAAAAAAGATGATTTTTTATAAATAAAACTAATTAATATTATTAATTAATTCAATTAATTAAATTGGACTAGAAAAGGGGTTTTAAAAATTGGGCTTTCAAAAACTATTTTTAAAAGGTTTTCGAAGACGGGCTTTTAAAAAGTTATTTGGGTTTTTCTATGATATACCCCTGTGTTTTTTGAAATTCTATAATGTACCCCTAATGTTTTTTTATTCTACACTATACCCCTGTGTTTTTTAAGTTTTCTACATAGTACCCCTAGTGTGTATTAATGAAAACGGACGTTAAATATTTTTGAAAACCTCCCTATCCCCTCTACCCCAGCCCCCTCCCCTTCCCCCCCCCTTCCCCTCCCCCTCCCCTCCACCGCCGCAGCTCCCAACCCCCTCCCCCTACCAGCTCGGACCCCTTCCCCATCTCCTCCACCGTATCCCCCACCCCTCCCCCTGCCCATGACCCCTTTCTCCTTCGATTTTTCGCAGCCCCCCACCCCATCCCCTTCGATTTCCCGCAGCCCCTACCCCCTCGATTTCCCGTTACCCCAACCCCCTCCCCTTCGATTTCCCGCAGCCCCCAACCCCCTTCCCTTTGATTTCCTGTAGCCCCCACCCCTTCCCCTTCGATTTCCCGCAGGCCCCCAACCCCTCCCCTTCGATATCCCGTTGCCCCCACCCCCTCCCCTCGTTGAATGCGGGTTGGTTTTTATAACAACATTGGTGGTTGCGGCGGTCATCGTAGTTACGGGGGTGGAGGACTAGGCTGGTGGCGGTCATGGTGGTTGCGGGGGTGGAGGGGAGGGGTGGGGGCTGGGCTGGGGCGGCAGTGGGGGGTTGAGAGAGAAGCCTAGAAATGCAAAGAGATAACGGTAAAAGTTACGTTCATTTAACGTAGGGGTACTATGTAGAAAACTTAAAAAACACAGGGGTGCAGTGTAGAATAAAAAAACATTAGGGGTACATTATAGAATTTTAAAAAACACAGGGGTATATCATAGAAAAACGTTTTAGAAAGTGGGCTTAGTAATATTATTTATAAAAAAGATTTTCGAAGATGGATTAATAAAAAGATCTATAAAATGGTTTTGGGCTTAAAACATTTTATTTTAGACTCGTTCTTTATTCTTTCCGCGATCCGGACCAATACGAGCAGGGTATTAGTCATCATAGGGTGCTAAATGGAGAAATACGATTATGTGTCTACACTAGGATTACTTTGCATAAGCATACCCTTGTATAGAGTCACAATTCGGTTCAACAACTTAATTTTGGTTTTGCCCAAGCAGTTCAGTTCATGCCAGATTAGTTGAAAACAGTTAAAAATACTAACAATTTTATTAATTTCAGTTGAATTTTCGACCGGTTAAGTTTGTTTTAATTAAATTTTTTTCCGATCTTGATTCGATTGCGAGTTAATTTCCAACGAAACCAAATAAGTTCAACAATTAAATGGTTCAATTTAAAGTAGTTAACCACGAGAAAACGGGTATTTTAGTTTCAGTTCAGATCAGTTGTAGATTAATTCGAATTAAACCCGATTAGTTCAATAGCTAAATGGTTTAATCCATAACAGTAGTGTATCGATATTTATTTTCACTTTTGGTTCAGTTAGTTTGAGTTGCAATTTATTTTCAATTATACCTGATCAGTTATTTCTAGTTATTTTCAGTTTCGATTCGGTTAAATTCAGTTCCCAGCTAAAATCATATCCGTTTTTGTCAACGAATAAATTTAGCTGAATGACTTGTCTTACTTTCTCATTGATCTCATTGACTAATATACACAAGAGTTTGTATCCGTATCTAATTAGGAAACTATCTTTACAAATCAAATATAACTTTCCTAAAAGATAATTATATTAACATATAATCAATATACTCCCTCCGGTCTTTATTAGTTTACCCGTATTCCTTTTTGGGATGTCCCTTATTACTTTACCCATTTCTTTTGTTTTTATTTTTGGAATGGGACCACTAACTTTCCATCACGCACACATTCAACTTTAGTATAAATTAATCTTTTCTCTTTCTTTCTATGTCCCACAAAATCATTTCTCCTAAAACTCTGTGCAAAAGAAACGGTAAACTAATAAAGACCGGAGGGAGTATATCTCAACACCCCCCTCAAGTTGGAGCATGGGGATCCAAAATGCCCAACTTGCGAAGAAGTGTATCAAACTTAGTCTTCATAAGTTCCTTAGTGAAAATATCTTCCAAGCGAGTAGTGGTAGGAACATATAAGAAGGAGCAATAAAACCATCAGTGATAGCATCACATACAAAATTACAGTCCACCTCAATGTGTTTGGTGTGCTCATGGAAGACATAATCGTTGGCTATATGCAAAGTCGACTGACTGTCACAAAACAGAGGAATAACTTTTGGATGATGTACTCCCAAACTGAGAAGAAGACCTTTTAACCACTTAAATTCACAGGTAATAGCAGATAATGAGAAATAGTTGGTTGCTTTTTCGTCTTCTAGGATATAGGAGAGTGACGAAGAAAGACAAGCCAACCGGTAAGGGAACGCCGAGTGATAGGGCAGGCGGCCCAGTCAGAGTTGCACCAACCCTGCAAAGTCAAATCACTGCTCGCCCGAAGAAGGATGCCTTGACCATGATTACCTTTAAGATAGCGAATAACCCGTAAAGCTGCCTCTAAGCGCTCCTCGCGAGATGCTTACATGAAGTGAGAGAGAATGTACATCGAATAAGCTAAGTCGGGGCGTGTAAGCTGCGAGATAGATCAATCGACCAACAAGTCGTCTATAATACCCAGGTTCGGTAAGAGGGCACTAGTAGCAAGACCCAGCCTACGATTCTGCTCAATAGGTGAATCATAAGGTTTAGCGCCTATCATGTCGGCCTTGGTGACAATGTCGACGGTGTACTTGCGCTGACATAGAAATAAATCTGTAGAACTCCGAGCCACTTCAATACCAAGGAAATAATGCAAAGGACCAATAACCTTCATGCGAAAACAATCACTCAAATAGGCTTTGAAAGCCTGTAATGAAGCGAAATCGCTCCCAGCAAATATAAGATCATCAACATATATACACTAGCACATTAATTTGAACTATACCTTTGGTGTAGGTCAAGAGATAACAATCTGAGTAACACTGTAGAAAACCATAGTGTCGGAGAGAAGTCATATGTTTAGCAAACCAGCAGTGAGGTGACTATTTCAGACCATACAATGAGTTGCACAAACAAAATAGCAGTGAGGTGACTGTTTTAGACCATACAAAGAGTTGCACAAACACCTACTAACTTCCTAACGCCCGTTTTCCATGAGGAAAATCCCTCGTGGTCCAAGTGGCATTGTTTTCTAGGGCGGTGATTTCTTCTTGCCTGTACCGTCGCCAATTCTCATATCTCATGGCCTCCTTAAAAGACCTGGGATCTTAGCTAGTGGTAAGAGCCGCAATAAAAACACGATAATTTGCAAAAAAAACTATCACAATTGATATAATGTGCAATAGGATAAGGAGTACCTAAGGAGCGACAAGAACTAGATGAAGCTAGGGAAGGACTTTTAACTGCGACATTATGAGTAACATAGTCGCGCAAGAGAACAGATGACACTTTGGTGCATAGGCCATGCCCAAGTGCAGGTGACTCAATAGAGGAATCCGTGGAAGGAGGCCTAGCTGAGGCAGGCCCATATGAGGCTGGAAGCGAACTGGGGACCAAAGGAGGGTCCGTGGTAGCGGGCCCAATAATGGAATCACTGGCGAGGGAGAACCTGAAGGAGACGAACGCCCAACAAGGGTAGGTGAGGAAGAACCGGAAGGACTAGTGGGCTCAGCAACGTTGGCTGATTCAGGTGGGCTAATAGAGGCGATTGGCAAGGAAGAATGAAAGGGGCTTTTTGTAGTGTGGGCTGGATCACTGAGGGCAGCAGCCAGCAGGTGGAGCATTTTTGTAGTGGGTGGGTGTAAAAGGAAGGGGTGCGGACCGGTCCAGGATCGAACTGGATTAGACAGGGATTGGTTAGAAAGGTGGACTGAAAACTGGAAATTATGTGGACCTGGACCACTGGTCCGTATCGGAAAATTCTAGGTTTGGACTGGAATTAGAAAGGAAATTCGGAATCACAATTTTTTATGGATCAAAGACCAGAACGAAATTTTCCGATCCGATTCTGGTCCAATCCTGCATACCCTTAGTAACAGGATCAATATGGGAATTTTACGGGGGAGCAACAAAGGGGGTTTGTTCAACAACAGAAAAATCATCATCAATATCCAACTCAATTTCAACAATTTTTTCCGGGATAATATTAACACTTTTCGGAGTACCAAAGGATACACATCCTCAAAAAATTACACATCCCTACAGACAAAAAATTCCTTATTCTAAAGATCAAAAAACGCCACCCCTTTTTACCAAAAGGATAATCCATAAAAATGCATTTCCAACTTCGTTTTGCAAATTTGTCACCATGAGTTTTATGATTATGAGTGAAACAGAAAGTCACAAACACCTTAATAGCATCATAAGAAGGGGAATTTCCCGTTAAACATTCAAAAGGAGTTTTATTGTTTAACAAAGGGGTAGGTGTGTGATGTTTCATATTTATATATAGCTTTTAGGTGCATTTATATTATATTTTAGAGCGTTTAGATTCATTATTAGGCTCATTATTAAATTGTATTATCAAGTTATGTTATTCTTCTCTATTTGGTGTGTTTTCGTGTTTTTGATAAATTTCAGGTATTGGGAACACATTTGGAGTATAATTAGTCAAGCTTGAGCATTAGGAACATTTGGAAAGAAGGTGCATTGCATAAGGATCATTTGGAGTATAATTAGTACGAGTTTAAGCGAAAACAAAGCGGAAAATTATTAGAAGAAATATGGAAAAGGAGTCACGTCTGCTCTTATTACCATAACATTTGATATGTTTCTGAGAATTGAATAATTATAGTGGGTTTGGAAACTAGATTTAAAGAGCTTTTTAACGATAGGTGGCAAGCCCCGAGGAGACTTATAGTCAAGGAGTTATGCCGTTCGGAAGTTCAAATTGTTTCTGCTGGAATCTGTTATCAATTATCATATCCGCGGATCACTAAATTCACCCAATTGATGATTTATTCAACTTTCCTTGTTTTGTAACTACTTTCCTACTCTTATTAGGATACTTAGTATTATATATATATATATATATATATATATATATATATATATATATATATATATATATATATTAGATCTCACTCTCTAACTCTCTATCTCTTTTAGTTTGAGCTTTTAGTTTTATTCATCTTCTGTATTCTCTCTAGTTTTCCTAGTTTTTCTTGTTCTTTATTAATTCATGAACTCCATTAGTTTGATTCGTTGAAATATTTTTGTTTCTTTCACTTTTTTTTATTATTTTATTTAGTTATGTTTTCCTTTATAGATCTAGTTTTTCATCTTTATTTGATGATAGAGTAGTTTCCTTTCTAGGGTTTGACGGGATTCATGAATATATGAAACGGATTGATTTTGTTATATTTAATTTCAATAATTACTTGATTTTACTATTTCCGATTGTTTGTTTTTTTTGCTTGTCAATTTGGTTTGGCCAGACTTGATTGATTAAGTTTGGCAATGCTAGGTTATCTTTGTAACACCCCGTCCTTCTACTACTAAGATACTAAACCTTATCAATTGAAGAAGTACTAAAATGACGTTAGCGGAAATAACGTCGGGACGGTATGCTACTCTTCAAACCATAAATAAAGATAATAACTCAAAATTCATAGCTTTAAAAGAGAATAAATCTCCGAGTAAACATCATAGTTCTAACATAAAAGAAGTATCCCAAATTGTATCAAACTATCAAATCCAAAATACCATGAGACATGCAAGTCTCCCAAAATAACTTAAATAAAACTAATATCCTTGAAAACAATCCAAAAATAAGTCTCCCTATGACCTATATAAAGTTCATCTACCAAAAACAAAACTAGAAGCTTCTTCTCACAACCAACTCTCACACTGCTAGCCCAGGCAGTCACAAGCCTAGCAACCATTTCAATCTGCAAGATTATATTACATATTTCCACAGTCAGTGGGGAGTAACTAGCGGTTCTCCCAGAACAATAGCAATCAAAGCACTATTCAGAGGTAGATTATTAAGAAAGGAATAACATGCAATTCATTACATCATATCATGCACATAGAAATCATAAAGCTCATAGATAAATCAAGAGATCATTAACAATAAGTAAACATAATATAGTGAGTGACATAATTCAAATATAAATAAATACTAATAATAAATCAAAAATACAACAAGTTATTGAGTCAGAAACCGAACGCCAGTGATTCGCAAATCACTTCCTAAGGTTTGTCAGATCGCAATCTCCAGGTCAGTCTATGGGCTTACGTTCCCCACTGCCTGTGTCTAAGAATGGCCAAACTCCCGATGCGAGGGTAGAACACGAGAACTCCTTGACCTCTCGGACGACAACAATTAACCCAAGGTGTACCCCTAGTTCGCAAACCAGGGTGGTTGGCATGTTCTTAACCGGGGACTACATCTATCCCACCGGATATTCTTATCTCAAAATAAATCATGCATACAAACTAAGTATCATTTATCAAAATATTCGTCAAAAGGGGATGCCACCCGGCCTTATACCCACAATTCATCAAACAGTTCTTCATAATTCCTCAAAATAAATCACTTATAATATATTCAACAAATAACTCTCACAATAACACTTGAACATTCCCAGACATCAACAATGACAATATACTGGTTTTTACAGCAACCACACTCAATCACAAGTACATCATTAATTAACTCTAAATCATATTCATTAAAAGAGTAATAACAATTAAATCATTTTATTCCATAAATCAAACCTAAACATGTGGTTACCCAAATGATGCATACTGTATACTACTGAAAATTAGCAACCCAGAATATATTAAATTATAAATTATATCTGATTTACAAGCCCTCAAACAATTTAATAGTGTGTCCTCAATTTCATCACAAAAACACCATAATAATTATGAAACCAACAATTTCGAGCAGTAAAATCACACAAAAATTATCATATAACCCTAATAGCTCTACTGACATGGTACAATTTTTATTTATAATTTTCGGACTCAAAAAGTATTTTTAACAGTTAATATACAGATTCCTCAAATAAGCCATTATAATAATTAAAAATATAAACAGACTCCCAAAAATTACTAAAAATTCACATAACATGTAAAAACTCACGGAAATACATATTATCCAAATAAATTAATTTTTCTGCCACTATAAATAATTTTCATGAATTATATACTGACTGAACAGAATTTACAAAAACAGATATATCAATTAATTAAAACAGTAAACAGTAGATAAAAATTATTCCAAGGAATGGAATACATTATACGCATGTAACATGATCTAAGAAAAATGATTTCATCAATTTTAACAGTCGTTCAATAATTATTATGAAATTTAGACAAAAACGCACAAAATACTAATTAAATCAAATAAATATTAAAAATCATGCAAAAATTATTTTTCTCTACACAGTATTCACATAGCATGTGTCACGTATGTTCATGTAAAATTTCGTCAAAAATATCATTCAAAACGTATTTTAGATAATTCCTAACGTCTTAGTCTAATACCGAATACTACTCTAATCACTATGATTCTAGGATAACAACTAGTTACCTGGATCGTCGGAGGCGAGCTGAAAACTTCTGGAAATCCCCACAGTAGGCGTGTGACCCTCTTCTTCTTCAAATTCCAAGCACCAAGTATAAGGAAAAAACCACAAAAACAATTCACGAACAATTATCAAAGAGAAGAAATGAAGAAAATTTGAGAGAATGAAAATGGTGATGATGGTGATGATGATGGACGAAAATGTTGAAGAATGACAGCCAAAAGTTCTGATTTTCTAATCAGAATTTGAAGTGAATTAAGAGGTTTAATGAGGTTTAATTAAAGAAATCATTAAGGGGGGGTTATGGGGGTTATAAGGCATCAAAGAGTCTTGAGGAAAACAAAAGAGAAAAGAAAAGAGAAGGCTCCCCTATTTCTTCCACTTGGCCGGCTGCCCCAAGCCCACACACCCATAAAAACTTTCGGCCCAAATTCAACAACGATCCATGCTCCGAAAGCCCGATACGCGATAAAACGGTTAATTCCTAAATCGCGCCTAAACTTTGAAAATACTTAATAATAAAAATAATTCTAATAAATTATATTATAAATATAAATGAAATAAACACATTGACACGCCATAAAAATAAAAATAATAATTCGGCTCCCAAAATTATAAAATAAAAATAATTAATTTAGGGAAAATAATAGTTTTAGAGAAAATTCTTGCGAAAAAAAAACTAGGAGCAAAATTATGGGTTGTTACATATGCACCAAGAGGTATAAATATGATGTTTAGGCTAACAACAACAGGTATAACTAAATCTAATAAATTGTGAGAGCATGTTAGATTGGTGTTCTAAGGGAGACTTTGATTCAAGAGAACTTGTTTTCCCTAGATAGTTTTGTTCAGTTAATTGTTGTGTGATTTATATTTTCAACTCTAACATGCATGTATTCATGGTGAACCATTGTCCTAGATATTTTTATTTTAGTTTAAAAGAGAAATTATACGTGGTGGCTCTTAACTATGGAAAAATCTACATGGTGGAAAAAAAAAAAGGATTATGCGAGGTGAATCTGTGCTATTGTTTTACAAGAAAAAGTGAAATTACTAACCTTTTCCATCCAACTTTCTGTTAACTAACTTAAAAAAAAGGAAAAATCAAATTATAAAAAAACTCCTTTACTTCCTCCCTCCTCAACCAGCACCACCCCCTCCCATGTCCCAACACGACCATCCATTCACTATACCACCTATCTCCCTCTTCCCTGATCAGCAAAAATTGCAGCATCACACAACGAGAAATTTCGAGAGAGAGAAGAAGGAGGTGCGGTTGTTGGTGGTGGTTTCATGGGAGACAAAGACAAATAGAGAAGAGGAGGAAGGAGGTGCGGCTTCTGGCGGTGGGTTTCACGGGAGGCAACAACAGATAGAGAAGGGGCGGAAGGAGGTGCAGCTAGTGGTGGTGGGTTTCGTGAGTGTAAGACACAGATAGAGGAGATAGATAGAGGCGGTGTTAGTGGTAGTGTCTGGGTTGGCCGATTTGAGGGCAACACCGGGGGGGAGGGTGTGGGGTTGATGAGGGAGGAAGAAGAGGAAGATGGTATAGGGGGATGGGTCGAGGATAACGCTTTGGGGTAGGGGTGGCGCAGTAGGGGGTGGGGGTGGGGAGGGTGTTGGGTTAATGAGGGAGGAAGAAGAGGGAGGGGGTAGGGGGTTGGGTCGAGGATAGCTGTAGGGTAGTGATGGCGCAACGGTGGTGGGGGGCTGGGTGGGGTGGTGTAGGTTAGGAGGGGAGGGAGGAGGAAGGAAAGGAGTTTTTTCAAAAAATAAATTATTTAACACAAAATTGGATGAAAAATCTCATTAATGTCACTTTTTTATGTAAAACAATACCACAAGGTCACCACGTATAGAAAATTGGATGAAATTTTTGTTTCCACCATATAGAAAATTCCAAAATAGGAGGTCACCAAGTAGAACTTCGCTAGTTTATATCTTTTCATTTGTTTCTCCATAATTTATAAGCTAGATGAAACAATCATATCCCTATGGATTCGATCCTATTTGCCTACTACATTGTTAGGATCTTTTGTTAGGATTTTATATATGATAGTTTTACGACAGCCTATCAGTATGCGATATAATACGAGAGCTTCAACAAGGACGCGTTCACCTCAAAAATAAATAGGAAGGTGAGATTGAAAGCGTAAAGCACTATCAACATTCAAGATATGTTGATGTTTTCACTCAACCTTTCCATTTTGTTGATGGGAATGAACACAAGAGGTTTGGAAAAGGATAGCCATAGCAACAAAATAATCACGAAGACGTTAAACTCAATGCCATTATCACTTGGTACTATTTTGATCGTTTGAGAATATTGTCTGTTAGCCATAGCAATAAAGGATATAAACATGCTAAAACCTTCTATTTTATCAACCAATATATATATCCACACAACACGGGAATAATCATCAACTATGGTAAAAAGAATGAGCACCACAAGAAGAAGCATGTCTGTAAAGTCCCCATAAATCAAAATGAACTTTCTCAAAAATACGAGTGGATTTAATGTCACTAGTAGAAAACTGATCCGTAGGATGTTTAGCGTAGAAACAAATGTCACAAGCTTTATTGAAACTACCCTTAAAATGGCTAACAGGAGGAAGCAATTTTACAATATTCTTGGAAGGATGCCCCATACGATGATACGTAGAACCAAAACTAAGCCTTCTGATAAGTGCCTATATATACATATTTTTACCCTCTAATATAATACTCTTAGTGTCGTCTGTTGAGTTATATGCGTTAAATATTATACTTTTAGGATATTTCGGTTTAATCACTTGATAATTATTTTTAGTGTTTCAAAGATGAATTTGTGTCTATATTAATTAGTTAGTGATAACCTATTTAACTAAGAGTTTGGAAAGATGCACTAAATTCGAGTATTACTAATTCTGCAGGGCTGATATAGTATTTTGGTCATATCTCACTCATACGCAGTCAAAACGAGACGATTCAAGTGGCTAAAGAAAGCTGAGATCGAAACCTACAACTTTGGAGAAGGAAGCAAAAACTAATTCAGCTGTTTTCTTGGGTCGAAATTACATTTTAGGGAAGCAGCCCATATTTTTTAATTGTATTAAGGAGTTGAAATATTAATGGTTGGGGCCACACTTAGCAACAAAACCTAATAAACCCAATGCTCCAAAGAACAAAAACACACGCAACATATGTAAGAAAATAGAGAATAAGAGGCAGCCTTTTGTTTTGTTGTGCTACAAAAATACCACGTGGGGTATTGAGAAAAAGAAGAGGGTTTTGGCTGGAGGCAGAACACACACAACATCGCATAACAACAGTACAGAGGCGGCAAGCAGGAATGAGGAGAACAGAAATATAGAGGTCGACGCAAGAGGATGGCGAAGATGTAGTCCGAAACTCATCCACAATGAGTTTTCTCTACTCTTTTCTATTTCTTTTCTTTGTTTTCATATCTAATTTAGAGTAGTTTAAACTAGTAGGAACATGTAATTGAATCTTGTTATGGGTTTATGAGATTATGAAATATGTTTGTTCAATTGATTAGTTTGATTGGGTATTCAGACGAAATTCATTATCTGAGTTTATAATTTATGAATGTTAATTTTAGATTGATCACCTAGAGTTTTATTCATGGTTATTTGCTTGGATTAACAGTAATGTTATTAGGTTGAAGCTTTCTTGTCTGATATTATTGCTGGAATTTTGTGTGATGTTAATTTTGATTTAGTTGCATCTTTCTGGCTTGATTAAAGTTAACTAATTGGTGTTCTTAAAGCGGTTAAGTTTGTTAATTTAATACATGCTTTCATTGTTAAATTGATATATTTGATTAGGACTGAACTTGTGTGCGTTCACGGGGTTTAGTTAGTATGAATGATAAAGCAACTAATTTTCTTGCGTTCAAGAGATTATTTGTTAACCAATCTATCTATCGACTAGTTTAATAATTCAATGATTATATTAAACCCTATCTCAAGAGGAAATTACATGTCTCCTATCAGCCTCTTTATTATTTTTTTAAAATCGAATTTATTTCCAGCAATTTATATTTTTATTATTTTAATCTAATAGCTTTAGTATTGTTTTGATATTTGAAAACCCCCCATATTATATAGTAATAGTTATTTATATAATTAAATAATTAGTTTAAGATTATAACGCAGTCTCTGTGGGTTCAATCCTTACTTTCCCTATCTATTGCAAACTATCACACAATCAAGAGATGGATAATAAATTGCAATGAAATTGAGGCACATAAAGCACATGGGTAGAACAATAGTGCTACATAACCTAAATGAGCCTTCTTGATTGGCCACAATAGTACTACCATTAGGAAGGCCAATGAGGTAAACAAGAATATCATGAACATCAAATAACCAAGTAATATCTCCGATAACATGGTGAGTAGCACCCGTATCAAGAATCCACAAATGAGTATTAAGCTTATGAATTAATATGTTTTCAAAAGTTTTAACATTGCCAAACATCCCCACGAGGACTTTCCATTGTTCGACCGAAAATAGAGAGGAAGGAGGGCCCGCAACACTAGAAGAGGAGTCAATGGGGCTGCCAAGAGCAGCAGTGTATGCTCGGGCTGGAGGACCGTGGCCTCTCGCCGAAGGAGTGACCACGACCACGGCCGTCAACATCATGCTTCGGTGAGTTGGATAGCTATAAGTTCAAAGCAAGTGGCCATGTCGTGACCATATTTCTTGCAGTGAGTACATACAAGGTAAGAGCGTACAGGGTGATATCCGGGACCACGACCACGGCCGAAGTCGGCACAGACAGATAAACCAACAGCTTCCGGTGCTGGGTAGCAAGATGTACTCGCTCATTTTGAATAACCATCTGATAAACCCGGTCAAGAGAAGGAAGATTTTCAAGCACAAGGATGGCGCCACTGGTCTGGGCATAATAAGGGGAATAAAGAGCCATGAGAAATTGATGGACTTTGCGGTCTTCATGGCGTTTGGCATAGCGTTGCCGGCATCATAAGCGGAATAACAAGAGCAATCAAGAAGGGGTTCGTGGCAGTGCAGCTCTTCCCACCGAACGTGGAGTTGAGAGTAATAAGTAGTCACAAACATCGTCTTGGTCTGTTCACTTCCCGATGGAAGACTGTAATTGATGAATCTAGGGGCCATTGGCCACAGCATAGCGGGCTTTGAGAGTGTCCCAAAGACGACGGGGGTCCTTGAATTTAGGGATGGAGGTTTTAACTTCCGGAGTGATGGTAAAGCAGGTCAATCTGTGGTGGTACACGGGAAGGAAGGCGATGTAACAATGCCACCAAGAAAACAAAATTTACAGCTGGTTTCAAGAGCCGTTTAAATGTCGGCCGCCCAGTCATCATAATTATCTTCATTGAGATGATTGGGAGTAAGGAAATCTTCAGGCCAGTCTTACGGGCCAAGGTAATAGGTGAAGAAGAATCGATTATTGGTGGTGGTGGTGGTGGAACGGCGCTATCGTGGGCCATGATCGCGAGGTAAGGATAACTTTCCTAGGCTGTAACCATGTTAAAGAATAATTTTCGCTGAATTATTTGTCTTGCTTTCTCATTGATTTTTCATTGATCTCACTGACTAATATACACAAGAGTTTGTATGTGTATCTAATTAGGAAACTATCTTTACAAATCAAATAAATCTTCTTAAAAAATAATGTTAACATAATAACTAATATATATCTCAAGAGTTCTTGAGTAAAATCACATTGGTTCAATTACACTTCTCGGTTAATTTCAGTACTTGATGAAAAAAGTGCCTACTATGCTTCCCAAAAAATTAAATGTGTACGAATTTCACATCGTTAAATGTGTACTTTATTAATATTTTACTTGATTGATATTTCGAATCACATCGTTTTGGATAAAGTTTAAGATATGTTTAGTTATGGATCCTAATTCATAGCGATATTCTGCATCAATGTATCAATATGAGTTGGTAAGGTAATTAGAGGTAAAAAAATCATTTAAGTTAATCGTCGACAAGTGTAATTTATTTCGAAACTAAAAAATCTACTCAAATGATTTCAAGTACTTATTGGACTAAATAATATTTCAATGGTAGTTGATAAGCTAATTTAAGATAACAATGGAACATTTAAGTTAATCGTCTTCATGTGAAATGCTTTTGAGAACTAACAACATCTACTTAGATGACTTCAAGTACTATTTGGACTAAATGAATGTGTCAATGGTGGCCGATAGTTAATTCAAAATAACAATACAACATTCTCTTTTATTGAACTGACACATGTTATTGGATAAGATTAATATATCAATGTAAGTTAATAAGCTTGTTTAAGGTAGCAATACCCAAGTTTAGCTAATGGTCATTCAACTATATTCATATCGAAACTCAAAATATTTACTTGAATTGAAACATGTTGTTATTGGATTATATGAATGTATCAATGTAAGTCAATAAACGAATTCAAGATAACAATACTCTACTTAAATAAACCATCTTTAAGTTGAATACATTTTGGAACTGAAAACATCTAATTCAATTGTAACAAGTTGTTATCGTATAAGGTTAATGAATGTATCAATGAGATTAGTTAATATTGCAAAGTAAAAATACTTGTTTTAAGTTAGTCTTGTATAAGTTGAATTTATTTCAAATACAAACATATAGGAAAAATTGGCAAGCTTAAACGAACCTTTGACTAGTCTGCTTATAATAAGTCAGACATTTGATTAACTAAGAATAAGCAAAGCTTGTAAGGGTATTAGCTTAATAGGTTTAACAGGTAAACAACATGTTATTGTAGGTAACCCATTCACGTATCTTTTTTTCGGTTTAAATTTAAGATTTTAATTTATTTTTTCTAAATATTAATTAGAAAACATTAAAAAAAGAACCAATCTTCATGGTGAATTGTTGAAATTTGGATGACTCATAGTAACCTTATGGCACAGTTGTTGATAACCACGTGACATTAATGACTTTTTTTCGTGTTAAATCTCTTTCAATTCTTTACATGTTTTGCCTTTTGGAATTCTAGTTCTTAGGGTTTAGTGATGCAATGTGTTGCGCTTTTTTTGCTTGTATCATTGCATATCAGCCAATAAAGGTTGTTGAATTGTGCTTGTATGTGATGCAGAATGGGTGATAAAGTTGTCTTGAAGTTTCAATATAAAGGGGTAGATACAGATGCAGTTGTTGATGATATTGATAAGGTCATGTGGATTGATCTTATCAATGAGTATGAGGAATTAGCTAGGACTAATAATGCTCCCATGCCCAAAACCCCACTTTACCTAACATTTACTTATGTGTTTAAGATGAAGCATCATGAGATTAACTCTAATAAGGTCTTGATGACTATGTTAGATAGGTTGAATTGTAAGGGAGAAATATTTGTATGGGTGGGTGAAGTATCTAAGTCAGTTGTATGTGTTGTGGCTGCTAGAAAACTAGCTTTGACTCAAAACAAAGACAAGGTGCCTATACAAGAAGCAACACAACCTGAATCTAATCCTTTGAATGTTACATAACCTGAAAAACAGCCTGTGAATGAGTTGTTAGACCAGGGCATTAGTCGGGCTTGTGATGAGAAATGGTATGACATGAAATAGGATCCTGTTGAAACAAACACAGGGGAGAGTTCTAGGAAGTAAAAGCAACCTAGGAAAACTAAGGAGAAGTTGGTGCCTCATAGGAAAAGTGAAAGAATTAGATGTAGTTCAAACACACAACTACATTTAGATATGACACGCAACCATCCTTTTTAGAAGCACCAACTTATGAAGTGGAGCTTATATCAGCCAATGAGTTTTCACAACCACAATTAGAGGTTCTTGTCACCCAATAGTCCTTTCCAACTACAAAAAAAATCCCCTTCCACAACCCACAGTTCCTAGATACAATGAAATGAAGTTGTAATTTGCCTTGAAATGAAGTTGTAAGCTTTATTAAGCACTATTGTTGTGATTATTAATGAGTATGATATGAAATGTGAGACATTGATTATGCAATTGCTTTTGCTCTAAATTTTTAGTACAATACATTGTGTTCAACTTATATATAACACTGATATTGGTGACCAAAAAATATACTATAATTTAGCAATTGCAATTTCCTAAAAACATACACTGTCGAAGTTGTATCCCCAAGCACAGAAGAACAAATATTCATTCTAAAATTTCCCCAAAAAATATGACACTAATTCAAAGCAAAATGAAACCGATAAGTGTTGAGTTCATTAGCAAAAAACAACTTGTCAATGTTTGCTCCCTAACCCAGATGTGCATTCTTTCTCTTCCTTGATCTAGTCTATCGTTGTGAGTTAGTCATTGGTTCTCGAGTTAGGCACAAGTTGTGAGTTAGCCAATGGTTGTGAATTAGGCACAGGTTAAAAACTACCTACTGGTTGTGAGTTAGCCACGGGCTGTGACTTCTTAGCACTTATCTTCTTAGCACTTGTCTTTTTAAGCCTTTTGTGCAGCTCTACTACGATGCCTTGTGCTTGCTCCCCCCTTGTAGGTCCACCCATGCAAGTCCTAGAATTATGGCCAAAATCTTGACATTTCTTGCATTGGACAATAGTGGCACTAGTAGAATAATTGCTTATTGCTGCGATTGAATTGCTGCGGTTTTACCCGTACGCAACAATAAACCAAGTCAAAAGAAAAGGAAAAAAAAATTACACCTATTGCAACGGTTATGGGTGAAAACCGCAGCAATATCTCCATTCACTTTTAAAAGGCACCGAGACTTAGGGTTTTAATTAGCCGTTTTTTTCATTTTTTTAGCCTTTCACTCCTTTAATTTCCCTTTCCTCTTCAAGCGTCCTTCTCCCTCTTCAAGCGTCCTTATCCCTCTTCGCCTCCTCTCAAAATCCTTCCTCAGCTCATCCACCACCACTTTGCCTCCACTATCGCTGACGTCTTCACTTATGCGTTAGTCGAAATCCGGCTGCTGTTCGTCGAAATCCAATTGTGGCCTTGGGTTCCTCTTTATCACCGGCGCCTTGGGTTTGTGGTTCATTGCCGAATCAACAACTTTCTTCTTCTTCTTTTTCTTTCTTTGATCTGATGGTACTCAACAACTTTCTTCTTGTTCTTTTTCATTCTTCGATCTAATGGAGAGATGGTATAAGAGATGATTTTTTTTCCCGAATTAGTAAGATGTTAGGATTTTGTATCTAAGTTTTATTTTTTGTGGGCTCTTTTTTGTAATTAAACTGTTTCGACGACGATTTGTAGAGGGAATTCACCGCTGACGACGTGCGCACGGTCGTCGGAGTCAATGTTCGTTGCGACATCCTATTATTGTTTTCTTTCTTTTTTGTTATTTTTTTTTCTCTTTTGTAGTTAGATTTTATTTTTATTGATCAGATATAATGGCTAGGGTGGTGTTATTTTATTTTTTTTGGATTTTCATCATTTTTATTTGTTAAGAATCAATATGATGTTTGGGATTTTGATTTTTTGTTATTGTTTTTCATATTTTTCTTATGAATATATGTTGATTTTTTGTATCTTTTATGTTTTTGTATAAGCATTCTTTGTCATTACTTTGAATTTGTGTGTTTTATTTTCTTCTTGCATTTTTTCCTTTCAAATTTGATGGCAAAGAGTTAAATTTTTTTTTTGTTACCTGTAAGTACCTATTGCTGCAGGTCCTACCCAAAACCGCAGCAATAGGCTTCATTTTTTTATTAAAAAACATACCTGTTGCTGCGGTTTTAGATAGGAACCGCAGCAATAAGTTGATCTATTGTTGCGGTTAAAAATCGCAGCAATAGGTAATTACCTATTGTTGCGCCCTTAATTGCGGCGCGCCTAAAACAGCAGCAATAGGTCATTTAATGACCGCCGCAATTAGCATTTATTCTACAAGTGTGGACCAATTGCTCTTCTCTGGCTCAGGCCCTATTCATTTGGACTTATTTTCAGTTAATTTCAGTTCAGTTAATTTAATTTAAGTCCAGTTAAGTTCAACTTAATAATAATAATAATAATAATGATTAATAATAATAATAATAATAATAATAATAATAATAATAATAAATAAATAATAAAAATAAATAATAAATAATAAATAATAAATAATAAATAATAAATAATAAATAATAAATAATAAATAATAAATAATAAATAATAAATAATAAATAATAAATAATAAATAATAAATAATAAATAATAAATAATAAATAATAAATAATAAATAATAATAAATAATAAATAATAATAAATAATAAATAATAATAAATAATAAATAATAATAAATAATAAATAATAAATAATAAATAATAAATAATAAATAATAAATAATAAATAATAAATAATAAATAATAAATAATAAATAATAAATAATAAATAATAAATAATAAATAATAAATAATAAATAATAAATAATAAATAATAAATAATAAATAATAAATAATAAATAATAAATAATAAATAATAAATAATAAATAATAAGTAATAAATAATAAATAATAAGTAATAAGTAATAAATAATAAATAATAAATAATAAATAATAAATAATAAATAATAAATAATAAATAATAAATAGTAAATAATAAATAATAAATAATAAATAGTAAATAATAAATAGTAAATAATAAATAATAAATAATAAATAATAAATAATAAATAATAAATAATAAATAATAAATAATAAATAATAAATAATAAATAATAAATAATAAATAATAAATAATAAATAATAAATAATAAATAATAAATAATAAATAATAAATAATAAATAATAAATAATAAATAATAAATAATAAATAATAAATAATAAATAATAAATAATAAATAATAAATAATAAATAATAAATAATAAATAATAAATAATAAATAATAAATAATAAATAATAAATAATAAATAATAAATAATAAATAATAAATAATAAATAATAAATAATAAATAATAAATAATAAATAATAAATAATAAATAATAAATAATAAATAATAAATAATAAATAATAAATAATAAATAATAAATAATAAATAATAAATAATAAATAATAAATAATAAATAATAAATAATAAATAATAAATAATAAATAATAAATAATAAATAATAAATAATAAATAATAAATAATAAATAATAAATAATAAATAATAAATAATAAATAATAAATAATAAATAATAAATAATAAATAATAAATAATAAATAATAAATAATAAATAATAAATAATAAATAATAAATAATAAATAATAAATAATAAATAATAAATAATAAATAATAAATAATAAATAATAAATAATAAATAATAAATAATAAATAATAAATAATAAATAATAAATAATAAATAATAAATAATAAATAATAAATAATAAATAATAAATAATAAATAATAAATAATAAATAATAAATAATAAATAATAAATAATAAATAATAAATAATAAATAATAAATAATAAATAATAAATAATAAATAATAAATAATAAATAATAAATAATAAATAATAAATAATAAATAATAAATAATAAATAATAAATAATAAATAATAAATAATAAATAATAAATAATAAATAATAAATAATAAATAATAAATAATAAATAAAAAATAATAAATAATTATTATTATAATAATAAATAATAAATAATAATAATAAATAATAATAATAATAATAATAATAATAATAATAATAATAATACTAATAATAATAATAATAAATAAAAAATAATAATAAAAAATAATAATAATAATAATAATAATAATAATAATAATAATAATAATAATAATAATAATAATAATAATAATAATAATAATAATAATAATAAATAATAATAAATAATGTAATAATAAAAATAATAATAAATAAATAAATAAATAATAAATAATAGAATGATAATAATAATATTTCATAATAACAATAATAATAAATAAATAATTAATAATAATAGTAAATAATACATAATACATAATAAATAATAAATAATAAATAATAATAATAATAAATAATAATAATAATAATAATAATAATAATAATAATAATAATAATAATAATAAATACTAATTATAATGATATTAATAATAATAATAAACAATAAATAATAATAATAATAATAATAGAATAACAATAATAAATAATAATAATAATAATAATAATAATAATAAATATTAATAAATAATAAATAATAATAATAATAATAAATATTAATAAATAATAAATAATAAATAATAATAATAATAATAATAATAATAATCACTGTAATTTAATTTCAGTTAATTTAATTTAATTTCAGTTCAGTTAATTTAATTTGATTTCAGTTCAGTTAATTTAATTTCAGTTAATTTCAGTTCAGTTAATTTAATTTAACTTAATTTCAGCCAAAATAAGTTCAAAAGAACAGGGCCTCAGTCTCATATCTTTTCCTATTCCTTGTTGGCATACCTACTCCTCTCTTGATAGGTGTTGGGAAAATTATTGGCATATCAATTTCTGGCCATTAATTGCTCTTCATCTGGTATATGGTTGATATTATAACCATATGCCCTTTTGTAGACACCAATTGTATACCAAGTGCTTGTGAACTTATGAGGGTCCAAATTTTGCAGCAATGATGGCTATAATGGCATGCTTGCAAGGGATGCCGGAGATTTGCCAAGCTCCACAAGAACATACCTTGTTATTTAGAAAAACTAGAAAGGTAGCTTTGCCATCTTTAACTTCATATTCACGAGGACCACTCATATAGGCTTTGCAAGTCCTGGAATCATGAAGAAAAACCTTAATTTTGACATATGTCAGATTCATTCCATGACTCTGAGTTCTTTCTTCTTGTAGCCATCCTAATTCCTAATCATGCAAATCTTCTAATACTCATCAAGTCGGTAGATAAATATCAGTAAAGTTAGCCAAATTTACGTAAAGCCGCATAAATTTAGCCAAATCAGTAGAAAACTCACCCTCTAGCAATGTCAAGACAGGCCTACACCTATTTACTCCTAAGGTTGCATTAAAACTCTCTACAAAATTGGTTTCATTTTCACTACTGCATATCCGTGGATCAAATTGATATATGGCCCATCTTAAGCCGACTTCCAAGTTTGGAGAGCCAAATAGGAGCCATTGGGTTAGCTTTCTTCATCTTCTCCATGCTTTTTTTGAAGTTGTACAATGATGTGGCAGTGCAAGCAAGCCAGAATAAGGAATGCATCAATGGACCAAGAAATGCTCTTTTCCAGTTCTTGACTAAATGCTTAGTGCAGTATCTTGTTTGCAATTCGGACCATAATCCATTAATTGATACATCAATTCCCTATACATCAATCATTATTAGCGCAATATACATGAAGCTATGCAATAAATATGACTTTGAAATAAAAAAAAACCATGTTCATACCTTATGTCTGTTTGAAATTATACACCACATATCACCCCTTCCTCCATCTTTTAGCATGTTCTTAAAATGCCACACAAAGTATTTCCAGCTTTCTGAGTCATCCCCAGATACTATGGCCTAGGCTACGGGAAATAACTCATTATTTCGATCAAGTGCCACTATAAACAAGAGCACTCCTCCATAGTTTCCCTTTAAATGGCAACCATCCACCCCAATCAAGCTTATACGACTGCCAAACAGTCCATTTATTGCCCCGGTGAATGAGATGAAGATCTTGGAGAAAGTGAGAGGCCTCTCTGGATCTTAATAAGGTGCCCAAGCACAGTAAGCTGTTGACCCTAGGTTAGTGGACTTCACCATTTCAGCATATTTAGGTAGATAGGAGTAGGATTCATCATGGCCTTCATTGATCTCTGACAGTGCAAAGTTCTTCCTTATATACACTGTGCCTATGGGTATTCTCACACCATATCTATGCACAAGCAACTCTTGTAAAGTCTTCCCAAGGATGTCATTGTTAGCTCTTATGTCCCGAATTAACTTACTAGCTGCCCATCTTACATTAGCAAGTGGATTTCTCTCATCTAATCATGTGCAATTGTTCTGAAGGCCATATACTCTTAATAGTCGGAGTCTTACCATCAGGTAACCTACTTGAATGCAACCTCCATCCACAGTTTAGATCTTTACAAAGACATGTGAATCTAGTTGGGTTACTCTTGGCAACAACCAGAGCAAATCCACATTGTATACAATAATATCTAAGAACTCCCTTGAAGTGTTCTTTGTCAACAGATATCATCCAAGGCCTTAATTCTATCTTGCCAAATTCTTCAGCAACATACATCTTACCATTGTTAGACAACCTGCCTAGATATCCTCCCTCATCATTGTCATCTGCATTGTCATGTATACCAGGCATGCCATCTTCATCGTCACCAAAACCATCACTGTTGAACCCTAGTTTTGATGATGACAAAGGAACAAAGATACAAACCAAGTAATGAACTAACAAGTTGTTAAGTGAATAGATTTTACAAGTATCAATGACAAGAGCAAAGAGAATACCAAGTCAGAAGAAGAAATCAAAGGTGGTTGCAATTGGGAAAGATGCATGGACATCAAAAAAAATCACGATGTGGTTCTGCAGCCTAGCAGAAGCGATGCAATTAGTGAAGTAGGTGCAAAAAATTATATTCAGGTTTTAGATCTGATATCTTGTTCTTGTAAGTGCCGTTTGACTTATTATCAATATTAACTCCCCGCTGTTGGCCATAAAAAAAAATATTATTTTTGGTGTAGAGAGAGCCACAAGGGTAATTGATATAGACGGGATTTGATCCCAGGCCTTGGACGCCACCTCCTAAGACTTAACTAAGCTAATTGACATCACACAACTCCTCATATCTATGGTTGTATATTTAACAACTACGACTACATATCTAAGGTTCTACAACCGAATAGATTTTTGAATTATCATATAAATGAGATAAATCTGTATCATTGTGACATTCTTTTTTACAAAAATGTCATTTGATTTACAATTTGATACATCTAGATCACTGACATGAATTGGAAATTTCTCCTTAATTGCTAAATACTACAGTATCTTTCAATTTTAAATGAGCAAAATCAATAATGAGAATAGCAGAGTGAAAAAAAACTTGCCAAGGATGAAAAATGTCGGAGGTGAAACGAGCTCGAGGGGGTTTTTCTGGATAACTGTCGGTGAATGTCAGCCTTATACTAAAAACTCCGCCTGCAAAATGGCTCCACTTGCCAAATTAAAGATAAAAAAATAGAAAAAGTGTCCAATTTAAACAGAAAATATATGGCGGTGCAAAATTGTCGGATCTCGGGTTCGAAACTCGAGGAGTGAATAATTACTCCATATGTACCTTCCCGGGCGGTTTATCGGGGCTAAAAATGGTGGCGCTCCAAACAAAGAGATTATCATCGACACGGGACTTGCACTACAACCCTGAAACTTTAATTCCAAATTAAACCCATTATTACTTTCTATAAAAAAGTAATTTAGGGTCCGCTAACATGAATCGTCATAAGAAATCGTCTCCGCGACAAATGAAACCAAAAAAAATAAAAAAAAGAGGGTGTGATAAATGATGATGATGACCTCAGGAGGCTCGTTGATGATGGATTTGATATTGGACGTAAGACGAAGTTGAGCTGAGGAAGAAGAAGATGACATGATATGTAACTTATGAGTGAAGTTTAGTCTTAATTTTTCTCTCTCACTTGACTTCTTTTTTTTTTTCTTAGATTGAGATCTAATAACACAACGGTTGAGAATTGGGTATAAATAAAAATAGGAATTTGATCATCCTTCATCCACTTTAATCATCCGGACGTCTTCGACGACTTTACTAGGATTTCTATGTTTAAACATCACCTTCACAATAACCGCGTGATCTATAATTGATTGAAGGACAACCTTAATCTTTCCCTCTAACTTGTCTCCTTTCCTTGGTGTATAGATCACATCGTGGATATCATCAACCAAAGCTCGTTGTGCTACAACTTTACCCACAATGGCAAAGAAAGCAACTCTACTTTTAGTAGATCCAAGATCGAATTTGATATCTTTGGAAATGGAATGTGCGACAGCAACGACCTTGCTTGTTACTCGATGGACTACACAAGCACGGACTAAACCTTTTGACACATAAATGTCTAGACAAAATGGCTCATGGAAAGGTGCAGTGAGTTGATTGAAAGTTGGGCTTCTTTGCTTCGTCCGAGCAGAAAAACCATCATGATCATAGAGTGTACAAACAACATATTTTTCCTTGATAGATCTAGCGAGCAAGGAGACATCTCTTAAGCCTGACTTCTTGCTGATCACTTGCTGACTGACCTTACCCTTGGAAGTTTTTTTTTATCATTTTGAGCCGAATCACATTTCAGACTTTCTTTCTTCTTGCTTTCCTTGTCATCACTTGTATTATATTTTAGCTTTCTTCCATGAAAGTCAAATTTGTATTCTTCAAACTCCATTGAACTTTTCTCAATCTTGTAAAACAGGTTTCCACGGATTCGATATCATCAATCTCATCATATCAGGTTCATCCTCAAGCATGTTTAGAATTATAAACAAATCCATCATCTACTTCCTCAACCCCAAGCAATCTCATTTGTGACTCCTTTTTTCTCTCTTTGACACACTCGGCCAAACCACAAGCAATTGTCCAAGCATCTAAATCAACAACTTTGATTTCACGGCTATCAAGTTGGGGTTGACCCTGACAAAGCCATGAAAACTGCATACCCCTCCAAGATGAAGCCTAGAATCGTCACTATTATCGTCCAAAGTCGAGGGACTCTTAGCACTAGATGGCCGGCTATTTGAATGGTATCTATTATAGAAGAGAAGTATACAAGGATTTACTTTGGAAGTAGAGGGGGCAAATCCTCTCATGAATACTAACATCATGCTCTTTGGTGAAAACTGATAACTATTGAAAATGATATTCTCTTTAAAATTGACTCTTTCATTTCAACTTCAGGTTGTTGGCCATATATCTGCAATACAAAATGCTAAGAGAATTAAAGAACAAAATACAAAAGTTGACAAAATTCCCATATTTGAAGCAAAAGAACGGATCGTTCAAAAGTGTTGCTTGTCTTTGAAGAAGACAAACTGAAAGTAACTCAAAAATCGACAAAGCAGTCAACTTTCTAGTCCACAAAGCAATTGACTGGTTTCAGTTATGCAAACTACATATAATCTGAGGACCAATTTCATCAACTCGTGCTTCTATCATAGACCCGCAATCCATTTATACATGATGTTGAGGAAAGTACAGCTTCCTATAGGACGCACAATCTTGAAAGCCCAAGCTAATTGAATTAATAAGAATGCTACTGAAACACTTCAATAGTAGAACCCTTTACCGAACATCCCGCATAACTAAGGAGATAAAAATCATATACTGCAACATAAACTAGTAAAATGTCCAGGCATTCTTGGCCCTTGGGACGCATAGTGCATGGTCCAACTATTGTGTCATGCGAAGTACACTCGAGTTGGAAAGAATATGTTACAGAGAATGATGGGAAAAGGACATGACAGGATAAATTGTACATGCAGAATATTCAATATTGTTCATTAACAATCTTTTGCACTTTGTTTGGGAAATCTGCTCAAGAGTGCAACACTAGAAATGACACTGTTTAAAGCTTAGAGAAAAAAAAAACATTGTCAATTGTTAGGGATGCAGAGAAGATATTTTGCAAATGACATGGACGTGAATCCTAAAGCAAAATTGGGGACACATTGTCACCAATCAAGCCATACAAAATTCAAATCTTCAAGTCACAGATCATAACTAGGGAATTACAATCTACAAGATATAGATCCAACCATATGAGTATTGAGTACCACTATGTAATAGATAGCTTTGAGCAAGGTAATAGACGAAGCAAGTAATTTATTCACGAAAATGGTAAACGAATCCATTTCCTTCTATAATACTCCCTCCGTTTCATTTTAATCTACACACTTTCCTTTTTGGGCTTTTTTTTTAATCTACACACTGTTGCTTTTTCTATTTTAGGTAACATGTCACATCTACTTTTTCTATTGAAAATCTTGGTTGTGCGCTCAACACAAAGGTTTCTAATGACAGGCTGCTAATCATTGTTGTTTTAATCTAAATGATATGTTGTATTGATCCTAGGTAGATTGGGTGCTAGGTGTTTCTTTTGTTTTCTAGTACAGCTGTCTCCTAGGTTTTAGCAGCAACCTTGTATAAAAGACAAGGTTGGTGAGCAGTCATTTTCTTGTAACACAATACACAAAAATGAGTAAATGAAACAGAGAGCTGCTGGATAATTCTCCAAAACAGCAACAAAAATTCTATATTTGAAACTTTCTTTATGGTATCAGAGCTTGAGGTTGAAAGATCCTAACAAACGGAAAGTTTCAAAGTTTTCTTTTAACATCAAAAATTCAATCTTTCTTCATGGGTGAGAAAGTAACAGAATCAAGCAAAGAGAACCTTTACAAGGACCCTCTCTTTGTTGCAGTAAGTGAAAATGCATCTACTCCTCTTGGAAGCATCATATTTGATGGAAACAACTTCTTAAACTGGAGTAGAAGCATCAAAATTGCTTTAGGAGCAAAAAACAAACTAGCCTTTCTCGAAGGAAAACACAGCAAACCCAGCACTGGTGCAGATGAGGTGCAAAAATGGACCAGGTGTGATTATATGGTCAGGTCTTGGATCCTTGCTACCATGAAATCTGATATAGCAAGCACCTTGGTCACAATGCAGTCTACTAAGAGGCTGTGGGAAGAAATAGTGGAAAGGTATGGTCAGTCTAATGCACCTCAACTCTACCAGTTGAAGAAGGAACTCTGGGAGTTCCAGCAAAACAACTTGAGTGTTGATGAGTATTACTGCAAACTCAAGGACCTATTGGACCAGATAGCTGAACTGGAAGAGCTACCAGAGTGCAAGTGTGGAGCTTTGCAGAAATGTTCTTGCAACATTGAGAAATTGCTTGCAGAAAGGGAAGCAACTACCAAGCTCATGAAGTTTATCATGGGGCTCAATGGAGGTTATGATCAAGTAAAAACCAACTTTTTAAGTATGGATCCTTTACTCCCTATGAACAAAGCATATAACTAGATTTCTCAAGTTGAAAAGCAGAAACAGATTACAGGAGAAATTAGTCTTGGGGCAAAGATGGGTGCCATGGCTGTAAACAGGCAAGAGAGGTACTTAGGACCTCTGGAACACTACATGCCAGAATAGTATCCAGGACCTTTGGAACTTTTCACTAAGAAGGAGTACAACAAGAAGAGAGATGAGAAGAATGCTAAGAAATGTGATCATTGTGGTATGAAGGGACATCTAAAAGAAGAATATTTCAGGTTAGTGGGATATCCTGAGTGGTTCAAGCAACCAAAAGGGAAGAACAATTTGAGGCAGGCTGCAAATACTGGAAGACAGGAGATATGTTTTGCGGGAAACAATCCTTTGGATATGGAATGTTAGTCTACTGGAAATGCAAGTAGAAACGATAGTGCTCTCATATCTTCTGTTGTGCAGGAAGTCATGAAAGCTTTTGCTGAGCAGAATGGTGCAAGCACCTCATCACAAAGCAATTTTGTAGGTAAAACAGTCTCTTCTAATGTTTATAAGCATCACATTAAGTGTCAATCTGGCACATGGATCATAGATTCTGGGGAAAGTGACCATATGATAGGTAATAAATCCTTGTTGAAAAATCTGAAATGTCTAAGTAAATACATTAGAGTAGTCTTACCAGAAGGGACTATGAAGATTGTGAAACAAATTGGTGATGTTGAGCTAAGAGATAATATCACTCTGAAGGATGTTATGTACATTGATGATTTTAAGCACAATCTCTTGTCTGTGAGCAAATTTTTGAAGGAAAATGATTTGAATCTTGTTTTTGACAAGGATGGATGTTCTCTACAGTACCTACCACTAGCAGAAATGTGAAGTTTGGAAAAAATGAGCATGATCTCTACAATCTGAGTTATGAAGGAAGAAGAATGGGTTGTCTTGTTGCTGAGAAGAAGAAAGAGAGTTCTAAGTGTAATAAAGTAGAAAGCTTAGATACTCTACATGCTAGATTAGGACATATTTCTGTCTCTAAGATGAAGCATTTAATTTATTGCAAATGTGAAAACTTAAAAACTTTCTTCTATGATACTTGTTCTCTTGCAAAACATCACAATTTGCCTTTTATGCAAAGCAAATCCATTGCTGAAAAGGTTTTTGATCTTATTCATGTTGATTTGTGGGGTCCATATAGGACCAAGAATATTACAGGAGCATCCTATTTCTTCACTATCGTAGATGATTACAGTAGGGCTACTTGGACTCAGTTGTTGTCCAATAAGGAACAAGTCAAGGGAATTTTTCTTTGACACAAAAGTGAAAGTGATAAGGAGTTATAATGGGACTGAGATATTTCAAAGTGAATGCAGTGAGATTCTTGCCAACAGAGTAATTACCCACCAGAGATAGGGTTGTTCAAAGACCAGGGTCGGACCGGAATCTGGACCGGACCGGACCGGAATTTGGACCGGACCGGACCGAAGATTCCGGTCCTCGGTCCGAAGAAAATCTCGATTCCGGGTTTCCGGTCCGGTCCGGTCCAAACCCGGAAAATTCCGGTCCGGACCGGTGGACCAGAATTTCTGATTTTTAGTAAAAAAAAAAAGTTTATGTTAAAAAAGTTTAAAAGGTAGTAAAAAGTTAGAAATTTAGAACTACTATTTATAAACTTTAAAAATATTATTATTAATATTATTAAAGTTTTAATATACTTCCTCCGTTCCATTTTAAATGAAACGTAGGGCCTTGGCACGGGGATTTAGAATAGGAGAGAGATAGAGAGAAAAAAAAGAAGGGACCCATGTGATGAGGAGAGAGATAGAGAGAAGTGAATATCAAATAAGGTAATAACGTTTCACTTATTTTGAAAAGCCTAAAATAGTAAGTGTTTCATTTAAAATGGAACGGAGGAAGTATCTAATTTATAAATATTTTTAAATCAAATAAAAAATATTTTTTTAAAGAAAATAAAGATTCCGGTCCAACAGGTCCAAGACCGGACCGGATTCCGGTCCGGTCCAGGTCCAAATTTTTTCCAGATTCCGGTCCACCGGTCCAGCCGGTTCCGGTCCGGTCCGGTCTTGGACCGGTGAACACCCCTAACCAGAGAAGTGTAGCTGGAGTACCCCAGCAGAATGCTAGGGTGGAAAGAAAGCATAGGTTCTTGCTTGAGACAGCAAGAGCTCTTAAGCTTCACGCAGGTTTGCCATCTTATTTATGGGGAGAGTGCATTCTTGCCGCAACACATTTGATTAATATGTTGCCTAGTGCAGTTGTGGACTGGGAAAGACCTTATCAAAGGCTGATGAAGAAAGAACCAAACTATGAACATCTGAGAGTTATAAGATGTCTCTGCTATGCCAGTCACCATAGAAAACCGAATGATAAATTTGCTCCCAGGGCAATTAGGTGCATAATGATTGGTTATACTGTCAAAAGGGGTACAAGTTGCTAGATTTATAAACAAAAAAGATTTTTGTTAGTAGAGATGTAGTTTTCAAGGAAAACATTTTTCCTTTCTTAATCAAGAAGGGTACCAGTGAGTTCTTAACTGAACTCAGACATGATCTAACTCAAAATAGTGATGATCATGATGACTTTTCTCTGAGTGATTTTGAGCAGGTGGAAGAACAAGAACTGTTGTAAGAAGCAGGACAACAGACTCATTTTGAACAGAATGAAGAATCATCTCCCTTGCAACCTGAGCCCAGCACTTCCCCTCAGGTCCTTGAGATACCACCACCAGAGAGACCTGTAAGAGACAGTAAGGTGCCAGCAAGGTTCAAGGACTTTATAGTGGATCTCCCAGGCAAAAAGGATACCTCACACTCAGCAAACTTCATCACTGCTAAACTAGTTGACTCTGAATACTACTCACCAGACTACCTGGCTTCTCTCAACAATGTGCTAAGAATGAGAGAACCTATGCATTATGGTGAAGCTTGTGAAGATGAAGGTTGGATACAGGCTATGCAAGACGAGCTGAAGGCATTGGAGATCAATGAGACTTGAGAGCTCACCAAGCTTCCCAAGGACAAGAAGGCAATTGATTGCAAGTGGGTTTACAAGATCAAATTCACACCTGAAGGGAAGATAGACAAGCTGAAAGCTAGACTAGTGGCTAGAGGGGATAGACAGGTCTATGGAAAGGATTACAAGCACACGTTTTCACCAGTAGCTAAATTCACCACTGTGAGGACCTTGATTGCCCTAGCTTCCTCTCTAGACTGGAAACTTCATCAATTAGATATCAATAATGCTTTCTTGCATGGATATCTAGATGAAGAGGTGTATATGAAGCCTCCAAAAGGTTATAAGCAAGCTAAAGAGGGTGAAGTATGCAAGCTTAAGAAGAGTTTATATGGTTTGAAACAGGCGTCCAGGCAGTGGAACTTGGAACTCAGTAAGCACTTCATTGCATAAGGATATGTTCAGTCTAAGAGGGATTACTCTATGTTTTCCAAGCTTCAAAATGGAAAGCAAAGCATTGTGTTGGTGTATGTTGATGACCTCCTAATTATAGGAGATAATCAAGAAGAGATAAGAAGGCTTAAAGAAAGCTTGCATACTGCTTTCACAGTAAAAGACTTGGGGGAAATAAGATATTTTCTTGGCATCGAAATTGCAAGAAATACTAAAGGTCTCATGCTCAACCAAAGGAAATTTATCTTGGATATACTTAGATCCACTGGCTTAGAAGGGTGCAAGCCAAATAAATTTCCCTTTCCTAAAGGTGTGAAGTTATCTATTGAGCAAGGTGAAGCTCTGGAGGATGCTGAAGTATATAGGAGCATTATTGGAAAATTGCTCTACCTTAACTTAACAAGACCTGACATTTCCTATAGTGTTCAACAATTGAGTCAATTCATGAACACTCCTAGAAAACCACATTCTCAAGCTGCCATTCATGTTATCAAGTATCTTGCAGGCACCTTGGACTGGGGTTTGTTCTATCCCAACCACACTTCTCTCAAGCTCACAGCCTTTTGTGATTCTGACTGGGGCAGTTGTGCTTTTAGTGCAAGTTCCCTTACTGGCTATTATGTGTTCTTGGGAGAGTGCCTTATTTCATGGAAGACAAAGAAGCAGAAAACAGTCTCCAAATCCTCAACTGAGGCTGAGTATAGGTGCATGTCTCACACCACTAGTGAGATTGTTTGGTTAGATGGCATCCTAGAAGATTTGAGCTATCCTGTCCCAAAGCCAATTGACTTGTTTTGTGACAACAAATCTGCAAATCATCTTGCACATAATCCCCATTTTCCATGAAAAAACCAAACATTTGAAGGTTGACTGCCACTATGTGAGAGATCACATCCAAGATGGGATGCTCAATGTGCTGCATATTAAGTCCTTCCTCCAGCTTGCTGACATCATGACCAAATCTCTGAGTGAACAACAGCACAACCATTTATCCTTCAAGTTGGGCCTTGTTCCTTCTGCTCCAACTTGAGGGGAGGGTATTGAAAATCTTGGTTGTGCGCTCAACACAAAGGTTTCTAATGACGGGCTGCTAATAATCATTGTTGTTTTAATTTAAATGATATGTTGTATTGATCCTAGGCAGATTGGGTGCTAGGTGTTTCTTTTGTTTTCTAGTACAGATGTCTCCTAGGTTTCAGCAGCAACCTTGTATGAAAGACAAGGTTGGTGAGCAGCCGTTTTCTTGTAACACAATACACAAAAATGAGTAAATGAAACAGAGAGCTGCTGGATAATTCTCCAAAACATCAACAAAAATTCTATCTTTGAAACTTTCTTTATTCTCCTCTTTTTCCACCCATGTGATCCACTTTTTAATATTTTAACCCACTTTTTACTTTCTCTCTCTCACTTTTCAGTTTCTCTCTCCACCTTTTCAGTTTCTCTCTCATACTTTTGTACTTATTCCTTGATTCACCCCCAAAGTGAAGTGAGTAAATTAAAATGAAACGGAGGGAGTACCATTCTATAAATTAACAATCAACATTAGATGAAAAAAGAAGTAAGAGTTTTTTAAGAAAAAACTAACCACTCACTCACTGGTCGACACCCACAGCAGCCAGAAAGTGCACCAGCAGGCAGCAGCTGGCCCGCTACCTCGCCAATCCGGAGCACCACATGTCCACGCCACTATCGGTCCACCGCTGCTCTGCACGCAGCACGCTTGCACCGCATCGGTCCTGAGACTCCGGCACTGCAAGCAAATCAAGTTCCCGGAAAAAAAAATTTGTACTAGTAATTTATGATTTCTCTAGAAAATTTGTAACTCCTGAAACGAGCAACAATATCCTGTTGCATGATGAAATCTAATCAGAGAATGATATATCTAGAAAAATTATTGACAAGCTTATCTAACGCGATAAAAAAGATAACACTTAATAAAAACAATCAGTAACTCGAATGATATTTATTCAGCTACATCTACCTAAATCAAGAGAAAAATGATATTAATTCATTACATATCAATCAAATTGATCAAAAAGATATAATTTCATCTTCGAGCTCAAAGAGAAAAACCTGAACAAAAACACTTAATTATACAAAAATTACAAGCTTAAACTGATATAAGTATAAGAAACAATCGCATATTGAAGAAAAATGAAGGAAACATTAGGAAAAATAGGTAGGAGAAACGTACCACGAACAAAAGAAAGGGCTTAAAGTTTGGAGTTCAAAGAGGACAAAGGAGAGAGTCGTAAAACCCAAAAAAATTGAAACTTGAAACTAAAAAGTATTGCTGCAGCCAGGATTTGAAGCTGGAATATTTCTCATAAGATTTAACCAATGTGCTACTGCAGCTTCTTGATTTCCCAATCATATCTATTAAAAAAGAAGCAATTCAATCAAGTATTCCCTATCCCCTCTTTGCGAATAATTGTCATATACTCATAATTATCTTCTTTTTTTTAACTTTTGGCCCCTGCTACATTAGAGTTGGTAATAATATCCCCCAAAGTTTTATTACTTCGACAGACCTTGATTTGTAATAATATCCGGGTCTAACTTTTCCTTTGAAAAAAGAAAAAAAAGAACTTTTGGCCCCTGCTACATTAGAGTTGGCAAACGGTTGTTTCCGTATTGTGTTCGAGTTCGTATTGAATATAAACAAATTTGAAAATTGACACTTATTCGACCTATTTATATGATATTCCGCGTCATGTTTACTTATTGAATTAAATGTGTCGAGACTATCGACACTAGCCTTCTCTTTTGAATCTAATTCATACCGTGTTGAGCTATTTGTTGACAATTTTAAAACCTGTTTTCTACATTAAAATCCTAAATTTGTTGTACCAATTGTTTAAACAAGTGCAGTTGTATCATCTTCGTGTTAGGAATCCTCAACACTTATTGTTCAGGTTACGACTATCTTCTTTGTCCGACTCTTTGAATTTCCTTCCTAAGTCCAAACGTCGAGCCCTTTCTTTTGTTCGTGGTACGTTTCTCCTACCTCACTTTCCTAATGTTTCCTTCATTTTTCTTCAATATGCGATTGTTTCTTATACTTATATGTGCTTTGAGCCCCCCGAATCAAAAGAACATGCAATACAAGTTTTGTCAATTGATTTGTTCTATGCTGAAAGAAATAAAATTATGCTGTTTTCTATATCGTTTTTGCTCTCTGCAGACCCTTCTAACTGACCCTAATCCTTCAAGTCCTGCAAATCCGGAGGCTGCTCAATTCTTTCAGCATGACATTCAGGCTTATAACAACTTCGTAACTTCTATCAATTTCCATTTTCCCTTTCTCAGTCCTTGATTTAACATGTTCAGACTTTAGCTAAATATCATTGGTTGAGTTCTCTGACTCTAGATTATGGAATCTTGAACAGGAGGGTTCGTCGATGTGCTCGTAAATCCATCGAGTGTTCATGAGGCAAAGCAAACTTGTTAGCTTTCGAAGAAATTTGACTTTAGCTGTGTGACCATCCTATGATGTTTATCCTAAAAGAACATGTCTTTAACATTTTTCTTCCTTTCCAATATTTGGAACAGTTGCACATCATGTCAATAACACAGCATACCATTCTTCATTCTTGTATCATCTGTTGAGTTTAGTTTAAAAATACTTCTTATAAGTTGTAAGTGTAATTAGCACATATCAGTGCTGTAAGTTTGTTATACTGAATAATGAAAACTATAACAAAATTTCTTATTTTTAACGCTGCAATCCGTTTACTTTTTGAAGGGGGGAGAGGTTGGAGGGATGTGGATAGTTCTTATTTTTGGATAATGCCTTTTATTTTCTTCTTGAAATTACTTTTAGCGCGTAAAGAAAATCAAGATACTTTACCAAACAAGTAACACCTTGTCAGGAATGTGTAGGCACATGTACTGTTCTATTGTGTGGAAAAGTTGTTAATACAATAATTATATACTCCATAATCAATGTTTTCAATATTTTACCACTTAATCTAAGTGGATGGTGGCAAAACAAATCATGGTTCAAACATTTAAAGCGCCTTTTCATAAGTATCTATGTTATGATCTTTATTATTAGAGGTCAAAACAATGTTATAACTAATGGTTGAGGAAAAGGTACAAACTAATGATGAATACATCAGGTTTTATTATAAACTTTCTTTTGACAAATGTGCTAATTGGAGGTAATTTATTTAGCTGCAGCCCTATCCATCAATGTCAAAATTAGTCCCCTTTGATTAGATCCATGCAGTAACTATCAGATAAGGTTAATTAGAGGTGGAATACTTTGTTTATTCCTGAAAAAAAATTCAGGATCTACCTCAAATTTGACCTTCAATAGCCTACGGAAGTTGGCTCCATAATACTTCTCCCCAAATGCAACAGTAGTCTTCTTAAATCTTCCAGGATTAGTCCCTATATCAAGATATCTATAGTTTAAGAATGCCTCCCTTGGTGACATAGACACATAAGGAGACATGAAATTATACAATCTTCTTGATAACTCTACATGATGCTGCTCTGCTTCTTTCCCTTCCTTATGCCATTTAAAGTCATACACAATCTTGAATAAGTGTTCTGCTCTATGGTAAACCGCAATCTCATCGCTCGGGATCTCACTCATTGTCCCACCATAAGGGTTCCATTCCATTACGAATCCATCCATTTTTAACAATTCCTTCCACATGAGCTCTAACCCCGTCGAGGGTATCGGTTTCTTGACATAGTCTGATTTTACTTTCCTGGAAAATCTTTCATATTCCCTACTAAGTAGAACGTCAATGGAGGTTTCACTTGGGATTCCATCCCAAAAAAGAGTAGAGTTAATCCATGGCATTTCCTTGCAATCCTTACCATATAGTTCCAACTTAGGGAAGCTCTTTGCTAAGAGGTTTACAAGGTCCTTGGATTCTCCAAGAAACATCCCAATGAAGGTAATGACCAAACTGTTTTGGCCTTCATTTTGATCCTTGATAACTGACATCCGAGCTCGTATGAAGAGCTATTTGGGTAGATTTGGCGCCACCTCTTGCCATCTGTACACGGTTCTGGAGGCGCCTTGCTTAAGAGACCGTGCCACTTGGAAGACTGTCACAGTAGGAGGAACACGAACAAGCTTTATTTTAAATGCAAGGAGTACCCCAAAGGAGGACCAAAAGAAATCCTCCCCCATTTTTTCTCTATTAAGAACCCTACCGTGGGCATTCATAACAATTGCATCAATTATGTTATCAGTGGCAAGCCCATATTTCCTCATCAAGTTACCATACCCACCACCCGTAAAGTGCCCTGCTACTCCCACTGTAGGGCACACCCCTGCTGGGAAGCCATGCACATGACTCTTCTCGGCGATCCTGTAGTAAACTTCGTCTAGTTGATCCCCTACTTCAACCCATGCAGTCTCTTCTTGTATGTTTACATTGATAGCTCATAGATTGAACATGTTGAGGATGACAATCTTGTTCATATTTGAAGTGAAGGATAAGCCTTCAATATCATGTCCACCACCTCGAATTCTAATCTCTAAGAAATGGGCTTACAACAATGAATTGTTGCTGCAATGTTAGACACGAGCTTTGGGGTGATGATGAAGGATGGTTTTCGTGTTTCAGGTTCCAAGAACATGATGTTTCGAGCATATGCTTGGAGTATAGAAGGAAATGAGGTGTTGTGTTGGGAGTATGTGACTTCTGATGTAGGATACTGAGGATTAGAATGGAAGTCAAGGCATATTAAGAAAGAAAGATTCCCTATGTAATAATGCGTATGAAATTGTTGGCAACAATAACAGCAAAAAGAACAACAATTCAGCAGCTTGGAACTGGTTATATCTACTCATTGTTAAGTGTTGTATTCCATGTTTTGATGATGCCAAATACTTAGGTTGTCATATAGTTTTTATTTTGCAAAAAATTTAAAATCCAAAACTAATGTAATGTTAATTTTTATTTATATATCTTGTGGAGAAAGATTATTTATTTAATCTAAGTCAAGATATTATTTTGGGCACTTTGAAGTTTTATCATATGGTATGTTTAATATTCTAATAACTTAGAATCTTTGAATAAAAGATTTTCCAAGTTATTAGCTATTTGCTGCTGTTGTTAGTGCTTGAAAAAACAGTTGAATGAGCGTGGCATATAAAGTGGAACAAACTGCTTGAAGTTCTCCAACAAACTCAACTACCTGCGTGTTTCACATCCACTAATGGATAGTGGAAGGTAGTTAGTTTCCGTTGCAATAAACGTGGAGCAAGTGCAGCGGAAATCAGGCCATGATCTCCATTACTCTACTCACGCTAATCAAGGAGAACATGGAGCATTATAATTCCAGAAGAAGAAGCTTAATAGCAGCAGCTATATAAGAGGAAGATTATTAGAAGAAAAAAAACCAACTTTCTTGAGCGAAAAATTGAGAATTACTTAGAAAGTTTTCTTGTAATTTCCTCTTATATTCTACATACTTATTATTGTAATATTCATATTGTTTGGGTGAGAGAAAAATTAAAGAATATACTTGTAATCAAGAGAGAAAAGACAAGACTTCGAGTGAATTCAAAGTGAGTGTCATCAGTTCAGGGGGAACCGAGTGACTGGCAACAAGTTCCTAAAGGAACAAAGAAGGTCCGTTAGTAGGTTGTAAAAAGATCGAGTCTTTTGGCCTATTATAGTAAAGAGAGTTTGAGTCAAAAATCCCTCGTGGTCAATGTTTTTCTTCCTATTGGGCCTAGGAAGTTTTCCTTGTAAAAATCTCGTGTGTTTGTCTCTTTTGATTTTAAGTTTATTTTAATTCCGCAATACAATTCAAAAATTTCTCTCAACTACAATTCACCCCCATCTTGTAGTTGGTCTAGTATTCATACTAGAATAACAATTGGTATTAGAGCCTAGTACCTTCAGAATCAGCTAACACTGAGGAAATTGTACCTGGAACAATGAATACTACGGGAGAAAAACTTGATGAAGGGTATTCAACTCAACGCCCACCTATGTTCAATGGCAACATTATCCATACAGGAAGAATCGTATGGAAATATTTATCAAAGCAGAGAATTACCAAGTATGGAAGGTAATTGAAATTGGTGACTTTGAAGTCACAAAGAAGAACGAGAAAGGGGAGCTGATTCCAAAACCCCTTGATGAGTTTGACAAAGAAGACTTCGACAAAATGGAAATGAACAACATGGCCAAAAAGCTGCTCCATTGTGGTCTTGGTCCCCATGAGCACAATCGAGTCATGGGATGCAAGACTACTAAGCAAATGTGGGAACTCCTTCAAATTACTCATGAAGGAAAAAGCGAAGTGAAACGATAAAAAATTGATATGCTTATGCATAAGTACGAATTGTTTCATATGAAACAAAAGGAGCCTATTCAAGACAAGCTCACACGCTTCTCAAACATCATGAGCGAACTTGAATCTTTGGGAAAGATAATCTCTCTAGAGGAACAGGTTCATAAGGTACTAAGGAGTCTACAACAAGATGAGAAATAGATGGATAGACAACGACATTGTTGGAAACCAAGGATTTCACAACGTTCAATATTAAATAACTTGCTGGTTCCTTGATGACCCATGAGTTACATCTAGAAACTCAAGAAACTGAATCATCGAAGCCTAAGGCTCTGGCTCTCAAGTCAGAGGAACAAGAAGATTCATTAACTGATGATGAAGAAGTTGCAATGATTGTAAGAAGATTTAAAAAATTCTTCAACAAGAACTACAAAGGAAAGGTCACAAAGAAACCAACAAAGCTAAGTTGCCATAAGTGTGGAGGCCTTGACCATTTCATTAAGGAGTGTCCTCAATGGGATAACGAGAAAGCAAAAGGGAAGTACAAAGAGAAGGGCAAGTAACAACAAAAATCTTTCTCGAGAAATGATCTGAAGAGAGCAATGGTTGCAGCATGGGGAGAGTCGACTCGAGAGGAGGAGCAGGAACATGCTGAGGAAGAAACTGCCCATCTATGTCTCATGGCGAATATCGAGGACAAAGTGGAATCATCAAACCCCAAGGTAAGTTTTAATGCCATTGAAGAGGAACTTACATAACTTAATAAACGCCAATTACTAAAACTTTTATTAGAAACCTTAGATGACTACAAGGAAGTTTGTGCAAAAAGAGATCAAGTAACTAATGCCTTGAGAGTCAATAAGAACCATTCAAATTGGCTTAACACATTAAGTGTGATACTGAAAAAAGATTCTTTAAACTTTTTGACAAGAGTAGAGTTCATTAAGAAGCATTTGAAAAAGTAAAAAACGAGAATTATCTTTTGAATTTGGAATTGGCAGAATTGAAACTGTGTGTTCCTGAAGGAATAGTCTCTTCAACTAATACCAGAATTAATGCTGATAATTTGAAAAATGATAATGAAAATATTTTACAAAAAAACCTGGTATTAAGGAAGAAACTGGAACCCTCAAAGAACAAGCTTCCTGATCCAGTCATATGGATACAAAAGTATCAAAACAAAGGAAGAGATGGTCTCGATTTCAATCACAAGAAGAAGAACAAAAAGAAAAAATATGTTGATCTGCCAAGTAGTAAAATATGTTCTTCTTTGTGGGAACAAGTGGGCACATTGTGTCGGATTGTTCCACCGTAGAAGAACGTATTGAGAGGAACACGTACCTAGTGAAACAGGTTTGGAAAATTAAGAAAGACTCAAGTCCAACAAAGGAACCCAAGCTAGACTGAGTTCCTACCACTAACTAGTTTTCTATGGTACAAGCTCTGGTACCTCGATAGTGGTTGTTCTAAGCACATGACAGGAGATAGATCCAAATTTCTCTCACTCTCAGTCTACAATGGAGGAACTGTGACCTTTGGAGACAATCTTACAGCTAATATAGTAGCAGTTGGTAAGATTGGTAAATCTCACTCACATTCCATATATAATGTATTTTTGGTCGAGGGTTTAAAACATAGTTGTAGACACATAATCGTGTCTCCCCATATTGCACCCTATGATGACCAATACCTTGCTCCAATTGGTCCGGATCGAGTCTAAAATAAAATGTTTAAGCCCAAATTCATTTTCTAACTCATTTTATTAATCCATTTCTAAAAACCTTTTTTATAACTAGTTTTACTAAGCTCACTTGCTAAAATGTTTTTAATAACCTTTTAAAGGCCCATGTTCCGAAAACCTTTCAAAAAATCATTTTTTGAAAGCCCAATTTTATAAAACCCCATTTCTAGCCCAATTTAATTAATAGAATTAATTAATTATATTGATTAGTTTTATTAATAAAAATATCTTTTTATAAAAATAATCTTTTCCCAAAGTGTTTTTAAATATCTTTTATCTAACTATTTTCTTAAATCTTTTTCAATAAAAAATAATCTTTTTCAAAAGTGGTTTTAAATATCTCTTACTAACTCTTTTTCAAAAATCTTTATCTAACTATTTTATAAAAATCTTTTAAGAAACCCAATTATTTTCGGAAACCTATTGCAATTTAACTACCTAAACCTACCTTCACTATATAATACTCATGAACCGCCTAACTCATGGGACTAACTAATTTACACACAAACAATACACAATAATCGTCTCCACCCTTCATAGCTCTCATTCGATCCATCCTTCACCTAATCATTATCTCACAATTCATCATCACTAATTCACCCTTTATCCCTCGGCACTCCATATAAACCCTCCCTAATTCTCCCCCACATAAATCTACTACTGTTGCATCCTAAAATCCATCCAACAGCAAATACCCATCGCCACCTCACCATAACTACATCACCTACATCAATCATCCTTAATCATCATATACCGCATCATCATATACCGCATCATCGTCAGCACAAAATACCAAATCTTACAAAAGTCAACGCCTAATACACTTGATACAAAAACATCTTGCGCGGTTGCGCCTAATACATATTGCGTAACAAAAGACACAACTTTTTAAAGACTTGTTCAATATTCAATTTTCTAAGATCCGTGCAAATCAACGACTCCGGACGGTGGTATAATTTTTGAGGGTCAATTAAATTAACTAACTTTATTTGCTTTCTTTATTTATTTTTATTATTTTCTTGAAGTTACTAACATTCTATTAATGATGTAGATTGTTACTCGTCCCTGCGCGGTAAGTATTGTATATATTATACTAACTCCCTGCAATATTTTATTTTCTTATTTTTATTTCTTTTTATTAACATATTATTTTTCATGCCTGATTGCGATATTTATCACCTTGTATTTATTGTTAATCAAGACCTAAATAAATGTTCTAACTAATTTAGATAACATGGACAACCTGCTAGGAACCCATTAATATTGATTGTCTAATAAATTACCACTAAAAATTAGTCTTTTTGTGTGTTTCCTGAACCAATCTAGATTAATTATTTTAAGGGTGCTTTAAAATATTATATGATTATTCTTTTGCATAAAATCTGTTGTGAATCCGTATTTAGTAGAGGCCAGCAATGGGAAATATAGTTCCTGACTATATTGTACCCTCACCCCCGAACTCAATCTTTGGTTCATTTTGACCATCTATGGAGTCAAGACGGGGAAATCTACATTGGATTAGTCCCTAAGATGTCCCTTCCGTTTCAATATCCAATTAGGTTTATGATTCTTCCTTTAAAGAATTGTTGGCGACTTCAAAACATATTTTTAATAAAACCTTAACAATGGGGTAGTCAAATAAACGCGCTCAAGCCGCGTGTAGGCATTAAAGGAATTGAAAAATCCACGCCTACAATTTGGCGACTCCACTAGGGAGGATTTTAAAAAATTAATTTTTTAAATGAGTGGGTGAAACTTGAAAAATACGATTCATTCTTATTTTTATGCCTTAGAATAATATACAGTTTTGCATATGCATGGCTATTGTTCAGCCACCATAAGGACAATCTACCTTGCCTCATTAGCACATGTTCTATGTGTAAGGTAACCCCCGGGGGGTTTGCGCTTTGTCCTTCCAAAAAGCTTCCTGAGCGATAGTGTTGGATCTTGGTCATAAGCAAACCTACCCAACCATGACATTGTTCTCTTGTTCCTGACTTGAGACTGGAGTGCGTCTTACACGTGGCTACCTCTTTAAGCAGGGGTACGAAGCGTGGGATCAATCTCTTAGTCATGAACCCTATTTAGCCTTAACCTAAGCCTGACCAATAGTTGAATGTAGAATTGAACTTTAGGTTGGAACTGTTGCATCCATGTTATATGACATTTGCTTGTGATTGCAATTCTTGCCTGTGATTATCCTGTCAAATTGTCATTATTATGCGTCGTTCCTGAAATCGCGTCTAAAATAGATCGTCATTTTCGTCCAAACTCTAGTCAAATTACCAATACGCATGCCGCAGAGCAGTGCGCCAAATGCATTAATTTGCGCCTGGCGCACTGTTCCTGCGCGAGACGCATAGCCTGCGTGCCGCGCGCATCAATTTCCTGGCACACAGTTTATTCGTCCCATGCTTATTGATCCTTTGACCATTGTTCCAAGTCAATAAAAAAAGAAGATTTTCAATCTCTAATCTCCTATCTTTTTTATATAAAAAAAAAAAAAAAAAAAAAAAAACTGATCTCCCATCTTTTTTTTGAAAATTCATCCTCATCTTTTCTTCAAAAATCATTCTCCTATCTTATTCAAAATTTCATCCCATCTTCGATCTCCTATCTACTTCAAAAATTCTATCTCCACCTTTTTTTTTCCCCTATCTCATATTTTTTTCAAAAATTCATTCTTTCTATGTATATTATCCATCATTTGTGTACGCCATCTAGGATTCCTTTTAGTGTCCATCTTGTTGTAAAAGTCTCATCCATGTAGGAATTCTAACTCCATTAGAAGCTCATCTGACCCAAATGTCTAGATTCATCCAGTTTCATTCCATTTAGAGTTCTTCACCTCATCTAACTCCATCCATGATAGCATTCTTAACCCTGTCTAGGTTCACCCATCTAAGAAGTCTAATGGCATCTTAGAAGTCTGTAATCCATAGAAATTCATGCATAATAGGAGTCTAAAACTATTAGAATTATGTCCATCTTAGGAGTCTAAATTCATTAGAACTCTGTCCATCTTAGGAGTCTAAATCCATTAGAATTCCATCCATTTTAGGAGTTTAGGTCCACTATAGTTTCATTCACTTTAGGAGTCTAAGTCCACTAGAGTTTCATGCACATTACGAGTCTAAGTCCACTAGAGTTTCATGCACATTAGGAGTCTAGCATCCTTGAAAGTCTGTCAAATGTAAAATTCTAAAGTCAACAGAAGTTTGTCAAGTCTAGGATTTCGTATCCATTAGGACTGCATTCATACTAGAATCCTTTTGCATTGCATAGTCCATCATTCATACACTTCATGCATAACTAGATTAGGCATTTAGGAGTCTCATTGCATCCATACTCTCCATTTTATTTCATGCATCTCGCATTTAGTAGTCCCGAACTACAAGCGATCTGATTCCCTCTTTGGGATATGTAGGCAAGCTTTATAGGTTCGAACGCATAGATTGAATCATGCATACATACATTAGGTCTAGGTGCATTCAAAAGAGTCATGCATACATGCGTTAGGTACAGGTGCATCCACAAAAAAAATCATTCATTTAGGATATTCAGATTTGTTCCTAGAAGCTCCACTTTTAAACAAACATATGTTATGTCACTTCATTTCTCTCTCTCCATCATCATTCTATCTCTAAATCTCCTTTGATGATCTATGTAGAAATCAAGCGACATTGAAATGGGCAGTCCATCTACTAACGAGCAACAACTTGCTGAAATGGCTAGAGTTGTAGCCAAGCTGTCCAGCATGATGGAAGAAATAGCTATAAGGCTTAAGAAGATCGAGTCTGGTGAATCTCCTGGATTCAACAATACATTGGAGAGTGTTTTTCATAGGGTAACCAATGCAGAATCCTATTTTGAGCCCATTGATAACACTAAACTGAAAGGGAAACTTCTTGAAGAGTTCTCTACAACCGACATCCCTAAATTCAAACCAACTGAGAATCCAAATTATCATTTAAGGAACTTTCGCGCCACCATGATCATCAAATCGGTTGACCCTGAACTCTACCCAATGGTATTCCCGATGTCGTTGGACCCAATCTGCCAAATCTGGTACTATTTACTGGATCCCAAGCATATTGAAACTTGGAGCGATATTACCAGGGAGTTCATGAAACAATATGAACATAATGCTGTAATCCAAACCTCACTAAGGGAATTGGAAGTACTGAAACAGGAAAATAGTGAAGGCTTTACTACCTACCTCAAAAGGTGGAGAGAGAAGTTCTCTCACATGGTCTCCAAGCCTCCTGAAAAAGACCTAATTCGTATCTTCATCGCCAACTTGTTGCCTGAATACAAAAACCATCTCAAGTATTTAGGTATCACAAGTTTTACAAAGCTGTATGATATAGGCGTGCAAATTGAGGGCGATTTACTGAAAAACGCCGACAACAATAAGAACAATACCATTAATGTCATAGAGGCTCCTACCAGGCCTCGAATAAAACGCAAGAGAGAATATAGCTCACAGGGTATAAGTTATGGAACAACTTTTGACCGCCTTCGCGCAACAGGCGCAATTTCCCCTCTTGGGCCTACTCCCAGATCCAGACGAAGATAAAAAAAGGGCCAAATTGGGACAAAGATGCTTATTGCCAGTACCATAGAGGCCATGGGCATAAGATTGACAATTGCTACCCATTGCAAGGCCTTATTCAGGACATGATCGATGATGGGAGGATTCCAATCTCTCCTACTACGAAAATGCCACAGATTTAAGATCACTTGTCTCGTGACGTAGGAGTCTAGACTTGAAATTCCATTTTCTGTTTCATTTCTCTTACTCGCCCAGTCTAATATAGGATTTCCCTTTCATTGAATGTACTCATAATTTTCAATCAATAAATGAGTATTTATTTTTCTCTAACCTTGCACTAATGAGCATCAATGGAAATCACGATTGTCGCCTTAAAAGAAATAAATTTCTAATTCTCTCATGACTATTCTAATAAAGGCAATGAACAACTGGCATATGAGGCATTTCCCCCTTCACTACAACCATTCCTCCATACATAACACCCCTCTCCCTTTAACCTACCTCATAGAAAGTACATTTGACGTCAATTTTCAATGTAAAGGGCAAGCAAAAAAAAAAAAAAGTCAAAAGAGCAACATCAGAAAAATCAAAGCAAAAAAAAAATGAAACAAAAGTACAAAATATAAATAAGATAAAAGAGAAGTGTTGCAAATAAGTCCATCAATAACTTTGTCAAAGGTATTTCCTTCAAAACCTTAAACCTGCGATTCTAAACCTCCAACTTCAAATCTTCTGTGATAAACCTTCTTAACAACCAGGCACATTGCATTCCAATAAGCCATAAAAGACAAACCAAAGCCCGCTAGGTCGAAAACCCATAAGGGCGACTTAGGCAAAAGTCAGGGCACCTTTTTATTCATTAGTGGTGAGACGCGGTCGTACGCGCTACCAAAGATAAAAGTTTATTTTCCTTCTTTCCAATACAAATGAATGTAAGTGGCAAGTAGGGTCGTATCCACAGAGACTTGGGGACTAACTCGTGCTTATAATAGATCAAATGGGGGTTTTGTGATTAAAGAATTGAATAACTAAATACGAAGAACTAAAGAACAATCAAGAAGTAATGTAATCAAGAAGAGAAAAATCTTGAGTTCGGTTAATGGCCACTTCTATTCATACTATTGATCATTGGTTTCTCAAATGTGTAACTTTACTCTTAATTACTCAAAGCTGGAAATCAAATTCCTTTCCCTCAAAAGTACCGTTAAACAATCACAATCAGATGATCATAAAACTTGAACTAAAGAGTAATCTAATCTAATCAGAGATTAAATTCAAATCAATAGAACGTCAACGAACAAGGAAACAATGAGCCAAATAACAAATTGCTAGCACAACATATTCAAATTAGAAATTGTGATTTCCCTAGTGATTAATCAAGAATAATCAGATTCATTAATCAAACCCTAGATTGCTACTCATGAAATAAGAACAGATGATTCGGCATCAACTCTAAATCCTAGCAAAAGATAAATCGGACGTATAAACTAGTAGTACTCCTAGCAATACATACAATAATCATAGATCAAGAACAAGGAATCACAATTATAATTAAGAATAAGTCAACAAAGAGAAACCTCACAATAATAGACCGAAGGTTGATTAACCATTCTCAAGACTAGATTTAGGCTACGATCGACATAGCATCCATCAAAGAAATCTTCAAACTAATGATTCGAAAACTCAAAAAGGGAAAATAGGGATTAGGGTTCTTCCTCTCTATTCTCTCTAATTAGGTCTAGGATTACATAACATCCAAACAAAACAACGTTTTTCTTTTAATAAAAACCTCCGGGAAAGCTAAAAACTGCCGAAGAGTCATAGCCGCGTCGAAGTGCGCGAATCGGGCAGCTATGGCGCGCAACTCGGGCCTTCGCTGCTGCCAAACTTCAGCCTTCGCTCGAAGTGCGCGACTCGGGCTTCTATAGCGCGTGGCTCGTGCCTTTGCTACTGCCAAGCACTTGCTTCCGCTCGAAGTGCGCGAGTCGTGCGTGTGTGGTGCGCGAATCGGGCATCCAATGCTGCGCATGGTACTCTACTGCTTGATATGCGCGGTCGTGCGTGTGTGGTGCGCAGCTCGGGCACTCGCTACTGCCCCGGATCCAACCTTCTCCACAAACGCCCGAGGTGGGCTCTTCAACGCCCATGGTGGGCAAATAATGCTGTAGAGCCACAAAGAGGATGAACTTGGATGCCTCCACCATATAACTCTAGACTCCAATGAACTTTGTGATCTTTTTATGTTGAATAGATCGCAAACACGGGATGGAAATCCACCTGTAAATGATCATAAACACATATAACCACAAAATATCCTTAAATCTCATCTACTATTGCAACTTTATCATAACTCCCTCTTCTCCACACTAAGGTTTAGATGAGTCAAACTCTCCTTCTTTAACCTTAAACCTTAGTAAAATGGACTTCTCAACACTCTATAATCGCACATAATTTGGTCACATCAAATACCCCCACACTTGAACTTTGCTCGACCTCGACTAAACTCAAAATAAAGGTCAATGAGGCACCCCTTCCAAGCCATTGCTCACCTTTCACTACTCCCCTTATCTCTCCATCCTAGTGTATGATAAAAGTTTGCTATTTCCCCCGATTCGCTCAAAGCCAAGTCTAAGGGTAAGAGTCACCCCCACACTTGAGCTAAAAGCTCTCCTGATATAATGTAAATAGCATTCTCATACTATACTCAACACCAAGATAATAAAAATGTATGACTTTGAACCTCGAAAGATCTCAAAGGATTCAAAGCCATTCCAATCTGCACAACACCATAACCATCCTCATGTTATGAAATGACAAAAGCAAATTCGAATCCTGACAAATCTCAAAGGACTCGAACTTGGACCATCTAAACACAATCACAACAACCAAACTCCTTATTCCTCCAATGATGAGTGAACTCTAACCTACTCGCCTCTAACTCCGAACACCAAGATGAAAAACCTACCCGAGGCACTCCTTATATCACCAACCATCCTTATGACACCAACTCCGGCAAATGATTTCAAATTTTCTCTTTTTTATCTCTCATTTTGCCTAGGAGCGCTTTCGGGTTTTCATCCTAGCTTTACACATTTTTTTTCATTTATGAACTCACCATCTCACCCGCTTCAATTAGCCACTTTTTTGCATAGATTGCCCTTTCGGGTTTTCAACCTATCCGACCCCCATTTTTGCCTGAGTCGCCCGCCCTTGCGGGTTTTCAACTCAGCGGGTTTCATTTCATCAATTTTTTTCTTTTTTTTTTTTTTTTTTTGTTTTTTTGTTTTTTTTAATCAAGAATAAAACGAGTAAGCATCAAATAAAACAATTAATGAGAAATTCCTCCCCCCTACTTAATCAAGACATTGTCCTCAATGTGAGAGCAAGTACAAGAAAAACACAAGGAACGAATAGGGGAACACTTCAAAAACCGACTCTCACAAAAATTCTCACTCTCTCAACTATACCAATCAAAAACAATTCACACCCCAATCAACATGAGAAAACACATTGACGACAAACACACACACCATTTCATAACCCGACTCCCCATCACACCCAAGGGAATGACTCATCCAAAATTAAATTCATTGGGCGAATATAATTTCGGAATTTGCACCTTATAGTAGAACCAAATCCAGTACGCAAATGTGCATCATTGCTCAGAAGCATTGCTCATGCAACTCCTTCATCAATCTTGGCCCTCCAATTTCACCAACGTCTCTCAAATGGACACCTCTCAAAGGTCTCTTGATGTATTTTGGCTTAAGTTGGATTATGATTGACTAAGAGTGTTGTGAATTGTAGCTCGGGAAACAAGAGGGGTAATGGTGGGTGAAGGATAATTTGTTGTGGTGGAGTATAAAAATGGTGAGGTTTAAGAGTAAGAATGAAAAGGAAAGGAAAAAAAAAAAAAAAAGAAGAAAAGAAAAAGGGGCTCGGGTTGCCTCCCGAGTAGCGCTAAGTTTAAAGTCGTTAGCTCGACCTTATACCTCCCACAATCAGTCCGGGGATGGTTCAACGCCTTGTGCCAACACTTGTACCTGTAATTCTGATGAGACAACTTCCTGCACAGCTAGCGTTAGTGATAACTGTGTAAAACTATGCAGTAAATCAGGTGGTGTCTCATGTTTTTGCAATCTAACTACCTCCAATGACTCATGTCCCTCACTGGTATCATATGTATCACACTATATGGACTGAATAGTACCCACAAAGCATGAGGGATGTTCAGTCGCTAGGGATTACTAGACTCATGAATACCAAATGCTTCTATATGTCCCCCAAACTCCACAGTTAATGACCCAACACCAACATCAATTTTTGTACTAGATATTTTTAAAAATGGCCTCCCTAAAAGAACAGGAGAAACATGACTATCAGACTCCATGTCCAGTACATAAAAGTCAGTAGGAAACTGAAGTTTACCAACATCAACTAACACATCCTCTACTTTACCCTTGGGATAAGAGTTGGATCCGTCAGCTAATTGCACTATGACATTCGTTGCATGCAAAGGGCCAAGCGCTAAAGACTTATATAGTGAAAATGGAATCACATTAATTGAAGCACCTAAGTCTAACATAGCTTTAGGAATACCAATGTCATTAATAGTGCAAGGGATGGTAAACATGCCTGGGTCATCATATTTGGGAGGAAGTGTATTATGAGAAATAGCAGAAACATGCTCACTAGTTTTCTCTATGTTGGGTAAAACAGGAGAACTTACCTCACATTCGCACACGGCCTCGTATATACCTTTGTTGCTTTCATACCTTCTATCGTCCCGCAAAGTTTCTGGAAAAGGTGGGGGAGGCCTATGCTTTGGAAGTAATGTAACTTCCTTGTTTCTTGTAACCATTGTTTCTCCCTGTGTCAGCTGTGTATCACCCCTTATCATGACAGCGCTCACATTCTTCTTTGGGTTTACTTCTGTTTGGGATGGTAATTTCCCAAACTCACGAGCCTCTAGCCTGTTCACTGCACTCGAAACCTGGCTCATCTGTGTTTCCAAATTCTTTATACTAGAGCAGGTTTCTTCTTGGAACTGTACCTTATTCCTTTGCATGTTGCTCACATTCTTGGTTAAGGCATTGAGCATATCTTCAGTAGACATTGTAGAGCTTTGCCTCATACCCGAATTCTGACCCTGATGTTGACCCTGAACTGGAGCTTGAGGTCTCATGAACTGTTGTTGTGGTTGATGATACTGTGTGGGTTTTTGGTCACCTTGAGTATTACCATACCTCAACCATGGATTATCTCTCCAACCAGGATTGTACTTGTTGGAATAAGGGTCATACCTCCTTTGATTCCCTGAGCCTTGAAAACCAAGAGCTTTGACTTCCTCACTTGATCCTTCTTGAAGTTGTGGGCAATAATCAGTAGGGTGATCTGAAGCACATATCCCACACGCCTTAACTTGTTGTGTGTGTCCCTTAACAATGAGCTCTCTTACTAGTGAGGTAAGAGCTTGAACCTGTTCTTCAAGTTTGGGATTTTGCACATTTGAGCTACTCACATTCACCTTCTTGTGGGTGAATCGCCTACTAAAGTGCCTGGAGCCTTCATAAAGCTCCTTTATCAAAGCTCTAGCGTTTGCTAGAGTCTTATTTATGATCGATCCACCACTAGCTGCATTAATCATCCGCACATCATCATCAGAAAGCCCATTGTAGAAGTATAAGATCAAATCTTCCTCACTATATCCATGATAAGGACAGCTTGCACATAACCTCTTAAAACGCTCCCAATATTCATACAAAGGTTCATCATATCGCTGCTCTATGTTGCTGATCTCTTTCTTGAGTGTGGATGACTTTGAAGCGGGAAAATATTTGCTTCTTCATTTCAGACCAACTGGAGATACACCCGGTGGAAGATAATAAAGTCAATCTTTGGCCATATCCTTGAGAGAAAAAGGAAACGCCCTCATCTTAACCTGCTCTTTAGTGGCATTACTCGGTTTCATGCTTGAGCACACAACATGGAACTCAGATAGGAACTTGTTAGGGTCTTCACCACTGAGCCCATGAAAAGATGGTAACAGATGAATGAGCCCTGACTTGAGCTCGAAGGTGGTACCTTCCTCCGGTGTTGGGAAAGTGATACATAGTGGTTGCTGATCGAGATTAGGAGCGGTGAGCTCCCTCAAAGTACGAGTCTCCACCCTAGGTGGCATTTCTTCTTCCAAATTCAAAGCAAATGAAAGTTCTTGAAAATTTCTTCTTAATTCCCTTCGCAACCTGAAAAGATTCAATTCTAACTCGGGATCGTACTGCACACAATCTTGGTTAGTAGCACGGGTGTCAACCATATACTAATCAAAAAGTGAAATTTCAAAACACAATCTACAATAAACACGTTTTAGTAATTGCCAAGTCCCCGGCAACGGCGCCAAAATTTGGTGAGACGCGGTCGTACGCGCTACCAAAGATAAAAGTTTATTTTCCTTCTTTCCAATACAAATGAATGCAAGTGGCAAGTAGGGTCGTATCCACAGAGACTTGGGGACTAACTAGTGCTTATAATATATCAAATGGGGGTTTTGTGATTAAAGAATTGAATAACTAAATACGAAGAACTAAAGAACAATCAAGAAGAGAAGAATCTTGAGTTCGGTTAATGGCCACTTCGATTCATACTATTAATCATTGGTTTCTCAAGTGTGTAACTTTACTCTTAATTACTCAAAGCTGGAAATCAAATTCCTTTCCCTCAAAAGTACCGTTAAACAATCACAATCAGATGATCATAAAACTTGAACTAAAGATTAATCGAATCTAATCAGAGATTAAATTCAAATCAATAGAACGTCAACGAACAAGGAAACAATGAGCCAATTAACAAATTGCTAGCACAACATATTCAAATTAGAAATTGTGATTTCCCTAGTGATTAATCAAGAATAATCAGATTCATTAATCAAACCCTAGATTGCTACTCATGAAATAAGAACGGATGATTCGGCATCAATTCTAAATCCTAGCAAAAGATAAATCGGACGTATAAACTAGTAGTACTCCTAGCAATACATACAATAATCATAGATCAAGAACAAGGAATCACATTTATAATTAAGAATAAGTCAACAAAGAGAAACCTCACAATTATAGACCGAAGGTTGATTAACCGTTCTCAAGACTAGATTTAGGCTACGATCGACATAACATCCATCAAAGAAATCTTCAAACTAATGATTCGAAAACTCAAAAAGGGAAAATAGGGATTAGGGTTCTTCCTCTCTATTTTTTCTAATTAGGTCTAGGATTACATAACATCCAAACAAAACAACGTTTTTCTTTTAATAAAAACCTCAGGGAAAGCTGAAAATTGCCGAAGAGTCATAGCTGGGTCGAAGTGCGCGAGTCGGGCAGCTATGGCGCGCAGCTCGGGCCTTCGCTGCTGCCAAACTTCAGCCTTCGCTCGAAGTGCGTGACTCGGGCTTCTATAGCGTGCCGCTCGTGCCTTTGCTACTGCCAAGCACCTGCTTCCACTGGAAGTGCGCGAGTCGTGCGTGTGTGGTGCGCGAATCGGGCATCCTAATGCTGCGCATGATACTCTACTGCTCGATATGCGCGGTCGTGCGTGTGTGGTGCGCAGCTCGGGCACTCGCTACTGCCCAGGATCCGACCTTCTCCACAAACGCCCGAGGTGGGCTCTTCAACGCCCATGGTGGGCAAACAATGCTGTAGAGCCACAAAGAGGATGAACTTGGATGCCTCCACCATATAACTCTAGACTCCAATGAACTTTGTGATCTTTTTATGTTGAATGGATCGCAAATACGGGATGAAAATCCACCTGTAAATGATCATAAACACATATAACCACAAAGTATCCTTAAATCTCCTCTACTATTGCAACTTCATCATAACTCCCTCTTCTCTACACTAAGGTTTAGATAAGTCAAACTCTCCTTCTTAAACCTTAAACCTTAGTAAAATGGACTTCTCAGCACTCTATAATCGCACATAATTTGGTCACATCAATTAGCCTGAACTACGAATGGTCTGATTCTGCTAAAGATACGTAGGAAACCTCACCTTGAGGTCCGACCGCTTTAAACCAAACCAAACCTACATCATTATCCACCCTTGCTAAAGACCTCTCCCAAATCAATGCCTAATTCATTGCAAATGGCTCTAAATCAAAATGCTCGGCCACCAATTAAAATGTTAAGAGCTACGACTGGCCTGATTCCATCATGGATACGTAGGCAACCTCTTTTGAGGCCCGGCCATTTTAATTCAAAACATATATTTTCAAGGCTCGCCTAGGCCCATGAGAAAAGTGCAATCTCCCACATCATAAATTTTCAATGCTCATCCCCTACCCTTAGAACTAGACTGGGATTTGAACCTGCATCTTAAGCCTACCTTATTGCGTGAGTCAAGTCATTATGACTCCGCCTTCTTCTAATTCTTATCCCTTCCTTTTTCTAAGCCACATTATCGCTTCCAAGCCAACCTTAGCATAACCTTTCAACACTCAGCGCTATGACCGCGCCTTATCTTTTGAGTGTTCTTTTCTTTGGCCTTTCTTGTCTTCTCACCTTAGGAACCCTATATGGAATCTTCCGTCGAAACTTCCGCTAAGTGTGAGGAGATATCTTCAAACAATCAAGCTGAGTACTTCATAAACTCCATCTTACTTGGGGGGCTTCATCACGGTTCCACACAAAAAATCATAGGCTCCGAGTATAGGCCTATAAGAACTTCATTACAAGTCCATACATGAAATCTTAGGTTTTAAAACCCACACTAATACAAGATTGAACCAATTGTATGGGCTCACTTAGGCCTTGACATACGAAACTCGAAGCGCAAACAATTCAAGCATTACGAGGACTACAATGTATTCAAATCCAACAAATCACCCTTCATAGGCTCCATGTGTACCTTGACAAGGACTTCATTACGAGTCCATACAAAATATTGTGGGCTCTAGACCCATACGAGATTATAACTGTTTTATGGGCTCACATAGACCCGTAACAACTACAACGCATTTCGAATCAAACATAACTTACATGGATCATCCTTGGCGCTTTCCATTTCTCCTCTTTCAAAAAACAGTTCTCTAAAATGAAAATTTGAGCTTCTAATGGAACGATCAAATCATCTGCATTAGTGTCATAACTCTGCATTAGTGTCATATCTCTACATTTGCGTTACATATCTGTATCCTCCAAACATTGTGTCAAAACATTGCATCCTTCGTCCTTAGCCATAGGATTTTAGCGTCAATCATCGAGTCACACATACACACACATGTATGCACACACGATAGCACCTTTCAGTCTAGAGTACTAGAGGTCACTCTTTATAGGTCAAGTCTTTTCCTATCCATACACTAGCACCCACATCACGGGACACATGCATGTCCCCTAGTTGTTTATCCGTATATCTGTGTGTTATTTGTATTCGCAGGTACCCAACATTAAACGGCTCTATATGAGCTATATTCCCCAAAGGTCTGCGGACCCCTACAAATTAACAACAGAAGACAAGTGCTATATACATGGTGCGTCCAGCGCACAGACACATTGTGTCACATACAACAATCTGCGTCCAGCGCAGCATACCACGCCAAGCGCAGGCCTGTGCGTCTAGCGCACAGTCCTGTACAGTAAGCTTGGGGGCTTCTTACCCATGAGGAGCTCACACACCTAATTCCCAAATGCATTCAAATGTTCGAACTTTCAAAAGTTAGCAAAAACGCAACATTGCTACTCTATGAATCAACTACAGCAACAACCTTGGAGCGGGACAATAGCTCATTACAATCGCCTTGGAGCAGGACAAAAGCTCATTACAATCGCCTTGGAGTGGGACAATAGCTCATTACAATCGCCTTGGAGTGGGACAATAGCTCATTACAATAGCCTTGGAGCGGGACAATAGCTCATTACAATCGCCTTGGAGCGGGACAAAAGCTCTACACATAGCCCTGGAGCAGGACAAAAGCTCATTACAATCGCCTTGGAGCGGGACAAAAGCTCTACACCATGCAGCCTTGGAGCGGGACAATAGCTCAGTACAATCGCCTTGGAGTGGGACAATAGCTCATGATTCTTTTTCCCATATATCATTTAATTTCTGCAAATTTACAATTATTTTGCGAATATGTTTCACCCTTGTATGTTCCTGAAGCTTTTGCTTGTTTTGCAGGTACCGGCACAAAAGAGTGATTTTGGATTGCAGAGCATCTAGAATCATTCTCCGTCCCGACACATATACTTTGACTTTCTGTTTTACAAACCTCAGTCAAAGTCGGGGCTTCTGCACACATATAATCGTGTCTCCCCATTTAGCACCCTATGATGACCAATACCCTGCTCCAATTGGTCCGGATCGAGGAAAGAATAAAGAACGAGTCTAAAATAAAATGTTTAAGCCCAAATCCATTTTGTAACTCATTTTATTAATCCATTTCCGAAAACATTTTTTATAACTAGTTTTACTAAGTTCACTTGCTAAAACGTTTTTAATAACCTTTTAAAGGCCCATGTTTCGAAAACCTTTCAAAAAATCATTTTTATGAAAGCCCAATTTTATAAAACCCCATTTCTAGCCCAATTTTATTAATAGAATTAATTAATTATATTGATTAGTTTTATTAATAAAAGTATCTTTTTATAAAAATAATCTTTTCCCAAAGTGGTTTTAAATATCTTTTATCTAACTATTTTCTAAAATATTTTTCAATAAAAATAATCTTTTTCCAAAGTGATTTTAAATATCTCTTACTAACTCTTTTCCAAAAATCGTTATCTAACTATTTTATAAAAATCTTTTAAGAAACCCAATTGTTTTCGGAAACCTATTGCAACTTAACTACCTAAACCTACCTTCACTATATAATACTAATGAACCGCCTCACTAATTCTCCCCCACATAAATCTACTACTGTTGCATCCTAAAATCCATCCAACAGCAAATACCCATCGCCACCTCACCATAACTACATCACCTACATCAATCATCCTTAATCATTATTCATCATCATATACCGCATCATCATCAGCACAAAATACCAAATCTTACAAAAGTCAACGCCTAATACACTTGATACAAAAACATCTTGCGCCTTAATACATATTGTGTAACAAAAGACACAACTTTTTAAAGACTTGTTCAATATTCAATTTTCTAAGATCCGTGCAAATCAACGACCCTGGACGGTGGTATAATTTATGAGGGTCAATTAAATTAACTAACTTTATTTGCTTTCTTTATTTATTATTATTATTTTCTTGAAGTTACTAACATTCTATTAATGATGTAGATTGTTACTCGTCCCTGCGCTGTAAGTATTGTATATATTATACTAACTCCCTGCAATATTATATTTTCTTATTTTTATTTCTTTTTATTAACATATTATATTTCATGCCTGATTGCGATATTTATCACCTTGTATTTATTGTTAATCAAGACCTAAATAAATGTTCTAACTAATTCAGATAACATGGACAACCTGCTAGGAACCCATTAATATTGATTGTCTAATAAATTACCATTAAAAATTAGTCTTTTGTGTGTTTCCTGAACCAATCTAGATTAATTATTTTTAGGGTGCTTTAAAATATTATATGATTATTCTTTTGCATAAAATCTGTTGTGAATCGGTAGTTAGTAGAGGCCAGCAGTGGGCAATATAGTTCCTGACTATATTGTACCCTCACCTCCGAACTCTATCTTTGGTTCATTTTGACCATCTATGGAGTCAAGACGGGGAAATCTACGTTGGATTAGTCCCTAAGATGTCTCTTCCATTTCAATATCCAATTAGGTTTATGATTCTTCCTTTAAAGAATTGTTGGCGACTTCAAAACATATTTTTAATAAAACCTTAACAATGGGGTAGTCAAATAAACACGCTCACACCGCTTGTAGGCATTAAAGGAATTGAAAAATCCACACCTGCAATTTGGCGACTCCACTGGGGAGGATTTTAAAAAATTATTTTTAAATGAGTGAGTGAAACTTGAAAAATACGATTCATTCTTATTTTTATGCCTTAGAATAATATACAGTTTTGCATATGCATGGCTACTGTTCAGCCACCATAAGGACAATCTACCTTGCCTCATTAGCACATGTTCTATGTGTGAGGTCACCCCCGGGGGGTTTGCGCTTTGTCCTTCCAAAAATCTTCCTGAGCGATAGTGTTGGATCTTAGTCATAAGCAAACCTACCCAACCATGGCATTGTTCTCTTGTTCCTGACTTGAGACTGGAGTGCGTCTTACACGTGGCTACCTGCTGAAGAAATATAGACTGGAACAATAAAAATGAAGACCCAATATTTCTTATAATGTTGGTTTATGTGCTCGATTCCAATCAAATCCCAAAGAATCTCACTTAACGGCAATTAAGAGAATTCTAAGGTATTTGGAGGGAAGCGATGACTTATGTTTGTTCTATCCTCGAAGTGATATTTTTAACCTAGTAAGCTATTCGGATGCGGATTATGCTGGAGACAGCTTAGTTAATCGCAAGAGCACATCAGGCATTGTCCAGTACCTAGGAACAAGCTTGGTCTCTTGGAGCTCAAAGAAGCAAAATACTGTTGTCTTGTCCACTGCAGAGGCAGGGTATGTGGCTGGTGCTGCATGCTGTTCCCAGGTCCTTTGGATCAAGCAACAGGTAAGAGACTTTGGCATTAAGTTTAAGTGTGTTCCTATCTATTGTGATAATACTAGTGCGATTTGCATTTCTAAGGATCCAGTTCATCATTCAAGGGTCAAGCATATTCACATTAGGCATCATTTCCTTAAGGACAATGTAGAAAAAGGTCTTGTAAAAGTCGAATTTTGTCCAACGGAATATCAAATAGCTGACATACTGACTAAACCACTTCCAAGAGAAAAGTTTCAGAAAATTCGCTTAGAGCTAAGGATGATTAGAATTCATTAAGTGTGCTAATTCAAATAAAACCCTTAGTTACAAGATTACACAAAGTGGCCAGCAACATCTTGTGAATTTATTCCTTCATTACAGAGTCATTGTAAAGGACTCACACTAGTCTTCATAATACTCCCCTTATTGTCCATGCATATACTTGATCAAAAAATTAGTAAGGTCTATGTACATCTAGCTTTAACATGTAACTTGCATGAGTTCACACATTTTATTCTTTTTATTTTTCCCACGTAAATATTATCTCCATTTTATTTTATTCCATTTTTATTTTCTTTTCCATAAATTTATTATCTTTCTTCATTCATCCCCACAAATAAAATAAAAGGATTATTGGCAACGCTTCACCAGCGTTCATGTACAAACCTGAAAATAAAAGGATTCAACGGATTTAATGAAGGAAGGGAAAAGCCGCATTTAATTATTTTTCACCATCCCCCATAAATCTACCCCAAATAAAAATCCATCACATCACATCAAACTTCTAACGCAAATTCACCGCTTTTACCCCAAAACCATTAACTCTGCAAAACCACTTTTCTCTCTCTCTCCAAAACCTCTCAACTTCATCTTCTTCACCAAAACTCTCAAATGGCTCCCAAAAGAAAAATCTCCGATGGTACCAAGAATTTTCAGGCAGAAAAATCTTCACCTCTGGTGGATTACAACGAGAGTGAGAATGAATCTTCAAACTCTAATGACGATTCTCTGGGTTCTCAAGACAATTCGGCTGAAAATGAGGTAATTTCGCCAAAGAAGGAAGAAGATTTGGATGATGCTGAAACAGAGCAAGAAAAGGAAGTCTTGGTTCCTACAAAAAAGGGTAAGAAATCTAAGTCCTCCAAATATATCATAGGGTTTTGCGTCGATTTTGCTTGGTGCAAGAAAATTAAGTGGGGTCAATTTCTTGATCTTGCTAAGTTTCAAAATTGGGTTAAAGTGTTAAGTTTTGATGAGGGTCTTTATGAGAGTGAGATGAGCGAATTTGTTGCTAGTAGTTTTGACAATACCGAGGGTTTATGCATGAGTGTTGTTAATGGAAAATTGGTCAAGTTTAATGAAAAGAACTTGGGTGAATGGTTTGAGGTACCAACTGAAGGGTACAAGGACTATGAAAAGGGTAGGGCAAAATTGAATGTCAATGGTGCTTCTAATTCTGTTATTTTGGGTTACTTTGGGGGTAAGGATTCTAACCTATCCCTAGATCAAAAAGATCTCTCTACTTACCACAAATTTTTGTTTCACTTAGTTTGGCGTTTTATTTTGCCAAGAACATCAATGAGGACTCAAGTGAGCCTCATGGATCTTTGTTGATGTTTTGCCTTGCTAAGAATATAAAAATAAACTTCCCTGCGTTAATGATCTCTCATCTTTCTTACTGATTTACCCACAACACAAAAGTAGGGTATGCAAAACTTATTTATGTTATCCTCAAAAAGAACCAAATCAAACTCCCTTCTAGTACCTCCTTTGATTTAGAGCCTGACAACTAGTTGACTAAGGAGAGTTTATCAAGGCTGTCTCTGAGGGTACATGGTGGGAAGTTAGAGTTTGAGGTTGCAGAACCTAAGGGAAAGGTAGAGACTGGGATCAAGAGGAAGTTTGAGGAGGAGGTCAGTGCTGAAGGACCTAGCTTAGTGAGGAAGAGTCAAAGGATTATTGTGACCAAGGCTCCCAAGGAACAGGGTCAGGGTTCTGTTCATATTGATCTGGAGGAGGATCAGGCTCCTTCAGGATCAAAGGCTATTGATTTTCCCCTTCTTTCCACTACTGGTCTCCATGGAATTCTACATTCAATTCAGGAGTCTCTGTCCCTCCTACACACAAGGGTCCAAGGTGTTGAAGCCAGGATTGCCAGAGTTGATCTTCAACAGGAGTAGATCCTAGCAGGCGTGAAGAAAGGAGAATCTGCAGTTCGGGAGAAGATTGACTCTGTGGTCGCTTCTTATGTTGTTCGCCCCAAACCCTCCAAGCCTTAATTCCCTTTCCTTCCCTATAATCAGATGAAACAATGTTCCTAATTTTTTTTAGTTTGTATTAAACAATGGTGGATTGTTGTTACTATCTTTTTATCACCCTTTTGGATGTGCATCACACATCAGTTTCAGGTGATTTTTTTTTTTTATATCTTTTATCTCTTTTCATCTTCTATAATCTTGGTTATCTTCTTGTCCTCTTTGCTTCTTTCTTTTATTTTTCCTGAACTCAGCTTGTGCATTTCTCATGTATCAGTGCATTGATCACATCTTAATATGCTCATTAAAATGTATGGATGGCTAATATTATTAGATGAATGTTTGAGCTACTAAGCCTTGATATTGTTGTATATGATGCACTCTTAGAGTCCTGCTGGGTACTTAGTTGTTTTTTATGATGACAAAAGGGGGAAGTAGAGTGGCACATAAAATACAATTCTAGTCTTCTTAGTTTCTAGGTGATGCTTTTCGATTTTCTTTGCATTGTCTTCAAAACTGATATATGTTAGTTAGCTTAGTATTAGTTTTTATGTTTTAGTATTTTGGTAGCTTTGTTTGTTTATTTTTCAACCCATTAGCTCTTGATTCTCTTGCTATGCTTAGTTTTATTTTTTAGTTTATTATTTTTTGTTTTTATATGCCTTATATTTGCCATCATATAAACGGGGGAATATTGTTGTATTCCATGTTTTAATGATGCCAAATACTTAGGTTGTCATATAGTTTTTTATTTTGCAAAAAATATAAAATCCAAAACTAATGTAATGTTAATTTTTATTTATATATCTTGTGGAGAAAGATTATTTATTTAATTTAAGTCAAGATATTATTTTATGCACTTTGAAGTTTTATCATATGGTAAGTTTAATATTCTAATAACTTAGAATCTTTGAATAAAAGATTTTCCAAGGTATTAGCTATTTGTTGCTGTTTTTAAGTCTTGAAAAAAAAGTTGAATGAGTGTGGCATATAAAGTGGAACAAACTGCTTGAAGTTCTCCAACAAACTCAACTACCTAGCTACGTGTTTCATATCCACTAACGGATAGTGGAAGGTAGTTAGTTTCCGTTGCAATAAACGTGGAGCAAGTGCAGCGGAAATCAGGCCATGATCTCCATTACTCTACTCACACTAATCAAGGAGAACATGGAGCATTATAATTCCAGAAGAAGAAGCTTAATAGCAGCAGCTATATAAGAGGAAGATTATTAGAAGAAGAAAAAAACAAACTTTCTTGAGCGAAAAATTGAGAATTACTTAGAAAGTTTTCTTGTAATTTCCTCTCATATTCTACATACTTTTTATTGTAATATTCATAGTGTTTGGGTGAGAGAAAAATTAGAGAATATACTTGTAATCAAGAGAGAGAAAGAACGAGAGAAAAGAGAAGACTTCGAGTGAAGTCAAAGTGAGTGTCATCAGTTCAGGGGGAACTGAGTGACTAGGAACGAGTTCCTAGAGGAATAGAGAACGTCCCTTACTAGGTTGTAAAAAGATCGAGTCTTTTGGCCTATTATAGTAAAGAGAGTTTGAGTCAAAATCCCTCGTGGTCAAGGTTTTTCTTCCTATTGGGCCTAAGATGTTTTCCTTGTAAAAACCTCGTGTGTTTGTCTCTTTTGATTTTAAGTTTATTTTAATTCCGTAATAAAATTCGAAAATTTTCCCTCAACTACAATTCACCCCCCCTCTTGTAGTTGGTCTACTGTTCATACTAGAATAACATTAAGTTTTATGAATTCAGCAGCTTAGTTTGTGTACTCTAGACATCATCTTTCTGGCTTTAATAGCATGACATTTGTTAGAAATACTACAAAGATGTTACAAGGATCACGAATTTGACTACTAGAAACAACAATGAACAATATTCTAGGCACAATCCGCTTTCCCAAAAGCAATATTCCGACCCTTACTTTGAGCACGGGTTACACGAAATTCACTCTCGAGATACAAAGAAGAAACAACCACTAGTAGAATAAATGCTTATTGCTGCGGTCATTAAGTGGCCTATTGCGGCGGTTTTGACCGCGCAGCAATTAACGGCAGCAATAGGTAATTAAACTGTTGCTGCGGTTTTAAACCGCAGCAATATTATAACATATTGCTGCGGTTTGTCCTAAAAACCGCCGCAATATGTATTTTTTATTATAAAAAAACAGGATATTGCTGCGGTTTTTAGGACAAACCGCAGCAATATACTGCTTTTTTTTTTTAAATAAATTTATTTTATATGTTCCACCAACCTCATGCAAGAAGCAGAGAATGCAGCAAGCAGGATGCAGCAAGAAGAATATTTTCTGCATAAATTTCGACAGAGCTCCGTTTGTAAATTGGATAAACCCATAATTGGGAATTAACCTGTACAATATTATATGCAACAACCATCCATCCATCATCCAAAATTCATCCAACATCCATCCATCATCCAAAATTCATCCAACAAACAACATATAATCCAAAATTCATCCAACATCCATCCATCATCCAACTTCCACGCACAATCCAAATTCCAAGTTTAACAACAAATATATACGATTCAATCCAACATAGATATCATACGAATCCAATATATATATATATATATATATATATATATATATATATATATATATATATATATATATATATATATATATATATATATATATATATATCATGAAATCCAAGTCAATATATTACATAATGTTGGTTGGTACAAGTTGCACTAAATTATATTCGTTGTAAGAGAAGCAAAGAAAATTAACATTCACTAACCTATGCAATGCAATTATCAATAAAGTATCTTGCCCACTTATTTTTCACCTCATTGATTTGATCATCCGTATAACGATCGCGGGTAAAGGTACGAGCAACCTGAAAATAATTCACCAAAGTTAGCTTTCAATAGTTAAATATATAAAATATGAAATGAATAATAAGTGAACAAAAAACTTACTTCATCGAAATCCTCCGAACCAGAATATAAACTGAGTACGTCAAAAATGTTGTGCATGACAAAATAACCGCACTCCGTGCCTCCTTGTTGTTGTGGGCACTTTAACGAAAGTTTTAAGAAAATGAGGAAGTTTAATTTATCGTATAATGAGAATGACATAACATATGCTTTTAATTGAATAAAATAAGTCTATTATACCTGAACACATCTCCAAATAAGCTTGTGGTGACGAACTTCGTTGATGCTCATTCGAAACCTTCTAAAAGCACTACATAAAACAAAATCAAATGAGTTACACTTTACTTGCTTTATATTATAATTTAAATTCATTTAAAATATATCAAAACGATCAACTTACGCTATCATAGGCGGTCTAATCTTTAACTTCCGCTCCTTGTGAAAGCTAGCGGAATCAAAAGTCATAAATGATCCCGAGCATGGGACGTATGACAAGGAGCATCCAATGACGGCTATTGCAAGATTGAATAATAATAATTACTTAAAAAATTCACATGTCATGCAACAATCCTTATTTGTAAAACTATTAAGATAGAATATTACTCTTGAAAGATTGGCGCGAAGATGATACTAGCACGAGCAACGACGGATCCAGTCAAAGCACACTGAATGTAAGTCGTTATATTCTCCAAAGCATGCATATCCGCCGTACTCTCCGGGCACATCCAACAAACTCGAACAGCAGCCCCAAATCCATCCAAGTCAGAATGTGTTGCCCTAAAAAAAATAGATAAACATAAATTTTATGTGGAAAATACAACTATCATACAATCAAATGTAAAAAAAAAATCATAACTTTGATTATTGTTACCTCATGTACACTTGGATAATAGAAATATTAAGCATCTCCCCTTTCAGGAACTGAGCAATATCCTCCTAGGTCAGATAAGCGGTGGCATCTTCTGATTAATGGAACAATGAGCTCGGCAATGTTACAGCAACGTATCATCGTCTGCGACGGCAAGGGCAAGCGTATCTGCTAACTCCTTACAGTCTTCAGTGAGGGATTCCAAGAACGATACATCATCGACGACTGGACTATAATGAGTAGCCAAACCGGCTGAAAGCTGCTGGCTAGACATCTAACAGCCTCCCCCGAAATCCCCTTTTGTTTTTTAGGTGTCGATGTAACCTAATAATAAATTTTGAGAACGCTCATAAGATTATGTAATTTTTAAATTTAATCCTATTATTTTTACAAAAATGGATAAAATTTGAACAATTACCTCATCACCTAATATTTGCACTAAATTTTTTTGGCCATTGCACCAACGTACCCAAAGCAGTTTCTGTAGTGTCGATTTCATATGCAGGGACGGGGACAGGTAGTGGCAAATGACCATACTTCTCTACAAAACGATGAATTTTCACTCGAAGGTGATCACTCATCATTCTAGACCCATGAACTGTAGTGGTCTCATGAAAAGCATAAGAATGTGCATCTGCCACTAGACAAGTCTTTCCACTAGTTGGATCTATCAAATACAATCGACAGGGAGTCTCGTCCTAACAATAACATAAAGTTCTAAATATATAAGATAATTATTTGTATAAAGCACATGTATATATGATAATTATTTGTATAAAACACATGTATATATGATAAATATATGTACCTTCGAATGAGGAGAATGAGTGTCGGAAAATCCAGATAGTGGAGTACGTAGCTGAGTGGGCTGTGAAGTAGATGGCCCAGCAGATGGTGAAGCAGCTGATGGACCAAATGGTGAAGCAGCTGATGGAATAAATGGCGGAAAAGGTAGCTGAGTAGGCTAAAAAGTAGGCGGCCCGGAAGATCTTCGAAGCGGGTGATGGAATAAATGGCGGAAAAGGTAGGCGAGTGGGCTGAAAAGCACTGCCCGGAAGATGCTTGAAGCAGGTGATGGAACAAATGGCGGAAAAGGTAGCTGAGTGGACTGAAAAGCAGCTGGCCCAGTAGATGGTGAAGCAGGTGATGGAACAAATGGTGCAACAAATGGTGGAGTAGGTAGCTGAGTGGGCTGTGAAAGCGCCACATTCTGCATATATGTTGCAATGTCAACTCTCCACCTTTCAATCATTTTCCGCATGAATGTTCCTCTTGTTCCTGACTCGAGCTCCAATAGTTCCTAGGAGGTGGAGGACCAAAAGCCTTCCTATAGCCAACATTGTAGCCTCCAAAACCATAACAATGACCCGAGTGATCTGGCTTCTCTCCAAGCGCCATAAAAAGGGCGTCTTTGTTACGTACCGGAGTGGCTTGCTTCTCCTTGTACTCCAACTGCCTAAAAAACAAGTTCCAAATAACCCATATATGTATTTAATAAATATAAAACACATATATGTCAAACTAAAAGTTACAGTGATATACATACGTATTTGTCAGCTCCAATCTTTGTTTCCTCAACTGGAATAAATCGTTGTTTAGTGACTGGATCCTTCTTATGCATCGCGCACCACCAGTCATCACCCCGAGTAACATGAGAGGACACCGACGAGGATGGTGTACTAGATGACGATCCAGAATCAAAACTAGGTGGACAAAAGTTCTCCTGCTTCCACAACTCTCTAGCATCCCCATAGTTCCTTTGACCTAAGTGGTGATGATGTGTATTCTTTTTTGCACTCTCGAGTGCCTTTTCTCGCTTTTTCTGCAATAAAAAACACATTAAGTTAGTAGAATATAATTTAATTTAATAAACCAAGTTAATTTGATTATAAACTTACTACAGCCTCATCTGACATCATAGCCTCTTTGAAGGTAAGCCAATCCTCCATCTTGATGTGCTTGTATACATCTGGCGGAGTATCACCTAGCTTATCCTTCTTTGATCTGACTCTGGTCATTGTGATCCAGCCAGATACCAATTTGCTCTTGAAATTTCTCCATCTAGAGTTCACAGCAGTCAAGTAGTGCCTCTTATAGCTTATCTCGTCCGGAAGGTGAAACATATTATGTTTTCCATCATAAACAAATAAATAAGCACGTTAGCTCAGCATTAGAACAATAAATCCCAAAATTGTAAATAAAACACATATTACCATAGTGTCTGTCCACATCAAATCCAACAAGGCAGGAGAAATGTTTTTCCATTTCCAATTGATGTTAAGCCTGCGTATAGAAAGACCGACCCAAATACCATACTTGGATCGCCACGTGCCTAATAGAAAAAACAATTAGAAATCCAAACATTAAATCGTAAGCATGATAAATTATAACTATCTTACAATCAATAATTACCTGTTGGTCTCCCCAATTCATCAAACTTTAAGAACATATCTTCTGTGTTGTGGAGATTCATCGTGGGACCTCTTTTACTCTTTCTAGATGCCTTTGTCTTCCCACCCGACTTCTTCCCCCTCCTTTGTGCACCATAATATGCACTGGTCTAACGAGGATCTAAGAATCAAAATAAGGAAACTAAATTAGAGAACGAACAAATAGATGACATATTTAATATTACAATAATCGCGAACCTAAGGGGGGTGGCTGACGTGGATCAGATGTCACCTCAATGTCAAGTAAAGCATTTCTATCAGCTTCTACTTCCATTCTTTTCCATCCAAGCATCAAACGCATCTGCAGCACGATCATTGTCCTCCCCCTGGTCAGCCTCCTTTTCCGGGTGAAATGGTGCATCGGAATCCGATGACTGATCGCCCGAACCGTCACTAGCCATATCTGTAACATATACATAGAAAAAGCAAAAAATGTTAACAAAATTTAAAACAATTATATCAACACAATATTGTAATGAAATCTATTATAAGTACATCAATTTATAATTCAAATTACTCATATAAAACATTTTTTACCTTTAATTTTGGTCAATAGGTTGCTCGATGACCGTTATACCTTCTTGGTGATCCATTCGCATGTAATTATTTTCAGTATCAGACACATTCATCATATCATCACTTGGGATTGAGAAAGGGGGGATATCATCAAACTTATCATATTCTTATTCATCGTCAACATCACCTACTCCTAAAATTCGCCTTTTACCATTAACAACAATGCACCACTGAGTGTCTACAGGATCAGATACATAAAACACTTGTTTTGCTTGTGATGCGAGGATAAAAGGTTCTTCAGTGTCACGCATACGACTCATATCGACTAGAGTAAAACCACACTCATCCGTTCGCAAACCACGTCTATTATCCGCCCACTTGCATTGAAAAATAGGCACAGTGACGTCACAATAATCGAGCTCACATATTTCCTGAATGATCCCATAATATGATTGTTTAGCATCAATCGGAGTTTTATCATTTGCACTCGCATACTCCCTAGATGATGCAACCATTGAAACCCCACAATTCTGTACCACCTTTGATTTCTTGTCCTGACGTTCAGTGTAAAAGGTATATCCATTGATATCATACCCCTCATACGATTTAAAACTGTCACGTGGACCGTATGCCAACCACTTAATTGTATCGGGTACATGATGGTCGTTTGCAGACAATTCACCAATTACTTTATTGTGGAACCAATCAATGAAAGACCTGTTATGCTCATTCATCAACGCCCTCTCCCCTTTTGACGGGTTTTTGTGGCGCAATTCACGCATATGTCTCTCTAAGTATGGATTAACTTCAGTAACATAGTGCAAGGAACCACATGTGTGATGCAGGCCGAGACCTACTCGTTTTTCGGGGTTTTACACTTTTATACTAAGGCGTGAAAAGACTCAAGACGGAGGAGTTGTGATCTCACACGAACTAGTCGCTTTTAACCTAAAAAGGAAGTTCTCTTCTTACCCTCGGGGGGGAAGATACGCGCATTGCATTTTAATAGGAAGTTAAAGCTTTAAATTGTTAAGGAAGTTAAAGCTTTAAATTGAGTTACAGATAAATCTGTCTTTTTTCAATTTCATAAGTGACCAATGAACCTTACTGATGCAAGACTCCCTGGCTAAGGATCTCTTTAGCTTGAAGGTGCGGAATTGGAAAAAGGGCCCCTTACTCTATTACCGAAGGTAATAGAACGGGGAAGATAGAAAAGGGCCCCTTATTCTATTACCGAAGGTAATAGAACGGGGAGAATTCTTAAAAAGAATTAAGTTACAGTTGTTAATTAAAAGAATTAACTCAAACTCAGTTGAAAAGAGAAAGATAAATCTGTCTTTCACGAAAAGATGAGCATTATTCAGCTCACTCAATGAAGGCGAAATATGTCGCATTCCGACACCACCCTTGCCTTCTAACCTTCCCTCGTGTCTGGACTTTGGAAGGCCTATCGTCACAGCCTTAGCAAAATGAGAAGAACAATATCCTCCAACCTCTTCGGCAATTGTTCCTTGAATAATACTCGCCTCTGGTCTTGCTGGGTTCCTCACTTTCTTTTTCAAAGAACCCATATGTCTCTCAAAAGGGTATGCCCATCTTAAAAACACAGTACCACACAGTTTAATCTCTCTTACCAAATGAAGGACTAAGTGAACCATAATGTCAAAAAAAGAAGGTGGAAAATACATCTCAAATTGACAAAGTGTTATCACCACCTCATTTTGCAAAGCATCCAACTTATCAAGGTCAAGTACCTTGTTGCATATGGTATTGAAAAATGAACACAACCTCGTGATGGCAAGCCTAACATGTTTTGGAAGAATCCCGCGTATTGCAATCGGCAAAAACACTTGCATCAACACATGACAGTCATGGGACTTCAGCCCAATTAATTTCAGATCAATCAAAGAAACAAGTCTTTTCATGTTAGATGAGTATCCAGTTGGAACCTTAATACCGTATAAACACTCACAGAACAATCGCTTCTCCTGCCTAGACAATGTATAACAAGCTGGAGGCAAATATGTTGTTGTTCCTTTTCCTTTCTTAGCTTTTTCCTTAACCTTTGGCCATAAATTAGGCCGAATCTTCAATTTCTCCATATCTCTGCGAACCATCAGACCATCCTTAGTTTTTCCCGGCATATTCAACAGAGTACCAATAATTGCATCACAAACATTTTTTTCAATGTGCATTACATCGAGACAATGTCTAACTGGTAAGTATTTCCAATAAGGAAGTCTCCAAAATATAGACTCTTTTTTCCAAATGACACCATCGTCTTCCGAAGGTTTAACCCCCTTACCAAATATTATGCACATCCCCTTAACACATTTATAAACTTCTTTTCCGGTCAACGGTCTAGGAGCTGGAGCATTTTCAACTAACCCGTTAAATGGTGCTTTTTTCTTTCGATATGGATGAGAATTATGTAGGAATTGCCTATTAATGATATAGACATGTTTCCCACAATGTGGCAAATGTGTAGCCTCCATACCATTCTCACAAATGGGACATGCCTTTTTTCCTTTGACCTTATACCCCGACAAATTGCCATAAGCAGGATAATCATTTATAGTACAGAATAGCATAGCACGAAGCCTGAAATCTTCATTGGAATACGCATCAAATACCATAACACCTTCGTCCCACATCTTTTTAAGATCTTCAATGAGAGGTGCAAGATAGATGTCTATATCATTTCCTGGCTGTTTAGGCCCAGAAATTAAGAGAGACAACATAATATACTTCCGCTTCATGCACAACCATGGAGGAAGATTGTATATCACTAACAGAACAGGCCAAGTACTATGTTGACTACTCAAAGTACCGTAAGGGTTCATTCCGTCCGTACACAATGCAAGTCTCAAGTTCCTAGCTTCCTGACCAAATTCCCGATATCTGGAATTTATAGCCTTCCATTGAGGAGAATCTGCTGGATGCCTAAGCATCCCATCTTTCTTTCTCCGATCAGCCTGCCATCTTAGGTTCTTTGCATCTTCTTTGATAGAAAGAGCATCCTAAACCATGGCACAATTGGAAGATACCACAACACTTTCGCAGAAGGACCCGTATTACCCGGCCCAGGCTCAACACCATCCGGCAATTTATAGCGGGACTTACCACACCTCGGGCATTCATAAAGGTCTGCATTCTCATTTCGATACAACACGCAATCATTCGGACATGCATCAATCCACTCATATTCTAAACCCAAAGGACACATTAATTTTTTGGCATAGTAGGTGGATTTTGGTAATAAATTACCCTCAAGAAACATATCTTGTAAAGCTTCTAAGAGTTCTGTGAAGCCTACATCAGTCAAATTATGTTTCGCTTTGATGTTGAAAAGGGTCAAAACCCCACTCAATTGAGTGTATTTTGTACACCCTGTATAAAGGGGTTTCCCAGCAGCTTCAGAAAAACTGTCAAACACTCGTGGCCGCTCATTAAAATGGTCACGGGCCCCTTCCAACATCTCACCTAATCGATCATCACCAAACTCTTCATCCTCATTGTCACTACTATCTCCGTTGTCATTTTCATTACCTACAACATCATCACCTTCAATCCTAACATGATCTTCAATCACAACTTCATTCTCAGCCCCAACATTCGGCATATCAATCTCTAATGAGTTACTAGTGCCATCATCAACAATACCCTATTCTGAGTATATTTTCCCTTCTCACCATGCCATAACCAAATATAATACTCAGCTCTAAATCCTCGACGAATAATATGATCTCTTATTAACCTAATATCAGAAATCGTATTCACATTGTAGCAATCAACACATGGACAATATATCTCATCCTCGCAAGTAAGTTGTTGATGCTCTACAGCACGTTTACAAAACTCATTCACACCTTGTACGAACTCCAACGTATTCTGCTTTCCATATATCCAACTTCGATCCATTTCTAAAAACCCCTACACATATATACATACATAAAAAATTATTATCAATTAAAAAATTCACATAAATATAACACAACAAACTAATATTCAATGCATGCTTCCATTAGGTCCTTATCACTACCTAAGTGAGATGTGACGTTTAAGAACAGTCCCAAAACGGGGACTATTCAAGACTTACTCCTAATGAGTAAGTCTTGAACGGGTATCTAGGCATTATGATGTACATAAAAACAATCGCATTCAAGCGATTCCAAGTCATCACCAAACAACAAATACCAAACCATTCCTTAGATTTCCCTTCCCCTCCCATTGGTGAGTCTATCAATATGAAGGCATTGCAAAAACAATCGCATTACACTTACAAACAATCGCATTTAAGCGATTTCAAGTCATCACCAAACAACAAATACCAAACCATGCCTTAGATTTCCCTTCCCTTCCCCTTCCCATTGGTGAGTCTATTAATATGAAGGCATTGCAAAAATAATCCCATTATACATATCACTTCAAATAATTCACCAAACTTATGCAAAAACAATCCCGTATAACATTCTAGGGCATACAAAAACTTAAGCAAAATCATCACAAAATTAGTTTTTAATCCTTAAATCTTATAACTAAGGATTTTTTAACTACAATAATACAAACTTTTGACCGTTCTCTCGCAATAATACAAACTTTCGATTATTTTTAAATAATACAAACTTTGTAACAAAATTCCTGGAGTAGGACAATGTGACCTTTAACCTGTAAAGCGGTAAAAATCTCTTTCTCTCCCCCCCTCCCTTCCAACGAAACCCCCTCCCCCCTCCCCGCGGACGAAACCATCGTCCACCGTCACCACCCCTCCCCCCCCGACACCGATCTCGGCCACCCCGCCCCGAAATACACAACCCGGCTACCCCCCCCGAAACCGCAGCCCGCCACCCCACCTCGAAATACACAAACCGCCACCCCCCCCGAAAACCACAATCCACCCAACCCAACTCCTCCTCCCCATCCGAAAACCCTTGAATGATGATGAGTTTGAAATCCCATAATTAGGTGGGAAATCGCGGAAAAATACAACTTTAGGGTTCTTAATTCCGTGATTTTGCTTCCATAGTTAGGTTTTGAGGTTTATGAAAACAGGGGAAGAGGGGAAATGGGTATAATTCAGCGAAATGCGGTAATTATGAGAAATTTGGAGATTTCGGTGAGTGGTAAAGACCAAAGGTTGCGGAAAAAGAAGAAAAACGACGATTATACCTCGGGAATTGGGAGTGGAAATGTGAGGCGAGTTAAGTTTTGTTGAGTCTCGGGTTTTGGGTCTTCAAATTAGTACACATAGAATTACCTTTTTTTACTTTTGAAAAGTTTAGATTTTAGCATGGTTCGGGGTTGTCATGGAGAAAGTTGTTAAAGTGACCTCCATTGACAAGAGTAGTGAAAGTAGGAAGGGAGGCGGAAGACGAGAAATACTACTCGCTTGGTGGGGTGCACGGGTTTCGTAGGTTGGAAAGGGGCCGGGTGGGGGTGGTCGTCGAGGGGCTAAAGTGGTTTCGGGGTGGGGGGGGGCTGAGTGGTAGGGGTGGTTGTCGGAGGGGGTGGGGGTGGTGGTGGTTTAGTGAAGGTAAAGGAGAAAGGGAGAAAAAAAGGAAAAGTTTTTTTTTTTTTTTATTTGAATAAAAATTTTAAAACCCGACCAATGAAACAATGACACATGTCCAAGTTTACCGGTTTATCGGTTGTTCCGTTTTGCCTACTCAGAATTTTGTTACAAGTTTGTATTATTAAATAATAATCGAAGTTTGTATTATTGTTGGAGAATCGACCAAAGTTTGTATTATTCTAGTTAAAAAATCCTATAACTAATCATATATATATATATTATATTAAGCATTTTTAACTACTATTTAAGCCAAATTTTCTAGTAAAGCACTATTTAAAAAGAAAATTCAAAATTAATAAAAAATAATGAAAAACTAACCTTTTATGACAAGAGGAAGGTGGCGCTGGCGGCTGTGAACGGAGTTGAGGAGTGGGGTGAAAACCCGTCGGTGGTGGTGGAAACCGCACCAAAGAGGGGCGAAAACCGCACCAAAGAGGGGGAAAACCGGCCGAAAACCGCAACAAAGAAGGCCGAAAACTGCCGGAAAAAAGAGTAATGTGACCCTTGTCGCCGGAAACCGAAACCTTGTCGCCGAAAATTGTAAGAGAGTGAGAGAGTGTGAGAGTAGAGAGAGAGAGAGTGAGAGTAGAGAGAGAGAGAGAGTCGAGGGAAACAGTGAATCAAAAAAATCAAACCCGTGTTTTTTTCAGATCTGGGGCAGAGATATTGCTGCGATTTCTGTCAGAAATCGCAGCAATATATTAAAATAATATATTTTTAATATATTGCTGCGGTTTCTGACAGAAACCGCAGCAATAGCTCTGCCCCAGATCTGGAATAAAATATTCCAGTTTTTTGAAACATATTGCTGCGGTTTCTGACAGAAACCGTAACAATATCTATCTGGAAAAAAAATATTCCACTTTTTTAAAAAAAATCCGTTGGAAATATATTGCTGCTGTTTTCTCTAGAAAAAGCAGCAATATGGTTGGTCAAATGGTCAACTTTTTGGAAAAATATTCCGTTGGAAACATATTGTTGTGCAGCAATATGGTTATTTTATAGTTTACCTTTTCTTTTGTCGTGATATATTGATGCGTATGGGTAAAACCGCAGCAATACCACCGCAGCAATAAGCATTTATTCTACTAGTGAACGATGATCACGCTCACTATGATAATCCTCAAATGAGAATAAGTGTGTGAAAGAATTTGATGTGATGAACAATGAACTTGTGCTTTTCAAGAGAGAGAGTTTTCTCTTGTTGCTTTCATAAACATGTATAGGATAATGAATTAGAGTCTTTGAAACACAGGAACATCCGGTATTATATGACAAGTAACCGTCACAAACTAAGCGAAGAGACGCGAAAACAAGACAGCGCAGAGGAGGAGCTGGCGCTCCTTGCTGGAGCGGACGCTCCAAGCAGGAGCCGGCGCTCCTCGGGCACTCTTGTCAGTTTTCGCTTTCCCTGCCAAATCTGTTCGCTTGCTCTAACCGAGCGAACGCTCCTTCATCAATGTAATAAATACATTAATATACTCTATAACTCATGTTGATTCGAGTCACGCCACCATAACCATTGCGACTCAAAACCACGTGACATGAAACCAGTACATCTAATACTCTAAATCTCCAACAATCCTCCCCCATTTAGAGTATCCAATTGTATTACTAGCACACACATCATCACTACAAAACAACCTCACGCATAAATGAAAGTGTACAAAGACTTGAACTTCCACTTATTACAATACACATTCCAAGAATTCGTATCCAAATGGTGTCGTTAAACGTTTGAACCATTAGCAATACATAATGAACACTTGAAGATATTATACACACAAGAGACCTATTAAGATTATACAACCTCTTAAACCATCACAAATTTAAAGAACTTTACCTTGGATGATTATATTAGTTCTTTCAATCATCAAATAAGGAAATTAATCTTATTGAACTCAAGACCCAACGTCTTATTGGGCGTTAAGTTAAGATTTCCCTACTCGTGATTTTCAATGGGCACCAATCCTAAACCGATTGCCATCCTCTTTACCGTATCTCTAGCTAAAGCCTTAGTGAAGCAATCCGCTAGATTATATGTAGTCCTTACATAGTCAACTGTAATAGCACTATTTTTTATCAATCCTTGGACATAACTATGTCTCACACCGATGTGTTTTGATTTACCATTATAAACTTGACTATAAGCCCTTGCCAATGCTGCATCACTATCACAATGTATAGCAATAGGTGAAATTGGTTTTAGCTATAAAGGTATCTCAAACATGAAATTCCTTAACCACTCGGCTTCTTTGCTTGCCGATGATAGAGCGATAAACTCCGATGTCATTTAAGAATCTACAATGCAAGTTTGTTTCTTGGAAGCCCAAGATATAGTACCTCCCCCAAGGAGGAATACCCATCCACTTGCGGAGGAATGATCTTCTCTATTAGAGATCCAACTTGCATCCGTATACCCTTCTAAAATCGAAGGATATTCACTATAAGACAAACCACAGTCCATGGTTTTCCTCAAATACTTTAACACTCGACGAATAGCTTGCCAATATTCCATACTAGGATTACTAGTATACCTACTTAATTTCCCTACCGCAAACGCGATATCCGGCTTAGTACTCGTCATAGCATACGTCAAACAACCTATAACCCTCGCATACTCAAGTTGAGACACGGCATTGCCATCATTTGGCAAACATTTTTCACTTGGGTCCATAGGAGTTGAAACAAGAGAGCAATCACTAACATTAAACTTCTTGAGCACTTTCTCGATATAATGAGATTGTGACAAAATCAATTTTCCATTGTCTCTCTTAATTCTTATACCTAAGATGACATCCGCCTCCCCTAAATCTTTCATGGTGAATTGTGAAGATAAAAACGATTTTGTCCACTCAACTTGTGACAAATCCGTTCCAAACATCAACATGTCATCTACATATAGACAAATCATGACACCATTACCGTTGTCATCAAATTTGCTATAAACAAACTTGTCTGAATTATTCAATTTGAAACCATTAAACAACATAACCTCATCAAACTTTTGATGCCATTGCTTTGGTGCTTGTTTTAGCCCATACAAAGATCTAATCAACTTGCATACTTTATGCTCTTGACCTTTCACGACAAACCCTTTTGGTTGTCGCATGTATACCTCTTCCTCTAGTTCTCCATTCAAGAACGCCGTTTTGACATCCATTTGATGGATCACAAGCTTATGAATAGCCACAAGAGCTATTAATAACCTTATAGTGGAGATTCTAGCCACGGTTGCATATGTATCGAAATAGTCAATACCCGATTTTTGTGAGAAACCTTGAGCCACTATATGGGCTTTGAACTTATCAATAGTTCCATCTACTTTCATTTTCTTTTTGAAAATCCATTTACACCCAATTGGTTTACACTTAGGAGGTAAATCAGCTAGAACCCAAGTGTTATTTCCCATGATGGAATCCATTTCATCATCAATTGCCTCTTTCCAGAAAGCGGCATCTTGAGACCTTATAGCCTCATTAAAAGTTAAAGGATCTTCTTCCACATTAAATATATATGGAAACTTAGTCACTATGGAACTCCTTGATCATTAAACCAAATATACATGAAAATCCGGGCCGAAATATTTCTCTTTTCTTGCCCTTTTACTTCTCCTAGGTTGTGATGATATTGATACAACATTCTCATCAAGAGTTTTTTCATCAACTTCTTGATCAATGTTAGTTTGATCAATTGCTTGAATATTAGTATTAGGAGTAATGTCCTTTGGTCTAGGAATTGATGAATATTTGTTTTCATCAAAAATTGCATCTCTTGACTCCACAATAGTGTGAATTGACCAAACGTCATTTTGTTCTATAACATAGAACCTATAGGATTTGCTATGAGAGCATACCCTATAAAGATGCACTCAACTCCCCTTTCACCCAACTTCTACGTTTGGGTTCCGGCACTTTTACAATTGCCCTACATCCCCAAACTTTGAGATAACTCAAGTTTGGTTTTCTTTTATACCAAAGTTCATATGGGGTAACCTCGTTCTTTTTCATTGGAACTCGGTTTAAAATATGACAAGCCGTTAAAATAACTTCTCCCCAAAACCATCACTTAAACCTGCATAGGATAACATAGAATTTACTCTTTCTTGCAAAGTTCTATTCTTTCTTTCCGCTATATATACCATTTTGTTGTGGTGTATATGTTGCAGTTGTTACATGTATAATGCTCATAGAATTGAAATAACTTGGGTCATAGAATTCACCACCTTTATCGGTTCTAAACCGTTTAGCTTTGTCATTTAGTTGCAATTCAACTTCATTTTTATAGATCTTAAATTTATCAAGGGCTTCATCCTTAGTAAACAACAAGTATACATAACAAAACCGAGAATAATCATTAATAAAAGTTATCATGTATTTCTTGTTTTCTAAGGATGGAGTGCTATGGAAATCACATAAATCACTATGCACCAAATCAAGCAATGAAGTATCCTTTTCCACATTGTTTGGAAAAGATTTTCTAGTTATCTTTGTTAACATGAATGTTCTACACTTCTCTGTTCTTAGATCAAAAGAGGGAATCAAATCATGCTTAGACATGGAATACAACTTTTTATAGTTAACATGACCAAGTCTATTATGCCATAGAGAAGAATTGTCATTGACAACAAACAAAGTATCTTTCAAAGAAATAGAAATACTAAGTTTAAACATGCTATTACAAAGATAACCATGTCCTACAAATGTACCACCCTTAGATAATATAAATTTATCAGCTTCAAACACCATTTTAAAACCTAATCGATTCAAGGTAGCACCGGAGACTAAATTTCTCCTAAGTTCCGGAGCATACAACACATCTCTTAAAATAAGAGGCTTTCCGGAACTAAAAACTAATTCTACTTGTCCTATGCCTAGAACCTTAGCCGTAGAATCATTTCCCATGTAAAGAACTTCTCCATTGTCAACCTTCTTGAAGGACTTGAATAGAGACCGCTCCTTGCATACATGTCTTGATGCTCCCGAATCGATCCACCATGAATAATCATCCTGTACACAAAAGATTTCAGAAATCATACACACAAAATTCAGATTTGAATTAAGTTAAACTTGTGTACTCATACCTTGTTTGGCATGGGTTTGGCTAGACTCGTCATTCCCACCATTCTTTTGTTCATTTTCTTCTTCCAAATGGTGCAATCCTTCTTGAAGTGACCGGGCTTTCCACATTCCCAACAACCGCATTGAGCACCTCCACCAAACTTAGGCTTCAACCCATTGTTGCCTTTGGTGAAATTGTTAGCCCTCTTCTTAGGATTAGAAAACTCGTTTGATTTACCATCCTCGACCATGTTAACGGTGGAAGAATTAGGATTGACATCCTTTTGTCCATCTTGGACACGAATGCCCTCTTCAATCCGAAGATGAGCACCCAATTGTTCAACATTCATATCATCTTTTTTATGCTTAAGAGAATTCCTTACATCTTTCCAACTAGGTGGTAATTTGTCAATAATAGAAGAAACTACAAAGGTCTCATCCATCACTATGTTGTGTTGTTTAAAACTCCCTAAGATTCTTTAAATTTCATGAAATTGTTCCATAACAGGCCTTGAATCAACCATTTTAAAGTTATTGAAACTACTAACAAGAAATTTCTTGCTAGAAGCACTAGTACAGAATTATCGACTTGCGTCGGACCTGGGACCATCATTTGCGTCGGACAATGGTCCGACGGCACAGGTCTCGACGCAAATCGAGATACAAGATCTGCGTCGGATGAGGAAACGACGCAGATGAAGAGCTATTTGTGTCGGACTTACGCGATGTCCGACGCACATGACCTGTGAACCCCAGCCATTTTTTAGCTTTTTGCGTCGCATGAATCACTATGTGCGACGCAAATCATGTATTTTTTGTTAAAAAAAATGAATTTGCGTCGCATCTATCACTATGTGCGACGCAAATCATGCCTTTTTTATTAAAAAAAAAAATGTCTGCGTCAAATATCAAGATCAAAAACCTCAATTTAAATTTACAAACAAAATGAAAAACTAATAGCATGAATCACTCGCATGTATTAAAAACAGAAGTTGCATTGCAGTATGTATTGCAAACAAAATGAAAAACTTAAATTTACAGTATGTATTGCAAACAGAAGTTGTATTGCAGAAAATCTAAAACCTAACATTGAATCACTCGCAGCCCTCTTGTTGCTACTGCTACTTCTCTGTTTTGCGGAGCTGTACTACTGTCGCCGGTACTGCTGCTGCTCTGTGTGGCTGTTGCCGCCGGTATCGCTGCTGTTCTCTTCCGCCGCTACTGTTGTTATGTTGTTGCTTGCGTTGTTGTATCAACCTTCCTCCTTACATGCTGCTTGTGTTTTAGTAAACATGAAAATTTTAGTTTTCATATCAAAATTGAAAAAACGCATTTTCGAATCTGAAAATTAAAACCGAAAATCAAATCTAAAAAAGGAAACCCGAAAGGAATCAGATCGAAAAAGGAAAAAAAAAAATCAAACCTGTGTAGTCGCAAATTGCGAGTTCAGTGGCGATTGCGATTTCTTCAATGGCGATTTCTTCAATTATCAATTGTGTTCTCGCCAAAAAATATCGTGTTTTCGCCAAAAAATATCTTGTTCTCGCCAAAAAAAAATTGTGTTCTGCCATTATCAATTTCTTCAATGGCGATTTCAGATGGGAAGAAGAGTGATTTTAGGGTTTAGAGGAGAGGATGAGAGGCGCTCAAGAGTTGAGAGAGACATGAGAGAGAGAGAGAGAGAGAGGGGGGGAGGCGCTAGAAAAAAAGAACGCGTGTGAGGAAATTGAGTGAGGCGCTAGGGTTAAAGAAAATTGAGTTGGGCTTTTAGGCTAATCTGCGTCGGATGGGCCAAGGGATCCGACGCACATTAGCCTTTTGCAACGCATATTAGTTAAGTGCGATGCAGATAGGGCTTCAAATTTTGTCACTGGATGCAGCGATGTGCGTCGGATGGGCCTCAAAGTCCGACGCACATGAGATATATGCGTCGCACATCAAAAGGGTACGACGCATAAGGCTCGTATCTGGTGCTTATGCAATGTTGTTTTGCGACACACTCTTCACAGCATGCGACGCAAATTAGGCTTTTGCGTCGTTTTGCCTTTCATGCGACGCAAATGGGGCGACGCAAATCGTCCTTTTTCTACTAGTGACGCATCCTCGGCCATGTACTTACTTTCTAAATCATCCCAAAGGATCTTAGCGGATTCTACAAATTGATAAACATCAAACAAAGTGTCAGACATACCGTTAAGGATGTGACCAAGACATATGTAATCGTCGTTCTCCCATTTGTTTCTCCTCCTAGTTGCTTCAACAGTTTCATTTTCCACTTCCTCGAGTTTGGGAGTGCTTAGGACATATGCCACACTTAGAGAGGTAAGGAGGAAATGCATCTTCTTTTGCCATCTACGAAAACCCGTGCCTTCAAACTTGTCTAGTTTGTGAAAATTCGTTGTCATCTTCGATAGATATTGCTTTTTGATTGTTAGAAATGCTACAAAGATGTTACAAGGATCACGAATTTGACTACTAGATACAATAATGAACAATCTTCTAGGCACGATATGCTTTCCCAAAAGCAATATTCCGACCCTTACTTTGAGCACGGGTTACACAGAATTCACTCTCGAGATACAAAGAAGAAACAACGATGATCACGCTCACTATGATAATCGTCAAATGAGAATAAGTGTGTGAAAGAATTTGATGTGATGAACAATGAACTTGTGCTTTTCAAGAGAGAGAGTTTTCTCTTGTTGCTTTCATAACCATGTATAGGATAATGAATTAGAGTCTTTGAAACACAGGAACATCCGATATTATATGACAAGTAACCGTCACAAACTAACCGAAGAGACGCGAAAACAAGACAGCGCAGAGGAGGAGCTAGCGCTCCTTGCTGGAGCGGGCGCTCCAAGCAAGAGCCGGCGCTCCTCGCGCACTCTTGTCATTTTTCGCGTTCCACGCCAAATTTGTTCGCTCGCTCTAATCGAGCGAACGCTCCTTCATCAATCAATGTAATAAATACATTAATATACTCTATAACTCATGTTGATTCGAGTCACGCCACCATAACCATTGCGACTCGAAACCACGTGACATGAAACCAATACATCTAATACTCTAAATCTCCGACAACATTCTCACACAAATTATTAGAAAATAAACTTGCAAGAATTTGGTGAGATAACTTAAAATGCGTTGATTTGTATGGCTATTATTCTCATTTTGACATTCATTGTGTAGTCAACTAGTCATGCCGAATACATACGTATAACGGATGTATCTTACATAAGCTATCTGATTATACTTCTTGCATTAGTTACTAGTACTATAATAGTGAATACAATAAATCACAATTCACAAGTAATTTTGTGGCAGCTAGTGAGATAAAACAACCTAATTTCTTTGTTGACGTGATACAACCTAATTATACAGGCAAACTTAGTTCAGAACCCAATGAAATTGTTAGTAAAATTTGTTGAAGATTTAGCTGCAAGATTAGTCAATTCAAAACCTAAATTTAACTTGAGTGGGGTATCATGTATTTGCATATATTTACGTTATGCTTATTACGTATCGAGACTGATACTTGAACGTCCTATGCAGGGCACTTCCCCAAGGAATTCAGATACTTCTGGCATATCTTAGCTTGCCAAACTCTCCATCAAGTGACATGTGAGGCTGTCACTGATGGATGGAGGCATTAGAAGCATTCTTAAAATTCCCAATAACCACCCTTAACTCCTTAGCAAAGGAATGAGATCTTTCCCATTTCAAGAATTAGGTTTGGGAATACAATTTTTTTGGCCCCCCTTTCGGGTACCCGTGGTAAGATGAATTTTCTCTAGGCTGCCCTTGCACAGGGTCACTCACCCAGAGACCCAACAAGTTGCTTCCACCAAGATTTGAACCTTGGTCTCCCATGTGGGAGATAGGAAGCCATACCATTGGACTCAAGGGTCCGTGGTACGGTTGGGAATACATGAAGGAGAAAATAAGCCAGTATATTGGGATATTTTAATATTCACTATACATTTGTTGTGGACCAAGTTCGTTTAATTAACATAAATTATATATCATTTTCAATTGGAAAATTTGCAAAAAAAAAAACCTTTTAAAAGTTCAATTTTACAGAAAAAACCTTTTAAAGCATTTTTTGTAAAAAAAACCACAAACTTAATTAATTTTTCTTGCATGACGAAACTTATTCCCTTTTTCCAGCGTGGTTTTTCTCAATTCCGACATTGACCCTTCTATCTTCCTTTAACCCCCTATTTTCATTAACTGCAGCACCACCCTTATGCATCTCAGAAACCACACCGGAAAATGGAAATAGGTTCTTCTTGCAAGAAAATTTAAGTTTGTGGTTTTTTTACAAAGATTACTTTAAAAGATCATTTTTTTTTTTGCACAATTGAACTTTTAAAAGTTTTTTTGGCAAATTTTCCTTTTCAATATGGCGACTTTTATAGTACATATAAGGATAACGTTGGTATGATAAAGGATATTTGTCGTTCGAAATTGAGCAAAAGAAGTCATACTTCCTAGGAAAAAAAATTCACATGTAGTTGCAATGTGGCATTTCCTTGAAAGTACCAAATTTTGTTTGTTTGATCATAAGATATACTTATTTGGGGGGTCTAGGTAAGTTTCTCCATCCCTTTTGAAAATAGTTAGAACTTACTATGAAGCCTAATTTTCAATATATTCATCAACCAAACTATTCTACAATATTCCACTTCCTAATAATTCCAATTGCCATTTTTGTATGCTAACCAAATAAGTACTTAGCATGAGTTCATGCAAGAATATTTGGTTTTTTAATAGTTTATGTGTCATTATCTGAAGATGTGATTTATGAAATAAGGAAAACGAAAGGAAAACAAACCTTTAGCAAACTAGAATAACGACGCTTCTTGGGGACAAGGATGGAGAAAGACTTGGTGATGATATCTTGGAGTCTCCAAAGACTCGAACAAATAAGGGCTTGCTCGTAATTTCATGAGTTGGAGAGTAAAATGGTATCAAGATGCAATCATATTGGTATCAAATAGAATTAAGTTGGTATCAAGTTATAATTTTGGTACCAACTTGACTCTATTTGGTACCATATTGTTGCAATGCTACCAAAATTTATCGAAATTATAACTTAGTACCAACTTCACTCTATTTGGGTACAAATTGTAACTTGGTATCAAGTTCAAAATTTGGTACCACAATCTAACTTAGTATCAAATTCACTCTATTTGGTACCAACTTACTAGTACTTTAATTAGTACCAACTTAAATGCACATTGCGCGAAATTACCAGCATGTCTTTGTTGGAGTCTTTAAAGCTCAGGGGATGCCACTTTCTCTCTACTATTGTCCTCCGTTTTTTTTAAAATATAATTGTGCATAGACAGAGGCGCACATGTATGTCCTCATTAATTTTTTTTATAGGCACATGGATTCATAGGACCCTAACCTCTGTCAATGTAGTTAGCGTAGACTAAATATATTATATTATTACCCCTTACTCACCACGAGAACCATACCCGAGATTTAGGAGATGTGAGGTGAGTTGCCCAGTAAATATATTACCCCCCTACACATTGATATGAAAAAAATAGATTATTATTGAGGATTTCGGACTCATTTAATTAAATATAGTTCAATACGACACAATACGTCTTATCGAATGAGTCAGGCTAGTGTTGAGGTTTCCAACATGAAAATAACACAATTGCACCTGTCTAACACAATTGCTACAACAAATTTAGGACTTTATTTATTATAGAAAACTGGTTATAAAATTGTCAAAGAATAGCTCAACATGGTATGAACTACGAATTAGATACAAATAAAAGAGAAGGAGTCCATTCATGATACACCCTGGGTGTATCATGCTCACAGGCCCATTCCTGATAATTTATGGGCCTAAGGCGAAACAAGATTAAAGGGCCATTTAACAAAAATAAAAATAATTTTGGTTCGAAACTAATACTCACACATATAATATATGTATTAAGATACTAGGTAAAATCCGAACTATGCTCAATTTTTTCAATTGATATGTATATATGTGAAAATATACCGAAAAAATATCTACGAAGATGTTTTTGCAACTATATATGAATTTTTTTTAGGGGAATACATAATAATTATTATGAAACTATAAATTAAAATGAAACTATAAATTATAAAGAAACTATAAATTATAAAGAAAATGAAAAAAATATTAGCTAATAGGCACTATTTCATTCTAAAGCATATAGACGTACTCAAAATATTTTTTGGAACTTGGTATTGCATCGAAGAGGGAAATTCAACTCAAAAAAGTCAAAAGGGGAATAAATTAGTAAAAAGTTAAAAAGTCAAAGCTGCAAAATTCATATTTGGGCCCATTCAACTTCAAAGATCCATGCATTGAATACTGGCAACAATCAACACCCATGAAGTTATGACGGTATGATTTTAGAATCCTGATATTATTATACTGCAGCCCATATTCGGCAAATTCTGTTTGGGCCCCTTTGAGGTTAGGCCCTGGGCGGTTGCCCCTCTTGTCCTGCCCCAAGGTCGGGCCTGCATGCTCATGGTACATCCAAGGGTAATTCTGTAATAAATTATCGAAATGAGTAATTTTACTCATTTCTAATCACTTAATTCTCTCTTCTTTCCTCATCTTCATTACTCCTCTTCTTCTTTATTGTTTATCTTAATTCCAATATTCTCTCTCCTCCATTGTTTATCTTACCTACAAATTTCTCTCTTCTCCATTGTTTCTCACCTCCAAATTTCTCTCTCTTTCATTGTTTTTCACCTCTATATTTTTCTCCTACATTGTTTCTCTTTCCTCCCAATTTGCAACTTGTCGAGGATGACAAACTGCACTAGTACATAATTGTCAATTTGCGTCGGATCTGGGACCCCCATTTGCGTCGGACATTAGTCCGACGGCATAGGTCTCGTCACAGATGATGGATACATCATCTGCGTCGGATAAGGACACGACGCAGATTTAGGCCTATTTGCGTCGTATGTACTGCAAAGTCCGACGCAGATGTTGCTGCTGTGCCTAAGGCTAAAGGGTCATTTGCGTCGCATGATGGTTTGTGTGCGACGCAAATCATCAATTTCATATTTAAAAAAAAGTCAATCTGCGTCGGACATTCAACCACATCCGACGCAAATGACTGTTTTTTTATCAAAAAGAATAAATTTCGTGAAATAGAGAAGGGTAAATACGATTGATTTGCAATTTCTTATAATCCATTTCTTAGGTTGCAATAGATCCTAAAAGAACAGAAACATTAATTACAAAAAATACACTCATATTAACTGCAAAAGAGATTGAAGTTTGACATTGAGTAGAATTGGTTTTTACAAACACTAATAAAAAAAAATACATAAAATTACAGAATTTAAAAAAAAAAACCAAAATAAACGACTTGGATCTTCAGATCTTCAATCCTTACCAAAATTCGATTTCTTCCAAACCCAAAGTCGATTTCATCCAAACCCAAAATTCTGATCAATAAAACATTTAATGTAAAAAAACGCTAAAAAGAAAAAAAAACTAATTAACCTTCTCAGATTTCATCCGCTGTCATTGAGAGATGGCGAGTGGTTCAGGATTTTCAATGGACGACTACGAGTCGTTAATGGCGACCTCAGATGTGGAGCTTGGCGCGACGAAAAGGCTGCTCCCGAAATTCTTTAGTTCCAGACTTCATTAGTTCAGAGATCTCGCGAGCAAATCCAACTTATGGTATACATTTCTTCCTTCATTAAAACCCTAATTTGTTGCATCACAGTGATGCTAATTTTTACATTCAATTGTTAGTTAATCTCCGAGTTTCTCTGTTGAATATGAAGATAGAGGTGATGAAGTAGATTTGTCGGAAAATCGTTGTTGAGAGATGAAGGTAGGTGAGAGATGAGAGAGATGAAGGTAGGTGAGAGATGAAGGTGGAGGTTCTGAAAATCTGAAGTGTGAGAGTGAGATAGATGAATAGTGAGAAAACGGCTGATGGTCTCGTGGGAAACCTAAACGCGCACTTAAATATGGGAAACTTGGGAACCCATGATTTGCGTCGTGTCTCGTGGCCCATGCGACGCAAATCATGGCCCAAAACTTATTTAATGCCCATATGCGTCGCACGTGGGCTTCATGCGACGCGCATAGCTTCTGTTATGTGCGTCGCATTTTTGGCCCATCCGACGCACATAGCTATTGTGCGTCGCACGCTAGTAAAATACGACGCACATGGGTCGTCTTTTGCATCGATTCCCTGTTGCATGCGACGCAAATGAGTCTTCTGCGAAGTTTGTCCTGTTGTGCGACGCAAATGGTGTGACGCAAATCGTCGTTTTTCTACTAGTGCTGGTCCATATTTGAAGTGAAGGATAAGCCTTCCATATCATGTCCACCACCTCAAATTCTCATCTCTAAGAAATGGGTCTTGCAACAATGAATTGTTTACAACAATGAATTGTTGCTGCAATGTAAGACACGTGCTTGGGGGTGATGATAAAGGATGGTTTTCGTGTTTCAGGTTGCAAGAACCGGATGTTTCGAGCGTATGCTTTGAGTATAGACGAAAATGAGGTGTTGTGTTGGGAGTATGTGACTTCTTATGTAGGATACTGAGAATTAGAATGGAGGTCAAGGCATTTGAGAAAGAAAGATTCCTTATGTAATAATGCATATGAAATTGTTGATAACAACAACAGAAAAAAGAACAGCAATTCAGCAGCTTGGAACTGGTTATATCTACTCATTGTTAAGTTTTAAGAATTCAGCAGCTTAGTTTGTGTACTCCAAACATCATATTTCTGGCTCTTTATAGCATGACATTCTCACACAAATTATTAGAGACTTGTAAGAATTTGATGAGATAAGTTTAAAATGCGTAGATTTGTATGGCTATTATTCTCACTCTGACATTCATTGTGTAGTCAACTAGTCATGCCAAATACATACGTATCACGGATGTATCTTACATAAGCTAGCTGATTATACTACTTGCATTAGTTACTAGTACTATATTAGTGAATACAATGGATCACAATTCACAAGTAATTTTGTGGCAGCTAGTAAAATAAAAACAGCCTAATTTCTCTGTTGACGTGATACAACCTAATTATACAGGCAAACTTAGTTAAGAACCTAATGGAATAACCGTATAAGTAAGAAGTTGTCAGTGAATTTTGTTGAAGATTTAGCTGCAAGATTAGTCAATTCAAAACCTAAATTTAACTGGAGTGAGGTATATCATGTATTCTTTATTTTTTTGTCCCTCACTGGGGACCCCATGGTAAGATGAAGGGTCTTGCCAGATCGAAACCTCTTGCAAGTTAACCTGGCCCGGGATTACGAGCAGACATTTTGAGAGTGCGGCGGGGGATGGTAAGGGAAATCCCTCTCCCAAAGTGCCACTAATGGGGTCGAACCCCCAACCTTGAGGTTGGAAAGTTCTTTCGTTACCACTAGGCCAAGCTTAGCTTGGTGTTTGCATTTACGTTATGCTTATTTACGTATCGATACACATACTTGTATGTCCATGCAGAGCACTGCCCCAAGAAATTCAGATACTTCTGGCAATCTTGATGAACTCTGCTATCAGGTGACATGAGAGGTTGTCACTGATGGATGGAGGCATTGTTGTTTAAATCCCGATTTAGATCTTACTATCCTACGATTCTATGATCCCACGATTTTACGATCCGAAAGGAGCCTTTCGATCCCTATCCTACATAGAATCTTAATTTAATAGAATCTTTCGATCCTACTGTAGACACATAATCGTATCTCCCCATTTACTACCCTATGATGACCAATAACCCGCTCCAATTGATCCGGATCGAGGAAAGAATAAAGAACGAGTCTAAAATAAATTATTTTAAGCCCAAAACTATTTTCTAACTCATTTCCGAAAACCTTTTTTATAACTAGTTTTACTAAGCACACTTCCTAAAATGTTTTACAATAACCTTTTTAAAGCCCATCTTTGAAAACCTTTTAAAAATAGTTTTATGAAAATCCATTATTTAAAACACCTTCTTCTAGCCCAATTTAATTAATAGAATTAATTAATTATATTGATTAGTTTTATTAATAAAAAATATCTTTTATTATAAAAATAATCTTTTCCCAAAGTGTTTTTAAATATCTCTTACTAACTATTTTCTAAAATATTTTATTTTCTAAAAATGTTTTAAGAAACCCAATTGTTTTCGGAAACCCATCGCTTCCCAGCTCCCTACACCTATATATATCCTCAAGCTCATAATTCACACAGCTAACAAACCCACGGCTCAACAAATCACTCGGAACTACTCCTAAACTAACAACACAACAATTTCCACCGCTTAACCTAACAAAACACACGCACACCTTCATCCTCCCTCTATTCTCTCATGGCATCCTCTTAATCCATTTATACTAATACAATGTCAGCGACACATCACCTACAATTCATCACCTAAATCATCCTTACCCAGTACCATATGCCTAAAATACATACCGCACCATAATCATCAATCATCACCGCCTAACATCACCAGTAGTGCTGTCAGTTTGGTTGAAAACCGATGATTAAACTGCAAACTGATGATGACTTAACTGAACTGAATTGACCCATAACTAAAAAGTCAAAAACCGATAAGTCAATCAGATTAAAGTAAACTGCAGTTAACTGAACTGAAACTGAACTGAAACTCAACCGAAAACAAACTAAACTGAAATTAACTGCACGGAAAACCGATTTAAACCGAACGCGAGCGACCGAAAATGAACTGAATTTAACTGAAACATGTTTCAAACTGTTTTTAACTGAACTGAATCAAACTGAATAAAACTGATTTTAACTGAACTGAATCAAACTGTTTTTAACTAAACTGTATAAAACTGAATAAAACTGTTTTAAACTGAACCGAATCAAACTAAATAAAACAGTATTAAACTATATAGAATAAAACTGTCTCAAACTGAACTGTTTCAAAATGTAACAACTAATTTCATATTTTTTATTTTACCTAAATTATTGGCGTACAATAACATGACACCTAAACTAGACAAGGATAAAAACACATTATTTCAATTCAATCAACATTATACATTCCACCAACAGATCAACACTTACTGGCCATCAAACACATATATACAAATGAACAACATGAATCTACCAAGTAGATAAAATATGAATTAAATCCAACATCAAAATCTACCGCTACTTACTAGCCAAAATAATGGTTAGCTATCTTCATAATTTGAGATCTATTGTTCATCTTCACAAGCAACAACCGACAAACCAATACCTCAACATATGAACCATTCAACTCAAACAAAGTCAAATATATGAGAAATTGAATACTTTCAATGAGTTAAACCTAAAATTACCAAGATTCATGATATTAATACTAAATTCAGTCAATAATTCACCATAACCAAAAGTCAGCTAACATTTTCATATAATCATTAATTTTGCAATTACATCAAAGAGATTCAAATCTTCTTCAATTCCACTAAACAACTGAACTTATATAAAAACAAATTACATTAAAATACTACCTAAGTACCTAATTGACGATAAAGCCTAGAAAATAAAATCTACCCACCGAAACCGTAAAGAGTACGGCTTTGCCTCTTAAGAGCATAGCCAACATTCATGGCAGTAACAATTTCGCGGCGAGCGTCCTCGGGTGTAAGTCACGGCATCCCTTCCTGTGCCTCTTTGCTCCGCCCTTTCCCAAACCCTTGCCTTCCTTTCCTCTTCCTGCTATTTTCTCTCTCCTCTTTTTGGTTTTCTTTATGAGATTTTATGAGTTTAAATTTTTTGGGTTGTGGATGTGAATATGTGATTGTTGTGGGAATAGAGAGGAAGGAGGTGGGTGTTATACTGTTATATATGGATGGGTTGTTGAAATTTTGAGATTTGATTTTGGAGGGCTTTATCCCGCGTTGTTGGATGCCGATCCGTGTGAAATGATGTGAGCTACTCTGGGTCATAGATTGGTTTCGTCTGACGGTGGATTGAGCGCCTAAGTGAACATTGCGGATTGCTCTTTAAATGGGCATGGAATACTTCAGTTTTGTGGGGAGTGGGGAGTTGTTATACTAATTTATAATCAATAAATTATTATAATTATTTTGATACTAATATATTACTAAAATGTTTAAACATATGGATAAAATAGTTTGTTTATTATTAGGATTTTTTGTCCCAAACTACCTTTAACTTTCAAGTTTTTGCGAAAAACTACCTTATAAAAACATGGTTGTCCTAAACTACCTTACTTTACAATTTTTTTTGTTGACATCTACCTTATGCCGATTTTCGGCGTTGACTTTTGTTTTTTCAGTTCAAAATTATGGGAAAAACAAAATTACCCTTATGGAAATTGAGGAGGGTGATTGTTTCAATTTTAGTTTAAGTAGAAGAGGAATTTAATGGTGGATTGGTGGTGCAAAGTGTCACATAGATATGAGAGAGAGAGAGAGCGCACACAGGGAAATAGGGAAATTAGGATGGGGAAGATTAAAAAAGGGTTTGAAGAGGTCAAGTGATATAACGTGACAATAAAAAACCGGAAAAAACAAAAGTCAACGCCAGAAACCAGCATAAGGTAGCTGTCAACAATAAAATGGTAAAAGTAAGTAGTTTGGGACAACAATTTTTTTATAAGGTAGTTTCTCGCAAAAACATGAAAGTTAAAGGTAGTTTGGGACAAAAATCCTTATTATTATTAGCATTGTTGCTACTATTACCGTTAGTATTTGTATCATTATTGTTATTATTAGTACTCCTGTTGTTATTTGTATTATTATTGTTCTTGTTAGCATTGTTACTATTATTGTTATTATTTGTATTATTATTATTATTATCATCGCTTTATGTTTATTAATTATTATACTATTATTAATTATATATAGTATAACATATAAGGTTATAGTAATAACTAATAAGACCTTTTTTGGGTTGTATCAGGAGTTTCAAAAATGAAATAAGATTTAGTTGATCAACAATTATATATTGATCTATTACATAATATGCAAGTGATGTATGTGTTGATGTACGGAAATCATAATTAATAGAAAAACAGCTTTCACATATTAATTCATCACTAAAACAATGACACACTTTGAACTACTTAAATATTAGTTGAACACGAGTAATATAGACATTTTAGGTTATATACTAAAACAATGACACTTTTTCAACTAATGATAATATTAGAGCATAGTGATACTCGACTCGAGTCTCGATAGCCCATAGCGCGACTAAAACAGTGACACTTTTTCAACTAATGATAATAATAGTTTCAAAATGCATTACACTTAAAGACGATTAGCTTAATGATTACCCACTCACATTAATTATTCTATACACTAATCAATTCATATTAGCTTGTGTTTATACTAATCTATATTCGAAATTCATATACACTAATCAATTCATATTAGCTTGTGTTTATGCTAATCTATATTCGAAATTCAATACTTTGATCTATACACTATTCTATATATTAATATATACTCGAAATGCAATGCATCTATCTGCACACTATGCTGATCTAGTTTAGCCTAATGATTATCCAACTACACTGATTTTTGTCACATTATACTCGTATTATATTAGTTTGTGTATATCAACTTTAATCATCATCATCATCACTAAATTGTGATCATTCACCATTATAAATCATCACCACGTTGATCATCGTCAATCATCAATTCATCATTAATAGTTACAAGTCAATGTACACATTGAAAAACCATATACATAAAACATAACGTTACATAGTAACATCACAAAGTTATCTACATAATTACATTTAGTATCACTAACGTAATTATAATCAACATACAAATGAACAATGACTAGACATTATATAATGAAGAATTTGAATTTGAAAATTTGAATATCAGCCAAATGTACTGTCGAACCTTTGATAAAACAATTTAACAGTAAACTTAGCAACTTTCAAATGCGCTTTTGTAGAAAAAAATAGACACGTCTCTTGAATCTTGATGGTATCGCTGGTTCCAACAAGTTCAACCGATATGACAAAAGTCAAACCGAGTTCAAATTTTATGTAACGGTTAAGCCTTTGACCCGAAATATAAAGAGAAAAAAAGATGCATATGACATAACCGATATCAAATTCCACCCGAGTTGATGCAGTTTTTTTAAAGAAACTGAAATGAACTGAATCCGAACTGAAAATAACTGTTTAACTGATAGTAATAGGTAAAAAGTCAACTGTTTAAACCAAAACTGTACGGGTCAAACCAAAAGGCAACTGTAAACTGAACTGAACTGAACTGAAAATTGAATTAACTGGTTGGATTGAAACTGAAACCGAAAAAGTTTAAACTGAATCAATTAAGCTCGGAAAAATGAACTGAATTAACTGAACTGAAGTCAACTGAACTGTTTGGTTTGAACCAGAACTGAACTGGTTAACTGAATTGACACCACTAATCACCAGGCCATTGCTATACTTATTAATGCATGATCACAAGAAAATAGCAAATTGATCCACTTTCTTGAGTTATACCTACAACAAATACACGACTAAAGTCAATATTCGACGCAACACTCCATATAATACAAAACTATTTTTTTAGACTCGTACAATTCAATTTTCCAAGATCTGCACAAATCAACGACCCCGAACGATGGTATAATTTCTGAGGGCAATTAAATTAATTAACTTTATATTATATATATATTTATTTTTATTATTTTCTTGAACTTACTTACATTCTATTCATGATGTAGATTGTTAACTCGTCCATGCGACTGTAAGTAATGCATATATTATACTTACTCCTTGCAGTATTTTATTTTCATAGTTTTATTTCTTATTCATGAACATATTATTTTTCATGCCTGATTGCAATATTTATCACCTTGTATTTATTGCTAAACAAGACCTAAAGAACTGTTCTAATTAATTCAGATAAATTGGACAACCTGCTAGGAAACTTGTAATATGAGTGCATATAACTTGTCCCTAAAAATATAGTTTTTTTATGTGTTTCCAGAACCAACTTAGACTAATTATTTTTAAGGTTCTTAAAATGTTATTTGATTATTCTTTGCATAAAATATGTTGTGAATCGGTATTTAGTAGAGGCCAGCAATGGGCAATATAGTTCTTGACTATATTGTACCCTCACCCCAAACTCAATTTTTGGTTCCTGACCATCTATGGAGTCATGACGGGGAAATATACATTTGATAAGTCCCTAAGATGTCCCTTCTGTTTCAATATCCAATTAGGTTTATAATTCTTCCTTTAAAGAATTGTTGGCGACTTCAAAACATATTTTTAATAAAACCTTAACAATGGGGTAGTCAAATAAACGCACTCACAATGCGTGTAGGCATTAAAGGAATTAAAATTCCACGCCTACAATTTGGCGACTTCACTGGGGATGATTTTTAAAAAAAAATATTTTTTTAAATGAGTGGGTGAAACTTGAAAAATACGATTCATTCTAATTTTTATGTTGTAGAATAATATACAGTTTTTCATATGCATGGCTATTGTTCAGCCACCATAAGGACAATCTACCTTGCCTCATTAGCACATGTTCTATGTGTGAGGTCACCCCGGGGGTTTGCGCTTTGTCCTTCCAAAAAGCTTCCTGCTGAGCGATAGTGTTGGAGTGCGTTGTTCTCTTGTTCCTGACTTGAGAACTGGAGTGCGTCTTACACGTGGCCACCTTTTTAAGCAAAGGTACGAAGCGTGGAATCAATCTGTTAGTCATGGACCCTTTTTAGCCTTAACCTAAACCTGACAATAGTTGAAAATTAGAACTGGACTTTAGGTTGAGAACTGTGCATGTTATTATCTTAATTGTGCATATTTGTGTGTTACATGCCTTTAATTTTCATATGTTGCTTAAATTGTCGAACTAAAATCATCGAGCACAATTAAGTGACTGAAATATAAAACAAAAGTGATCTCGTACTTCTTGCGCTCTACGCATTTCTTCGCGCTTGGCGCAACTTCACTACCGCGTCTCACGCATCTGGTAGCACCCAGCGCAGTGACAGTGCGGCCCACGCTACATCCACCTTCCCGCGCAATTCATTCTGCGTCGTTCGCAGTTCATTCTGCGTTGCACGCACGCTATTCTCCTTCCCTTCGTGTTGCACTTAATTTCTACGTGTCTCATTTGTTATTAGTCTTATCCTTCTCTCTTTGTTTTTATCATTTTTATTTCTTTCTTTTTCCAGCTTTGTTCTCTCATCTTTTTGTAAAAAAGGAAAATGATCCTTTCTTGAAAATCTATCCATATCTTTCTGCCTCAAAAATAATTTCAATCTCTAATCCCTTATCTATTTCGAAAATTCTATCCCCATCTTTTGCGAAACTATATCTCCTATCTTCTTCTTTTTTTTTTTAAAATGATCTCCCATCTTTTTTGAAAATTCATCCCCATCTTTTTTTTCCAAAAAAATCATTCTCCTATCTTTTTCAAAATTTCATCCCATCTTCAATCTCCTATCTACTTCAAAAATTCGATCTCCAAAAAAAAAAATCTCCATCTTTTTTTTTCCTATCACATATCTTTTTTCGAAAATTCATCCTTTTTCGCTAACCTATCTTTCTATGTATATTATCCTTTATGTGCACACCATCTAGGATTCCTTTTAGTGTCCATCTTGTTGTAAAAGTCTCATCCGCTTAGGAATTCTAACTACACTAAAAGTCCGTCTGACCCAAATGTCTAGATTCATCCAGTTTAACTCCATTTAAGATTCTTCACCTCATCTAACTATATCCACGTTAGGAGTCTTAACCATGTCTAGGTTCACCCATCTACGGACTCTAGGGTCGTTAGAATTCATTCCATCTTAGAATTATATAATCAATAGAAAGTCCATGCATAATAGGAGTCTAAAACCATTAGAATTGTGTCCATCTTAGGAGTCTAAATCCATTAGAATTCCATCCATTTTAGGAGTCTAGGTCCACTAGGGTTTCATTCACTTTAGGAATCTAGGTCCACTAGAGTTTCATGCACATGAAGAGTCTAGCAAGTCCGTCAAATCTAGAATTTTCACATCATTAGAAGTCTATCAAGTCTAGGATTGCGTCCACACTAGAGTCCCTTTGCATTGCATAGTCCATCATTCATACACCTCATGCATAACTAGAGTCCAGAAGAGTCTCATTGCATCCAAACTCTCCATTTCATCTCATGCATTCCGCATTTAGTAGTCCCGAACTACAAGCGATCTGATTCCCTCTTTTGGGATATGTAGGCAGCCTTTACAAGTTCGAACACATAGATTGAGTCATGCATACATGCATTAGGTCTAAGTGCATCCAAAAAAATCATGCATACCTGCATTAGGTGCATCCAAAACAAAAAAAAAATTATCATGCATTCAGATTCTTTCCTAGAAGCTCAACTCTTTTAAACCAAACACACATTCTCCTATTCCATTCCTTTCTCTACATCATCACTTCTGCTGGATGATCTATTGTAGGAAATACATAATATGTCAAGAACACTTCAAGAACAAGTTGATGAGTTGAAGGGTACACTGGTAGATCTTGTAACACGTATCGTCAGACTAGAGGCACGTTATCCTATTATTCAAGAGAATCGTAATGCAAATATACAATAGGATGCCTATTGCAAATACCATAGAGGAAATGGACATAAGACTGCTTACTGCTACAAGTTAAAAGAACTTATCCATGATATGACAGAGGATAGGAGGCTTATAATCCCTACTACTGCAAAAATTCTGAAGACAATGACCTCAATGCCATAGATAGGCATATAAGCCCAATCGCTCGTTAAAGCATTTGGACTCGCTTAGGTTCAATCAGCACAAAAAGAAAATACACCTCTTCTCTTTTCATTTAGAAAAAAGACCTCATAAAGATCGAAGCAACGAAGCTGTCTCGTCACGTGACGTAGGAGTCTAGACCTATGATTTCATTTTCTATTTCATCTCTCTCATTTTACCCAGTCTAACATAGGATTTCCCTTTGTTAGGAATCTGGGTGTTGTAGTTTGATTAATGCGAAACAGAAAATCAATGAAATAATAAAGGTGAGAAAACAATAAAGATGAACAAACAAATAACACAAGGATTTACGTGGTTCAGTCAAATTTGACCTACGTCCACAGGTGGGGGATTAGAGCTTCTTCACTATAATGGAGAAAATCAGAGAGAATAATACAAGGAGCCCTAAATTCTAGAGGCTAAAAGGAATTCATAAGTTGTGTCAATAATAATGAACACCAGGAAGCCCTTTTATAACATAAGGAACCCCGTACAAACCCTAAAAAATAACTCAAAAACGAAAAATACCGAAAAAACGCGTGCAGCGCACAAATCGGCGCACCGCCCGATCGGGCCCAAGACGAAACAGTTTCGTCAATTCTTCGTAAAACAGTCACAACTTTCTCGTTTCTCAGCGGAATTGGGCATATGACCTATCGTTGGAAAGCTCTTTGAACAAGCTTTCACCTCCAATTTGAATCACTTCAAAACCATTTATAGATTGAAAGATATGTGCATTCAAAGTCACCCTTATGCCATTCACAAGATTTCAAGTCATAATTAACAATCTCCACCTTGACTTGAAACCAATCAATCAAGATACCTCCACCTGGAACCAAGAGTGATGCTCAACCAAAAAAAAAAAAAACCTCCACCTTAAACAAAATTCCAATAGCCTACTAACTTTAGGCAACCCAGAAAACGGACATCTTCTATAATTGTGTACCGATGCGTCTTCGAACACAAAATCCGTATACAAAACCGTCACATGGCCTAGATCGAGAGTATAAAGTCACCAACGCCAAACATGTTTACTCAAATTGACCAAACTCTCTTCAAACACTTCTTCATCTCAACAACAAACTCAAGCAATTCTAGAAAACCAATTGACATCAATAACATCTAAATTACAATTGTACTTAACAAAACACAAAAGTACCAAATTTGAGATAAGAAATAGCATAACTAGAACAAAATCTAATGCATAACCAAGATTGTTAAAAAAAACTCAAAACAATCTATCATAGACTCCACAGCAAAAAATCCACACGGTTTCTCGTTTTACCAAGAGATCTCAAAGGGCACCAATCATAAAGAGATCGTAGAAACCGCAGCCCCAAATCTGTAACCCTAAAGTGCAAGATCATCATCAAAGGCATCGTTGGCGATATTTGCGGATTGGTCCTCATTGGACTTTTCCCCATTCTTCTTCTTTAATTTCCAACACTCAGATTTAATATGACCCTTCACATGACAATAGTTACAAATTTTATTCTTACCACAATTCTTTCCACCATGAGCAACCAAAGCATTTGTTTGAGCATATTTATTAACCAACTTATTGTCAATTAAATCTCTCTGAGTTAAGGCCTCCTTAACATCCTGCAAACTCAAATCATCTTTACCATATAATAAGGTATCTCGAAAATGCTTATACGAAGGTGGTAAAGAGCACAACAACCTAATAGCCATATCCTCATCATCGATCTCAACATCGATGTTTTGCAAATCCATAATAATAGAGAAGAATTCATCTAAATGAGACTCAAGCGGTTTACCTTTTTTTAGACTAAGATCATGAAGTCTAGATTTGAGTAGTAAACGGTTGGTCACACTCTTTGTCATATAAAGTGACTCCAACTTCAACCACAAACCCGCAGCAGACGTCTCCTTGGCAACCTCTCTCAAAACTTCATTAGATAGACTTAAATGAATCGCGGAGAGTGCCTTCAAATCGATCTCCTCCCACTTGTCATCCGTCATACCCGAAGGCTTTTTGGATGCACCTTCAAGAGCCTTGTGACAGCCACTTTGAACCAGGATGGCTTTCATCTTCAATTGCCATAGGCTAAAATTTACTTGCCTATCAAATTTCTCAATATCGAATTTCATTGGCATAATTGAATCAAACTCGTTCTATAAACACCTAAGATCTTAAACAACCAAGCTCTTGATACCAATTTGTTAGGAATCTGGGTGTTGTAGTTTGATTAATGCGGAACAGAAAATCAATGAAATAATAAAGGTGAGAAAACAATAAAGATGAACAAACAAATAACACAAGGATTTACGTGGTTCAGTCAAATTTGACCTACGTCCACAGGTGGGGGATTAGAGCTTCTTCACTATAATGGAGAAAATCAGAGAGAATAATACAAGGAGTCCTAAATTCTAGAGGCTAAAAGTGTTTCATAAGTTGTGTCAATAATAATGAACACCAGGAAGCCCTTTTATAACATGAGGAACCCCGTACAAACCCTAAAAAATAACTCAAAAACGAAAAATACCGAAAAAACGCGTGCAGCGCACAAATCGGCGCACCCGCCGACCGGGTCGGGCGAAATCCGCCCGATCGGGCCCGAGACGTAACAGTTTCGTCAGTTCTTCGTAAAACAGTCATAACTTTCTCGTTTCTCAGCGGAATTGGGCATATGACCTATCGTTGGAAAGCTCTTTGAACAAGCTTTCACCTGCAATTTGAATCACATCAAAACCATTTATAGATTGAAAGATATGTGCATTCAAAGTCACCCTTATGCCATTCACAAGATTTCAAGTCATAATTAACACCCTTTTTATTTCATGTAGTCATAACTTTCAAATAATAAATGAGTATTTATTTATTTTCTAACCTTGCACTAATGAGCATCAGTGAAAATCATGATTGTCGCCTTAAAAGAAATGAATTACTAATTCTCATGACTATTCTAATAGGCAATGAACAATTGGCTTATATAAAAGAGGCCTTCCTCCCCTTCCCCACAACTATTCCTCCACTCCAACCATTCCTAAATACATAACACCCTTTTCCCTTTAACCTACCTCATGGGAAGTACATTTGTCATCAATCAAATATAAAGGGTAAAAAAAGATGATGAATAAAAAAAAAAAGAAGTAAGCAAATGATATAAAAAAGTTGCAAATAAGCACATCAATAGCTTTGTCATAGGTATTTCTTTCAAAACCTTTAACCTTCAACCAAAACTTTAACCAATCGGCCTTGACCTCCACAACCAAAAACCTTTACAAGCCAAATCATACCTCTGATAAACCTTCTTAACAACCATGCACATTATGTATAAATGGATTGTGGGTCTATGATAGAAGCACGAGTTGATGAAATAGGTCCTCATATTATATGTAGTTTGTATAACTGAAACAGCCAATTGCTTTGTGGACAAGAAAGTTGACTGCTTGGTCGATTTTTGAGTTGCTTTTAGTTTGTCTTCTTCAAAGACGAGCAACACTTTTGAACGATCCGTTGTTTTGCTTCAAATATGGGAATTTTGTGAATTTTGTATTTTGTTTTTTAATTCTCTTAGCATTTTGTATTGCAGATTTATGGCTGGTAACCTGAAGCTGAAATGAAAGAGTCAATTTCAAAGAGAATATCAGTTTCTGTACTTATCAATTTTCACCAAAGAGCGTGATGTTAGTATTCCTGAGAAGATTTACCCCCTCTACTTCCAAAGTAAATCCTTGTATACTCTTCTATAATAGATACCATTCAAATAGTCGGCCATCTAGTGCTAAGAGTGAATTATATTCTCATCCCTCGACTTTGGATGATAATAGTGATGATTGTAGGTTTCATCTTGGAGGGGTATATAGTTCGTCATGGCTTTCTCAGGGTCAACCCCAACTTGATAGCCGTGAAATCAAAGTTGTTGATTTAGATGCTTGGTCAGTTTCTTCTGGTTTGGCCAGTGTGTCAAAGAGAGAACAAAAGGAGTCACAGCTGAGATTGCTTGGGGTAGAGGAAGTAGATGATGGATTTGTTTATAATTCTAAACTGGCTGAGGATGAACCTGATATCGATGAGATTGAAGATATGAGAATCCGTGGAAACCTATTTTACAAGATTGAGAAAAATTCAATGGAGTTTGAAGAATACAAATTTGCCTTTCATGGAAGAAAGCCAAAATATAATACAAGTGATGAGAAGGAAAGCAAGAAGAAAGAAAGTCTGAAATGTGATTCGGCTCAAAATGATCAAAAATCTTCCAAGGGTAAGGTTAGTCAGCAAGTGATCAGCAAGAAGTCAGGCTTAAGAGATGTCTCTTTGCACGCTAGATCAATCAAGGAAAAATATGTTGTTTGTACACTCCATGATCATGATGGTTTTTTTGCTCGGACGAAGCAAAGAAGTCTAACTTTCAATCAACTCACTGCACCTTTCCATGAACCATTCTGTCTAGATATTTATGTGTCAAAAGGTTCAGTCCGTGCTTGTGTAGTCCATCGAGTAATAAGCAAGGTCGTTCCTGTCGCACATTCCATTTCCAAAGATATCAAATTCGATCTTGGGTCTACTAAAAGTAGAGTTGATGCTGCCACTGTGGGCAAAGTTATAGCACAACGAGCTTTGGCTGATGATATCCACGATGTGATCTATACGCCAGGGAAAGGAGACAAGTTAGATGGAAAGCTTAAGTTTGTCCTTCAATCAATTATAGATCAGGGGGATAATGTGAATGTGAGGCTTAAACAGAGGAATCCTAGTAAAGCTGTCAGAAAGGTCTTCTGAGTCAGAAGACCTCCAGATGATTAAAGAGGATGAAGGATGATTTTGTTTATCATAATGTGGTAGTTCCATGACTTCCATATTCAGATTTCAAATCATCTACTTTCTCACTACTTGGCTGAGCATTGTTGAAATTCAATAGAGGGTTGAGTGATGAACAAAGTGTATAATGCTCTGTGTAGTGCTTGATTGAGAATGAGTATTTATTTACTGTATTGGCTTTTCCACATTATCAAGTAGTACTTAGTCTAATAGTAATGGATGTTCCCTATGATCTTGAGGTCGTGAGATCAAACACCGCTTGAGGCTCTTCGTCTAGGGATTCCCTCATCTTTTTCCCCTACTCCGAACAGGTGCCAGACTAGTTGACTGAGGTGTCTGTCAGTAGAATATTCTGCCTTACCAAAGAGAATAATATAAAAAGCTTGACGTTTCCATGTATTATTGGCATGTGGGAGAAATGGAGGAAGTTTATCCCGAAAGAAGATCTATTAGTGCTCATATTGTGACTCGTGGTTTCCCATGGGAATCAAATCCTCAAGTTGTCATGTGATTTAACTGGGATCTAGATATAGCATTCTGGAGAGGTACATGTACGTACATCTGCTTACAGCTAGGGGGCATACCATCTTGGTGCTTTGACCTACTTTGGTTAATCAGAGTGTCACCTGTCATAACTGGTCTCTGGTTAGTCCATCTGATTCAGTTAAATCACTAACCATGTATGCATATTTCTTAACTTTAAAGTACTCATTTGACTTCATATAATGATGTTACTCGTGCTTCTGGCTCTATGAATTTTTAACTTAATTCTTTAATATATAACTAATAATCTTTTGAGGTTTTATTGTATAACCTTTTCAAAGATTATTATCTTTTTTTGTTTGTTTGTCGTAATTCATCTGGCATTTGAGATTTTCTGGTACTAAAATTTGTGACTTTTGTAAAAGTAAAGGTTTCAATAATATAGGTAAAAAAATTTAAAAAACCACCTTGGTGAGAACTCTTAAGGAAGGAGCTTTGGGAATTATAGGCCAGAAGACAAAACTTAATACTAGCATTGGGTGTAGAATTATCTTCATCTTTTTGGTAGCCTATTCATTCTTCACATGAAGAAGGTTAATCTATCATAAATCAAAAGATTGTGAAACATAAATATTATAAATTGATTGTGTAATGACATTAATCGCAATAGCAACACGGTAGTCACTTGTTTTGGAATTGAAGGTCATGTTTTACTGTTTACAGATGTTGAGAAATAATTGTCTTTCTCGTTGAAGTAATGATTTGTGATTGGAGCTTTGATATACCTTAAAGGCCCGTTTGTTAGTCGTTAATAAATGGTGGTAATGGGAATGAATTGTAACTATAATGTTATAAGGGAAGCGTCCCTAAAATCTCCATGGGGAGGTCATTTCAATTCCCAAGTTTGTGTTTTTTCCTCCATGGGGAAGCAATCTGACTCCTAAACTTGTTTTTTTTACTCCAAGGGGAAGCAATTTTCATTACTACTCACTACCAACTACAAGGTGGAATGAAAAAAAATTAAGAAGAAAAAGACATTTTAGGATAAATTAGCATTGTTATGGGAATGAGCAATGATTTTCTTCACAAAGTTATATACAAATTCATTTCCATTACCATCATTTATAACCATCTACCAAACGGGCTGTATAAAAGTAGGGAATGAGGGAATGGTAGAAGTAATATTTTCGTAAAAGGATGGTACCATATTCTTAAATATAAGAGGTTGGAACAATATAATAACAAACTTATTTTGCACAAAAGGACTGTTCTCTTCGAAGTTGTTGCCGATAGATATTTATATCAATTTATAGAGTTTTGACTTTGAGCGATATGTTTATCAGATAAGTTTTAGGTTTAAGCCATTGGTTGAGATTTAAGCCTTCTTCAGCTCAGCTGAGGATTGAATATCTCTGATGCACGAAAACTCTTCTTTTGACCAATGTTTCAGTTCGAAATTCTTAGAAGCTGCTCCGAAATGTTTCCTATTCTAAATAATGTTTTTCGAATGCTGTTTCTATGGCCCTATCTGATCCCCTAAGTTTGAATTTAATTTAATTTGCAACTTGTGGAACTCTTTGAAAGTTGTAGAAGCAAACGGAGAGTATCTTTTGCGCATTAGCTAAATGAGTGTTATGTTTCAATGTAGGATCATTTTAGCTGGGGTTTCTTGCTTAACAGCAAAGGTAACTGGCCCTAGGATTGATTTGGAAAAGTGATTATAAGCATAATGGAGGTCTTAGAGTGAAGTTTTGATAGTTAGAAGTCAAAGTACACACTTAGTTTTCCTCATTATGTGAAGTATTCAACAAAGTAGTTTTCCATGTATTACTAAATCTGATTATATGGATTTAGTGCATATGACTGTGATTACATCTTGTGTGGAAGGTTTATTGGATGCCTAAGTTGATTTATCATGGTGAAACACTAAAACTGTGCTAAAATCTTAACTTCTGGTTTATATATGCTGAATTTAATGATTACTCTTGCCTTACCATGATTATACTAAGACTTTTGCTACTAGTTTTGTGCCTAATATAATTGGTGGCAAATTACCATTCTAGTGGTTATATTCCTCCAAATTATATTAAGCTGAGAACCACTTTGCTCCAGCTAGAAAGACAACACGTAGGTTAACTCTTATTTTTCATCAACGCTACTTGCTTAGGAAAATGGAGCAACTATTATGTGTGTCTAATGGTTGGAGTGATCCATTTAGGAGACCTTTGATCAACTTCATGACTACTACTGGGTGTGGCCCCATGTTTCTAGCTAGAATTGTTAATTGCTTTGAGAAGGTTAAGGATAAACACTTCATTGTAGATCTTTTAAAAGAAGTTATTGACGAAGTTGGACCTATGAATATTCAAGTCATAAACTCATAACTAGTAGTGTTAACAATTGCAGTCGTGCTAGAGAACTCATTGAAGGCATGTAACCATGGATCTATTGGCCCCTTCTATTGTTTATACTTAAATTTTTCTTTGAAGATCATTTGTGCTGCAAAATATAGTCTGATCTAGAATCATATGTTGAATGTCATTCATGATGATACAATTCAAGTGGAAAACTTATTTAGGAATCATACCGGCCATTTTTTGAATGATTTTCTTCTTTGAATCTGTTTCAGGTGTTGTTAGGCCTAAGAGTTTTTCTTTTAAAAAAAAAAATTCTTAGGCGTATTGTTAAGAGTTGAGACCATGCTGATAAGTGATGAATGGGGGAGTTTTAGGAAGATGACCAAGGTATGGCACGTTTTTGCCGAAGGAAAGGTGACAAGTGATGATTTGTGGTATAAAGTGGAGTGCTTGCTTCCCTTCCTCAATTAGGCTTTCTTACATGTGTATGTGTATGTATGTATGTTATATATATATATATATATATATATATATATATATATATATATATATATATATATATATATAATAAGAAAACTCAAAAGTCTTCCTGGAGATTGAAGTGATGAGGTCGCAAAGAGGTTTGGAACCCAATGCAAGTATGCAATAGATTTCTTGTCAAAAGCTGGTCATATATATATTGAGTATTCCTTGTAATAAGATAATCCCCTGCCTTCATTCCTTCTCAAATCAATATTTATATACAACAGTACATATACGTTATTAGCTAAAGTATAGGCTAGGATTATGTGTAATCTTTGACTACTGGAGATTACTATCCTATTATACAAGATATATACATAAATGATTGATTACCATAATATCAAGAAAATATTCACATATATTCTATTACACCCCCACAGTCGAAGGGGGAGGTTGTCGGACACTGAGATTGTCTCGAAAGTCATCAAAAAGAACGCGCAGAAGTCCTTTAGTGAAAATGTCGGCAATCTGATAAAGAGACGGGACATGAAGGACACGCACTTCACCACGTTTAACCTTTTCACGAACAAAGTGGATGTCCATCTCAATGTGTTTAGTGCGTTGATGGTGAACTGGATTCCCCGAGAGATATATGGCACTGACATTGTCGCAATAAACAAGTGTTGCTTTGTTAACGGGGAAGTGTAGCTCTAATAATAGGTTACGAATCCAAGAAGACTCAGATACTACATTTGCAACTCCTCGATACTCAGCTTCAGCGCTCGATTTAGACAATGTGGGTTGCCTTTTAGAAGACCATGAAATGAGGTTGTCACCAATGTAAATGCAATAACCAGAGGTCGAACGCCGAGTATCAGGGCACCCACCCCAATCAGCATCCGTATAAGAAATGAGTGAGTCAAGGGAGGATTTATACATGTGTAGTCCGAAGTGAATTGTTCCATGAACATAGCGTAGAATACGCTTGAGAGCCTCCATATGCTCAACCTTCGGATCATGCATATGTAAGCATACCTGTTGGACAGCATAAGAAATGTCGGGCCGAGTCAGAGTGAGATATTGCAAGGCGCCGGCAAGACGACGATATTTAGTAGGATCCTCATAAGATGTCCCGGCAGAAGAACTAAGTTTCCCTTTAGTATCTACAGGAGTGGGACAAGGCTTGCAATGTGTCATACCAGCTCTCTCAAGAATTTCTTCAGCATATTTAGTTTGAGAAAGAAAAAGACCATGTGAATTCCGAGTAACAGCAACACCAAGAAAGTAGCTTAGCTCTCCCAAATCTTTCATGGCAAATTCGGAATTAAGAAGAGACATAATAGACAACCGAAGATCATTAGAGGAAGACGTGAGAATTATGTCATCAACATATAGAAGGATATAAGCAGTGGCACCCCCATGGTGATATATGAATAGAGAATGATCAGATATGCTGTGAGAAAAACCAATGGTGGCTACATAATCTGCAAACCGCTGATACCAGGCACGAGGGGCTTGCTTGAGACCATATAGAGATTTCTTGAGTAAGCAAACATAGTCTGGGTGAGAGTGGTCTCTGAATCCCATCGGTTGATGCATGTAAACTGTTTCATTTAAATGTCCATGAAGAAATGCATTTTTTACGTCCAACTGATGAATGGGCCAACTTTTTGACAGAGCAATGTTGAGGACAGTCCGGATAGTAGCAGGTTTAACAACCGGACTAAAAGTCTCGTCACAGTCAACTCCAGCTTTTTGAGACCTGCCATCACCTACAAGACGGGCTTTATGCCTCTCAAAAGAACCATCAGATTTCCTTTTATGTCTAAAAAGCCACATGGAGCGAATAACATTTACACCTGGGGGACGAGGTACTAAATCCCACGTCTTATTATTAATTAGAGCATCAAACTCGTCTTGCATGGCCAATTTCCAATTCGGGTTATTGAGTGCATTCACTGGATTTTTAGGAAATGGAGATATAGAAGAGTGGAGAGTGGTTGCACTGAGGTTATGGTATTTGGGGTTGGGTTTGTAAATACCATGTTGACTTCTTGTTATCATTTTGTGTGCTGGGTTAACAGACTGGACGGATATGGGGGAAATTGGGTGAGGCTGTGGGGCCGAGTTTGGGATAGGAGGAGATGTAGTTGGAAGAAGGGAGTTGGATTGTGTTTTGTGTGAGGAGGACACGGGCCCAGAAGGTGAGTTAGGAGGGAGTGGAGGGTGTTGTTGGGTGAGAGAGGGAGAAGCCAGATTGGGTTGGGCTAGAGGAGAGGGCCCAGACGTTGAGTGAGGGAGTGGAGTATGCTGAATTTGATCCATGTGAGAGGATGATGGGGTACGCATTTGATGGAGAATTAGGGGATGGATGTCAGTATTTAAGAAATCATAGGTGATGGAATTTGGTGTATGAATTTTTTAGAAAGGAAATTGACTTTCATCAAATAAAACATGCCTGCATATAATGATTTTATTTTTCGATAAATCATAACACTTATAACCCCTATGATTGGAAGGATACCCTAAGAAAACACATGGTGTAGAGCGTGCTTGTAATTTATTGATAGTAGGGGAGGGAAATAAGGGATAGCACAAACATCCAAAAACTCTAAGATGAGAATAATCCGGAGTTTTATTATAGAGAATTTGAGTAGGGGAATGATAGCCCAACACTTTGGAGGGGAGAATATTTAAGAGGTAAGTTGCCATGTCTAGAGCGTGATGCCAAAAAGAGGGAGGCATAGATGAATGAGCAAGCAATGTGCGAACAATGTTGTTAATAGATTGTATTTTTCGTTCAGCTTTACCGTTTTGAGAAGATGTGTAGGGGCAAGAGAAGCGAAAATGCATGCCATTAAGTTCACAAAATTTATGAAAAGAACCATTGTCATACTCACGGCCATTATCACATTGAAACTGTTTAATTTCTCGTTCAAATTGGGTTTTAATGTATGCTCTAAAGCGCAAAAAAATGGAATGCAGTTGAGATTTGCTGGAGATAGGATAAGTCCACAAGAAATTACTAAAATTATCAAGAAATAGAGCATAGTAACGGTGGCCGGATGAACTTAATATAGGTGAGGTCCATAAATCACTGTGAATAATATCAAATGGCATAGTAGTGAAAGAACTAGAAGTAATGAAAGGCAACTTAACAATTTTCCCGAGGGGACAAGAATGGCACAAATTTTTATTAGCCTTATTACACAGAATTAAATTACTATTACGAAGAGAGTCTAGAATAGTTTTCCCCAGATGGCCTAAGCGAGAATGCCATATATCATAGGAAAGAGCTGCGAAAGTGGATTGAGAAGATGAAGGAACTGAATAGTTGGGAAAGTGATATAAATCTCCGGTGCTATTACATCTCATTAGGCGCTTCCCCGTCAGTAAATCCTTCACAGAAAACCCAAACGGATCAAATTCAACAGAAACATTATTGTCATGAGTAAATCTCCGGACAGAAATAAGATTTTTAATCAATTTAGGAGCATGTAAGACATTATTAAGGGTAAGAGAAGGTTGTGTTTGGGGTAGTGAAGCAGTTCCATAACCATGAATTGGAATAGTATGACCATTGCCAACAATAATACTATCATTTTTGCTCGAATTATAATAAGACGAGAGAGTACCTGAATTTGCCGTCATGTGAGAGGTTGCACCGGTATCCATGTACCAACTGTCATCGGGTTGATTGAGAGTCATTGTGTGCATAGCCGCGTTGATGTCGAGTAAGGTACATATCTTTGCAAAGTAGAAGATGAATTTGCTGTATAATGGGCTTGTTGAGGACGAGGCCCAAGAAGACCAGGTGTGGATGGCACAGGACGTGGCTGCCATTGTGTGCTGGGGTACGGACAAGGTGGGTTAGTCCACTGTTGTGGAGTCCATGCCCAAGGAGAAAAGGAAGGCCATTGTGGTGGGAAATAAGGGCGTGTGTGTTGATGTCCCTGTTGGTTTTGTTGACCAGAATGTCTGCCACCACCGCCACCACCGCGGTGACAGCTGTTGTTGCCGCCACGGTTGCGGTTGTTGTTACGTCGGCCTCGACCACCACGGCTGCCAAACCACCACTAGAATTTTCTTGCAGGGAGGAGTTTGAATCAGAATGAGTATCATTGGAGTTAGCAAATAATGTCGAATTCGTACCTGATTCATTTTCTGCCAACGCCTTTTTATTACGTTCTTCCAAAGAGAGCATCGAACGAGCCTTAGCAAATGAGGGAAGAGGATCATGGTGTTGGATGATTGTTACAAAACTGGAATAGCTTTCAGTGAGGCCTCGAATCATTTTGAGAACTAACCGTTCATCAGATACTTGGACGCCGACATTGGCGAGTTGATCGGACAAGGTCTTGAGGAGGTCACAGTAGGAGTCAACATTGGGAAAAGATTTAAGATGAGTATTTGAGAATTCATCTTCAAGGTGGACGGCTCTCATGGATTTGTTGTCATGAAACAAATTTTCTAGTTTGTTCCAAGCATCCTTTGCTGCATCGTTCTTGTTAATGATGGAATTGAGAATTCCAGGTGAAATCGTGCTATAAAACCATTGGAGGACAATAGCGTCAATCCGTTTCCAATGGGCCCTTTCGGCATCTGTCTCGGTGGAAGAACCGGTGAATGTGGCCGAGGTGGGTGGCGGAGGAAGAATGTGTTCAATGGTAAGGGTAGCACGAGCATGAAGTTCAAACAACGTAGCCCAGTTGATGTAGTTGTTTGCTTCAAGATCAAGAACAATGGGGATGGCTTGCTTGATATTTGTGATTGTGGTGGCTGGATGGATTTTATCAGCCATGGTGGAACGAAGAAGATAGAGAGAGATAGAGAAGGAGAAGGATGGAAACCAGGAAAGTCTAGTCTGATACCATGTAATAAGATATCTACTTAATCAAACCTCAAATGATAATTTTGCCTTCATTTCCTTCTCAAATCAATATTTATATACATACATTGGTAATATATTAACTGGTAGTATTGAATTGGAGACGTTATTAGCTAACAGATATATGCTTTAGAAATTGGAAGGATTATGTGTAATCTTTGACTACTGGAGATTACTATCCTATTATACAAGATATGTACATAAATGATTGATTACAATAATATCAAGAAAATATTCACATATATTCTATTATTCCTGAACTTATTTATGCATACAAAGTAATAAATTATCTATAGAAAAAACTGGATAATTATTCGTAGGGGAAACAGCAATAGGCCTTGGTTTAGGCTGCTTGGTGGGGGTGGAATGTTGGTGTGCTTTTGCATGGAAAGGGCTGCTGATTAGCCGTCAACTCATGATGGATGAGGGAAGAAGAGAAAGAACATATTGTAGAAAGTGCTGGTCCTTAAAGGTATACTACTCTATCGCTTCTAATCAAGTAATCAACCCACATTTCAATTGATTAGGCCTTTTTAGAAACATGAAACACATCAAAGAATGGAATATAGATAATGGGACATAAACGTGAGTACGTGACTCGTTATTGCTGAATGTAACTTATTTTGCAGGAAAGAAATTTATTAATACTGAACTAACTCATTATATGTTGAATTGAACTTAAATTTTAGCCTTGTATAACTCCCTTATTTTTTGGGTGCCATTGTTTGATAAAGCTTACATTTTCTCGGAATAGACATAGGAACTTATTTGATGAACTTAAACTTGTTTCTGCTTAACTTTATTTATTTTGTAAGACTTTTTTAGTATTGAACTTTTAATAATAACATTCTTGTTTTTGCTTTGTCCAATACGACTTGTGTTTCTAATCAGGGTTCATGGTGGTAAGTAACTTCGTGGTACAACAACATTAATAAGATCAAGTTTTGCTTTTGTTGTAGGAAAAATTGACAACAGAGGTCTCAACTTTGGGTGATAATTTTTAAAAGGTCTGAACTATTGATTAACCTGTGTAGGTCCCAACTTTAGGGGGTCTTAACTTTTAGCGGGCCTTAGTGACTTGAAACTGGCTTAATAGATCATCACTTGTAAAACTTGGGTCACACCAGAAAGGTTAATTGAGAAAGGGATGTAGGAACTAGGTGAGATTTTTTTAAAAATCGGCAGTTTTAAGTCACCAAGGCCCGCTAAAAGTTAAGACCCCCTAAAGTTGGGACCTACACAGGTTAATCAATAGTTCAGACCTTTTAAAAATTATCACCCAAAGTTGAGACCTTTGTTGTCAATTTTTCCTTTGTTATAAGTTTGTTGTTAATATTAGTATTCAGACGTATTATGTTATCATTAATTGTTACCATTAATAACATCATTGTTCTAAATACCATCAACAACCGTTTTTATTTTAAAATGATGATTTATTGACTCTTTCTAATACAATAATTATCTTCCGCGTAAATAACTAAAGACAATGGTGATAATATCTATAAAATCTTGTTGATTACTTTTGTTAGATAACTAAAGAACAATAATGATAATATTCATATTATTCTTGTTGACAATGATGATAATATTCATATTAATGTTACACGTAAAAAGATTTATTGACTACTTTTGTTATAAGTTTGTTGTTAATATTAGTTTCGAGACTTTTTTGTTATCATTAATTTGTTACCATTAATAACATAATTGTTCCAAATACCATCAACAAACGTTTTTATTTTAAAATGATGAATTATTGACTATTTCTAATACAATAATTATCTTCCGCGTAAATAACTAAAGATAATGATGATAATATTCATATTAATCTTTTTCCTAACTTCACTAAACTCTACTTTGACGTCTTCGTCTGTGGCTTATCATCTGTAGCAGGTATTATCCTCCGCAATGATGAAGGCATCATGATCAAAGCTTGTTCGTATAACATTGGGAATTGTAGCTCCTTCATCGCCGAAGCGAAAGCTCTCCATCTAGGGATTCAGCTAGCTCTTTCCCAAAAGATAAAGAACATTTGGATTGAAGGAGATAATCTTTTTAGTAATCAATTGCCTACAAGGGATCTGGCGAGCTCCATGCCAAATCTACTACATCACTAAGGATAGCTTATCCCTTCTCACCTCCTTTGAGAACGTTCGCTTTAGCACATCTACATGGAAGCAAACAGAGGAGCGGAATGGATTGCAAATGTGGGACATTTGATTCCAAATCCGTTCAACATTGACATCTCCATCCACTCTTCCCTCTCCCCCATTCTTTGTATTAGATACATTAGGTCTACCCCCTCGCGAGGAGGGCCACCTAATGTTTTTCTCCTTACCTTAAAAAAGAGTCTTTGACAATCTTTTCGGCAGTCACTAGCCACTAAAGTCACCTTGTACGTATCGATAATAACACCTATCTAATCCAGAGTCTGCCTTTTTCTAGACTACCTTTAGTTTGATATCCAAAGTCTGTCATCAGCATGTACAAAATGAATAGTGTTGCTTCATGTCCACAGATGAATAAATGGCTAAAACTTAGCGGACATTATGAAGACGCGAGACTTGAGAGCAACAGAGCAAGCATTTAGAGACCGATTGCAATTGCGTTGCTTTATGAGTGGTTTTATATGCCAACTCATACAGTAGAAAGTACTCAAGTAGTTCAGTGTTACTGTATTTCATTGGGGCTTTGTGGGGACTAGATCTAACTCATGAGTGGTGGTTTCTTTCACCAATATACCCTGCTTTCACAAGTCACAAGAAAGGAAAATCTGGTAGAGCCATAGAGGCACGAAAAAAATTAGGGAAAAATGAAATTAAATTTTAGTTTCTATATAAAAAAAAAATTAAAATTTTCATATCAGACATTTTTACTGGAAAAAGATAATAGGTGTGAATTAAGTAAACCGTAGATTTTAAAGTATTGTTTGAAAATATTAATAAATTAATGTACTAGTTCACCAAAGGTTCATGGTTATAGGAAAAAAAACAAAAAGGAATTAACTTATAAAAAAAGTCCTTCGTTAGAGTACCTTTTGACAAAGAGTCCTCAAAATTACAGATGTAAAAGTCTAGTATTCGTAATTTTATGTATGGTAGGAGTATATATTCTTTTATTGAGAACATTATACTACTTCAGCATTTTGCGCAGGATATATATTGATCATAAACTAATTAACATCATTGCAATTGTACCTACAACTAAGGTTGTGCAAAGACCAGGGTCGCACCAGAATCTGGACCGAAGATTTCGTTCCGGTCCTCAATCCATGGAAAATCCCAATTTCGTGTTTCCAGTGCGGTCCAAACCCTAAAAATTCCGGTCCAGGCTGGTGCACCGGAATTTCAGTTTTTTAAGTAAAAAAAAAAATTATAAGGTAGAAAGTTAAAAACCTACTATTTATTACCTTTAGGATTATTGTTATTAGAATTATTAAATTTTAATGTATCTAATTTATAGCTATGTTTAAATCAAATAAAAAAGCTTTTTTTTAAAAAAATATAGATTCCAGTCCAATAGGTCCAAAATCGGACCGGACCGCAAAAGTTCCAGTCTAGATTGGACCGTACCGGAATTTTTCCAGTCCAGTCCCGATCCAATAAAAAAAACTCATATTCTGGTTCACCTGTCCAACCGGTTCCAGTCTGATCCTGGACTGGTGCACAACCCTATCTACAACCAGATGTGTCACATCTAAACAAACGCTTGTCATCATAGTCAACGTTTGGAAACACATATAGTGTGTAGGGATGGCAATGGTAGGGTCTGGGTAGGGTAAGGCTAGACCCTTGTCGATACCTTAATTTTTGGATGTAGACCCATACTCATATGGTAAAAATTTTTAGGACCCTTACCCGTACCCGTAGGATCCGATAGGGTCTGGATAGGGTCTAGGGTCTAAAATAGGTCTAAAATAGGTAGGGTCTAGGGTCTAAAATTAGTGTGTGTGCAATCAATGTATACAAAAAGTGAAAAATATTAGGGAAGGTTTTTTTTTTTTCTTGGAAACCACCTCTTAACAAAGGAAAAATTATTTATCCTTAAAAAAAACTTAACGAAAAATAAAAAAATTAATATAGGTAAAAGTAAAAATAGAAAGTCACTGAGGGCATTTCTGAAAAGTGTAATTTATCCTATCAAAAAGGATTAACTTTATATTTAACATAGACGTAGATATAATAATAGACAATAGTATAAGTCACAAACTACTAAATTAATATTCTCACCATTTCCTTTTTTTTCCCCAAACTATGGCACTTGAATTATTAAACTAGATAAAGTCCAAAACTATCTAATTATTTTTGCCATTCGCACAATCCCAATGGTTGATGTTGAAAACATTAGGATCAACTACTTATTCAATAATGCTTTCACAAGTAATAATAACATGGAATATGCTTTATAAAAAACAACAATGAATACAGAAGAAGACTTTATGTTAAATTATGAGAAACGGAAGATAAAGCATCAAATGATGCACTAGGGCTTTTAGTAATATGTATGACACGGTGACTTACAAGTTACAAGGCTTCCATGCAAGATATCCCCTAATCTAACCTAACCACCCTATAACTTGGATCTCTGATTAACCTAATCCATAAAACTAGTTTCACTCAAACACTCACATTTTGGCTTTCTCTTCACTCGCACTATTATTCATATTCGATGATATATATTTTTTACAAGGGTCATCCCATGATATATTTATGTCACTACTCTTCAAGCTAACAGCAAACCTATATAGAATAAGATACATAAAGAAACTAATGACTCTTACAATACTAATATAATTGCTAAATCACAAAAGTTAAGATTTCCATGTCCCCAAGTTAGACCATCTCCTCTTTAAAAGATTGGAGAGCATCTTGTTCCCAAACAACAGCCAACAAGTGATTTATTATAAATATTACTATCAGAGAAGGTCGGTATAGGTACTTAATCTCAATGAAAGGCTTGCTAAAAATGACCAATGTCTTCCGAGTAATAAAAATTATTGGGTATATATGTACTATAGTCATATAGGAGTATTAATACTTATGATATGGTTGTGTGGTCTAATCAGTTCACATCATTTCGTCCTGCTTATAGGTTACAGCCTACCGTATTACAGCTGAAACAATATGGATCTTGCTTAATGCTGGTCACTATTGGATCACATCTATACATAATAAAGTTATGGGAGGAAATAAAGTAAATTGGTTAACTTATTAATTTGATAATTGATATGAAGATTTTGCTATGTGTAGTTTACAATCTTTTAGGAAAAAAGATAAAGTGAGTAAAACATCACTATTTTCTTGGACATAGAAGATATCTAACTATAATTATTTTTTAAACATCATTAAACATAATATATAGTTTATATACTACTCCATCCTTCCCATTAAAAAAAATACTACTCATGATACAAAGTATATGGTGAAACACAGAATTATACAAATCATGAGTAGTGATAGAATTTGGATGGAGGGATTGTGATGGTTGGGCTTGTCCAGTTTGTTTGTGGTTGATTGTTGGTTTGTATTGCCTGGGTTTGTCCAGTGTGTTTGTGGTTGCTAGTTGTCTCTAGCTTCCTTTAAGTTGTACTTGTTTTGGTTTTTTGAGCTTATACACTTACTTACTTACCAAAAAAAAAAAAACAAAAAATACTACTCCCTATTTTAAAAAATTCTTGCTTTCTGTTTAAGTATGTTTTTCAAAGGTCTAGCTTCTTACTTTTACTTTATTCATTATTTATTAAAGTTTTGTTCCTTCACTATCTTACCTCACTTGTTGGACCCATATAATTTATTACCGTAATCTATTTAGATAAGCAAAAAGGACTTACTTTCGTACCCTCTTCCTAACTTCGTTTCTACTGCTACACTAAACAGGTGATCTTTAAAAAAGGGATGGAGTAATATCATATATTTTCTCCATTTTTTGTACATCCAACGTTTTGACTTTTGCATTATTCATACACGTACTTTGACTGGAAATTTATGAATAATATACAATACAAATTTTAGTATGTGTAAGCTAAGGTGTTGTTGGATTTATCTATATATACAAGAATTCAACTTTCCATAATTTTCACAAATATATAGTTAGAGATATTAGTGGTTAAAGTTGAATATTGGCAAACGTATGTAAAACAGTAAAAGTCAAAATGTTACAAGTAAAAAAAGGAGGAAGTATTATCTAATACCTCTAGATATTCAAGAATCTAATTCTCCACCTTATTTTAGGAACTTATTATGTATTGATTTTTAAATTAAATCAAACTAGAAAAACTTTGATGTTTCTTTCAATCCTTACACTAGCCTAATTCATGGGCTAGATAAACTTTGATGTTTCTTTCAATCCTTGCACTAGCCTAATTCATGGGCAACTCCAGATGTAAGTAATTAGTCACATAAAATGGCACTTGACCTCTCTATTATTTAAAATTTTCACTTTAATTTTTCATATTTGTCAATACATAACTTTTATCTTTATATCTTTAAATCTCTCGATTAGTAAAATTATATAAAAAATTGATACTTTAAAAAATCATGAATGTAATCACATAATACTCCATCTGTCATAAATTAATTGCAATAGTTTGCATCTCCCGCCATATCTCTATTCTATAGGACATCAAAATATTAGAAACCCCAATTTACTCTCACTACATTAAACAAATTACAATAAACCCTCTAAGAAACACAAAACTGAAAAACAGACATATTACTTAACTAATTTATTCAAAAACCAAAAAATAAAAATTAAATACACCTACACCAACGTGGGAAAACGATTCCTAATTACATGGTTACACACTAACTGCACAACAACAGTTTTCCTACTTCTCCATTTCCACTCTTTTCCCCTTTCAATCATCCCAACTTCTCCCCTCCAATAGTATGAAATCTGAAAAATACACCAAAATAGTTGCATCACAAAGTATGGAATAGAGATCATTAATCCAAAATCAGGTAATTACATAGCATAACAAATTAATTTGATCAAAATATACTGAGAACATTAGTCATTTTTTGGGTGTAAAACGTATGCAGGGTATTGTTCACAAGCCAAAGGATACAAGAAATTAAAGACTACACATCATTGAATTACAAGGTATTTCTTAATTCTCTCACAAAACACAAAAATAGTTCACAACACACAAATCATATGAATTGATAGCGGGTTTTGTGCGACTTTTATTCAGGTCAATCACTCACTGTAATCACGCATATTTCCTCAAGCAAATAGCAGGGCAAACAAGGCTAAGGCAAGCACCATTTATTGGCTGTCGAGAAGACATCAAGCAAACTAACAAAGAAGAAGAATACAACAAACAAGGTTCGGTTATATGCAATTGTACGTATGTGATAAGATTTCTGTAACTTCTCATTGGCTTCATGTGTTTCAAATTCATTTCTTAAAATTAAACCTCCTCCAATTCAAAAGTTATTTCTTACAATTTATTTCTAATCGAATGATATTTTTCTTGAAGGATACCCCCATAAATTGGACGCAAACCATTTTCTTTTAAAAGAAACAACATTTAAGAATTCTAAATCAACCTTCTCAATGCATAAAGATTCGAAAAATCAGATCTTCTCAATGAAATGAAGAATTATTCGAAAAAAAACTGACATTTTCAACCTTCTCAATGCATAAAGAGCTTGATGTAAGTATGCAATAATTTAACTTCAAATACGACTTCGCACGCATAGCGTGCATATAAGGCTAGACTTATATAAATGTTAATGTTAATGTGCTATAAGTAAAAACTGGAGAAAGTAAGTGAAAATTCTATGATGGTCCTAAATAGATATGAACATAAAAATTAGACTTATATAAATGATTGTCTGATTCACAAAGTAAATTACCGTGCACTCACGTGTTTATAGTACTATTCTGCCTCTTCTTTCCTTTTTTTTTTTTTTTTTTTTAAGGGGACGCTTTTCTCCATTATTAGAAATTAGAATCTTGGTGAGAAATTATTCCATCTTTGTTTTGTTTGAAAATATACAAGAAACTTTAATGGGGATGGGCCAGGATAAACACTGAACATGAGGTGGTACTTTATATGGTAGTATAGTACCGTCCCCCAAAAGTGATGTCTTGAATATTGAAATATATACAAGCATGCAGTACCACTCTTGAAAATTTGCATGGGCTATATTTATTCGTTGCGTACTTGCATACTTGCATGTAGAACGCACAATTCAAAACACATTTATAACTGAAGTAAATATTTAGCCTTGCACTGTTGCACATAGAGATTTTCACACGAGTGAGCTCGACCTCCATTCCATTACAACAGTAACCATCAACCATATCCATTACTCCAGTAATCTGGTAACGTTGGTGTACATGTTTTTCCAATGACATATATGATTATTAATTTATTACATGACTTTACACATAAGCGGCACACAAATACACTTTATACATAGGTCGCACACCAATAATTGATTAAGTTATGTGGTGTTTGATGGTACCATATACTTTCGCATGTGCGCAATTTATTTTTACACTTTACAAATTATACGAGTATAAACATATACTTAATTAAATTCGTGCTTAAATCACTACTAAATATATAAATATGTGTTTTAACCAATACACTCCAGTTGTGCACTCAGGAGGAGTAACGGTAAAACGTGATTTGTCATTGCAATAATCATAAATCATGTGATTAAGGCGAACCCATCGATGTAATCTTGCTTGAGTAGGTGATAACCCTTGGTAAGCTACACCTTCCCACTGATTTTGAGGATTTGAGGCACAAGAGACTGGTCCTGGCACAGGACAACCTTCAATTTCAAAATCCTTGTAGTAAGCATAGAATGGGGTTTTGCTCCAATCAATCTTCTCTAATCCACCACGTGTTGCCCAATCGTCAGCTTCCCATAAAGTGGAAAACACTCCCATTGGTTGTGCCTTAGGATATGGTATTCCTCTTGCTTCATTGGTCTTGTATACTCTTATGGGAACTTCATCTACATAGAATCTACACAATACCGTACAAAAAAAATGATATCTTTTGCTTGTTTCCATGATATGATACATTGTATAACAACTAAATCTGGACGAAAATAGCGAAACACAACATTCAAAATGCATCTAATCTTATGAAAAGAGACTTACACAGTGTGATTATGATTCCAAAGTATAGTATAGGTATGATAATCAGCAGAAGGATCAAACCATAGGTTAACTCTTTGCTCCCTATCACCTTTTCCATGGGCATAAATATTTGTTTGTACCGTATAAGGTTGGCCTGTTCTATTTCCCAAGAACTCAAAATCCAACTCATCACATATTGTGTCTGTGTCTGAGTTCATCTACATGCAAAAAATATAAAGCAATTTTCATAATTTTATCTTTTTTATTAGCAAGTTTAAAAGCATAAGTTAACTCATTCGTCTAACTGGTTAGCTCTTAAAAAAACTTACATAAAATGCAGTAACAGTTCCTGCAGAACAGGTACAAGCTTGAGTTTCATACTGACACGTCCATGTAAATACTTATATTTTGAGGCAAACCCACATCCTACATGATGCTCCAAAAACAAACAAAAAATCAATCACATTTGTTATACTACATGTCTACATATATATTTATTTGGTAAGAAGAAGCATCCTACTAAACCAAAACCTCTATAGTACGTACCAGAAGTCTGATCGAGCTTAAGTTGAATTGCTTTGCCCCCCTCAACGAGCTTGAAATGGGAATCAGCCCATGTAACCTTAAAATCTTGCTGAAATGTTGCTGGTCTTGCTGAGACCGGAAAGGTAAGTATAAGAGCAGAAAAGAGAAGGGACACAAGCAGATTTCTCAGGTATTCCATGGTAATCATATTATTCATTTAGTACAGTATTATATATATAATATAGTTTTGAAGTATATATTATGTGCAATAAGTGGAGAAAAAAGAGAGTTTGATGATTGAGGAAGACCAATTTATAAGGCCTTATATACTAATTTGAAATAGTAACAGAGAAGAGGTTGGAGTGCTTGAAATTTTGTGACCCGGCCCGTACTTGTTGAATTCAATTGGATTAAATTAGTGGGACGTTAGTTAAGACCCCCTTCATCTTCCTAACATCTAATCGCAAGCGATCATGAGGACCCGTATGTTTCCTTTTTCTTAGAGGTGATCATGGGTCGGGCCGGGCTGCGCAAAAAAAAAATTTGCCCATTGTGCGGGCCGGGCCCAAATCCGGGCCAAAAATTTGTGCCCAAAGCCCGGTATTTTCGGGCCGGGCCGAGCGGGCTTTTGCGGGCCAAAACGGGCCGGGCCTGAAATTTAGACTGAAAAGTGTTTTTTGGCTTGTCCAAAGCCCGCCCAAAAAAAAAAAAAATTTTGACCGGACCGGGCCCAAAAAAACTGCCCAAAGTTTTTCTCCTCTCTATTGTCTATCTAGAAATTTTAGACATTTATTTGTAAACAATATAACAAGTAAAAAAAATAGAGGGAATAATTAATTATTCCTAGTTATAATGTTATATCATGTGCTTAGCAATAACTTTTCATGTAGCGATGATAAGTTAAAAAATTGACCAAGTGAAAACTCTGGTAGATAAAGTTGTGTTTGGTAAAGAATATTTTAACGGTAGCTTAGCAGTTATCTAGGGTACTCTAATCTACCATCTATATCTCCTTTTTATCTATACAATTTGACAGATTTAACAAAATCTTACATGACTATGTATTTTCTTATGTTTACATCACAAACGATTGTCAAAATGAAGTATGTGAATAGTGCTAAAATATAAAGTCAAAATGAAGTATGTGAATAGTGCTAAAATATAAAGTGTGTAGATTAAAACGAAATGGAGGGGATATATATATACATACATATAAAGACGAATAGATTTACACAGAAATCTACAATTGGCCTCTCTTTCAAATGCCAAGTTTTCCTTTTTAGAAACTATTTATAATATAAATATATATAATTGTTTTCATAAGCAAAAGTTGTAAAAAGGAAACTTCAAATAATCAGACAAGAGTACAATTATTCTACAATTTATATATTCAATCAATTGGTGTGTTATCTAATTATTCCTTACGATTATCTTATTCTGAATTTTTAAATTATATTATTTATTTAAGCAAAGAAATATATTCTTTATATAAACATATTTTTACCTGTGTAAGATACGGGTCACAAGCCGAGTTGTAAACATAGTAGATACTAGCAAATTATGCACGCTATGCGAGCCTGATTCTTTTTTATATATTCAAACATGAATTCTAGCCTTTTTGAGCAAAAACAGGGGTAAAATTTTGAACATTAGACATTTTTTGGCTAAATTTCGTAGGTTAAGCCTCTATCACTTAACCCTTTTTTTAATATTTTTTTTACTTATTTTTCCTTTTAGGTTTTTAAAATTAAACTTGATGAACGATAAAAGAATGTTAAGTAAATTTATTTAGGATTTATTATGTTGTATTAACATAGTCTATTTTGTCAAATAAATCATGTCACATTGCTAATTGACTGAATTTCCGTTTTGCTATAATACTTTATTGTGTTTGTGAATTGATTGATAAGATATTTGATTGGTTAATATTCATTTTTACTTTTTTTAGCATAAATGTTCTAAATCTTATAGTCAATGTTTCGTTTTTTGGTGGTTCAATTATAACTTGATTGCCTTCAAGATTTAAGTTAATTTTTTAACGCTATATTTGAGTTTGACTTTCTTTTTCCCCTTTTTTTGGTAGTAGTTGATTTACTAATGGACAGTTAAGTAAATTTATAAGGGGACACCATAACTCACCATTCCCTTATATAATAGAGATGAGTGTTCATAAAATATGGAAACTTATTGATTTTACTAATTATATGCAATATTTTTAGTATCTTGATCAATTATTATACTCCCTCTATTTTCTAAAATTCTTCCTATGTAGTGTAGTTATCAGAGCAAGGAAGAGACAAAGTGAGTGAAAATGAATCACTTTTTACATTCAGATCGAAGAGCGAATGTGGTTGTGAGGTAGTGTAGTAGAATATCACAATCTGAATTTAAACCCAAAGACCTGTTATGAGTTTGGAAATTCGAAGCTCTCCCGAAAGGCTTCCCTCTGGTTGGAAGGTGCATCAGTACATCTGCAGATCGATTATGATCGGTGCCCCATGGGAGAGAAGGTACTCTCCACGTCCTTCGTGATTGCCCCGATGTTAAATTGCTTTTGTGTAAATGAGGGACTAAGCGTGATGATGTAGATGGGATTTGATCTCAGGTCTTAAGCACCGCCCACACAAGACATTACCAAGTCAACTAGATGGCATCCACATGTCGAATTTATTAGAATGATAATCCTTGATTACTTCCTTAGCGGTTAGGGAAATATATTCAACGCTATTCTATGAGAATATTCTATGAGAGATATACATGAACATATACATTTAAAACAATATTTACATAATCTATCAAAAGTGAATGTAGATCATCAGTAAATGCATATGTGTCCTTGAAATCTATCCAAATGTAATTGCAGGTGTCTTCCGGGACACTTTTGTGAGCAATTGAGAATGGATGCTGGGTTTTTTAATGTCAACGATTTATTCAAGAACCTTTTTTCATTAAGCTAACAGCTACCCTTGAGTGACTGCGGATAGCACGTATCAAGGGTTGGACCAACATCATTGCGAATTCAGACTATACTCTTACTAAACGCTAAGTACTGCTGGCACGAAGATTGAACATGCAGCTAGTACGAGGGATAGGGCTTGCTGATGCCTTGGCCAAAGATTTTTTTTTTTTTTTTTTTTTTACAACGAGAAATCGTACATTAATTAAAAGAGGAAGTACAACCTAATGCTAATACAACCAAATCTAAACCAAACAAACAAACCTAAATGAGCTTTAGGAGCTCTTACAAACCATAGAAAACAGAAATAAACAACAACGAAAAGGAGTCGCATGTGAAGGAGGGCATCGTTGGTCAATGCTTGTGATGATGGAGTCAAAACTTTGATGGCTGATTGCAGTAATAAGAGAAGCAAGTGTCGTTCACTATTTGGACAACGAACAACCAACAGCGAGCATTACATCTCGCCGCATGAGCAATCCCAACAAACCACTATTGCTTGGGATTCTGGGCTCATGATCTTGTGAAGAGTCACGTTCCTTTGTGACTCAGTACTCTCTCTCTAGAGTATTTCAGGTTTCTCCATTAGATAGGAGAAACGCATTTGAGAAGGCATGATGAAAACCACCAGATGTAACTGGGGTGCCGCCTTCATATTTGAATTTTGCAAGGCAAGGACCATAAAGATCAATGCCAAGCTAACAAGAGAGCTAAATAAAGAGAGCTCTCGAACACACCGCCAATTTGTGAAACCAGAAAACACATGTCCCAACCATGAAAAACGTTCATCGCTTCGACCACGCGCACAATCCTCTTGATTCACCTTTACTCGCATCACAAATTCCAAAATTCCATAAAGTCTACTACTATGATTCCCCATGCCTTACCAAAACAAGTTACTCCTACACTTTGAAGAATTTCCACACATAATAGGAAACAGATAACTAAATTGATAATTAACCCACTTAGGGGAAAACCTAACAACAAGTGGAAGGGGGAGGGGAAGCCCAAAGACCGGGGGGGGAAGGGGAGGGGGGAGCCCGACACAACCCGGGGAGGGAAGCCCAAAGACCGGGGGGAAGGGGAGGGGGAGCCCGACACAACCGGGGAGGGAAGGGGAAAGGGAGGCCCGACATAACCAGGGGGACGGGGGTAGGGAGGCCCGACACAAAACAGGAGGGAAAAGGGGGCGGGGAAAACACCACAACAGGAAACCAACGAACAACCAGCAATTGGAAAGGGGGTGGGGAGCGACGCGACGGCGGGGACGGGAGAGAACAACTAGCAATGGGGTAGGGGAGCGACGCGACAATGGGAGTATGGGAGAACAACCAGCGACGGGGGTGGGCAGGGATGCGACGACGGGGGTGGGGAACGACGCGCCGACTGGGGTGGGGGAAAACAACCAGCGACACCTACTTGACAACAAAACGCAAAAATAAAAACCAAAATAAATACAGGAAGAAGAGGAAGGGCTCGATTGCCGCCATGAGGAGCCCGCGGTGGCTCACGCGGCAGTCGAGCCCTTGGTGGTTGAAAGTTTGCGGCGGGAGAAAGTTTTAGGGTTTTGGTTCAGAGAGTTTTTAGAGGGAGGGAGTATTGTCATATGTTTGACTTAACTAACTTGTAAGTTGGCCAAAGATATTAAGATAAGCTGATTTAACAAATTGTAATGTTAAACTTATTGTGTCCCCTCCCATGGAACTGTGGACCACGATCACAGGGGAGAAATTAAAGTTGTAAACTCTAGTAATTAGTTTAATGATTCCCTGCTTTGCATCAAAAAAATAAAAATAAAGTGCAGAATACTATGATGTCTAGGTCCAATGGTATAAGGTAGTGTCGAAATAGAGCAAACCTTTATCAAATAAGAAATACTTCTTCCGCTCCCATTTACTTGCAACACTTCCAGTTTCAAGCTTAACAATGCGCAATATAGACTTATAGTATCTTTAGTTATGTTTTGGTTAAAATTTAAAAAATTAGATAGTATTAAAGTACACATTGAGACGAATCCAACAAGATCTCACATGTATATATTTTTCCATACATATGAAAAACAAAAGCTAGTTATATGAGTGATTGGGAATAGTGTCAAACCTGGAAGTGTTGCAATTATCAGTGAGCGGAGGAAGTAAGTAAGATAAAATGATACAATTGGAGGAGGAGAGGAATAACATTAATAATCCTTTTTTTTACGCTATCCATTGGGAAGGAGGAGGATGACATTTTCTTTTTGAAAGAAAGAGGATAATATAAATAATTCATTTTTTACAGTATCTTATCAAAATGACTCAACTTTTGAATTATCTACTATGTAGGATAATTCCAAGTTCTAGAATCCAATATGTCAAGTTATTTATACTCTTAAAAAAGTTTTATATATGAGCAAGAAAATAGTTGTGATTATGCCTATTTTTGAAGTAAACTTGAGTACATGGTATAATTGGAGGTAGGGTTAAAGACATAACGGAATCAAGGGAATCGGTAGAACAATAGAGTCAAATTGGAGCTTTTGGACAGACTCGTGGCGAATTTAGGGCCAATCAAACAACGATATGAAGATGTTTGGCTCAATCTATTTGTGGAGCATGGGGTTGTAAGTATTGATGTGTGATTTATGGACTGTCGGCCAGTCCATTAGGCCCTGTATACAGTAACTTTGTGAGAAGGATGGGGAATATCATTTTCATAATGATTAGGACCCAAGAAATTGGACCGGCCTTGAGTCCTTTTATCTACCTAATACATGTCATTTGGCAATTAATAGTTTGAATAAAGTAATAAACCCTTAGTGCAAGTCCTTGTGAATTGTGATGACAATAATGCAACCAAATGTGAAATTAAAACTTATACTTGTATTTAGGCTCGGGCTATACCCTGGGTAATTATATTTTTCATCTATTAATATTTTACTTAAAATGATAACACTATATATCACTTGATTTAGTGGTTAAAATATTAGTATATAAGCTCGAACTCGTGGGATCAAATCTTATATAATGCACAAAAAACTTGAGCAGCTAAATATTGTAGTTTACCTAGGCGTCGCACTCTTTTTTGCGAAATTTCCCTTCATCACTTCTCTTCTCACTCCTGTCACTCTTCTCATTCAACTCTCTTTGCACTCTTACCCTCCCTTGACGACTACTAATGTAACACCCCGTAATTTTCACTCTCTATTTTTGGTGTTAGTTTATTTTAAAATGATATTCTTTTCGTAAAATAAATAAATAAATAAATAATTTATTATTTTCTCTAGATCAATGATTTTTATTCTTAATAATTTGAGAGCCGAATTGTTATTTTATTAGATGGTGTGTTAATGTGTGCATTATATTTATATTTATAATAAAATTCATTAGAATTATTTTCATTATTAAGTATTTTCAAAGTTTGGGCGCGATTTAGGAATTAATCGTTTTATCGCGTAACGGGCTTTCGGAGCATGGATCATTGTTGAATTGGGCCGAAAGTTTTGTGTGGGTGTTGGGCTTGGGGCAGCCGGCCAAGTGAAGGATTAAGAGGAGCCTTCTCCTTTTCTTCTCTTTTGTTTTTCTCATGATTTCTTTGTTCTTTAGAACCCCTAATCATTCTCCTTCATTAAAACCCTTTATTTCAACCATTAAACATCCATAAAATTCTTATTTTTATTCAAAGAAGTTCAGCAGCATCATTCTCATTTAACCCCCCCACCGTTTCAAGAAAAGAAAGAGAGAAAAGGAAGAGCAAAAGAATAGAAAGTTCAACCCGGTTTTTCCTGTCGCACCTTCACGAAAATAACCGTAGCCAGAGATCTAACCGTTAGATTGTCTTCAATTTTGGACACAACGTTTATAACATTTTGTTCTACATTTTGACCGGAGCGATTTAGAATCTGAGCTTTTGATCATCGGGAATCATGGTCGTAACAGAGCAGTACGAAACAAGAGTTTTCAACGTTCAAGAAGAAATGCCTAGAGTCTTGTTGCTACAATTCTCGTTCGTTATGCCTTGGGGTTAGAAGAGGATTTGGATTGCATGTTTAATTCGTGATTGTCTCTTTAGACTCAGCTCTCCTCCCGACGATCCAGGTAACTAGTTGTTATCCTAGAACCATAGTGATTAGGGTATTATTCGGTATTAGATTACTACGTTAGGAATTGTTTAAAATACTTTTTGAATGAGATTTTTGACGAAATTTGACATAAACATACGTGACACATGCTATGTGAATACTGTGTAGAGAAAAATAATTTTTGCATGATTTTTAATATTTATTTGATTTAATTAGTATTTTGTGTGTTTTATGCTAGATTTCATAATAATTATTGAACAACTGTTAAAATTGATGAAATCATTTTTCTTAGATCATGTTACATGCGTATAATGTATTCCATGCGTAGAAAAATTTTTACCTACTGTTTACTGTTTTAATTAATTGATATATCTGTTTTTGTAATTTCTGTTCTGTCAGTATTTAATTCATGAAAATTATTTGTAGAGGCAGAAAAATTAATTTACTTGAATAATATGTATTTTCGTGAGTTTTTACATGTTATAAAAATTTTTGGTAATTTTTGGGCGTCTTTTTATATTTTTAATTATTATAATGGCTTATTTGAGGAATCTGTATATTAACTGTTAAAAGTACTTTTGGAGTCCGAAAATGATAAATAAAAATTTTACCATGTCAGTAGAGCCATTAGGGTCATATGATAATTTTTGTGTGATTTGACTGCACGAATTTGTTAGTTTCATAATTATTATGGTGTTTTTGTTGTGAAATTGAGGATACACTTTTAAATTATTTGAGGGCTTGTAAATCAGAAATAATTCATAATTTAATATATTCTTGGTTACTGATTTTCAGTAGTATACACTATGCATCATTTGGGTAACCACATGTTTAGGTTTGATTTATGAAATAAAATGATTTAATTGTTAATACTCTTTTAATGAATATGATTTAGAGTTAATTGGTGGTGTATTTTTGATTGAATTGTGGTTGCTGTAAAAACTACTTCACTATCATTGTTGATGCTTGGTGATGTTTAAAGTATTGTGGTTGGAGATATTTGTTGTAAATTTGTGAGTTACTACTTTGAAGATTTTTGAAAAATTACTTTTGATGAATTATGGGTATAAGGCCGGGTGGCATCCCTTTTGACGAATATTTTTGAGATGAATGATACTTTGATGTTATTTATGATTTTATTTGAGATAAGAACATCCGGTGGGATAGATGTAGTCCCCGGTGAAGAACATGTCAACCACCTGGTTTGCGAACTAGGGGTAAGCCTGGGTTAATTGTTGTCGTCCGAGAGGTCAGGGAGTTCTGCGTGTTCTACCCTGCATCGGGAGTTTGGCCATTCTTAGACACAGGCAGTGGGGAACGTAAGCCCATAGACTGACCTGGAGATTGCGATCTGACAAACCTTAGGAAGTGATTTGCGAATCACTAGCGTTCGGTTTCTGTCTCAGACACTTGTTTTACCTATACTTTTATTTTTCTAAAAGTACTCTTGAGATGATTTATTTATTTTTGCTATTTATTATTCATTTGCGTTATTTGTGAGTTATATGGAAGTGGATGCATATTGTAGTTAACTTGACTTAATTATTTCCTTTCTTAATAATCTTCTTCTGAATCGTGCTTTGATTGCTATTGTTCTGGGAGAACTGCTAGTTACTCCCCACTGATTGTGGATATTTGTTGTATATTTTGCAGGTTTTGTTGATGGGGATTTTCTTTGATTTTGGGCTCGGGTTGAGATGCGAGAAATAATCTATTAGGAGTTTTAGTTCTAGACTTCTCTTTAGTTTGAGATAGTTTTTTCATTTCGATTTTAATCTAAGTAATTAATTTACTTATAGTATTTACTTATGTTTGTTTTTATCACTTAGTTATATAAACAATAATCTTGTAGTAGTGACATTCCCAGAAGACGATGTTTCCGCCATCGTCCTATTAATTATATTATTATTTCTTTCTTTTCGGTCTTTGAAATTCTGGGGTGTTACAACTAACACTACTTGCTTGTAGGAAAGTGTTACCCCGAAGATTACATATACAATACGCGACCACTTTCAAGTGCCAACAATGCATCGAAGTCGATAATAAAAAATTCGAAAAATGACCTAGACATGCGAAAATTATACATGAACTAGGGCTCAAGTGCAATCATTGTACACCTGAACTATGGTCCGAGAATGATCCTCATTCCTCACACATCTGGGTCATGGTTCAACACTAGAACCACATTAATATAAGAGTACCTATTCAATACTATTTCACTATTAAACACAACGACTTTCGTCATCCAAACTAGGGGACGAGATGAGTTTGGGTATTGGATTTAAAGTCGTAATCAACATGCCAAAACTAGCAAAAAAAACCATACTGATAGAGGGGAAGCTACAAGGGGGGGGTGGGCGGCCCCTGCAGCCCACCCTCGCAGCCCATGTATTATATAAGTGGCCCCTGCAGATTTTTAAACATATATATATTAAATTGCTTCTTATATCACATTAATAATCTTGCTTGAGTGGTAAAGTAGGTTGGTAAAAATAATTTTTAACATGAGGACATGGGTTCAAAACTTGTTAAAACTCTTTAAGGCAAACCCAATTTTTTTTTCTCTTCCACCAGTTTCATCATTCTAATTTCTTAAGGAAACTTTTGATCTTCTACTCTGATTTTCTCCCCCTAATTACTCTCTTGTAATACCCAATAAAAATGAAAATTTTCCAAATTTATTTCATTCACAATTCTCTAATTTTTCACTTATTTTCTTACTTTACCAAAGCTTCCATTCAACACTCTCACCTTACTCTTCCAATAATCCACTGATTAATTCACTAATTATATTTCATTTTCTTAATCCATTTTCACACTTAATTTCCCTTTTTTTAAATCTATATATCTTATGTTTGTCTTTTGCATTCTTCAGTAGTTCTTCTCTTCACACCTCAAATTTTTATTTATAATATGTTTATTGGGTTTGTGTGAAGAGTGAATTGTAATACAGTAGATAAAATTTGTTAATTAATTATTTTTATACATTAATATGCTTATTAAAAGTTCCTGAGGTGTTTTTGTTTTATAGAAAAAAGATAAGGCTGAGAGTTGTAACTAATTATTGCATATATTTTTTGAAGCTAGAAATTGGATTATCTTAAGTTTTTGGTGTTTTGCCTTGTAAGAACATAATCATAGTATTTTGAAAGAAATTCTTACTACTATAATTGCACCCTTTCTTATACTAGGGCCAAATTTTTAAGATTAGAATAGGGCCTTTAAAATATTTATTCTTCTTCCCGTTAACTTTCGATTCATGGCTTCTCCCCTGCTTGCTGAAACTCCAAGTTGTTAGAGGCTCTGTAGTCCGTAGGTGCAGCGAAATGATTTAATGGACTAGTTTGGGAGTTGCGTGGACTTTGTTTGTTGGGCCATGTGCTGCAAAGACTTACGAGATGCAGGGTGGAGCATGCATTCCCTCGATAGAAATCGGAAGCCCATGAACTTGGGCCAACTAGAAACGAGGGTGCATGTGCCCAGATTGGTATGTGCAGCTGTTTATGGTGGGCTTTAGGCTATTAGACTTTAGCGTGTTGGGCCTGTTGACCAGGCATATCGCAAGGATTTATTTTATTATGTTTTTGGATCGATGGTCCTTAGTCCTACCCCTCAATATGTCTACAAGACAACAATCGACATATGCATATATCTAGTGGTCGTTTGGTTTATATGGGAAGTCAAAATTCCCATAAAATTGCAATTCATAGGAAACAAATTATTTAATCAAATTCATAGGAAATTGGTTAAATTGTTTGGTTGACAACGGAGGAATTAAATTCCCATGGGAATTTCTACTTACCTAGAAGGACCTAGGTAAGTAACTTCCTCTATTTTGTGGGAACTCAAAATTCCTAGGAATTTCTAATTCAGTCATTTTGCTATTTTATTGTCAACCAAACAACTCACCAAATTTTCAATACCTAGGAATTTCTATTTACCATGTTTTCTCATGTCAACCAAACAACCACCTAGAACTGCATAACTATAAGACAAAATTTTATCTAAATATATACCTTTTAGAAAACAATTAAGTTTAGTCTAGTAAGAATTATATTTTATAACCTTAAAATTCTAGGATCAAATGTCACGTGGGGAACTTTGGGCAGGGACAAAGCTTCCTTTGCAATTAAATGGGGTCATTTATGATCAATTTTGGAGGTCATGATAACGGCAAGTGAACAAAAAAAAAAACTACCTATACACGAGTTTGCCATTATTAAATAACTAACAAAAGTAAGAAAATTTCCCCTTAAAGTTACATATGAAACTACTACATCTAAATATTTAATTTGTAGATGTCATTTAAATTCACATTAAAAAGTCTTATTAAAAGTGGTATCCAAGAAGCGACATGAATTTAATCAATATATACCTAATATACTAATTCTTTCCTTTTTAAATCATACCAAAGATGTTATTAGTTAAAAGATGTGATTGAGGAAGATATGTCACACCATAATCATATTGAAATTCAAAGATAAGGGCTCATGATGTTAACTTGCCCTTTTCAATTAGAACCCATGTATTTATTCTTCTTTTAAGCATTTACTTAACTACCAAAAACATCAAAGTCAAAAAAAGATTTAGGGTCAATTACGATGATGATAATGGTAATGATGAATCATACATACTTACTCTATCTAGAACCATTTACATGTACTACCCAAGAATTACCACGTATATAAACAGCGACAAGAGCGCCAAATGGCCCCGTAGGTTTGCACATGTCGCATGCCCTCATAATAATACCAAACGATGGACAATGCAGGAGTAATATAGAAGTATAATATTGTGTGACAGTGTCTTCTCTATATGCAATTATGCATGTTTCTTATTTTGAATGATTGAGAAAAATTATTAATAGTATTAGTACGGGAAAACTTTATCTACCCAATGGGTCAACAACCCACTTCAAATAGAAATAAATAAATAGTGGAATCCAACTCATTAATTTTAATAGTTTTTTAATTCTCTATTTCTGGGTGGGTTAACTAACCACTGGGTAGACGTAGCATTGTCCAGTAGTACTCTGCTGAATGCTCTATTTAGCAAGGCCACCAATGATATGCTGGCTCACTCTATCTTACAGAACATGTCACTTCAGCCATTAGTTTTTCAGTAGATCCATATATTCTAATTAATAACCTAGATCAAATCATATAAGTTCATATTAATCTCGGAGATAAACCATATATTTTTCTTCTTATTATTATTACACAAAGTCTTATATGCGGCCAACTACACCATTAGTTAGGCCCCGCTCTTTTGGACTGAGAGAAACTGAACTTAACTGAATTGAACTGAACTGAACTGAACTGAATAATAATAATAATAATAATAATAATAATAATAATAATAATAATAATAATAATAATAATAATAATAATAAGCAATAAGTTTTTGAAAGATAATAGAGTTTCTTAAAAGATTTTTTATAAAATACATAGATAAAGATTTTTGAAAACACTTTGAAAAGAAGATAATCTTTTATAAAAAAAGATATTTTTATTAATAAAACTAATTAATATTTTTAATTAATTCTATTAATTAAATTGGGCTAGAAAAGGGGTTTTAAAAATTGGGATTTCATAAAAACTATTTTTAAAGCTTTTCGAAGATGGGCTTTTAAAAAGTTATTTTAAAACGTTTTAGAACGTGGGCTTAGTAAAATTATTTATAAAAAATGTTTTCGAAAATGGATTGATAAAAAGATTTATAAAATGGTTTTGGGCTTAAAACATTTTATTTTAGACTCGTTCTTTATTCTTTCCGCGATCCGGACCAATTGGAGCAGGGTATTAGTCATCATAGGGTACTAAATGGGGAGACACGATTATGTGTCTACAATAGGAGCTTACCTTGCATAAGCATACCCTTATATAGAGCTGTCAATTCGGTTCAACAGCTTAATTTTGGTTTTACCCAAGCAGTTCAGTTCATATCAGTTTAGTTGAAAACAGTTAAAAATACCAACAATTTGATTCAATTTAGTTGAATTTTCGATCAGTTAAGTTTGTTTCAATTAAATTTTTTCCAGTTGAAGTTCAGTTCAGTTGCAGTTAATTTCGAACAAAACCAAATCAGTTCAACAATTAAATGGTTCAATTTATAGTAGTTAACTACAGGAAAACGGGTATTTTAGTTTCAATTCAGATCAGTTGTAATTTAATTCGGATTATACCCGATTAGTTCAATAGTTAAATGGTTCAATCCACAGCAGTAGTGTATCGATATTTATTTTCACTTTCGATTCAATTAATTTGAGTTGCAATTTATTTTCAATTATACCTGATCAATTATTTCTAGTTATTTTCAGTTTCGATTCGGTTAAATTCAGTTCCCAGCTAAAATCACATCTGTTTTTGTCAACGAATAAATTTGGCTGAATGACTTGTCTTGCTTTCTCATTGATCTCATTGACTAATATACACAAGAGTTTGTAATTAGGAAACTATCTTTACAAATCAAATATAACTTTCCTAAAAGATAATTATATTAACATATAATCAATATATATCTCAACACCCCCTTAAGTTGGAGTATGGGGATCCAAAATGCCCAACTTACGAAGAAGTGTATCAAACTTAGTCTTCCTAAGTGCCTTAGTGAAAATATCTGTCAACTGAGTAGTGGTAGGAACATATAGGAAGGAGCAATGAAACCATCAATGATAACATCACGTACAAAATAACAGTCCACCTCAATGTGTTTAGTGTGCTCATGGAAGACATAATTGTTGGCTATATGCAGAGTCGACTGACTGTCACAAAATAGAGCAATAGCTTTTGGATGATGTACTCCCAAACTGAGAAGAAGACCTTTTAACCACTTAAATTCACAAATAATAGCAGATAACGAGAAAAAGTTGGTTGCTTTTTCGTCTTCAAGGAAATAGGAGAGTGACGAAGAAAGACAAGCCAACCGATAAGGGAATGCCGAGTGATAGGGCAGGCGGCCCAGTCAGAGTTGCACCAAGCCTGCAAAGTCAAATCACTGTCTGCCCGAAGAAGGATGCCTTAACCATGATTACCTTTAAGATAGCTAATAACCCGTAAAGCTGCTTCTAAGCGCTCCTCGCAAGGTGCTTGCATGAATTGAGAGAGAATGTACACTGAATAAGCTAAGTCAGGGCGTGTAACAGTGAGATAGATTAATCGACCAACAAGTCGTCTATAATGCTCAGTTTCCGGTAAGAGGGCACTAGTAGCAAGACCCAGCCTACGATTTTGCTCAATAGGTGAATCATAAGGTTTAGCGCCTATCATGTCGGTCTCGGCGACAATGTCGACGGTGTACTTGCGTTGACATAGAAATAAACCTATAGAACTCCGAGCCACTTCAATACCAAGGAAATAACGCAAAGGACCAAGATCCTTCATGCAAAAACAATCACTTAAATAGGCTTTGAGAGCCTGTAATGCAGCGGAATCGTTCCCAATAATAATAAGATCATCAACATATATACACTAGCACATTAATTTGAACTGTACCTTTGGTGTAGGTCAAGAGAGAACAATTTGGGTAAGACTGTGGAAAACCATAGTGTCAGAGAGCAGTCACATGTTTAGCAAAACAACAGTGAGGTGACTGTTTCAGACCATACAAAGAGTTGCACAAACAACATACAAGGTTAGGATCATAAGCACCAAAGCCAGGGGAAGTTTCATATAAACTTCCTCTTCTAGATCACCATGCAAGAAAGCATTCTGAATATCCATTTGATGATATTCCTAATTCTTAGAAGCACTATTAGCAAGAAAATCCCTAACAATAACCATTTTATCTACGGGAAAAGGTCTCAGTATAGTCAATCATGTTGATGATTGCCGACAATCACCAAGCGAGATTTACATCTTTCAAGTAGACCATTGGAATCATACTTGTTGCGGTACACCTACTGACTTCCTAACGCCCGTTTCCAGGAGGAAAATCCTCTGTGGTCCAAGTGCCATTGTTTTCTAGGGCGATGATTTCTTCTTGCACAGACCGTCGCCAATTTTCATCTCTCATGGCCTCCTTAAAAGACCTAGGATCTTAGCTAGTGGTAAGAGCTGCAATAAAAACACGATAATTTGCAAAAAAAAAAAAAACTGTCACAATTGATATAATGTGCAATAGGATAAGGAGTACCTGAAGAACGACGAGAACTGGATAAAGCGGGGGAAGGACTTCTAACTGCGACATTATGAGTAACATAGTCGCACAAGAGAACAGATGACACTTTGGTGCGTAGGCCATGCCCAAGTGCAGGTGACTCAATAGAGGAATCCGTGGAAGGAGGCCTAGCCGAGGCAGGCCCATATGGGGCTGGAAGGGAACTGGGGACCAAAGGAAGGTCCATGGTAGCAGGCCCAATAATGGAATGGCTGGCGAGGGAGAACCTGAAGGAGACGCAGGCCCAACAAGGGTAGGTGAGGAAGAACCGGATGGACGAGTGGGCTCAACAACGTGGGCTGATTTAGGTGGGCTAATAGAGGCGGTTGGCAAGGAAGAATGGAGGGGGCTTTTTGTAGTGTGGGCTGGATCATTGAGGGCAGCAGCCAACAGGTGGAGCATTTTTGTGGTGGGTGGGTGTAAAAGGAAGGGGTGTGGACCGGTCCAGGACTGGGCCGGATTGGACAGGGATCGGTTGGACCGGTGGACCGAAAACTGGAAATTATGTGCACCTGGACCACTGGTCCGTACCGGAAAATTCCGGGTTTGGACTGGACTAGTAAGGAATCCCAGAATCACAAATTTTTGTGGATCGAATACCAGAACGAAATTTTTCGGTTCGAATTATGGTCCCGATCCAATCCTGCACACCCCTAGTAACAGGATCAGTAGGGTAATTTTACGGGGGAGCAACAAAGGGGGGTTTGTTCAACAACAGAAAAATCATCATCAATATCCAACTCCATTTCGACAATTTTTTTCGAGATAATATTAACACTTTTCGGATTACCGAAGGATACACATCCTCAAAAAATTACACATCCCTACAGACAAATAACTCCTTATTCTCAAGATAAAAAAATGCCACCCTTTTTTTACCAAAAGGATAACTCATAAAAATGTATTTCCAACTTTGTTTTGCAAATTTGTCACCTTGAGTTTTATGATTATGAGTGAAACATAAAGTCCCAAACACCTTAATAGCATCATAAGAAGGGGAATTTCCTGTTAAACATTCAAAAGGAGTTTTATTGTTTAACAAAGGCGTAGTTGTGTGATGTTTCATATTTATATACAGCTTTTAGGTGCATTTATATTATATTTTAGAGCATTTAGATTCATTATTAGGCTCATTATTACATTGTATTATCAAGTTATGTTATTCTTCTCTATTTGGTATATTTTCGTGTTTTTGATGAATTTCAGGTATTGGGAACACATTTGGAGTATAATTAGTCAATATTGAGAATTAGGAACATTTGGAAAGAAGGTGCATTGCATAAGGATCGTTTGGAGTATAATTAGTACAAGTTTGAGCGAAAACAAAGCGGAAAATTGTTAGAAGAAATATAGAAAAGGAGTCACGTCTACTCTTATTACCATAACGTTTGATGTGTTTATGAGAATTGAATAATTAAAGTGGGTTTGGAAACTAGATTTAAAGAGCTTTTCAACGATAGGTGACAAGCCCCGAGGAGACTTATAGTCAAGGAGTTATGCCTTTCGAAAGTTCAGATTGTTTTCGCTGGAATCTGTTATCAATTATATCCGCGGATCACTAAATTCACCCAATTGATGATTTATTTGACTTTCCTTATTTGTAACTACTTTCCTACTCTTATTAGGATACTTAGTATTATGTATATTAGATCTCACTCTCTAACTCTCTATCTCTTTTAGTTTGAGTTTTTAATTTTATTCATGTTCTGTATTCTCTCTAGTTATCCTAGTTTTTCTTGTTCTTTATTAATTCATGAACTCCATTAGTTTAATTCGTTCAAATATTTTTATTTCTTTCTCTTTTTTATTATATTATTTAGTTATGTTTTCCTTTATAGATCTAGTATGATAGAGTAGTTTCCTTTCTAGGGTTTGACGGGATTCATGAATATATGAAACGGGTCGATTTTGTTATGTTTAATTTCAATAATTACTTGATTTTACTATTTTCGATTGTTTGTTTTTATTGCTTGTCAATTTAATTTGGCCAAACTTGATTGATTAAGTTTGGCAATGTTAGGTTATGCACCAAGAGGTATAAATCTGATGTTTAGGCTAACAACAATAGGTATAACTATTTCTAATAAATTGTGAGAGCATGTTAGATTGGTGTTCTAAGGGAGACTTTGATTCAAAAGAAATTGTTTTCCCTAGATAGTTTTGTTCAGTTAATTGTTGTGTGATTTATATTTTCAACCCTAACATGCATTTATTCATGGTGAACCATTGCCCTAGATCTTTTTATTTTAGTTTAAAAGAGAAATTTTAAGTGGTGGCTCTTAACTATGGAAAATTCTACATGGTGGAAAAAATATAGCAACTGCAAGGTGAATTTGTGCTATTGTTTTACAAGAAAAAGTGACATTACTAACCTTTTATGTTATTTCACTAGGAACACTACAAGAGGGGGGTGAATTGTAGTTTGGAAAATGAATGTAACTTTTTGCAGAATTATAAAACAATGAAAGGAACAAGAGAAAGACACAAGAGATTTTACGAGGAAAAACTTCTTGGGCCCAACAAGAAGAAACAACCTCGACCACTAGGGATTTTAAACTCAACTCTTTCACTATAATAGGTCAAAACACCTTTGTTACAAACCTATTATCTCTCGGGCCACTCCTTGAGTTCCTCTACAAACTCAAGTCCCAACAACGGTTCCATCTAACTGTTGTTCCTCTCGAACTTCACTCGAAGTTCTTTTCTCTTTCTTTGCTTCACTCAAAGCCTCACACTTTACACGAGTTCACTCAAACCCCTTCCCCAAACTCAAACTATAGGAGTTCTTCTTAACTCTTTTTTCAACTCGAAATATAGAATAGTAAAATGATAAAAAGTACTAATGAAACAATGAACTCATATGGTAATGAAACTTGGAACTTGGAACTTTGTTCTTTGGTGGTACTGACTCAATAAACGTGATACTCAAATTAATACCTTTGTAGATTAATTATCACTTTGTCAGACACACTTTTGTGTGACTACTAAAAGTTAGACACACATTGGAACTTAATTAGACATAAGTATCTATAGCAGTGATTAACTAGAAAGTGGGATTAAATCATTTGTTAGTGGTAAAACCATTTTCCCATGATGTTCCTCAACTAGAGGAACACGTTCCTTTAATTTCCCCATGTACTCCACGATCTAATGAACGTGTGTTAGAGGATTAATACTGCTTCCTTAATTTTAGCAACAACTTGTGCAATAAATTTAATTAGAAAATATTTTAACTAATAAAACCAAAATTAAATCCTTTTATCAAAATAATATCTTTTAAAATATTTTTCTCTAAAAACCGAAAAGGATTTTATTTCTAATATAGATAAAATCTTTCCTTTAAAAATATTTTCCTAAAAATCAGATTTTTAACAAATAAAAATAGTTTCCTATTTTCTAGGCTTTAATCACTCAAACGCCATTAAATAATCGTTGTACTTCTTCAACATATGTCTAGTTCCTTTTAAACAGTTAGTTCCTTTAACTTAACTCATTAGTGCCAGTTCATCAGTTTTAGACGCATGTTTCCTATACTAGTTCCACTAACATAGCTCGATAGGAACAATTCCTTTATTCAAAGGAACAACTCCATAGTTCCAATTCATTACCTTATGATGATCTTTGTTTCTTACATAAGAAATCTAATTACACCTTTATGTAACTAAGTTCTTCTTCTTAGACTTCCAACGGAAGAACTTCGTTCTTCTCTTGGAGTTCCAACGCACTTCATTCTTCTCTTGGAGTTCCAACTCAGGAACTTCACTTATTATCTTTACTAGCTTTCTAAGCACGCGATGCGTGCGATGACAATTTTTTCATTGTGATATTTCGTAACGTCGAGTAGCTAGTTTTACATCACGCAATACATGTAGCGACAACTCGTTATAATAGTTTAAGTTGACAGTTTTTTCAATAAAGGATTCGTTTTGTTCAACTTATTGAAGTTATTTTCAGCAAAAATAAGTTCATATGAGTTCAGATAAGTTATTGATATGACCTTATTATCCTCTATATAATTGAATTACACAAATTTATGTAATCTCATTAAAATGATCATTTCTTTACGTGACTATAATGTTATGGAAGTATATTGCTGATTTCTTATTTTGGCATTTTTTTCCTTTTGATGGAAGATTTTGATATTATTAAATGAATTCGTTATCTTCGTTTTTTTGTAAACTTTTTTAGTCTTTCCTTTTTTTTTTACGTAAAATTTTAAGTTATTCCAATTGTAGTTTTTAAAAATGGCAAATATTTTGATTAATTGATTACCCATTATTATTTTAAAATTTTAAACAAAATTAATGTAATTAAAAAAATAAGGATAATATAGTCATTTAACAGGGGGACACCATGCCTCCCCCCTTCACTTATATAATAGAGATAAAGCACCATTATTAATTCATGAACCTTGTACACATAAAACTTATAAAACTTGTAAGTTATTACTTTAGTTTGTCATCATCAAAACCATATTGGCTCAACATTTTCCATCCAACTTTCTGTTAACTAACTTTAAAAAAAGGAAAAATCAAATTATAAAAAAACTCCTTTACTTCCTCCCTCCTCAACCAGCATCACCCCCTCCCATGTCCCAACACGACCACCCCTTCACTATACCACCTGTCTCCCTCCTCCTTGATGGGTAAAAATTGCAGCATCACACAACGAGAAATTTTAAGAGAGAGAAGAAGGAGGTGCGGTTGTTGGTGGTGGTTTCATGGGAGATAAAGACAAATAGAGAAGGGGAGGAAGGAGGTGTGACTTCTGGCGATGGGTTTCGCGGGAGGCAACAACAGATAGAGAAGGGGCGGAAGGAGGTGCAGCTGCTGGTGGTGGGTTTCATGAGTGTAAGACACAGATAGAGGAGATAGATAGAGGCGGTGCTGGTGGTAGTGCATGGGTTGGCCGATTTGAGGGCAACACCGGGGGGGAGGGTGTGGGGTTGATGAGGGAGGAAGAAGAGGAAGATGGTATAGGGGGATGGGTCGAGGATAGCTGCTGGGGTAGGGGTGGCACAAAGCGGGGGGGGGTGGGGAGGGTGTAGGGTTAATGAGGGAGGAAGAAGAGGGAGAGGGTAGGGGGTTGGATCGAGGATAGCTGTAGGGTAGTGATGGTGCAGCAGTGGTGGGGGGTCAGGTCGGGTCGGGTGGTGTAGGTTAAGAGGGGAGGGGGGAGGAAGGAAAGGAGTTTTTTCAAAAAAAATTATTTAACATAAAATTGGATGGAAAATCTCATTAATGTCACTTTTTTTTTTGTAAAACAATACCACAAGGTCACCACGTATAGAAAATTGGATGAAATTTTTGTTTCCATATCATCATATAGAAAATTCTAAAATAGGAGGTCACCAAGTAGAACTTCGCTAGTTTAAAACTTTTCATTTGTTTCTCCATAATTTATAAGCTATATGAAAACAATCATATCTCTATGGATTCGATCCTATTTACCTACTACATTGTTAGGATGTTTTGCTAGGATTTTATATTTGATAGGTGTACGATAGCCTATCAGTATGCGATTTAATACATGAGCTTCAACAAGGACGCATTCAACTCAAAAATAAATAGGAAGGTGGGATTGAAAGTGTAAAGCACGACCAACATTCAAGATATGTTGATGTTTTCGCTCAACCTTTCCATTTTATTGATGTGAATGAGCACAAGAGGTTTGGAAAAGGATACCCGTAGCAACAAAATAATCATGAAGACAGTTAAACTCAATGCCATTATCACTTGGTACTATTTTGTTCGTTTGAGAATATTGTCTGTTCGCCATAGCAATAAAGAATATAAACATGCTAAAACCTTCTATTTTTTCAACCAATAAATATATCCACACAAAACGGGAATAATCATCAACTATGGTAAAAAGAACGAGCACCACAAGAAGAAGCATGTCTGTAAAGTCCCCATAAATCAAAATGAACTTTCTAAAAAATACAAATGGATTTAATGTCACTAGTAGAAAACTGATCAGTAGTATGTTTAGTGTAGAAACAAATATCACAAGCTTTATTGAAACTAATCTTAAAATGGCTAACAGGAAGAAGCAATTTTACAACTTTCTTGGAAGGATGCCCCATACGATGATACCACAGATCCAAAACTAAGGCTTCACTAGAAGCAGAGATGTGCCAAATAGAATTTGTGTCAGGAAAGTAATAAAGTCGATCCCGCTTAACACCCGTTCCAATCAGCTCCATCGACGGTCCCGTATAGCACACATATGAGAATCAAATTGGACAGTGCAATGCAAACTATCACACAATCAAGAGATGGATAATAAATTGCAATGAAATTGAGGCGCATAAAGCACATGGGTAGAACAATAGTGCTAGATAACCTAACTGAGCCTTCTTGATTGGCCACAACAGTACTATCATTAGGAAGGCCAATGAGGTAAACAAGAATATAATGAACATCAAATAACCAAGTAATATCTCCAGTAACATGGTGAGTAGCACCCGTATCAAGAATCCACGAATGAGTATTAACCTTATGAATTAATATGTTTTCAGGAGCTTTAAAATTGCCAAACATCCCCACGAGGACTTTCCATTGTTCGACCGAAAATAGAGAGGAAGGAGGCCCCGCAGCACTAGAAGAGAAGTCGGCGGGGCTGCCAAGAGCAACATCGTTTGCTAATGGTCATTCAATTATATTCATATCGAAACTCAAAACATTTACTTGAACTGAAACATGTTATTGGATTAAATGAATGTATCAATGTAAGTCGATAAACGAATTCAAGATAACAATACTCTACTTAAATTAACCATCTTTAAGTTGAATACATTTTGGAACTGAAAACATCTAATTCAATTGCAACAAGTTGTTATCGTATAAGGTTAATGAATGTATCAATGAGATTAGTTAATATTACAAAGTAAAAATACTTCTTTTAAGTTAGTCTTGTATAAGTTTAATTTATTTCAAAACACAAACATATAGGAAAAATTGTCAAGCTTAAACGAACCTTTGACTAGTCTGCTTAAAATAAGTCAGACTTCTGATTAACTAAGAATAAGCAAAGCTTGTAAGGGTATTAGCTTAAAAGGTTTAACAGGTAAACAACTTGTTATTGTAGGTAACCCATTCACGTATCATTTTTTTCGGTTTAAATTTAAAATTTTAATTTATTTCTTCTAAATATTAATTAGAAAACGTTAAAAAATAGAACCAATCTTCATGGTGAATTTTTGAAATCTTGATGACTCACAGTAACCTTATGGTACAGTTGTTGATAACCATGTGACATTAATGACTTTTTTTCGTGTTCAATCTCTTTTAAATCTTTACATGTTTTGCCTTTTGGAATTCTAGTTCTTAGGGTTTAGTGATGTAATGTGCTGCCCCTTTTTTGCTTGTATTTTTGTCATTGCATCTCAGTCAAAAAAGGTTGTTGAATTGTGCTTGTATGTGATGCAGAATGGGTGATAAAGTTGTCTTGAAGTTTCAATATAAAGGGGTAGATACAAATTTAGTTGTTGATGATATTGATAAGGTCATGTGAATTGACCTTATCAATGAGTATGAGGAATTAGCGAGGACTAATAATGCTCCCATCCCCAAAACCCCACTTTACATAACATTTACTTATGTGTTTAAGATGAAGCATTATGAGATTAACTCTAATAAGGACTTGATGACTATGTTAGATAGGTTGAATTGTAAGGGAGAAATATTTGTATGGATGGGTGAAGTATCTAAACCAGTTGTATGTGTTGTGGCTGCTAGAAAACTAGCTTTGACTCAAAACAAAGACAAGGTGCCTATACAAGAAGCAACACAACCTGAATCTAATCCTATGAATGTTACACGACCTGTGAATGAGTTGTTGCTAGACCAGGGCATTATTCGGGCTTGTGATGAGAAATGGTATGACATGGAATTGGATCCTGTTGAAACAAACACAGGGGAGAGTTCTAGGAAGTAAACGCAACCTAGGAAAACTAAGGAGAAGTTGGTGCCTCATAGGAAAAGTGAAAGAATTAGAAGTCGCTCAAAAACACAACCACAATTAGATATGGCCACGCAACCATCCTTTTCAGAAGCACCAACTTAAGAAGTAGAGCTTATATCAGCCAATGAGTTTTCATAACCACAATTAGAGGTTCTTGTCACCCATTAGTCCTTCCCAACTACAAAAAAAAATCCCCTTCCACAACCCACAGTTCCTAGATACAATGAAATGAAGTTGTAATTTGCCTTGAAATGAAGTTGTAAGCTTTATTAAGCACTGTTATTGTGATTATTAATGAGTATGATATGAAATGTGAGACTTTGATTATGCAATTGCTTTTGCTCTAAATTTTTAGTACAATACATTGTGTTCAACTTATATAGAGCACTGATATTGGTGACCAAAAAATATAACCATAATTTAGGAATTGCAATTTCCCAAAAACATACACTGTCGAAGTTGTATCCCCAAGCACAGAAGAACAAATATTCATTCTAAAATTTCCCCTAAAAATATGGCACTAATTCATAGCAAAGTGAAATCGATGAGTGTTGAGTTCATTAGCAAAAAACAACTTGTCAATGTTTGCTCCCTAACCCAGTATTGCATTCTTTCTCTTCCTTGATCTAGTCTCTCGCTGTGAGTTAGTCATTGGTTCTGAGTTAGGCACAAGTTGTGAGTTAGCCAATGGTTGTGAATTAGGCACATGTTGAGAACTACCTACTGGTTGTGAATTAGCCACGGGCTGTGACTTCTTAGCATTTATCTTCTTAGCACTTGTCTTCTTAGGCCTTTTGTGCAGCTCTACTATGATGCCCTGTGCTTGCTCCCCCTTGTAGGTCCACCCATGCAAGTCCTGGAATTATGGCCAAAAGTTTGACATTTCTTGCATTGGATAGCAATGGCACTAGTAGAATAATTGCTTATTGTTGCGGTTGAATTGTTGCGGTTTTACCCGTATGCAGCAATAAGCCACGTCAAAAGAAAAGGAAAAAAAAAATGCACCTATTGCTGCGGTTAAGGGTGGAAACTGCAACAATAGATTAAAATATTATTAATATTTAATCTATTGCTGCTGTAGTTATAAAAAACCGCAGCAATATATCCATTCACTTTTGAAAGGCACCAAACTTAGGGTTTTAATTAGTTGTTTTTTCATTTTTCAGCCTTTCACTCGTTTAATTTCTCTCTCCTCTTCAAGTGTCCTTCCCCTTCTTTAAGCGTCCTTCTCCCTCTTCGCCTCCTCTCAAACTCCTTCATCTGCTCGTCCACCACCACTTCGCCTCCACTCTTACTGACGTCTTCACTCTTGCGTTCGTCGAAAACCGACTGCTGTTCGTCGAATCTGCATGCTATTCGTCGAAATCCGACTGTGGCCTTGGGTTCCTATTCATCACCAGCGCCTTGGCTTCGTGGTTCATCGCCGACTCAACAACTTTCTTCTTCTTCTTTTTCTTTCTTTGATCTGATGGTACTCAACAACTTTCTTCTTGTTCTTTTTCATTCTTCGATCTAATGGAGTGATGGTACAAGAGATGATCTTTTTTTATTATTTTTTTGATTTTTTTTCCTGAATTAGGAAGATGTTAGGATTTTGTATCTAGGTTTTTATTTTTATTTTTTGTGGGATGTTTTTTGCAATTAAACGGTTGCGAGGAGGATTTGTCGAGGGAATCCACCACCGACGCCGCGCGCATGGTCGCCGGAGTCAATGTTCGTTGCGACATCCTGTTCTTGTTTTCTTTCTTTTTTGTTATTTTTTTTCTCTTTTAGAGTTAGATTTTTTTATTTATCAGATCTAATGGCTTGGGTGGTGTTATTTTAGTTCTTTTTTTTTGGACCTTCTTCATTTTTGTTTGTTAAGAATCAATATGATTTTAGGGTTTCTGATTTTTTTGTTATTGTTTTTCATATTTTTCTTTTGAATATATGTTGATTTTTTGTAGCTTTTATGTTTTTGTATAAGCATTCTTTGTCATTACTTTCAATTTGTGTGTTTTATTTTCTTCTTGCAATTTTTCCTTTCAAATTTGATGGCAAAGAGTAAAAAATAATTTTTTTTTACCTGTACCAGTACCTATTGCTGCAGGTCCTACCCAAAACCGCAGGAATAGGCTTCATTTTTTTTAATTAAAAAACATATTTGTTGCTGCGGTTTTGGATAGGAACCGCAACAATAACTTGATCTATTGCTGCGGTTAAAAACCGCATCAATAGGTAATTACCTGTTGTCGCGCCCTTAATTGTGGCGCGCCTAAAACCGCATTAATAGGCCACTTAATGACCGCCACAATTAGCATTTATTCTACTAGTGTGGACCTCTTGCTCTTCTCTAGCTTAGTCTCTCCTCTTTTCCTATTCCTTATTGGCCTACCTATTCCTCTCTTGACATGTGGTGGCAAAATTATTGGCATATGAAATACTGGACATTAATTGCTCTTCATATGGTATATGGTTGATATAATAACCATATGCCCTTTTGTAGACACCAACTGAATACCAAGTGCTTGTGAACTTATGAGGGTCCAAATTTGCAGTAATGATGGCTATAATGGCATGCTTGCAAGGGATGCCAGTGATTTACCAAGCTCCACAAGAACATACCTTGTTATTTAGAAAAACTGGAAAGGTAGCTTTGCTATCTTTAACTTCATATTCACCAGGACTACTCATATAGGCTTTAAAAGTCGTGGAATCATGAAGAAGAACCTTAATTTGGACATATGTTAGATTCATTCCATGACTCTGAGTTCTTTCTTCTTGTAGCCATCCTAACCATGCAAACCTTTTAATACTTGCAATCAGTAGATATAAATCAGTAAAGTTAGCCAAATTTACGTAAAGCTGCATAAATTTAGCCAAATCAGTAGAAAACTCACCCTCTAGTAATGTCAAGACACGCCTACACCTATGTACTCCTAAGGTTGCATTAAAACTCTCTACAAAATTGGTCTCATTTTCACCACTGCATATCTGTGGATCAAATTGATATCTGGCCCATCTTAACTGACTTCCAAGTTTGGAGAGCCAAATAGGAGTCATTAGCTTAGCTTTGTTCATCTTCTCCATGCTTTTTTTGAAGCTATACAGTGATGTGGCAGTGCAAGCAAGCCAGAATAAGGAATGCATCAATGGACCAAGGAATGCTCTTTTCCAGTTCTTGACTAAATGCTTAGTGCAATACCTTCTTTGCAATTCAGACCATAATTCATTAATTGCTACATCAATTCCTTGTACATTAATCATTATTAGCACAATATACATGAAGCTATGCAATAAATATGACTTTGAAATTAAAAGAAAAACCATGTTCATACCTCATGTCTGTTTGAAATTATACACCACATATCACCCCTTCCTCCATCTTTTAGCATGTTCTTAAGATGCCACACAAAGTATTTTCAGCTTTCTGAGTCATCTCCAGATACTATGGCCAGAGTAAGGGAAACAACTCATTGTTTCCATCAAGTGCCACTATAGACAAGAGCACTCCTCCATAGTTGCCCATTAAATGGCAACCATCCACCCCAATCAAGCTTATACAGCCTGCAAACAGTCCATCTATTGCCCTCGTGAATGAGATGAAGATACTGGAGAAAGTAAGAGGCCTGTTTGGATCTTTATAAGGTGCCCAAGCACATTAAGCTGTTGACCAGGTTAGTGGACTTCACCATTTCAGCATATTTTAGGTAGATAGGAGTAGGATTTATCATGGCCTCCATTGATCTTTGACAACGCAAAGTTCTTCATTTTTATACATTGTGCCTATGGGTATTCTCACACCATATCTGTCCACAAGCAACTCTTGTAAAGTCTTCCCAAGGATGTCATTGTTAGCTCTTATGTCCCCAATTAACTTACTAGTTGCCCATCTCACATTAGCAAGTGGATTTCTCTCATCTAATCATGTGCAAGTGTTCTGAAGGCCATAGTCTTACCATCAGGTAACCTACTTGAATGCAACCTCCATCCACAGTTTAGATCTTTACAAAGACATGTGAATCTAGTTGGGTTACTCTTGGCAACAACCAGAGCAAACCCACATTGTATACAATAATATCTAAGAACTCCCTTGAAGTGTTCTTTGTCAACAAATATAATCCAAGGCCTTAATTCTATCTTGCCAAATTCTTCTGCAACGTACATCTTACCATTGTTACACAACGTGCCTAGATATCCTCCTTCATCATTGTCATCAACATTGTCATGTATACCAGGCATGCCATCTTCATCGTCACCAAAACCATCACTGTTTAACCCTAGTTTTGATGATGACAAAGGAACAAAGATACAAACTAAGTAATGAACTAACAAGTTGTTAAGTGAATGGATTTTACAAGGTATCAATGACAAGAGCAAAGAGAATACTAAGTCAGAAGAAGAAATTAAGTTTGAATTTTGAAGACTAAGTGAAGATGCTTCAAGATTTGATACTGGAGAAGCATTGGAGCAAGAGTACCAAAGCAAGGCTTTTTGTTCCTAGTTCTAATGTAAAGGAATGAGTAAGAATTGGTAAGGAACTGTGGCAATTTGAAATGAGAATGAGTGTCAGTTCCTCTGTAAGGAACAGACGAAGTGGCACTGTTATATTGAGTTAAAAGAACTAATTATTTTAAAAGGAACTAGACATATGTTAAAGATGTACAACGACTAATTAATGACGTTTGAGTGATTAAATCCTTAATTATAGGAAACCGTTTTTATTTAGTAAAAATCTGATTTTAAGGAAAATATTTTCAAGAAAAGATTTTATTTTTATTTGATAATAAAAATCCTTTTCGGTTTTAAGGAAAATATTTTTAAAGATAATATTTTGATAAAAGGGTTAAATTTTGGTTTTATTAATTAAAATACTTTTTAATTATATCAGATTTTTGGTTTACTGCATAAGTGGTTGCTAAATTTAAGGAAGAAGTAGAATTTCCATAACACACGTTTAACTTAGATCGTGAAGATCATGGGTGTCAAAAGGAAATGTTTTAACCACTAACACATGTTTTAGTCCCACGTTCTAAGTAATCACTACTATAAATACTTCTGTCTAATTAAGTTCCAATTTGTGTCTGACCAAGTGAATTAGTGAGTTTAACTAAGTAAAGTGTCAGTACCTTTATTCTATCATAAAAGCCATTTGTTCTTTGCCTTCTTACTCTAATTCCAGTAAGTTTATTCATTATTGTATTTTGGTTTTGGGTAAGGGATTTTGAGTGAAGTCCTGTAAGAAAGAAAGCTTTGAGTGAAGTGAGTTAAATTGAGAAAACTTCAAGTGAAGTTGAGAGGAATAGTTGTTAAGGGAACAGTTGTTCAGGAACTTGAGTTTAGGAACTCAAGGTGTGGCCCATGAGTAGATTTAGGTTGTAACAAAGTTATTTGGCCTAATTAGTGGAAGTGTTGTGTTTAAAATCCCTGGTGGTCGAGGTTATTTCTTCTTGTTGGGCCCAAGAACTTTTTCCTCGTAAAAATCCCTTGTGTTCCTTTAGCTTGTTTCTTTGTTTAAGTTTAATAATTCCGCAAAAAGTTACGTTTATTTCTACACATATAATTCACCCCCCCTCTTGTAGTGTTCCTAGTGAAATAACAATAACCATTAGATCCATCCTCAAAATCATCATCTAATTCATCCTCCAAGTCATCTCCTTTGACAGGTTTTTTTGGGAATTTTCTCACTTTGTTTTTCATTGCTCTTTAATTAGGTTAAGTCACTAATCTCTCCAAACTCAATGATTCCAACCAATTTTTTTTCCCGCCAACCACACCCCCTTTTAATGGCTGCCTCCCCCTAGTTTTTTCCCAAGCACGTACTCTGTTGAATTCTGACTTTTCTCTCTTTTCATCACCTTCTTAATTTCTCTTCTCCATGGAAAGAGGGTTCAATTTTGTGAAGATGCAGCGAAGCAACTGTCACTCACCAAGATTTGCTGAAGTGAGATTTTCGGACTCAATTGCAAACCCCATAAGGCCTTATTTCAAGTACTAATTAGAGAAAATGCAAGCAATGTACCGAGAAATTACTAATTTTTCTACTTTAAACAATTCAATTTAAAAGAAGATTAAAACATCACGTATATTTCGAATCCTAAAATTGAAATTATCAAAACATCAAAAATTCTCCAGTTTGTTTACATACCTTCAGCTTCAACTTGATTCAAATGTGTGATCGGTTCTGTTTTGGTAGATGAACGAGTAGAATTCCTCCAATCGCATTTTTTTGGAAAGTTAAATTCTGATGCACTTTCAATTCTTGGTGCAATTGTTAGAATTTTTGAAATGAGTAGGAAGAACTGAAGAAACGAAAGAGTAGAAGTGAGAGTGGTATGATCATGATGGAGGGTATTGGGGAGAGGATTAATAAATGCACGTGGTTAATGCTCTGTTTGCTAATTATTAACCTAATTAAAAGAGATTAAACGGAAAAAAGGTTATTAATGTCACGTGGTTAGCAATAATAGTACCATGAGGTTACTATGTGTAATCCGGATTTAAAAAATTCACCATGTAGAATTTTCCAAAACTAAGAGTCACTACGTAGAGTTTCCCTTCGTTTTTTTTATTTTTGCTTTCGATTTTTGAAAGTTTTAATTTTAGAATTTTTGGTTGTTGATGACTACATATGAATGTTTGGTTGTTGATGTTCTATATTTAGGGTTAAAGCATATTAAACACATATTCACATATAAATTAGACTACACATGAACGAGAATCAAATTTTTGAAGTTTGTTTTTTGGTTGTTGATGACTACATATGAATGTTTGGCTGGCGGTGACTCTTGTTTATGAATTTTTGGTTGTTGATGTTCTATGTTTATTTTTTGATTCCATGTTTCCTTATTTAATAAATATAAGAATTATATGTTTTAAAATAATTTGGGAGCTTAAAGGTTAGCCTTTTTTGTTTGAATTCAAGCTCTTAGAATTATATTGGGATTAGTTATATGTGGGAATTAATTTTTTGAATTTTAGGTACTAAATGTTTTCTTTTATTCTATGTTTTATTCTTTAATGAATACATCAATTATGTGTTTAAATTAAAATAATTAGCTTTAAGGGTAATTTTAACCCATGGACCTGACAAAGGAAACCTAAACAATGTCACATAACCCATTTACGAATGGTCTGTTACCCATTTTTACAAGACCCGTTTAACCAGACCCATGATTAGTTAGACAAGACCCATTTGGCTATCTTTTGTTCTTTTCTTATTTTTTTGCTTCCTTTTTTGTTTTCTTTATCTTATTTCTTCTCTATATTTAATAGTTTTGTATTCTTGCTCTTTTTCTTTTTTTATTGTTCATATCTTCTTTTTTATTTTTTGTTTTTTTGTTCGTCTTGTTCTTCTCTTCTCTTTTTTTTTTCTTTATATGGTTTTTTTTTTTTTTCTGTTTTCTCTTCTATTTTCTTTATCTTTCTTTTTGTTCTTCTCTTCTTATTCATGTTGTTTTTGGTTATGTTTTCTTCTTCTCTTCTTTTTTCTTGTTGTTGTCTTGTCTTTTTTTTCTTATTATGTTTCAACCTATCTTTTTTTTCTTGTTCTCTCTTTTCTTTTTCTTGTTCTCTTTTTTTTTCTTGTTGCTTTCCTCCTCCTTGTTTTAATTTCTTATTCTTCTCTTATGTTTTGTTATGAGTTGTGTTATTTTACTGATTCTAATTTTATGTTGATGTGTTAATCATTTTTCTTCTGTTTTTTGCTAGCTATATGGAGCATTTATATGATCTGGAAACTGATCTACATGGAACTCTCGGATTTTCGGAAGGTAAGTAGATAGTTTTCAACATTACTTTAACCCACTTAATTTAATTTTTTTTTTTTATTCAATTTTCATAAATTAACATAATTGTTTTACACTTATGTTTGTAGGGGATGAGGTTGAGACTGTGGTTCATGTGTACCTCCTTCAGATGAGACTCCTATTCTCACAAAGAAACAGAAATGAGGAACCACCCCCTCAAGGAAACAGAAGGGCCCCAATTTGGGACCATTATGAATTCACTATGATTGTAGGTAAAGATTGTGTGGTGGTTCCTCAGGCCTTGTGTAAGCATTGTTTTAAAAGTGCATAGCTGATCCAAGCTATGGTACTTCTAATGCTAAGGGGCACATAGAGAAATGTGCTTCTTATCAAACTTTATCTTGTTGAAAATCTGTTTTTGATTTTGAATTTGATTAAAAGACTTATTGTAGATTGTTTGCCGAGGCAATTATATTTAATGCTTATCCACTTAGCATATCGAGCATATTAAACTAAGGAAGTTACATGTTTATCTTAATCAAAAGGTGAAACAAATATCTACACTAGTGGAGAAAACCTCAAATGACAGAAAACAACAGATCCGGTTTTGAAAAAATTGGATAAGGTAGTTAAGTATCTTTTGGCGCAAATTGGATAAAGAAATAACCGACCGGTTAGCCTAAAAATCGGATCAGTTTTTGTTAACTGATCCGGTTTTTAGGCCCGGATCAGTTAGGAGTCCCATGACAAGGCCCAACAACGGACAACTCACTCACATCCCTCTACAATACTCACGTCCCTCTCTCCCTAAACCTTACATACTCACCCAATCTCCTTCTCTCCCCTTGACGCGCTCGTTGTAAACACGTCAAAGATACCTAAACTACCCAATATAGGGCAAGTAAAGGGTCGAATCTACAAGGACTAAGAGAAGCACCAATAAGTATCAATTAATGATAAGCTAAGAAAAGTCTATGTTTTTGATGATTTATTGATGAAAAGACAATAAGAAAAATGACTTTGGGAAGGGGTATCCACCAATCAACTTATTCACAAACCAAACAATCACAATGAGAATCTACAATGGGGATCAATTGAGGGGAATTGTTCTACCATTGGTACTTTAACCACTCTCTCGAGCTAGCTAGTTGGCCTAGTCTCTTACCGAAGATCTATTCTCATGGCTAAGTCATTCAACCAACAATATCCATAAACATGATGAACATAAACAAGCAAACTAAGTCTCCTAGGCTAGGTAGTCCCTATTTTCATGGTCCTTCAAGCCTAATAATCGATTTGAGGAAACCCCTTAACTTCATCTCTCGATCCTTCACTAAGGGTACCTAAATTATGCTCCTATGATGGCCAATCACACAACCATTCATGAAAATGCCAAATCAATTAACCAAAATCATCCCAAGTCAAAACCCAATGTTGGATTTTGAGGTTCATGAACTCATCAATGACTTCAAACCCTTTCCAAATAAATAGCTACTCACAAATAATGATAAATTATAAACTAAAAGAAATTAGCAACTATTAACATGAACTAAAACAAGAATCTAGGATGAACAACTAAATAGAGTGAGAATGACATGAAAATAAGAAAATAAAGCAATAAAATATGAGAGAGAGAGTAGGAAATTCTATCTCATTAAAGTTGCAACACTAGTAGAATAAATGCTTATTGTTGCGGTGGTATTGCTGCGGTTTTACCCATACGCAGCAATATATCACGAAAAAAGAAAAGGTAAAATATAAAATAACCATATTGCTGCGGTTTTTATTAAAAACCGCAGCAATATGGTTTCAACGGAAACTTTTTCCAAATAGTTGACCATTTGACCAACCATATTAGTGCGTTTTCTAGAGAAAACAGCAACAATATATTTCCAATGGATTTTTTTTAAAAAAAGTGGAATATTTTTTTCCAGACAGATATTGCTGCGGTTTCTGTCAGAAACCGCAGCAATATGTTTCAAAAATCTGGAATATTTTATTCCAGATCTGGGGCAGGGATATTGCTGCGGTTTCTGACAGAAACCGCAGCAATATATGTGCCCCAAATCTGGAAAAAAACACGGGTTTGTTTTTTTTGCTTCACTGTTTCTCTCGACTCTCTCTCTCTCTCTACTCTCACTCTCTCCCTCTCTCTACTCTCACACTCTCTCACTCACAATTTCCGGTGACAAGGTTCCATTTTCCGGCGACAAGGGTTACAATACTCGTTTTTTTCCGGCGGTTTTCGGCCCTCTTTGGTGCGATTTTCGGCCGGTTTTCGCTCCTCTTTGGTGCGGTTTTCACCACCACCGACGGGTTTTCGCCCTTCTTTTCCACTGACGGTTTTTCGCCCCACTCCTCTACTCCGTTCACAGCCGCCAGCGCCACCTTCTCCTTGTCATAAAAGGTTAGTTTTTCATTATTTCTTATTAATTTTAAATTTTCTTTTTTAATAGTGCTTTAATAAAAAATTTGGCTTAAATAGTAGTTAAAAATGCTCAATATAATATATATATATGATTAGTTATAAGATTTAAGGATTAAAAACTAATTTTGTGATGATTTTGCTTAAGTTTTTGTATGCCCTATAATGTTATACGGGATTGTTTTTGCATAAGTTTGGTGAATTATTTGAAGTGATATGTATAATGGGATTATTTTTGCAATGCCTTCATATTAATAGACTCACCAATGGGAAGGGGAAGGGAAATCTAAGGCATGGTTTGGTATTTGTTGTTTGGTGATGACTTGAAATCGCTTAAATGCGATTGTTTGTATGTATAATACGATTGTTTTTGCAATGCCTTCATATTGATAGACTCACCAATGGGAGGGGAAGGGAAATCTAAGGAATGGTTTGGTATTTGTTGTTTGGTGATGATTTGGAATCGCTTGAATGCGATTGTTTTTATGTACATCATAATGCCTCGATACCCGTTCAAGACTTACTCATTAGGAGTAAGTTTTGAATAGTCCCCGTTTTGGGACTGTTCTTAAACGTCACATCTCACTTAGGTAGTGAATGTGTGTTGATTCTTTGATTCTAAGTGAAATACGGTTAATCATTTCCCTAATTTGTTCTCCGGGTGCATATAAGATAATCAATTATCTTCATCGTGTACTTGGAGAACTGAAGGGAAATGCTGCCGAATTTTACTTAGAATCAAAGATGATACATGCACTCACTAGTGGGATTGGACGTTTAAGGATGGGTTAGGTTGGAGTGATAAGGACCCAATGGAAGCATGCATTGAATATTAGTTTGTTGTGTTATATTTATGTGAATTTTTTAATTGAAAATAATTTTTTATGTATGTATATATGTGTGGGGGTTTTTAGAAATGGATCGAAGTTGAATGTATGGAAAGCGGAATACGTTGGAGTTCGTACAAGGTGTGAATGAGTTTTGTAAACGTGCTGTAGAGCATCAACAACTTACTTGCGAGGATGAGATACATTGTCCATGTGTTGATTGCTACAATGTGAATACGATTTCTGATATTAGGTTAATAAGAGATCATATTATTCGTCGAGGATTTAGAGCTGAGTATTATACTTGGTTATGGCATGGTGAGAAGGGAAAATATACTCAGAATAGGGTTATTGTTGATGATGGCACTAGTAACTCATTAGAGATTGATATGTCGAATGTTGGCTGAGAATGAAGTTGTGATTGAAGATCATGTTAGGATTGAAGGTGATGATGTTGTAGGTAATGAAAATGACCACGGAGATAATAGTGACACTGAGGATGAAGAGTTTGGTGATGATCGATTAGGTGAGATGTTGGAAGGGGCCCGTGACCATTTTAATGAGCGGCCACCAGTGTTTGACAGTTTGTTTGAAGCTACTGGGAAACCCCTTTATCCCGGGTGTACAAAATACACTCAATTGAGTGGGGTTTTAACCCTTTTCAACATCAAAGCGAAACATAATTTGACTGATGTAGGCTTCACAGAACTCTTAGAAGCTTTAAAAGATATGTTTCCCGAGGGTAATTTATTACCAAAATCCACCTACTATGCCAAAAAATTAATGTGTCCTTTGGGTTTAGAATATGAGCGGATTGATGCATGTCCGAATGATTGCGTGTTGTATCGAAATGAGAATGCAGACCTTTATGAATGCCCGAGGTGTGGTAAGTCCCGCTATAAATTGCCGGATGGGGTTGAGCCTGGTGACATAGGGTAATTCGGTCGTTACAAATCTCCTAATCGTCAAACAAAACCTAACTAAATCACTAAACTAAGTAAAGTGATAAGTAAGGGTCGAGATCCACAGGGAATAGCAAGGAGAGCACTAATGTTACTAATCGTTGTAAGCTAAGTCGAAGATTTAGGAAGATGTTTGGTTTACTAAACTAGGAACTAAATTAACTAATCAATTAAGAACTTAGAAAGACACTAAATGATTAGACAAGAAATCAATTGATAAAAACATTGGGAGAAGGGGATAAACACCATCCAATCATAATTTAGGCATTAAGAAGGGCGAAGTATATGGGAAAGAATCAAGCAACTAATTGAGGTTAATGGTTTCCACACAATCTAAGGCCCTCTTCGTGCTCAAAACATCTTTTAAAAACTTGGCATAGGTAGGCATTTGCTTAATGGCTTCGGTGAAAGGGATGTTAATGTAGAGCTTCTTCAAAACATCAAGGAACTTGGCAAATTGATCATCAAGCTTTGCACCGGCAAACCTAGAGGGGAAGGGAAGCTTAGGTGTGTAAGGTGGAGGTGCACTCTTGTCTTCCTCAACCTTCCTAAGGTTCTCGTCTAGGCTCTTGCCCTTATCACTAGCCTTGGGGCTTTCATCATCCTCAATTTCAATAGCTTTCTCATTGTCATTTTCAACTTCTTTTGCTTTCTCAACTCTTGTATCCACTACCTCCCCAAGTTGTTTTCCACTCCTAGTAACTATGGCATGACATTGGTATTTAGGTGACACTCCTTGGCTAGGCAAAGATCCGGGATTTCTAGGAGAAGAAGTAGCTAATTGGGCAACTTGGGTCTCTAACATCTTGCTATGAGTGCTAAGAGAATCCACCTTTTGTGACAATTGAGCTACTTGAGATTCAAACATAACCTTTTGTTGTCTCATTGCTTCACCTTGTTGGGCCATGAAAGTTTCTATCATCAATTCCATGTTAGACTTTTGAGGAGTGGGTTGTTTGGGTTGGAAACCGGGAGGTGGATTGAAGGGAGGTCTATTACTTTGGTAGTTACCCGGGGTCTTTGGTTATGCATGTGGGAAGGGGTTTGACCTTGGTTTTGGTAGTAATTGTTGCTAGGTCCTTGCCCTTGGTTGCCCCGGTAACTAAGATTAGGGTGATCCTTCCAACCCGGGTTAAAAGTATTAGAGTATGGGTCCCTTCTAGGATTGGAGTAGTTTTGAAAAGCATTCATTTGTTCCATTTGAGAGGGAGGAGGAGATGAAGGTTCAATCAAATAACATTGATTAACATAATGCTCATACGAACCACACAAATCGCAAAACATAATATCCATAGGCGTAGAATTAACATGGGACACATTATGAGCATGCATGGATACATTAGGAGATTTGGGAGGGGGAAGAGATGTAGAAGAAGAAGAAGAAGAGAGCATATTTGACCTTTGTAATTGAGTTACCAAGGCATCAAGTTTTGTGGAGAGCATGTTGACAGGCTCCACATCGTATCTTCCACCCCTCCTTTCATTGCGATCATGCCCCCAATCCGAATCATTTTGCACCACATCATCGATAATATCGGATATACCCGCTAGAGGCTTATTCATGATTGGACCACCGGCGATCAAGACTTTTCTTAGAGGCTTTTGTGAGACCATGGTAAAAGCAATGAAGTGTAAGACCTTCATTCAAACCATGGTGAGGGCATATCCTCAATAACTCTTTAAACCTCTCCCAAGCTTCTTGCAATGTTTCATCACTCTCTTGCTTGAATGTCATGATTTGAGAACGCATATCGGCGGTCTTATCCGGAGGAAAGTACTTGCCAATGAAAGCTTGAGTGACTTGAGGCCATGTAACCAATGAGTCATTCTCAAGCTTCTTCAACCATTGCTTTGCTTTGCCGGTTAAGGAAAGTTTGAAGAGGCTTAGGCGGATGTAGTCTTGAGAGACTCCATTATGCTTCACAGTGGAGCAATAATCCGTAAATGTTTGCAAGTGAGCTTGTGGATCCTCGTCCTTTGCTCCACTAAATTGATTCTTTTCTTTAAGCCAATCAAAGCGGGGCGAAGCTCAAAGTCATTTGCTTCGGTGGTGTGTTGAGTTATGGCACTCCTTGACTCAAAAGGACCCGGAACACCATAACTTCTCAAGTCTCTAGGAGTATCCGCCATCGAGCGATCACTATTAGTAGGACTCGATGGTCTAGAAGAATGAGGGGAACTTCCTTGGGAAGTTCTTGGAGAGTTAGCTTCTTCTACTTCTCGTACAAAGTCCTCAATATTGACCGAAGTGGAAGATGATGATTGTTGAGTTTGTTGTGCGGCTCTAAGCCCTCGCCTTATGGCCTTGACAGTCCTTTCCAACTCCGGATTGTATGGAATCAAAGGAAAGGCACGCCTACTTGGCATACAAAGCTAAGCAAAGAGTTAGCAATAACAAGACAACAAGCAACAAGATGAAATGAAAAAAATGAAAAAGACTTAGACTCACACAACTTCACAACGTTTTAATGCTAGACGTTCGGTCCCCGGCAACGGCGCCATTTTAACATAGGGTAATTCAGTCGTTACAAATCTCATAATCGTCAAACAAAACCTAACTAAATCACTAAACTAGGTAAAGTGATAAGTAAGGGTCGAGATCCACAGGGAATAGCAAGAAGAGCACTAATGTTACTAATCGTTGTAAGCTAAGTCGAAGATTTAGGAAGATGTTTGGTTTACTAAACTAGGAACTAAATTAACTAATATATTAAGACCTTAGAAAGACACTAAATGATTAGACAAGAAATCAATTGATAAAAACATTGGGAGAAGGGGATAAACACCATCCAATCATAATTTAGGCATTAAGAAGGGCGAAGTATAGGGGAAAGAATCAAGCAACTAATTGAGGTTAATGGTTTCCACACAATCTAAGGCCCTCTTCGTGCTCAAAACATCTTTTAAAAACTTGGCATAGGTAGGCATTTGCTTAATGGCTTCGGTGAAAGGGATGTTAATGTAGAGCTTCTTCAAAACATCAAGGAACTTGGCAAATTGATCATCAAGCTTTGCACCGGCAAACCTAGAGGGGAAGGGAAGCTTAGGTGTGTAAGGTGGAGGTGCACTCTTGTCTTCCTCAACCTTCCTAAGGTTCTCGTCTAGGCTCTTGCCCTTATCACTAGCCTTGGGGCTTTCATCATCCTCAATTTCAATAGCTTTCTCATTGTCATTTTCAACTTCTTTTGCTTTCTCAACTCTTGTATCCACTACCTCCCCAAGTTGTTTTCCACTCCTAGTAACTATGGCATGACATTGGTATTTAGGTGACACTCCTTGGCTAGGCAAAGATCCGGGATTTCTAGGAGAAGAAGTAGCTAATTGGGCAACTTGGGTCTCTAACATCTTGCTATGAGTGCTAAGAGAATCCACCTTTTGTGACAATTAAGCTACTTGAGATTCAAACATAACCTTTTGTTGTCTCATTGCTTCACCTTGTTGGGCCATGAAAGTTTCTATCATCAATTCCATGTTAGACTTTTGAGGAGTGGGTTGTTTGGGTTGGAAACCGGGAGGTGGATTGAAGGGAGGTCTATTACTTTGGTAGTTACCCGGGGGTCTTTGGTTATGCATGTGGGAAGGGGTTGGACCTTGGTTTTGGTAGTAATTGTTGCTAGGTCCTTGCCCTTGGTTGCCCGATAACTAAGATTAGGGTGATCCTTCCAACCCGGGTTAAAAGTATTAGAGTATGGGTTCCTTCTAGGATTGGAGTAGTTTTGAAAAGCATTCATTTGTTCCATTTGAGAGGGAGGAGGAGATGAAGGTTCAATCAAATAACATTGATTAACATAATGCTCATACGAACCACACAAATCGCAAAACATAATATCCATAGGCGTAGAATTAACATGGGACACATTATGAGCATGCATGGATACATTAGGAGATTTGGGAGGGGGAAGAGATGTAGAAGAAGAAGAAGAGAGCATATTTGACCTTTGTAATTGAGTTACCAAGGCATCAAGTTTTGTGGAGAGCATATTGATAGGCTCCACATCGTATCTTCCACCCCTCCTTTCATTGCGATCATGCCCCCAATCCGAATCATTTTGCACCACATCATCGATAATATCGGATATAACCGCTAGAGGCTTCTTCATGATTGGACCACCGACGATCAAGACTTTTCTTAGATGCTTTTGTGAGACCATGGTAAAAGCAATGAAGTGTAAGACCTTCATTCAAACCATGATGAGGGCATATCCTCAATAACTCTTTAAACCTCTCCCAAGCTTCTTGCAATGTTTCATCACTCTCTTGCTTGAATGTCATGATTTGAGAACGCATATCGGCGGTCTTATCCGGAGTAAAGTACTTGCCAATGAAAGCTTGAGTGACTTGAGGCCATGTAACCAATGAGTCATTCTCAAGCTTCTTCAACCATTGCTTTGCTTTGCCGGTTAAGGAAAATTTGAAGAGGCTTAGGCGGATGTAGTCTTGAGAGACTCCATTATGCTTCACAGTGGAGCAATAATCCGTAAATGTTTGCAAGTGAGCTTGTGGATCCTCGTCCTTTGCTCCACTAAATTGATTCCTTTCTATTAAGCCAATCAAAGCGGGGCGAAGCTCAAAGTCATTTGCTTCGGTGGTGGGTTGAGTTATGGCACTCCTTGACTCAAAAGGACCCGGAACACCATAACTTCTCAAGTCTCTAGGAGTATCCGCCATCGAGCGATCACTATTAGTAGGACTCGATGGTCTAGAAGAATGAGGGGAACTTCCTTGGGAAGTTCTTGGAGAGTTAGCTTCTTCTACTTCTCGTACAAAGTCCTCAATATTGACCGAAGTGGAAGATGATGATTGTTGAGTTTGTTGAGCGGCTCTAAGCCCTCGCCTTATGGCCTTGACAGTCCTTTCCAACTCCGGATTGTATGGAATCAAAGGAAAGGCACGCCTACTTGGCATACAAAGCTAAGCAAAGAGTTAGCAATAACAAGACAACAAGCAACAAGATGAAATGAAAAAAATGAAAAAGACTTAGACTCACACAACTTCACAACGTTTTAATGCTAGACGTTCGGTCCCCGGCAACGGCGCCATTTTGACATAGGGTAATTCGGTCGTTACAAATCTCATAATCGGCAAACAAAACCTAACTAAATCACTAAACTAGGTAAAGTGATAAGTAAGGGTCGAGATCCACAGGGAATAGAAAGAAGAGCACTAATGTTACTAATCGTTGTAAGCTAAGTCGAAGATTTAGGAAGATGTTTGGTTTACTAAACTAGGAACTAAATTAACTAATCAATTAAGACCTTAGAAAGACACTAAATGATTAGACAAGAAATCAATTGATAAAAACATTGGGAGAAGGGGATAAACACCATCCAATCATAATTTAGGCATTAAGAAGGGCGAAGTATATGGGAAAGAATCAAGCAACTAATTGAGGTTAATGACTCTCAACGGGTTCTAAGCCCTCTCTCAAGGGTGCATAAAACTACCTAGGTCACACATTTAAGCCACTCTCATGGTCTCAAACATACATCCAAGGATAAGCACAATGTTAATCAACAAAACCCTCACTCAAATCTCACTCTCATGAGCAATTAAGCAAGAAAATAGCATAAACATCAACCTTAATCTCCTCTCTCAATTTGACCAAGGCATCAATCAACAAACATCTAAGTAATCAACTAGAATGCAAGTAGATAATAGTTATGCTATTGATCAATTAATAAGCCCAATCAAACCCCTAACTTCTTATTCAAATACCCAAATCAATCATGGTTGGGTTTTCACCCCAACCCCCAACTAATTAACTACTCACTAATCATCATAATCATCATATTAATACTCATAAAAGGGAAAAATAAATTAAACATGAACAACTAAAACAATCAACACAAGATTTAAGTTAAAAAACTAAAATCTAAACATGGATTAAGCTAAGTAAATAAAATTTAAATAAACAAAAAGATAAAAGTATAAAAAGTAGAGAGAAGAAGAGATATTACTTAAACCATGAAGAAGAAATGAGGATCTTGCATAAAAACACAAATTTTTGCCATAATCCAAGCTACAAAGCCATGAAAATTTACTTTCTCTCACTAGATTAAGCTCAAAACTCCCTAAAAATGATTTGCTGGAATAAAAGTTAATCCGTCATTAAGCGGATAGAGTATTTATATCCTCCCAAAAACGGGACTAAAAACAGCGTTTAAAGAACAAAAGTCGAGAAATTAACAAGGAGCGCCCGCTCCTAACAAAGTTAGGCGATGGAGCGAGTGCTCATGGGGAGCTCATGGGTCGCTCCATCCCTACTGCCAATAGGATGGCTGCCCAGCAAATTAGGAGCGCCTGCTCCCTATTAAATGCGCGCCAGGAGCGCTTGCTCCATGGGAGCTCCTGGGTAGCTCCAAGCTACTGTTTCTTCTTGTGTCCTTAAGCACGTGTAGAAGCGCCCGCTCCTATTTCTTTGAGAGCGCCCGCTCTTCTTTTCCCCATGCTAGGAGCTCCAGCTCCTCGGTGGCTCCTTCCTCGCTCCAAGTTCCTGCCTCACCCTACCATGTATTAGAGCTTGGAGGAGCGCCCGCTCCTCCCTTGTTTGCTCTTTTCTCCTTAAAAGTTCACACTAAACAATAGCGTTAGTAATCAAAGGGGAGGGGGAAAAAGCTATTGAATCCTACATATCTAGCATGCATCGCTAGAAGATGAAAATGAGGAAATTATAGGGTGAAAATGCATTTAAATTCAAGATTATCGTGCAAAAGTTTATCAAAATATGCATATGAGTGAGACTAAATTCTCACTCATCAAAATTCCCCCAAGCTTGCCAATTGCTTGTCCTCAAGCAACAAACTAGAGAAGGGAAACATGCAAAAGAAAGTAAGAGATACACTATAGAAATTTATCGAAAACTAAAGCACTTTTCACGGTTTTGCCTAAGTCTAGTAATGAAGGAGTGGTTCACAATCAAAGAATAAAGAGCAATTTTTCAAGACAAATTCTTTCCAAATGTGTTCATAGGTTAGGGCGGAGAAAAAGACTAAACAAGATTGCAATTAGAACACTATCTTAGGCTTTTTACTAGCTCATTAGAGACACTTCTAGCTATTCTAAAGACAATGGCTCTTCAAAAGGTATAGAAGTACAAATGCTAGTCCACTTTCCTTAAACACACAATTAGGCCTTAACTCTACTCTACTTGAAATTGTGGTGAAAGTAACACTAAGTGTGGGAGGCATCCACAAATTGACCTCTTTTATTGAACTTTTCTATTCTTTTTGTGCTTTTCATTTTTCACCTTTTTTTTTTCACGCCTTTTTTGACTGTTTTTGGCTTTTTCTTTTTGTTCCCTTATTATGGGACTTCATTACACAAAGATGAGATTAACTTGCATAGAAGATTACAAGCACTTGTGGCTTTTGTGCCACTTATTACACATAACGAAAAATAAAACCTAATTAAGTTTCTTGTAGAGTTTTGTTTTGGGACACATGGAGTACATCTAAGGATACACGGGACCGCAAAGTATAAGCAAAAATACCCAAGCATGAGCAACTTAGTCAAAATTCAAGACTAGATGAGCAATTGAGCATTCATTAGCTTCATTTAGCATACTCTAATGCAATTAAGATTAGACAATTCCTAGATGACCTAACCCATGCCCACATTCTTCCAGAACAAACCTCTATTCATGTACTCTAGATTCAAAGAGAAGAAGCCACATAACTCATTCTCAAACGTCATTTATGGGCAAGCAAACCACTTTTTAATGCTTTTACTAAAACAAAATCTAACACTCTTTTTTTTTTTTTTTTTTTGTATGCAAATACTCTACATGCAACTAGTCTATGAAAACAATTAAACTATTTACAAGATAGAAGTGAGAGAAGCTCACCATGAAGGATTGTTGTTGAATCATCATTAGAAGGATCAAAGAGACAAGAAATTGTTAGTTTGAAAAAAAACAAGTACTTATCATCATTAACAACCCATTGTCTCTTGATGGGACAAAATTGATGCAACCAAAAAGTACAAACCACCCACATCACCACCACCAATCTTCCTATTTCCTCAACAAGACTACCCCTTCAAAGCTTGACTACCCCAAACTATTCACCACCACCCCTCATGCATACAAAGCCCTTAATTCAAATAAAAATCAATACACCCCCCAAGCTTAGCAAATGCACTAGTACCTAGTGCTTAAAACATGAACAAACAATGAGGGAAAGGGGGGAAGGGCGGGGACTAGACCCGCGGTCTAGTCCATCTGTGGGCGAGGATCGCCATAGTTGCCATAGGAAGGCATCGGATGAGGCTCCCAACCACCGGAGTATCCCGGGGGGTACCCATAATAAGGGGGTGGGGGAATACCACTACTACTACCACCACCGTTATCGGGGGGTGGCACAAAAGGATAGTTGGGATCACCAACCGGATTTGTGCCACCGGGTTCCCTATAATCATAAGGTGGATCACGATGGGGGTGGTAGGGGTAGGTTGGTTGGTTGTTTTGCCAACCGGGGACCGGCCCATGTTGAGGGGGCCAATGGGGGTAGTTCATATAGGGTGTAAAATCACCTCTTTCTACATGGTAGTTGTAGATTTGGTTAGTTTGCACCATCATGCCATCATAATCACTCCGCATGCCCTCCATCATAGAAAACATACGATTTTGAGTGAGGGAGAGGGAGGCGATGGCATTCTCGAGATCAAAGGAGGAAGAGGAGGAAGATGGAGGTTGCCTACTAGAGCGACCTTGGGGAGGGGGAACAACATGCTCGGCACGGGGATGGGGATCATCCTCTTCGGGCTCACTAACGACATCCCAAACATTACCCGCTCCCCGGTCAATCCTAGTAGCCTCGGGGTTAGGGAGGAAACAATGGTGGTGACCCTTAACAAGCCAACTCCAACGCTCGGGGTCATGGGTAGGGCAGATCCATTGCATCCGCCGCAAGGCATCAAGGTCAAGGAAAGGGTTATTATCTATGGCCTTGAGTTGCTTTAGGTGCTCCCCGAAACCCTTGTTGATGGCTATCAAAGAAATCATGCCACCAATGTTTATATCCCCCCTATAGAGTTCTCCTTTTTTAATCTCGACACACCTTTCTAGGAAGTTAAAGCCCGAGTTGAGCATTCCCCCTAAACGGTCCGGGGTCTCAGTGGCCATGTAGAGGACAACAAGGTCTTTCTTGGTCATCTTACTAAGCTCTTGCTTAGTATAGACGCACCCAACGAGAAGTCGATGGGTGTACCGAAGGATGGAGGAAACAATGGCCGAAGAGGAGACGGACCGAGATTGAAAATTGGATAATCGGGAGATGAGCCTCCAAAGGCTTCTTGGTTGTAATTGGGGATGTTTTGGAGGTGAGGATGGTAAATCCTCGCCTCCGGAGGCCAACCAAATATTCCATTCAATTCCGTTAGGTTCATATGAAATTTCGTGTTAAATAGTTGGAAAGAAATATCGAACTCTTCCTCCCCATTTAGAGTTCGCTCAAGGGAGGCGAGGAACTCAAGGGTGACCCTCTCATAAGTCAAGGCATGTAAAGACGAAAAACGGTCCCAACCTAGGTCCGTTAGGCAAGCGAGAACATCTTGGCGAATGCCAACTGCGTCGAGGGTAGGGGCGTGGTAGAATTTGGTTGGGATTATTTTTCGATGCTTAAGAACATCATATGCCTTTTTGTGAGTGGAGTCGGGGTCAAACCAAAGGTTAGGAATGTGAATTTGGTCATGTGGGGAAGGATTGGTATTTGTAAGGTTCTTGTTTTTCTTGGTACGTGAAGTCATGTTGTGGAGTTTAAAGAGGAAGCTCAACCACTATGCACACACTTAAACAATCAACAAGTTGACAATACAACCCCAAAAGGTAACAACTCCACAACCAATAAATCTTCCAACAAAATTTCACAAATTCAATGATCGTAGGGGGTTCCCAAAAGTGCTTCTATCACAATAATTCCAACAATCACAGTCACAATCACAATCACAAGAAGAAGAAAAAAAAACTACACATAAAACACTAAAAAGAAAAATAAAACCACAAAATCACACAAATCACAAAGTACACAAATCACAAAAACCTAAGAAATGAACAAAAACTATCTAAAAATCCAGCTAATCCCACAATCACAAGTAAGAAATAAAAATAAACTAACTAAGTAGAAGGATAAAAAAAAAAGGAAAAATTAAAAAAAAAAAATTCGAAAAATAGAAAAAAGATGAACTTACTTGAATGTAGTAGGCAAACGTTCTTCACATTTTGAGATTAGTTCAATTCATTCAAGCAAACCCAAATTCCAAGTGAGAGAGTAGGAGTGTTTGTGAGTAGAGTGAGATTTTTGTGAGGAAAAAGGAAGTAGAAGATGGTTATGAAGGAAAAATATGGAGAAAAAATGGAGTTTGTGGTGGTTGTAATGGAGTTTGTGAGAGATGAGAAGGGAGGAAGAAGGAGAGGGAAGAGGGAAAAATGTTAGGGTTTGAAATTGTAAGAAAGAAATGAGAGGGGAGAGGGCCGAAAAAATAGAAAAACGGGCGAAAAACCTAAGGAGCTCCCACTCCTTGTGAAATAGGAGCGCCCGCTCCTTTCTCTCTGGTCATAGGAGCGCTCGCTCCTTGATCGCTCCTTGGGAGCTCCTACTCACTGCCAACCTTCTGCTTTTCTTTCGTATTTTTCAAAATTTGTAAGGAGCGCCCGCTCTTTGATAACGTGGAGCACCCACTCCTTGTGGAGCTCGTGCTCCTTGGGAGCTCATCAGCCGCTCACCCCTTCTGCCTATGTTTTGCTTTTCAGGAATTGAAGGGATGTTGTAAGGAGCGCCCGCTCCTTTCTTCCTAGGAGCGCCCGCTCGTTTACTGATTTCAACCAAATATTTTTTTAATTTTCTGTTTTTGCTTTTTTTTTTTTTATAAGTAAAAAGTAAAAGAACATGAACACAAAAAGGTTAGTGCATAAAAAGCAAATAAGTACATGAAAAAAAATGAAATAAAGAGTGAAAGAAAGAAGGGAAAGAGATCGGGTTGCCTCCCGCAAGCGCTTTGTTTTGAGTCATTAGCTTGACTTTACCTCTCAAACTAAGTTGGTGTAAAGGGGGTGAACTCCTTGAGTTCGAGGGATAGGACTTTGCTAAGGGTGTCTCCCTCATAGTAGATCTTGAGACGTTGGCCATTTACCTTGAAAGATTCAAAGTCCTTGCTACAAACCTCTACCGCACCATGCGGAAAAACCTTTTTCACCTCAAAAGGGCCACTCCATCTAGACTTTAGTTTACCCGGAAAAAGCTTCAATCTTGAATTATAGAATAGTACCTTGTCACCTTCATGAAATTCCTTCTTGTTGATGTGTTTGTCATGCCACTCCTTAGTTCTTGCCTTGTAGACACTAGCGCAATCATAAGCATTCATCCTTAGCTCTTCTAGCTCATGCAATTCCAATAGGCGCTTCTCACCCGCACTAGCTAAATCAAAATTGAGAGTCTTGATTGCCCATAACGCCCTATGCTCCATCTCAACCGGCAAGTGGCAAGACTTGCCATAAACCAATTTGTAGGGAGTGGTGCCTATAGGAGTTTTGAAAGCCGTCCTATAGGCCCACAAGGCATCATCCAACTTAAGGGACCAATCTTTCCCATGCCTCTCCACGGTTTTCTCAAGGATGAGCTTCAATTCACGGTTAGAAATCTCCGCTTGACCACTAGTTTGGGGATGATAGGACAAACCCACCTTGTGGTGTACCCCATACTTGGCCAAAAGTGCACGAAAAGACTTTTTCGCAAAGTGAGAGCCACCATCACTAATTATGGCCCTAGGGACTCCAAACCGAGGGAGAATAGTCTTCTTAAACAACTTCATCACCACCTTCGCATCATTGGTGGGGGAGGCTATGGCTTCAATCCATTTGGACACGTAGTCAACTGCCACCAAGATGTATTTGTTGCCACATGATGAAGGAAATGGCCCCATAAAGTCTATGGCCCAAACATCAAAGAATTCTAACTCAAGTATGGGGTTTTGAGGCATTTCATCTCGTCGTGAAATATTCCCGGTGCGTTGACACCTATCACAAGTCTTAACATGGACCCAAGCATCCTTGAATAAAGTCGGCCAAAAGAGTCCACTTTGTAATACCTTAGCTACCGTCTTGTTAGCACTCATGTGACCTCCACATGGTGAGGAGTGACACATTTCAAGCACACTAGGCACTTCCTCATCCGGCACACATCTTCGGAGGAGGCCATCTACTCCTCTTTTGTACAAGATGGGCTCATCCCATATGTATCTCTTAGCATCATGCTTCAATTTCCTTCTTTGTTGAGTTGTAGAATCCGGAGGAAAGACGCTACAAGCAAGGTAGTTCACAAGATCGGTATACCAAGGAAGCTTCTTACTCTCAACGGAAAACAATTGATCATCCGGAAATGAATCATCAATAGGAGGGTCAAAAACATTTCCCTCGCCCTTGTCAACTCGAAGTCTTGACAAATGATCGGCCACTAAGTTCTCGGCCCCTTTCTTATCCCGGATTTCCAAATCAAACTCTTGTAAAAGTAGTATCCAACGGATAAGGCGAGGCTTGGCTTCCTTCTTGGCAAGAAGGTACTTGAGAGCCAAGTGGTCGGTGTAAACCACTACTTTTGAGCCAAGAAGGTAGGGCTGAAACTTTTCCAATGCATACACTATGGCAAGGAGCTCTTTCTCGGTGGTGGCATAGTTCACTTGTGCCGCATCAAAAGTCTTGCTAGTGTAGTAGATAGCATGAAGAGCCTTGTCATTCCTTTGTCCCAAAACCGCACCTATGGCATAGTCACTCGCATCACACATGATCTCAAATGGCAAATCCCAATTTGGAGGTTGAATAATAAGAGCCGAGACAAGTGCTTGTTTAATCTTGCAAAAAGCTTCAAGACAATCATTAGTAAACAAGAATGGATCATCCTTGACAAGGAGATGGGTTAGAGGTTTTGCAATCTTGGAGAAATCCTTGATAAAATGGTGGTAAAACCCCGCATGACCAAGGAAACTCCGCACCCCTTTGACATTTGTGGGAGGGGGAAGTTGCTCAATAACCTCAACCTTCGCCTTGTCAACTTGAATACCCCTTTGAGAGATAACATGACCTAAAACAACACCTTCTTGTACCATAAAATGGCACTTCTCCCAATTCAACACCAAATTAACTTCTTCACATCTTTTTAAAACTTGTGCAAGATGAGCCAAACATGAATCATAGTCTTGACCATAAACACTAAACTCATCCATGAAGACTTCCATTATGTTCTCAAGAAATTCAAAAAATATGGCCATCATACACCGTTGAAACGTAGCCGGAGCATTACATAACCCAAACGGCATCCTTCGATATGCGAAGGTACCAAGGGGCATGTGAAAGTAGTTTTCTCTTGGTCTTCCGGATGGATTGGGATTTGGAAAAATCCGGAATATCCATCAAGGTAGCAAAAGAATTTGTGCTTGGCTAAACATTCCAACATTTGATCTATAAAAGGAAGAGGAAAGTGGTCTTTTCGGGTGGCGGTATTTAGTCTTCTATAGTCAATGCACATACGCCACCCGGTTACAACTCGGGTTGGAATCAACTTATTGGAATCATTTTTAACAACCGTTGTTCCACCTTTTCTTGGGAACTACTTGAACCGGAGAGACCCATTTACTATCCGAAATGAGGTAAATGATCCCCGCATCAAGTAGTTTCATGACCTCTTTCTTCACAACTTCCTTCATATTGGGGTTCAACCTTCGTTGAGCCTCAATAGAAGGCTTGTGACCTTCCTCAAGAGCAATGCGATGCATGCAAAAATCCGGGCTTATCCCTTTTAGATCATCAATGCTATACCCAATGGATCGTTTGTGAGCTCTTAAAACTTGGAGAAGTTTTGAAAGTTGATCATCATTGAGGTTAGCATTAACAATAACCGGACTAGACTCATCCAAGTACACATATTTGAGAGATGGGGGAAGGGGTTTAAGATCAAGTTTTCTCACCTCCTTGGTGGGTTCATCCACGAAGTCTTCACCTTGAATATTCAAACTCTTATGTTCCACTACATCCAAAGCTTGAATCATATGGAGCACATCTTCGTCATCATGGTCTTTGACATTCAACAAAGCAAACTCAAGGGGATCATGAGTATTATGCAAATGCATGTTCCTACTTTCATGAATGACATGCTCAAGTATATCAATTCGCATACAATCATCCATATAAGAAGGACATTTCATAATTTGAGTAAAGCTAAAAGCTACATGTTCATCACCCACCTCAAAAGTTAGCTTACCATTTTTCACATCGATAATGGCCCCCGCCGTAGCTAGAAATGGTCTACCCAAGATTATTGGCACATTAGGGTCTTCATCCATTTCTAAGACAACAAAGTCAACCGGAATGTAGAACTTCCCAACTCTAAGAGGTACATCTTCAAGCTTCCCAAGGGGCATTTTTACCGATCTATCGGCCAATTGAAGGGAGATGTGGGTAGGCTTTAGGTCTCCTAGGTTCAATCTCTTGCAAACCGAGTAGGGCATAAGACTCACACTAGCACCTAAATCACACAAAGCTTTGTCAATAACCATGTCTCCTATGGCACAAGGGATAGAAAAGCTTCCGGGGTCCTTAAGCTTGGTGGGTAACTTGTTTTGGATGACTGTATAGTGGTAAGTATTCCCACCTGTCACGCGGGTGACTCGGGTTCGATCCCCGGCAACGGCGCCATTTTGCCATAGGGTAATTCGGTCATTACAAATCTCCTAATCGTCAAAAAAACCTAACTAAATCACTAAACTAGGTAAAGTGATAAGTAAGGGTCGAGATCCACAGGGAATAGCAAGAAGAGCACTAATGTTACTAATCGTCGTAAGCTAAGTCGAAGATTTAGGAAGATGTTTGGTTTACTAAAATAGGAACTAAATTAACTAATCAATTAAGACCTTAGAAAGACACTAAATGATTAGACAAGGAATCAATTGATAAAAACATTGGGAGAAGGGGATAAACACCATCCAATCATAATTTAGGCATTAAGAAGGGCGAAGTATAGGGGAAAGAATCAAGCAACTAATTGAGGTTAATGACTCTCAACGGGTTCTAAGCCCTCTCTCAAGGGTGCATAAAACTACCTAGGTCACACATTTAAGCCACTCTCATGGTCTCAAACATACATCCAAGGATAAGCACAATGTTAATCCACAAAACCCTCACTCAAATCTCACTCTCATGAGCAATTAAGCAAGAAAATAGCATAAACATCAACCTTAATCTCCTCTCTCAATTTGACCAAGGCATCAATCAACAAACATCTAAGTAATCAACTAGAATGCAAGTAGATAATAGTCATGCTATTGATCAATTAATAAGCCCAATCAAACCCCTAACTTCTTATTCAAATACCCAAATCAATCATGGTTGGGTTTTCACCCCAACCCCCAACTAATTAACTACTCACTAATCATCATAATCATCATATTAATACTCATAAAAGGGAAAAATAAATTAAACATGAACAACTAAAACAATCAACACAAGATTTAAGTTAAAAAACTAAAATCTAAACATGGATTAAGCTAAGTAAATAAAATTTAAATAAACAAAAAGATAAAAGTATAAAAAGTAGAGAGAAGAAGAGGTATTACTTAAACCATGAAGAAGAAATGAGGATCTTGCATAAAAACACAAATTTTTGCCATAATCCAAGCTACAAAGCCATGAAAATTTACTTTCTCTCTCTAGGGTTTTACTTTCTCTCACTAGATTAAGCTCAAAACTCTCTAAAAATGATTTGCTGGAATAAAAGTTAATCCGTCATTAAGCGGATAGAGTATTTATATCCTCCCAAAAACGGGGCAAAAAACAGCGTTTAAAGAACAAAAGTCGAGAAATTAACAAGGAGCGCCCGCTCCTTGTTAAATAGGAGCGCCCGCTCCTAACAAAGTTAGGCGATGGAGCGAGTGCTCATGGAGAGCTCCTGGGTCGCTCCATCCCTACTGCCAATAGGATGGCTGCCCAGCAAATTAGGAGCGCCCGCTCCTCTATATAACGGAGCGCCTGCTCCCTATTAAATGCGCGCCAGGAGCGCTTTCTCCATGGGAGCTCCTGGGTAGCTCCAAGCTACTGTTTCTTCTTGTGTCCTTAAGCACGTGTAGGAGTGCCCGCTCCTATTTCTTTGAGAGTGCCCGCTCTTCTTTTCCCCATGCTAGGAGCTCCAGCTCCACGGTGGCTCCTTCCTCATTTTAAGTTCCTGCCTCATCCTAGCATGTATTAGAGCTTGGAGGAGCGCCCGCTCCAATTTTACAAGGAGCGCCCGCTCCTCCCCTGTTTGCTCTTTTCTCCTTAAAAGTTCACACTAAACAATAGCGTTAGTAATCAAAGGGGAGGGGGAAAAAGCTATTGAATCCTACATATCTAGCATGCATCGCTAGAAGATGAAAATGAGGAAATTAGAGGGAGAAAATGCATTTAAATTCAAGATTATCATGCAAAAGTTTATCAAAATATGCATATGAGTGAGACTAAATTTTCACTCATTACCTGGACCGGGCAATACGGGTCCTTCTGCGAAAGTGTTGTGGTATCTTCCAATTGTGCCAAGGTTTAGGAGGCTCTTTTGTATCAAAGAAGATGCAAAGAACCTAAGATGGCATGCTGATCGGAGAAAGAAAGATGGGATGCTTAGGCATCCAGCAGATTCTCCTCAATGGAAGGCTATAGTTTCCAGATATCGGGAATTTGGTCAGGAAGCTAGGAACTTGAGACTTGCATTGTGTACGGACGGAATGAACCCTTATGGTACTTTGAGTAGTCAACATAGTACTTGGCCTATTCTGTTAGTGATATACAATCTTCCTCCATGGTTGTGCATGAAGCGGAAGTATATTATGTTGTCTCTCTTAATTTCTGGGCCTAAACAGCCGGGAAATGATATAGACATCTATCTTGCACCTCTCATCGAAGATCTCAAAAAGATGTGGGACGAAGGTGTTATGGTATTTGATGCGTATTCCAATGAAGATTTCAGGCTTCGTGCGATGCTATTCTGTACTATAAGCGATTATCCTGCTTATGGCAATTTGTCGGGGTATAAGGTCAAAGGAAAAAGGCATGTCCCATTTGTGAGAATGGTATGAAGGCTACACATTTGCCACATTGTGAAAAACATGTCTATATCATTAATAGGCAATTCCTACATAATTCTCATCCATATCGAAAGAAGAAAGCACCATTTAACGGTTTAGTTGAAAATGCTCCAGCTCCTAGACCGTTGACCGGAAAAGAAGTTTATAATCGTGTTAAGGGGATGGGCACAATATTTGGTAAGGGGGTTAAACCTTCGGAAGACGACGGTGTCATTTGGAAAAAAAAAGTCTATATTCTGGAGACTTCCTTATTGGAAATACTTACCAGTTAGACATTGTCTCGATGTAATGCACATTGAAAAAAATGTTTGTGATGCAATTATTGGTACTCTGTTGAATATGCCGGGAAAAACTAAGGATGGTCTGAAGGTTCGCAGAGATATGGAGAAATCGAAGATTCGGCCTAATTTATAGCCAAAGGTTAAGGAAAAAGCTAAGAAAGGAAAGGGAACAACAACATATTTGCCTCCAGCTTGTTATACATTGTCTAGGCAAGAGAAACGATTGTCGTGTGAGTGTTTATACGGTATTAAGGTTCCCACTGGATACTCATCTAACATGAGAAGACTTGTTTCTTTGACTGATCTGAAATTAATTGGGCTGAAGTCCCATGACTGTCATGTGTTGATGCAAGTGTTTTTGCGGATTGCAATACGCAGGATTCTTCCAAAACATGTCAGGCTTGCCATTACGAGGTTGTGTTCATTTTTCAATACCATATGCAACAAGGTACTTGACCCTGATAAGTTGGATGCTTTGCAAAATGAGGTGGTGATAACACTTTGTCAATTTGAGATGTATTTTCCACCTTCTTTTTTTGACATTATGGTTCACTTAATCCTTCATTTGGTAAGAGAGATTAAACTGTGTGGTCCTGTGTTTTTAAGATGGGCATACCCTTTTGAGAGACATATGGGTTCTTTGAAAAAGAAAGTGAGGAACCCAGCAAGACCAGAGGCGAGTATTATTCAAGGAACAATTGCCGAAGAGGTTAAAGGATATTGTTCTTCTCATTTTGCTAAGGCTGTGACGATAGGTCTTTCAAAGTCCAGACACGAAGGAAGGTTAGAAGGCAAGGGTGGTGTCGGAATGCGACATATTTCGCCTTCATTGAGTGAGTTGAATAAAGCTCATCTTTTCGTGTTTCACCATGTTACTGAAGTTAATCCATACTTAGAGAGACATATGCGTGAATTACGCCACAAAAACCCGTCAAAAGGGGAGAGGGCGTTGATGAATGAGCATAACAGGTCTTTCATTGATTGGTTCCACAATAAAGTAATTGGTGAATTGTCTGCAAACGACCATCATGTTCCCGATACAATTAAGTGGTTGGCATACGGTCCACGTGACAGTTTTAAATCGTATGAGGGGTATGATATCAATGGATATACCTTTTACACTGAACGGCAGGACAAGAAATCAAAGGTGGTACATAATTGTGGGGTTTCAATGGTTGCATCATCTAGGGAGTATGCGAGTGCAAAGGATAAAACTCCGATTGATGCTAAACAATCATATTATGGGATCATTCAGGAAATATGGGAGCTCGATTATTGTGACTTCACTATGCCTATTTTTCAATGCAAGTGGGCGGATAATAGACGTGGTTTGCGAACGGATGAGTGTGGTTTTACTCTAGTCGATATGAGTCGTCTGCGTGACACTGAAGAACCTTTTATCCTCGCATCACAAGCAAAACAAGTGTTTTATGTATCTGATCCTGTAGACACTCAGTGGTGCATTGTTGTTAATGGTAAAAGGCGAATTTTAGGAGTAGGTGATGTTGACGATGAAGAAGAATATGATAAGTTTGATGATATCCCCCCTTCCCAATCCTAAGTGATGATATGATGGATGTGTCTGATACTGAAAATAGTTACATGCGAATGGATCACCAAGAAGGTATAACGGTCATCGAGCAACCTATTGACCAAAATTACAGGTAAAAAATGTTCTATATGAGTAATTTGAATTATAAATTGATGTACTTATAATAGATTTCATTACAATAATGTGTCGATATATATTGTTTTAAACTTTGTTAACACTTTTTGCTGTTTCTATGTATATGTTACAGATATGGCTAGTGACGGTTCGGGCGATCAGTCATCAGATTCCGATGCACCATTTCACCCGGAAAAGGAGGCTGACCAGGGGGAGGACAGTGATCGTGCTGCAGATGCGTTTGATGCTTGGATGGAAAGAATGGAAGTAGAAGCTGATAGAAATGCTTTACTTGACATTGAGGTGACATCTGATCCACGTCAGCCACCCCCCTCAGGTTCGCGATTATTGTAATATTGAATATGTCATTTATTTGTTTGTTCTCTAATTTAGTTTCCTTATTTTGATTCTTAGATCCTCGTCAGACCAGTGCATATTATGGTGCACAAGGGAGGGGGAAGAAGTCAGGTAGGAAGACAAAGGCATCTAGAAAGAGTAAAAGAGGTCCCACGATGAATCTCCACAACACAGAAGATATGTACTTAAAGTTTGATGAATTGGGGAGACCAACAGGTAATTATTGATTGTAAGATAGTTATAATTTATCATGCTTACGATTTAATGTTTGGATTTTTAATTGTTTTTTCTATTAGGCACATGACGAGCCAAGTATGGTATTTGGGTCGGTCTTTCTATACGCAGGCTTAACATCAATTGGAAATGGAAAAACATTTCTCCTGCCTTTTTCGATTTAATGTGGACAGACACTATGGTAAGATATGTTTCATTTACAATTTTGGGATTTATTGTTCTAATGCTGATCTAACGTGCTTATTTATTTGTTTATGATGGAAAACAGAATATGTTTCACCTTCCGGACGAGATAAGCTACAAGAGGCACTACTTGACTGCTGTGAACTCTAGATGGAGGGATTTCAAGAGCAAATTGGTATCTGGTTGGATCACAATGACCAGAGTCAGATCAAAGAAAGAGAAGCTAGGTGATACTCCGCCAGATGTATACAAGCACATAAAGATGGAGGATTGGCTTACCTTCAAAGAGGCTATGACGTCAGATGAGGCTGTAGTAAGTTTATAATCAAATTAACTTGGTTTTATTAAATTAAATTATATTCTACTAACTTAATGTGTTTTTTATTGCAGAAAAAGCGAGAAAAGGCGCTCAAGAGTGCAAAAAAGAATACACATCATCACCACTTAGGTCAAAGGAACTATGGGGATGCTAGAGAGTTGTGGAAGCAGGAGAACTTTTGTCCACCTAGTTTTGATTTTGGATCGTCATCTAGTACACCATCCTCCTCGGTGTCCTCTCATGTTACTCGGGGTGATGACTGGTGGTGCGCGATGCATAAGAAGGATCCAGTCACTAAACATCGATTTATTCCAGTTGAGGAAACAAAGATTGCAGCTGACAAATACGTATGTATATCACTATAACTTTTAGTTTGACATATATATGTTTTTTATTTATTAAATACATTTTTGTTATTTGTCACTTGTTTTTTGGGCAGTTGGAGTACAAGGAGAAGCAAGCCAAGGGTGAGTTCACCCCGGTACGTAACAAAGACGCCCTTTTATGGCTCTTGGAGAGAAGCCAGATCACTCGGGTCGTTGTTATGGTTTTGGAGGCTACAATGTTGGCTATAGGAAGACTTTTGGTCTTCCACCTCCTAGGAACTATTGGAGCTCGAGTTAGGAACAAGAGGAAGCATTCATGCAGAAAATGACTGAAAGGTGGAGAATTGACATTGCAACATATATGCAGAATGTGGCGCTTTCACAGCCCACTCAGCTACCTACTCCACCATTTGTTGCACCATTTGTTCCATCAGCTGCTTTTCAGCCCACTCAGCTACCTTTTCCGCCATTTGTTCCATCACCTGCTTCAGCATCTTCTGGGCCAGCTACTTTTCAGCCTACTCAGCTACCTTTTCCGCCATTTGTTCCATCACCTGCTTCAAACATCTTCGGGGCCGCCTACTTTTCAGCCTACTCGGGTACCTTTTCCGCCATTTGTTCCATCAGCTGCTTCACCATTTGTTCCATCAGCTGCTTCACCATTTGTTCCATCAGCTGCTTCACCATCTGCTGGGCCATCTACTTCACAGCCCACTCAGCTACGCACTCCACTATCTGGATTTTCCGACACTCATTCTCCTCATTCGAAGGTACATATATTTTATCATATATACATGTGCTTTATACAAATAATTATCATATATACATGTGCTTTATACAAATAATTATCTTATATATTTAGAACTTTATGTTAATGTTAGGACGAGACTCCCTGTCGATTGTATTTGATAGATCCAACTAGTGGAAAGACTTGTCTAGTGGCAGATGCACATTCTTATGCTTTTGATGAAACCACTACCGTTCATGGGTCTAGAATGATGAATGATCACCTTCGAGTGAAAATTCATCGTTTTGTAGAGAAGTATGGTCATTTGCCACTACCTGTCCCCGTCCCTGCATATGAAATCGACACTACATAAACTGCTTTGGGTACATGGGTGCAATGGCCAAAAAATTTAGTGCAAATTTTAGGTGATGAGGTAATTGTTCAAATTTTATCCATTTTTGTAAAAATAATAGGATTAAATTTAAAAATTACATAATCTTATGCGCGTTCTCAAAATTTATTATTAGGTTACACCGACACCTAAAAAACAAAAGGGGATTTCGGGGGAGGCTGTTAGATGTCCTAGCCAGCAGCTTTCAGCCGGTTCGGCTACTCGTTATAGTCCAGTTGTCGATGATGTATCGTTCTTGGAATCCCTCACTGAAGACTGTAAGGAGTTAGCAGATACGCTTGCCCTTGCCGTCGCAGACGATGATACCGTTGATGTAACCTTGCCGAGCTCATGTTCCATTCAGAAGATGCCACCGCTTATCTGACCAAGGAGGATATTGCTCAGTTCCTGAAAGGGGAGATGCTTAATATTCCTATTATCCAAGTATACATGAGGTAACAATAACCAAAGTTATGATTTTTTTTTTTACATTTGATTGTATGATAGTTGTATTTTCCACATAAAATTTACGTTTATCTATTTTTTTTAGGGCAACACAGTCTGACTTGGATGGATTTGGGGCTGCTGTTCGAGTTTGTTGGATGTGCTCCGAGAGTACCGCGGATGTGCATGCTTTGGAGAATGTAACGACTTACATTCAGTGTGCTTTGACTGGATCCGTCGTTGTTGGTGCTAGTATCATCTTCGTGCCAATCTTTCAAGAGTAATATTCTATCTTAATAGTTTTACAAATAAGGATTGTTGCATGACATGTGAAATTTTTTAAGTAATTATTATTATTCAATCTTGCAATAGCCGTCATTGGATGCTCCTTGTCATACGTCCCATGCTCGGGATCATTTATGTCTTTGATTCCGCTAGCTTTCACAAGGAGCGGAAGTTAAAGATTAGACCGCCTATGATAGCGTAAGTTGATCGTTTTGATATATTTTAAATGAATTTAAATTATAATATAAAGCAAGTAAAGTGTAACTCATTTGATTTTGTTTTATGTAGTGCTTTTAGGAGGTTTCGGATGAGCGGCAACGAAGTTCGTCACCACAAGCTTATTTGGAGATGTGTTCAGGTATAATAGACTTATTTTATTCAATTAAAAGCATATGTTATGTCATTCTCATTATACGATAGATTTCCTCATTTTCTTAAAACTTTCGTTAAAGTGCCCACAACAACAAGGAGGCACGGAGCGCGGTTATTTTATCATGCGCAACATTTTTGACGTACTCACTTTATATTCTGGTTCGGAGGATTTCGATGATGTAAGTTTTTTGTTCACTTATTATTCATTTCATATTTTATATATTTAACTATTGAAAACTAACTTTGGTGAATTATTTTCAGGTTGCTCGTACCTTTACCCGCGATCCTTATACGGAAGATCAAATCAATGAGGTGAAAAATAAGTGGGCAAGATACTTTATTGATAATTGCATTGCATAGGTTAGTTAATGTTAATTTTCTTTGCTTCTCTTACAACGAATATAATTTAGTGCAACTTGTACCAACCAACATTATCGTATTGACTTGGATTTCATGATATATATATATATATATGTTGGATTCGTATGATATCTATGTTGGATTGAATCATATTTATTTCTTGTTAAACTTGGAATTTGGATTGTGCGTGGAAGTTGGATGATGGATGGATGGATGTTGGATGAATTTTGGATTATATGTTGTTTGTTGGATGAATTTTGGATGATGGATGGATGTTGGATGAATTTTGGATTATATGTTGTTTGTTGGATGAATTTTGGATGATGGATGGAGGTTGGATGAATTTTGGATGATGGATGGATGGTTGTTGCATATAATATTGTACAAGTTAATTCCCAATTATGGGTTTATCCAATTTATAAACGGAGCTCTGTCGACATTTATGCAGAAAATATTCTGCTTGCTGCATCCTGGTTGCTGCATTTTGCTTCTTGCATGAGGTTGGTGGAACATACGTAAATATAAAATAATTTTTTTTTAAAAAAAAGAAGCAGTATATTGCTGCGGTTTCTGTGCAAAACCGCAGCAATATGCAATTTTTTTATAATAAAAAACAAATATTGCTGCGGTTTCTGTGACAAACCGCAGCAATATATATTTTTTTATTATAAAAATAAAAGTATATTGCTGCGGTTTTTCACAGAAACCGCAGCAATATGGTTTATTTAAATAAAGAAAAAATGTAAATATTGCTGTCGTTTGTCCTATAAACCGCAGCAATATGTTGTAATATTGGTTTAAAACCGCAGCAACAGTTTAATTACCTATTGCTGCGCCGTTAATTGTTGCGCGGTCAAAACCGCCGCAATAGGCCACTTAATGACCGCAGCAATAAGCTTTTATTCTAGTAGTGAACAAGGAGCTTCTAAATCTTCAAGTTTCCTTCTTAGGTTCTTCAAATTCCAAACTTTCAACAAGTTTCTCTCACTTCTCTCTCTAAAAGATGAGATTTTCTCTCTCCTAGGGTTCTAAGATTTCAAATCTCACTTTATTAAAATATAATGTAAATTATCTTAGCTAAAATAAGAGGAGTTTCTCTTATATAGCCCTAAAATAAAGTAATTTTAATTACAAGAAATCCCCCAAATAAAAATAAAAAGAAAAGAAAGTTTTCCGGAAAAACCCAGCAAACCGGACGGGTGGAGGGCCCCGGGAGCTCGGGTTGGGGTGGACTCGGGCCGGTCAGACCATCAGAACTAAAATTTCAGGTTTCCGCAAATTGACCCGGGCGGGTCAGACCATCAAAACTTAAATTTTAGTTTTCCACAAAGTGACCCAAGAGCTCGGGTTGGGGTGGACCCGGGCAGTCATTTTTCAGTTATCGTCAGTTCATTTTCAAACGGTCATATCTCACTCGTTTTTCATCGAAACCACTCGTTCGAAAGTTATTGAGCCAAGCTTTCATCCCCAAGCTAGCAAATAGCTAGTCCTCCAAACTAGAATAAAGCATTGTCCTCGAGGCTTGAACAAGACGATCAAAGGGAGGGAGGGATGGAAGAAACATTCAACCAACAAACATATGTTCCACAAATCATAGAGCATTGAAGAAAGAGCAAAAGGAAGGAAGCTACCGGATATTAGGTGGGTGCAAATACCCGTAAATGACCCAATTTCTCCATTTCTAATAAACTTCTTCAAAACCATGATTTGCTTTCCACGTACTATTGAGAATGGTTGTCATTCAAACTATGTACCTAAATGAAAATCAAAGATAGAAAAGAAAATTGAGTAAAATTAAAATAAAAAAAATGAAAGCAATAAATCACAGGTTACTTTCCGAGAAAGGCTGATTTAAGGTCCTAAGCTTAACCTTTCTAGTATATAGCATTTCAAAGATCGCAAGAGTTTGTCAAATGGACTAGCACACATTTCTATTATTATTAAGTATGCAATGATAAAATGCAAAGTGTGCATAAAGTGCAATGCAACTCCATGCAAATGAGGAGAAGGACGCCAAAAAGAAGGAACAAAAGGAAAAACAAATAAATAAGAAGAAGAAGAATCAAAAGAATAAGAAAATAAAGGACAAAGTGGCAAATTCTTCTCGACAAATTTTTTTTTGGGTGGCAATCTCTCTTCTCTCCTCAACAATAAACGAATTGGGCACTTGAAGGTCAAAAGAGGTAAGAAGATCATCTAGAGGCGGAGTTTTGAGAGATGAGAATGGATATGAAATCGGAGTAGATGGAATAAGGTCAATCCTTCTTGTAAATGGAATATGAGGGGAAGAGATAGAAATAAGGGTTTTTCACTAACCACTTCACTCACATCATAAGACTGAAGAGGGAAGACTTCTTCCATCAATGAGTTCTGAAGCACATCTTCATTATCCTTCAAAACTTTAAAATCATCACCGACCACCAAATGAGGTATTTCACTTTCAAATTGACCAGGATCTTCACTTAAGATAGAATGCATAGGAGAGGATGAGTGTTGTAAAGCACAAGGAGGGGGAGTAAAGTCCAATTCGCTAGAGGTAGACACATGAGATTCAAAAAGGGAATGTATGGACTCAAAAATATCCTCACTTTCAACAATGTCCTCAATAATGGGCCTTTTTCTCCTCAAAAACATACCCCTCATCGTCACTATTGCAAAAACCATCATCAAAATCTTGGGGTCTTTCCAATTGATTTTCATTTTCAACATACCTCGAATCAACACAATCAAACTTAAGAATATCATTTTTGCAACCCCAATTTTCCCTAAGCAAATTCAAACCACTTTTTAATTGTAAAAAAGAGATCCTCAATGGGTTTTGGGTCAAATTTAAGGAGAGGCTCATAATTGGCACTAGAATTTGCCCCATTAAGATATCACTCAAGAGTAATCTCCAATCCAGATTTCGATGATTCGGAATTCAAGGAACCTTGAAAATCAATTTTGGGGGAGGGATCACAATTAAGCATATGAGAATCAATCTTAGGAACATGTGGCACATCATTGAAATTCATGCATAAATTTGATGAAAATCGAGAAGTAGCATGAATATCATCAACATTAGAGTCTACCTCCTTACAACAAACATATGAGGTAATATGATCATGCATAATAGGCTCACTAGTGGGAACATTTAACTCATCAAAGAAATTCATGCCAACATTAGAGGAATCATGACAATTTGCATAAATATCGGAATCATAAGTTTCTCTAGCTAACCACATAAAAAAATTCAAAGCTTCATCCGAAGATGTCGCTCGAAAGTCACCGTCAACACATATTTTCAACAACTCCTCTAGTATGCTCATTTAGTCCCCAATATGTAAACTCACAAGCTTCCCTAATATCATAGCCATGGAACTTTATAAAATCCTCAAGCCTATCAAAGTATGCCCAAAAGGATTCATTGTCATATTGAGGAAATGAAGTACTTGCCATATTTTTTGAGACTTTTTCTTTTCAAAACAAAAAGAAAAAAAGAAAAAAAATGTTCACAAATAGCCTAGACTCATCTAATCAACAAGAATCAATGCAAGCCGAAGTCCCCAGCAATGGCGCCAAAATTTGACGTGCTCGTTGTAAACACGTCAAAGATAAATAAACTACCCAATATAAGGCAAGTAAAGGGTCGAATCTAGAAGGACTAAGGGAAGCACCAATAAGTATCAATTAATGATAAGCTAAGCAAAGTCTATGTTTTTGAAGATTTATAGATGAAAATACAATAAGAAAAATGACTTTGGGAAGGGGTATCCACCAATCAAGTCATTCACAAATCAAACAATCACAATGGGAATCAACAATGGGGATCAATTGAGGGGAATTGCTCGTCCATTGTCACTTTAACCACTCTCTCGAGCTAGCTAGATTGGCCTAGTCTGTCACCGAAGACCTATTCTCATGGCTAAGACATTCAACCAAGCATATCCATAAACATGATGAACATAAACAAGCAAACTAAGTCACCTAGGCTAGGTAGTCCCTGTTTTCATGGTCCTTCAAGCCTAATCATCGATTTGAGGCAACCCCTTAACTTCATCTCTCGATCTTTCACTAAGGGTAACTAAATTATTCTCCTATGATGGCCAATCACACAAACATTCATGAAAATGCCAAATCAATTAACCAAAATTATCCCAAGTCAAAACCTGATGTTGGATTTGGAGGTTCATGAATCATCAATGACTTCAAACACTTCCCAAAGATATAGCTACTCAAAAATCATGATAAATTATAAACTAAAAGAGATTAACAACTATTAACATGAACTAAAATAAGAATCTAGGATGAACAAGTAAATAGAGTGAGAATGACATGAAAATAGGAAAATAAAGCAATAAAATATGAGAGAGAGTAAGAAATTCTATCTCATTAAAGTTGCAAGGAGCCTCTAAATCTTCAAGTTTCCTTCTTAGATTCTTCAAATTCCAAGCTTTCAACAAGTTTCTCTCACTTCTCTCTCTAGAATATGATATTTTCTCTCTCCAAGGGTTCTAAGAATTTCAAATCTCACTTTATTAAAATATAATGTAAATTAGCTTAACCTAAAATAAGAGGAGTTTCTCTTATATAGCCCTAAAATAAAGTAAGTTTAATTACAAGAAAACCACCGAATAAAAATCGAAAAGAAAATAATGTTTTTCGGAAAAACCCAGCAACCTGGGCGGGTGGAGTGACCCGGGAGCTCGGGTCGGGGTTGACCCGGGCGGGTTAGACCATCAGAATTGAATTTTCAATTTTCCGTAAATTGACCCGGGAGGGTCTATTGACCCGAGCGCTCGGGTCATTTTTCAGTTTCGTCAGTTCATGTTCAAACGACCATATCTCACTCGTTTTTCATCGGAATTGAGCCTGTGACCACTCGTTGGAAATCTATTGAGCCAAGCTTTCATCTACAACTTGAATCGCTCAAAAATGTTTTGTGTGCTTAAAGTTATGGCTTAACTACTCCATCCCCAATCTCCTTCTCTCTTTCCTTCTGCTCTCCTCAATGACTCAACGCGGCCCCAATCTCTCTCCTAACCGACTACCGCCACCACCAAAACAGCCTTTCTCCTTCCTTTCCTCCCTCTCTCTCCTCCCTCTATACCTAGCCGAAATCCTTATCTGACACGCCACCTGCTCATCACTCACCACTCACCACCATCATCGCAAACCACAAATTCGAACTTTGCTTCTCTCGTAAACCCTAGAATTTCTCAAATGGCATTGAAGGAGGCTTTCATTTGTTGAACATGTACCAGGATAACAATGAAGACATGAAAGATGCCAAAAATGAAGACGTCAATGCGGAATCTGAGCCACACAGAAGAGTAGAAGAACTTTGAGGTGCGAAGAAAGATGATATTGACGAAGTTGTAAAGGGTTTTTGTCACCGCTTTCGCAGCGTTCATCGGGAACTTGGCATGATAAATGGTTTCATTTTAATATTTATATTCGTAATTAGGGTTTCTATTTAATTTCGCTTTTTGTAATTTGGGTTTAGTTTGTTTCATTTTTTGTAAATTTATTTCGTTTTTGCTGTTAGGTATTGTTTGTTTTTAATTTCATGATTTGGCTGGAATTTTTTTCTTCCTTTCTTTTCTTGTCCTCTTTATTTCGTTTATTGTAATTACTTTTGGTTGTAAATAATTTTTTTTGTTATAAATTTAAATTTATGTAGATATAATTTTGATTATGTTTCCTGTCGTTTTCTATGTTTGTTGTGGATGGTTGTTTGCTAGAAAGTTGGCTTTAAGCTGGGTTTTTTTTTCTTTTAATTTCATTACCAAGTAAAACTGATCTGATTTTTTGGTAAAACTGGATCAGTTAATCATTAATTGATCCGGTTTTCACCAAAAAAAGGACCAGTTACCTATTAACTAATCGGGTTTTGGTGAAAACCGGATCATCTAATTGGTAACTGATCCAGTTTTAAACTGGATCAATTTACTTTTAAGAACTCCTCGTAGCCCAACTGATCCTGTCCAATTTTTGGATCAGAGAAGCCCAAATTGACCGGATCAATTGGGCTTTTTTCCACTAGTGCTAGAAATACTATTCTTAAGTATTGCATGCCAGAAAAAAAAAGTATTGCATGCCAGAACATAATAATTAAAGGCTTCTTTGTTTAGCGTGTTTACTGATATGGATAGCTGATGGGCTCGTTGTAAACTCGCCAAATATAACCTAAACTACCCAAGATAGGGTAAGTATAGGGTCGAATACACAAGGAAGTAGGGTTAATCAAGGGTTAATCCGCAAATTACAATGAACCGATCATCAAACTCCCCCAAGCTAGATCCTTGCTTGTCCTCAAGCAAAATTGAATAAAACACAAGTAGGAGAATGAAAATTTATTTGAAAACAAAATGAAGAAGAAAGAAGGAAGAAAAAGGATAAAGAAGGAAGAAAAAGGATAAAGAAGGAAGGATAAGGAATTTACACTAACTCATTTTCGTAGGAATCACAATTGCATTTAGCAGATGCAACAAGCTCTTTAAACCCCTAGATCGCTCCAGAGGGCGAGTGGGATCTCGCGAGAATTTCCAAAGAGTTTTCAAACCCAAAACTCTAGTTTTTCGCCAACCATTTATTCAACACATTCAAGATTTATGCCCAAGTCAACTAGTAATGAAATGGTTCACAACCAAAGATAAAGAGCAACTTTCAAGACAACTAATTTCCAAGTGTAGTCATAGGTTATGGGTAGAGAAAGAAACTAATCAAGATTGCAATAGGACACCTAATTAGACATTTTACTCGCTCATTAGAGGAACACCTAGCTATATAAAAGACTTTAGGGCTCTTCAAGTGTTATAGAAGCTTAAACCACTAGTCCACCTTCCCTAGACACACAAATAGGCCTTACACTCCACTGTACTCAAAACTTAAGAAAAATAGAACTAAGTGTGGGAGGCATCCACAAATTGACCTCTTTTATTGAAATTCTTCTATTCTTTTTGCTTTTCATTTTTTTCACCATTTTTTCATTTTTCACGCCTTTTTTTGACTATTTTTGGCTTTTTATTTTTCCCTTATTACGAGATTTTTTGCTATACAAGGGAGAAGTAACTACTCATTAGAGAGAAACATAAGAACTTGTGGCTTTTTGTGCCACTTATTACATACAAAAAGAAGTAAAAACTAAGTTTCTTATAGAGTCTTGTTTGGGGATATGATGAGCATATCTAGGGACACAAGAGGCCGCAAATTTGAAGCTAAAATTATCCAAGCATGAGCAACATAGTAAAGATTCAATACTAGACATCCAATTGAACATTCATTAGTTTCATTTTGGTAGATTCTAGTGGAATCAAGATTAATCACCTCCTAAAACACCACAACCCAAGCTCACACTCTTCCAAAAAGAGCCTCTAAACATATACTCAAAGTCAAAGCAAGGAATCCACAAATATCTTCAACTAGCATCTTCCTTAGGCAAGGAAACCAAAACTTTATTTAAAGCTAACACTTTTTTTCTCCTTTGTTTTTCAAAAAAAAAATTGTTATTTTTGCTCTTTTTCAAATTTTTTTGTTTGTTTTTGTTTTTGCTTGAACTGAAAACATAGATTGAAAAGGAAGGAAAAGAAAGAAAGCTAAAATAAATAAAGAAAGGAGATGAAAAGGGAAAGAAAATTGCTTTTAGGTTTTTGAAATATTTGAATTTTTTTTCTCTTTTTCTTAAAAACTAAGGAAGCAAATAAATAAGAAAAATGAAATCATGGCATGACATATATTAACAAGCATTCGCCCATTCACCAAGCATAACCACAATCACAAGAAACAAATCAATCAAAAATAGCAACAAGGGTCTCCTTACACTTACCCCGAAAAGTAAAAACCACCCAAACAATGAAAATACCCCCCAAGCTAAACCAAACACCGTCCTTGGTGTGAAAAGAAGAACAATCGGGGGGGTGGGTGGGGGGAAAAGGACCAACTCAAGGGTCGAGGTCCTCGTCCCCCCGGGGGGAGGCGGGGGTTGCATATAAGTAGGGTAGGAGGTGTCGGGGGGAACCATATTATTATCATGGAAGAATTGCAACATGGGGGGAAAGCTATCCCGCATCTCTTGTTGAAAGCTGGTTATTCTTTGTTCAAAACTATCAAACCGCCTTTGGTAGGTAAGGATCTCCGCGTTCTCCTATAGAACTTCAAAAGGAGACAGTTTTCTTGCTTTCTCTTTAATTTGGTAAGATCACGGCTTGGAAGTTGGATGGAGCTCGTTTTACCAATCTTCCAAGTAAAACAAAGTCCATTCAAAGTAAACCAGCAAGCATCCTGTAGGTATTGTTGATTGATGAGGTTCGGTCCTTGGACTGCAGGGTTCCAAGGACAAACCTCTAAATGCTCAGCAATTGCGGTAATTAAACCGCCTGCAATAATAGACCCACGTTCGTGAGCCCTTGGGGTGCCTATCCTTTTGAGATGTTGGGCAAACAGCAAAGGTATGTTGAGCTTCCTATGGTCTCATAAGTTTGAACCTATGATACATAGTTCGGACATACTCACCTTTGAGTTGTCCTTCCTCCCAAAAATAGTATCCCCAAGAACTTACGGAAATGCCATATGGTCGGTTGGTGAATAAATGAGTCATTAGCATTTTTGGCATCATAAATATTTGACCCACTTATCTTGGCCCAAAAAGAGTAAGATTGAAGGAAGTCCCGTGAGTGGTGCTATGCTCAATTTGTAAATCAATGTTTTTTGCAAAATCACAAATTTTCATAGAGCGAGTAACATTCCCAAGCCTAAAGTGGAGAACGGCTTCAGTTCCAGTTGAACATTCTAGTCGTTCTTCCCCGGTTATCTCCAAAGAGCTCAAAAATTCAAGAGTTAGACATTTATATGTTTTCTTTCTTATTCCTAACACTTTTCTGAAATTTAATTCATTGGCCAATGTAAAAACAACCCCCCTTATTCCCCACAATGAAAGCAAAGTCTCATCAACAAAGCGGGTGGGAGCGAATTCTTTAACCTTAAGGCCTTGAAATCTAGTGAAATGCTCTGAACTACCAAACTTAAGGAAAGGGAATTTGGGATCATGACACTCACCGGGGCATTAAACCCCGATACGTTTTCCTCCGTGTTTCCTTGCGGTTGGCGGCTTGAGCTTGCTTCTCCCGCTTGTCTAGACCGCTTTGATGTCCTCCTCTCCATGTGTTGGACTACTTGATGCTCAAAAAATTAAAATCATGTAACTAGGTAAGGTGGGTGAGAAAAGTGAAAATTTTTTATGTTTATTTTTGAGTTTTTAGTGAAGGAAATGGAGGGGGAAATGAGGTTTTAGGAAGAACTTGTGAAGAAATTTGAGTGGAAATGGATGAATTAGAAAGTTATGGTAAAATGTTGAGGAGAGAGAAAATGGTGAGAAGTGAGTGAAAATGGAATTTTTGGGGAAGAAAAAGTTGAAATTTATGAAGAAAATGAGATCAGATGAAGATGAAGATTTGTGAGGGATTTTAACTTTTTGAGTGGTGAGATGAGTGATTTGAGTGAGAGTTAGGGTTTGGATAGGAATGGGGTGAGAGTTGAGAGGTTGAAGAAGATGAGAGAGTAAGAAGGAGAAAGGAGAAAAATGAAGGGAATAACTCGAATTTTGTAGCTGCCCAGCCGACCCGGGCGAGTCAAGTCCAATCCGGGCGGGTCAGGTTTTTTCAGCAAGCCTTTTTTTCTCCCACGCATCTGACCCATGCAGGTTTGCTCACCCGTTCGCTCAGATCAGGCAACCCAGGCGGGTCGGACGCCAACCCTGGTGGGTCAAGTTACCAGGGCCAAAAAAATTTCCTTGTGCGGAGCCACCCGGGCGGGTCAAATGACCTGGGCGCTCGAGTCGGCTTCTTTTGCCTTGATTTCCTGCTTTCTTCATTTCTCCTTGCTCCAAAACTTACCCAAAATCAAACCTAAGCACAACAAATCACAAAATCACCACAACAAGTAATCCACAAGTCAGAATAATATGTAAAAGGCCATCATTCCAAAAGTATAAAATAAAATAAAATAAAGTAAATAAAGATAAGTAAGAGAAACGGGTTGCCTCCCGCTAAGCGCTTGTTTTAAGTCATTAGCTCGACTACCATAAGTCTTCAACCATCGAGAGGGGAATAGTCCTCAAGAGCAATAGAATATGCTTCTTGGATAGGTGCATCATCATAATAGATCTTGAGTCTTTATCATTTCACCTTGAAACACCCTTTTGCATCATTGCATATTTCAACTGCACCATGCAGGAATACTTGTTGCACTCCACCTTGATTCGAGCTTTCCTGGAAACAACCTTAATCTTGAATTGAACAAAAGGACCTTATCGCCAACCTTGAACTCCCTCTTCATGATTCGTTGATCATGCCAAGCCTTTGTTCTCTCTTTGTATACACGGGCACTCTCATAAGCATCCCTCCTAAGCTCCTCAAGCTCATGAATATCAAGCATCCTTCTTTCACCAGAAGCTTGAAGATCAAAATTTAAAGCCTTGATGGCCCAATAAGCTCTATGCTCCAATTCCATGGGTAAATGACACGGTTTCCCATAAACAAACTTGTATAGTGTCATGCCAATAGGGGTTTTGTAGGCCGTGCAGTAGGCCCACAATGCATCATCCAACTTGCTGCAAGACCAATCCTTTCGAGATCGGTTCACCATCTTCTCCAAAATAAGCTTCACCTCTTTATTTGATATCTCCGCTTGACCACTAGATTGGGGCTGGTAAGAGAGGCCCATTTTTTGATTCACCCCATAGTTAGCAAGAAGGATAGTGTGATCCCCTATCACTAATAATAGCTCTTAGAACTGCAAAACGAGGGAAGATCAACTTCTTGAATAGCTTGACAACTTCCTTGGCATCATTTTTAGTGGATGCAATTGCTTCAACCTATTTAGAAACATAATCAACCGCTACCAAGATGTAGCGGTTACCAAGGGAAGAGGGAAAATGACCCATGAAATCAATCCCCCATACATCAAAAATATTCAACTCCAAGATGCTTGTGAGGGGTAATTCATGCCTCTTTGAGATATTACCAATTCTTCGCCATCGATCACAAGCCTTGACAAATCCCTAAACATCCTTGAACATGCTTGGCCAAAATAATCTACATTGCAAAATCTTTGACATTATCTTGTCGGCTCCCATATGGCCACCACATGGGGATAATCAAATGGCACATCCCTATTACATCTTCAATCTCATCATCCGTGAGACACCTCCGATATATACCATCCACCCCCCCTCTTGAACAAGTATGGGTCCTCTCATACATAGTGTTTGGCCTCATGCGTGAACCTTCGCTTTTGTTGACAGCTAAGGCCATCCGGTATGACTCCACTAGCATGAAAGTTAGCAAAATCTGCAAACCAAGGGGTATATATGGCCTTCACGGCATAGAGGAAATCATCTTGGAGAGAATCATTGATGGGAGGTTCCAAGCCTTGTGAATCATCCATGGGAAGGCAAGAAAGGTGGTTGGCAACCGAATTTTCGGTGCCCTTCTTGTTCTTGATTTCAATATCAAACTCTTGAAGGAGAAGGAACCACCTAATCAACCGAGGCTTGGCATCCTTCTTAGTCATGAGGTACTTGATACCCCCATGATCCGTGTATAGCACCACCTTGGAGCACACAAGATATGACCAAAACTTATCGAAAGCAAACACAATTGCTAGGAATTCCTTCTCCTTGGTGGCATAGTTCCTTTGAGCCGAATCAAGCGTCTTGCATGCATAGTAGATCACATGTAGCTTTCCTTATTTTCTTTGCCCTAAGACGGCTCCCACTGTGCTAACACTTGTATCACACATTAGTTCAAAAGGTAAGCTCCAATCCGGAGCTTGCACTATGGGGGCAGAGATTATGGCCTTTTTTAGAGTTTCAAAAGCATTTATGCAATCATTGTTAATTTTAAATTCAAGTCTTTTTTTAATCAAATTGGAGAGGGGCTTTAAGATTTTTGAGAAATCTTTAATTAAGCGACGATAAAAGCCCGCATGCCCAAGAAAAGATCTCACTCCCTTCACCGAAGTTGGGGGAGGCAATTTCTCAATAACTTCAATTTTAGACCTATCCACCTCAATCCTTTTTTGTGAGATCTTATGACCAAGGACTATGCAATATTCAACCATAAAATGACATTTTTCCCAATTAAGAACAAGGTTCATCTTTTGACATCTCTTCAAAACTTTTTGGAGGTTGGAGAGACAAATGTCAAATGAGGAACCTACCACGGAGAAGTCATCCATGAAGACTTCTATGGTTGATTCAAGCATGTCTGAAAAAATTACGATAATACACCATTGAAAAGTGGAAGGAGCATTGCACAATCCGAATGGCATCCTTCGATAAGCGAAGGTGCCAAATGGACATGTGAATGTTGTCTTCTCTTGATTATCGGGTGAATGGAGATTAGAAAGAACCCTGAATACCATCCAAAAAGCAAAAATGGGTATGGCCCACTAATCTTTCAAGCATTTGTTTAATAAAAGGGAGGGGGAAATGGTCTTTCCGGATGGCTTTATTCAACTTATGATAATCAATGCACATTTTCCACCCGGTGACCGATCTTGTGGAGATAAGCTCACCTTTGTCATTATTAATGACCGTCATTCCTCCTTTTTTTGGGAAAACTTGGACTGGACTAACCCACCTACTATCCGAGATAAGGTAGATTATTCAGGCCTCAAGGAGTTTCAAAACTTCCTTTTTTACCACTTCCTTCATCTTAGGATTTAGTATTCTTTAAGGCTCAATAGAGGAGGTTTGACCATCATCCAAATGAAATTCGATGCATACACAAGATGGGACTTAGACCCTTGAGATCATCAATTGTATACCCAATGGCACTTCGATGTTGTTTTAGAACACAAAGAAGTTTATCAAGAGAAGGACCATAATTGAGTGTAGAATTGACAATTACGGGGTAAGTCCCATATTCTCCAAGAAAAGCATATTTCAAAGAAGGGAGGAGGGATTTTAAATCACGTGTAGGAGGGGGTGTAGTCCTCTCCTCTTTTTCTAATGAAGCTTCTAAAACCTCGAATCTTGCATGAGTAGGTTGGTAGATTGGTGCTTTGTCCACGGCTTGCTTGAGGTGCCAAGCTTCACCCTCCTTTTCTTGTTCTTCCCCTAGGAGTACATCTTCAAGAGGATCCCTTGCTTCAACCAAAGCCCTTAGGCTTAGCACTTCTTGCTCAAGGGTATCGATCCTATGCACTTCTTCCATAATAGCGGTTGTTGAAGGTGAATTCCATTTTCTCATCTCCAACTCTCAATGTCATTACATATCTCTTCATATCAACTACCACTCCAGCCGTTTTCAAGAAAGGCCTTCCCAATAGAAGAGGTACTTGGGAGTATTCTTCCAACATCACAACAAAGTCACAAGGAATGAAGATTCTTCCAACTTGCACCGGAACATCTTTCAATTCTCCAACGGGCACCTTAACCGAGCGGTTCAGTAGTTGTAGCACTCTTTTTGTGGGTTTAAGCTCGAAGTTGAGCTTCTTTGCAACGGAGAGTGACATTAGGCTTACACTAGCCCCAAGATCGACCAATGCTATCTTTGGCTCCAAATCTATAATTCTCAAAGGTATGGAGAAAGACCCCGGATCTTCAAGCTTTTTGGGGAGCTCGTTTTGGAGGACCGCACTAACTTCGGTGATGAGAGCAATGGTGGAACTTTCTTCAAGTTTGGACTTGTTAGAATGAAGTTCCTTTAGAAACTTGGCATAGGTGGGAATTTGAGCCATAGCTTGGAGAAATGGAATATGAACTTGTAAACCTTTCATTACCTCAAGAAACTTGACAAACTTGTCATTGAAGTACTTCTTTGCTAACCTTTGAGGATATAGAACCGGAGGAGTGTAGCTTTTCATTGGAAGAGACTCTTTGCTTGATTTTTCGGGTTCAACAACTATAGAAGTCACATCTTCTTGGATGTCTTCCACAATGATTTCTTCAAGCTCTTTACCCACTCCATTATCAACATTCTCACTTTCCTTGGAAGGACTAGTATCATCAAGTGCGGGCATCTTAGGACCCTTATAGTGAGCCCTAGATCTCAAAGTAATGGCTTTAGCTTGCTCTCATATTATTGGTTGGCTAGAAAGTTGGGTAGAAGAATTTCAAGAGTTGTTGCTTACTTATTGAGCCACTTGAGCAAGTTGTGTTTCAATCATATTGTTGTGAGCATTCATTTGTTGGAGGAAATTGTTTATCTCTTGAAACTTTCTATCATTATCGACATTCGTTTTTTTTTGTTGGGTTAGGAAGAGTTGGAGAGTGGATTCTAGGGAAGATTGTTTGGGTTTGTTTGGTTCAAAGGGAGCTTTAGGGGGTGGTTGTGTGAATGCTTGTTGGGGGTTATGGAAACCGGGTGGTCTATTTGAGGCTTGGTAAAGTTAAGATGGTTGAGGGTTCTTTCATCCGCCACTTGGATTGTTGTTCCATCTTCCTTGATTATTGAAGTTAAGATTTCCCTCACCTCTATAGTTCACCCATGAAACATGGTCCATAGACCCACCACAATAAGAACTAGCATAGTCTGATCCACCACAAATTTCACAAGAAAAAACTTGAGAAGTGCCTTGGCTAGGAGATGCCAAGCTTACCTTTTCCAACTTCTTTGCAAGGGTATCAAGTTTTGAAATAATGTGGTCAGTAGCATCAAGATCATACTTCCCCTTGCTTACATTCTTCTTATTTGCAGTTTTATTACTAGAATTCTCCCAAGAGTAGTGTATTACTACCTCTTTAATTGTAGACTAAATATTGTCAACCGAAAGCTCTGTTAGTTGGCCTCCCGCACTCGAATTAAGGCTTGCACGGGTCATAAGAATAAGACCGTCATAGAAGCTTTGTATAAGCATCCATTGACTATAACCATGATGAGAGCAAGATCTTCGAAGGTCCTTGAACGTATCCAAAGCTCCATATAATGTCTCATCCTCCTCTTGGGTGAAATTAGCTATCTTCCTCCTAGTTTCGGAGGCCTTCCCCTGAGAATAGCATTCATCCACAAAAGTCGCGGTCACTTGTGCCCAAGTAGTCAAATAGTCTTCCAGAATGGATTGCAACCATTTCTTAGCCTTGCCCACAAAAGAGAAGTGAAAGAGGATGAGCCTCACAAACTCTTGAGTCACATTGTTTTGCTTCACCATGGCACATAACTCCGAGCAATTAATTAGCCAAATAGAGGGAACTGATGAGTCATATCCCCATAAGGCTCTTGTTTGATCATGCGAATCAAATGCGGAGAAAATGCGAAGTTGGAGGTGGTCGTGCCTGAAGTCCCATAATGCTCCTGGAGCTTCATCCTCCATAGTGCTAGAAGTAATAGAAATAGACGATTCTTGGTCAAAACCCGTTTGTTCAACGATCGAAGGTTGGACCGTGGGTTCCCTAAAGATTCTCCTTAATTGCCTCAATGTATTTTCAAGGTTATGATCAATGGGGATGATTGGATCGCCCCTTAATCTTCTTGACATGCAACCAACAAAGCTAAGGAGAATATTAGTAAAAACATCCAACAGGTAAAAAAAAAAAAAAAAAAAGACAATTTAGTCTCAAAACTAACAAATTATGTTAACCGCTACTTCCCCGGCAACGGCGCCAAAATTTGACGAGCTCGTTGTAAACTCACCAAATATAACCTAAACTACCCATGATAGGGTAAGAGTACAGTCGAATCCACAAGGAAGTAGGGTTAATCCGCTAATTATTTTGAGCTAAATCTATTTTTGGAGTTTTTGAGAGATTAATAACTATTGTAAGGTCTAAAAAAAATATGAAATTGACAAAACAATTTAGCAAAGTAAATAAGAGGATAAATCATGAATAAAGGAACTAGGGGGTTGGTGTTCACCAACATTCAATCCAAGAATCCAATCATCAAGCCAAGGGGAAACAAATGGGGGATCACAAGGGGAAAATCATGCATATAGGAACTCTAATTACTCTCTCGAGCTAACTAGAGGACCTTGATTAGTCACTCATGACCTCTTCTCATGGCATGAGCAACCAATCTAGCCAAATCAAGAACAACATGATTAATCAAGCTTCCCTATACTAGAAAATACCTACTTTTGTGGAGATCCTGGCCTAGCAACCAAACTTAGTCTATTCTAACTTCATCTCTGGATCTTTCACTAGGAATTCCAAATAAGCAAGTTAAGTGGTGATCAAGCGCCCAACAAACCAAATCAGGCAAGTTTATTCAACAAGTTCAACCCAACATGTTAACCCCCTAACTTAGATTTAGGATCCAAAGAGTAAATGAAAGTTACACCCCTTCCCCTAGTAAGAAAACTACTCACACATCATGGATATAAAGCAAAGCAAAACTTGAAATAACTTCATCACCATAACCATGGAGAAAAGAGAAAAGGGGAAAATAATCAACTAATAAACAAGATCTAAGTAAACAAAACAATGAAATAAACAAGATTAGGGAAAGAGAAGATGAAATAAACAAGAAATTATCAACGTTTAAAGCTTGCATAAATCTGAAAATGGAGTTCAAAAGCTTCAAACCTCAACTTTCTCTCTCATAGGGTTCTAAAGTTTGAGTGCTAAACAAAATTAATTCTCTCTTTAATTAGAATGCAAATTAGCTTAACCTAAAATAAGAGGAGTTTATCTTATATAGTCCTATAATAAAACAAAGTTACCTGCAACAAAGCCCCCATACCGAAATTACAAAGAAAAGAAAGAAAAATCGGAAAACCCGGCGACCCTAGCGGGTGACCCGACCCGAGCTCTTGGGTGGGCTCTGACCCGGGCGGGTCGTTCCATCAGGGAAGAAAATGGTTGGTCCAATTATTTGACCCGGGTGGGTCAAGGCAACCCAAGCCCTCGCGTCAGCTGACCCGGGGGGGGGGGAAACTGGATCGACCCGGGAGGATCGTTCCAGCAGATGGATAGTTGATGTTCTTTGGACTGACCCGGGCGGGTTAGGTGACCTAGCCCTCGGGTCAGCCCTTGGGATTCCTCTTCTCCTCTTTTGAGCTTCCTTGAAGCTTCATTCCTTATTTCTTGGCCCCGAGTTTGTGCAAGTACGTACCCTCCAATCGTGCTCCTATGTCCTGAAATAAAACCAAACACCCAAAGAAAGAGCACAAAGGAGGAATATTGCACAATTTGAAGAAATAAGAAGCAATTTTGCCTGAACTAACTTAAAAGCTATCTAAATACTATTAAAAACTAATCAAAAGCCAAGTATATAAACCAATCATCAATAGCAGAGCGATTTTACATGTGATTGTTGGTCATCTAGTGTGTCATTTCGTGGTTATTTAACATTTACCATGCATTACATCAACAAAAATTGGACCCTTAAATCTCACATTTTGAATTTTAAGTATTTTCGTCCTCCCCATAAAGGAATTGATATTTATATGTTCGTGATGGGGTTGATTAAGGAGTCGGACTTAGAGGGAAAAACATTTTCCATGACATGTGATAATGTTAATTCTATGGATGTCATGATTTGTAGGTTGAAATCAGATTTGCATTTCTTCTAATTTGTCTTTAGATGACATATTTTTTTCATGTAAGGTGTAGTGCGCATATTTTAAATATTATTGTTCAAGCAGGCATGGAAATAGTTGATGAATGCATGAAAATACTTCATAATGCTATGAATTTTATAGATGGTTCTGATATTAGATTAACTAGTTTTGAAGAATGTGTTAAAGATTCTAACATTGATTTTATTGGAAGATTGAGGTTGAATGTTCCAACGAGGTAGAACTCGTCATTTCTAATGATTAATTAAGAGAGCTTTCTAAGCGAGGGCTGATCTTGATATAATGGATTTTAGAGATCCTAATTTTGATTATGGTCTTAATTTTCAAGAATGGGATATGTTACTTTTATGTGTGATTTTCTTGAGCCTTTCTATCAAATTACGGTGTTGTTTTCTGGTTATGAATACCCAACTGCTAATTTGTACTTTAGAAACGTTGTTGCTATTAAGAAACTGTTTTATGTTAGCCATGTGCACAGCATTATGAGTATTAGAAATATGGCTATAAAATTATGAAAAAATTTGAGAAGTAATTATTACTTGGGTACGAATGTGGATAAAAGGATAAATGTGATTTATGATGCATTTGTGGAATTCTACAACCCATCTTCTACTTCATGTTCTTAATCCCACCAAAATTCTACCTCAAATTGGTTCCATGTTTAGCATGTTTGAGGTTGTTATTTTGTACATTAGACTCTTTTTTTTGTATTTGTAAACAATATGTACTTTATGTAATTCTTTTATTTTCTATTTGTTAGTAACTTGAGGCTTTGATGCTTTCAAATTCTAGCAAAATTTTGCTTCTATTTATCTAGTACGCTTCAGAATCCTTTTTTAGCATGAGCGCGAGGATTTTGACCAAATATAGGTCATCGCTCCTTCCCAAAAATGTAGAAACATTTGTGACAACTCAGAATTTGTTGTTTTGTTATTTAAAAGATGAGGAAGTGGATGAGAGTTTGGAAATTGTTAAGGAGCTTGTTGTTGATGATATTGATTTTGACTCCCTTCCAAGTTTATTTATTAAGTCTGTTTATGAAGTTTATTTATGATTCAAGTAAACACTATCTTTATTTACCTTCCTTCTTTGTAGGTCGAAGGAACTTTGGATTAAAACAAGTTGGGTAATTCCCCGCTATCACTATTCTGTGGGTTTTTGTTGTTGTTTAATGTATTTTCAGCATTTGTACTTATCAATGTTGTACATTTGCAACTGTTGGTTGATGTATTTTTTTTATGGATATTTGTGTACTGTTTATTGTTTGGACTTTATTGGGCTTGATAAATTAACCCATTTTGGTTGTTGTCTCGTTTTGGAGTTTTGTTGAGTTTGGTTGGTTGTCCCTTTCTGGATTTTGTTGAGCTTGGTTGGATGCTCTCCCATTTTGGATTATATTGAACTTGGTTGGATGTTGTCCCTTTTTGGATTATGTTGAGCTTGGATGGATGTTGTACCTTTTTGGAAATTGTTCACCTTGGTTGGATGCAGTCCCTTTTGGAATTTTGTTGAGCTTGGTAGGATGGAAATAAGTCTCGAAAGGTTTTATATACTTGTCTTGAAATCCTATGTTGGGAACTCTTCTTTTTGGCATTCTTTGGAGATCAGTTTAAGTTGGATATATTAAGTTGGTTTTTGGATTGGACTCGTAATGTGAGAGATGCCCATTAGGATTGTTGCTGGAGACGCTGTATTTTTCTTGGTTTTAGGAAATCTTTTGGGATAGTGCTCGATGATGATCATTTGTGTTTCATGTGACAAAGTAGGGCTTTTGAGCATTGTTAATCTTTGTTATATGGTATGAGAGCTCATTATATTCATTTGTTTTTCTTCCTTTCTAGTTATTAATTATTGTTTTGAATATTTCAATGCTAGTATTGAATTGTTCTAATAATTATTGTTGTGTTTGATATGCCATTAGTTTTCTAGATTTTGATAAATCTTTTAATTGTAATGTTATAAAATATATGTCAGAAAATTGTAAATCCTAACTTATGAAAGGAAAATTTCAAAACATTTCATATATTAATATATCATAATACAAATTATATGTTACATAACAAGTTTAATCGAATCACTTCATATTATTATGTGACAAGTTTGTAAGTAATTATAATCAAAGTATCGTGTATATATAATATATTTTATTCTTGCAATACATTCTCTATTTTTACATATTTTATATTATCGTGTAACAAGTTTATAAATAATTAATCAAAGATATAGTTTATTTATTTATCTATTATTCTTGAATACATTCACTATTTTCAAGTTATATGTCATATAAGAAGTTAATTAAAAAATGTTCAAATTTCATCTTTGAAATCGAGTATCGTTCAAATGGGATAAAATACTAGGTTTGGTTCCATTTTCAATTTATTTCGAATCAATTTTGGATGAGTTTCAGTTCAGTTCGGATAGGTTCAATTTTAGTTGAAATCAGTTTCAGTTAAAATCAGTTTAGTTTTGTTCTCTTTCAGTTTCAGTTCAAATCAGTTTTGGCTTCTATTTCATTTTAGTTCAGTTGAACTCCAGATAGAAATCAATTTCAGTTAAAATAATTTCAGTTGAAGTCAATTTTAGTTTCAATTCAAATCAGTTTGGATTAGAATCAGTTTTAGTCCATATCAGTTTCAGTTCGAAAAATTTTAGTTTAGTTCAGTTACGATTTCAGTTTACATCAATTCTGTTTAGAATCAGTTTGACTACATTTCAGTTTAGTTCTTCGATCAACTTTTCAGTTTCTAGCAGTTATTTTCAATTCCAGTTCACTTGCAGTTTAGTTACTGTTTTTTATTTTTAGTTTAAGTTCAATATTTTCAGTTCACGTTAGTAATGGGTCAATTTAGTTCATTTTAATCCAGTTCAATTTTAAGTCGACTTCAGTTCAACCGACAGTTGATCAACGAAACTGACAGTACCCTTGTACTTGAAAGGTTGCGAGCCCGTATCTTTATACCCATCCCTCTAGCATCCAACACCACTAATTACATATTAATTCCAATTTTAAAATATACTACTCCCTTTGTTCTAATCAAATGAAATCATTGACTTAATTTCTCATATTTCTCTGAAATTTCTTCAAATTTTTGCATTTCTTGAAAATATGAAGAAATTGATAGTGGCGATTGAAGGCGAATCTTCGACTAACTATCAACAACAATTCTCTGGCAATTTACACAATGTAAGTGCCGCTTATAAAGATCCATACTTTATTTCTAGATTCGATCAAACTTGGAAAACTTGTTTCTGTAAATTTGTTTAGAAATATTTTCATGAGCTAGAAGCATAATGTGAAACGCGCTCTATTGAAAAACCTGATTTAGTTGATAAGGATTTCAATTGTTGGATGTGTTGCGATTATTTGGTTAATTACTTGTTGTTAAGGAATTCCATGGATAGTGATATTGCTGAAAATTTGACATTTGTTGATAATTCTGCACAACTTTGGAATGAAGTTTGTGAGCATTATAGACATCCTAATGGACCTCAAATATATCAGTTAAAGAAAGAACTTGAGAGTTTGAGAAAAGAAAACATGTATATTGTCTTGTGTATTGGAAATATGAAGAGATTTTGGGATGAATTACAAAATCTGCGAAGATTTCCTACTTGTTCGTGTGGAAACCTGTAAAAGTGTAGTTGTGATTTTGAAGAGATTATCATATTTTGTGGCCGAAGAAAATTGATGCAGTTTCTGCTAGTTTTAAACAGTTGATTTAATAATGCCATTAGCAACATTCTAGCAATGGATCCTTTATCTTCAATTTATCGTGCCCATTATCTAGCTCAGCAAATTGAAAAACAAAAGGAGGTTATTGGCACAAATTCTGTCTCTCATGAGGTTAGTGGCACTAATTATGTCTCTTAGCAGATTGAAAAACGATATCAGAATAGAAAAAATGAAGGAGAATATTTGAGAGTGAGACTCAGTAAACCAAAGTTTTAATTTCTTTTCCATTTTAAAATTGTATTTCTGCTACCATTATACTTGATTATATATGTAAATATAATAATTTTTTTTTGGGTGCAAATATACAATAAATAAGTTGTGTTAACTATTTGATTAACTACTTATAAATTTGTACATCATGATCTCTGCTGCTTATAATATATTTTTTAGAGGATCCCTTATGCATATAATTCATCAAACTTTAATGAAACAATTCATAAAGTATTTTTTCAATAAATATTGTATTTAAAATAAATTCATTAAACAAAATACATCTTGTGTATTTTGCACGGGTATAAATACTATTTTATATTATACATCCGGGAGTGCCGTACACCTAAGAATATTTAATAGAGGTGATCATTTGCGGGCTTGGGCCGGGTGTGGTATCCGACTTTTTACTGTCTTAATTAAGGTCTGAATCCCACGAAAGTCTCTCTTTAGACTATGAGTTTTTAGAAAACTTTGAAGTCGCCACCCTATTAATATCTGAATAGGGACAAATTTATTTAATAAATCATTTTAAAATCAATTTCAAGAAATATCATTTAAAACGATGATGACTTCATATGGATAAGGTTGTTTGTAAATTGGTCTTTCATACTATGAGATAGGGTTTGGGGTTTAGGTTAAGATGTGCGAACGTCTGGAACTCATCTCCTCTTCCGTTCTAAAGAATGGACTCTTACTAAATGCGTTATTTTCCATTTTTAAGTAATCATGGATATTAAAGAGAAAGAAAATCACATAGCTTGCACATATACACATCAACCATTTTTAAGAGGGCCAATATATCATTTGTACATGGTAGGTTTGAGCACTGAAGTTGCACTACGTACCAATCATTGCGGGATTGGAATCCACTCATGGATCAAAACCATCATAGTTCGATCTTATGTCTCACTCTAAATGGCCAATTCCATTGGGGAAAGAAAAGGAAAGAATAGATTATAAATAACTCACCTTTAGCATCAATCAAATCTATTGGAAAATGAGGTAATCACTCCAATTAGTGATTGAAATGAGATTCAGATAATCACTTTAATTAGTGATTATGAGAGAGGATCAAGATAATCACCTTAATTAGTTATTAGAAATGGAGGTTAATATAATCACCCTAATTAATGATTATTCAAGGCTTAAGATAATCACTCTAATTAATTATTAAATGAGAAAAAATAATCTCTCTAATTAACGATTATTAAGGTTTAAGATAATCACTCTAATTAGTGATTAAATAGGAAAAATAATCGTCCTAATTAACGATCATTAAAGTTTAAGATAATCACTCTAATTAGTGATTAAACAAAGAGGGTTAAGTTAATTTAATTAGTGATTAACTAAGGTTTAAGATAATCACTCTAATTAGTGATTAAATATGATGAAAGGTTAAGATAATCACCCTAAATAGTGATTAAATGAAAAGTTTGAGTTAACCGCCCTAATTAGCGATTAATCAAGGATTGAAATAACTACCTTATTTAGTAATCACATTTATAATTTTTAAGAGGTCTTGGGAAAAGAGGTTTGCTTCCTAATTGAAAGCCTTTGAGAAATAATATTAACTGAAGATTATTAAGTCATTTTGAGAAAATTGATCAATTTGAGATCAAACTTGGAGATTATGTTTGGGTAATTGGAATTTGGTCATTTAAAGTGAGACACGTGAAATAGCCTCAAATCAATTCGGAGATCATAATTACCAATCTAATTATGTCAAATTATATGATTGATCCATTTGAAGATGGAGAACAAATTTTAAAATGTAAGATGCATCATCATACTTTTTAACTTAGTTAGATTTGCAATTTTTCCTCTTAATTGGGTCATTTGATTCATATACTATGATATATTGGGCCCAACATGCAACATTTGTAACATTGGTTGCTCATTTTATTTAAAAAGAGTTGTGGAATTATTTATGAAAATTATGCATAAACATCTATGATCTATACAAATCTTCAATCTTGATCTTCACCATGATACTCCTTGATTTTCATCCTCTTGAATGGGCTTTGGAATTCATGTTTATTTGTAAACTTGTGAAAATTAGAGATTAATTAACCTCTTTGATTTGATTTTTTATGACAATTTTTATTGATTTTTATTTGCATAATATAAAAAAAAGAGTCATTTTAAGGGAAACTTAAAATTTCATGACTTTTAATTAACATTTTCATATGAAAAGAAAACATTTTTTATGAAACTTGAGTTAATCACTTTATTTCATTTTTCAGATTGCACTTTTGTTCTTGTACTGACTTGTAAAAATCATAACTTTCTAAAAAAAGCGTAAAATTGTACATGTGATACACCTATTAATAGGTCAGTGAGTTCTTTATGTTGTTTCAAAATTTCACGAGCTTTTAATGACAATTTGAATTATGGTGAATTTTATACTCAAACTGGTCAAAACAAGACCTTTATTCAATTTGTTCTTTGAAATCCAACTTGCTGAACTTATTTTAAAGTGAATTTTGGTATGAACATTCTATTAAGATCCTTTGTTAGTTATTTTCTTAACTGAAGAGAAAATCAGTTTTCTGGAATTCAGTGATTTACATAAACGTTTTTGTAAAAATGATGTAAAATTGTATAAAATTCATATGAACATGATTTTTATATTTTTGGAAAGCTACTGGTGTCTTCTTTAAAGTTGATGTTTTTAGTTTTGTCTAAATGATTTTATTTTGAACTTTTATTGACAGAACAAGCTTATGTGGTACTAGACAAAATCAGTTTTGCACAACAAAGTTGTATGATTTTTAATTATCTATACAAAATTCATTTTTTAGAAATTCCAAAGCTCAGTTGCTGGAAACATCTTGAAATTAATAGGAAAAATATTACATCCTATAAAATATTCTCATAATACAGACGAAAAATAAAATGAAGTACAAAATTAAAACTGACCATACTTACAGCATCACATTTTTTTTTTATGGAGATGTTTATGCACAATTCTACTTGAATTTTTTTATGAGAACATGTTTTTTTGGTGATGAACAACAACTTGATTAAGAAAAATCACATAAACACATTGTTTCCTAAGAGTCTCCCCATTAGAGTTGACTATTCTAGGTGGGGTGATTTAAGATTGGGAACCTATTAGGACTTCCACATACCCAAATCACTCCAAAAATTTAAAAAATGATAAGAAGAAACAAGGAGAAAATTAGTATGTGATTAAGAAGATAATCAAGGAAAAAATAACAAGATCTTCAACTTTACCTTGCCAGCTCAATGCTGCACTTCCTTTTGCAAAGTTTTCTACCATTTTTGTGATTTTCTTAATTTCTAAGTGAGTTTCTAAATCCACTTAATTACTAACTTAAAAGCCTCTTTTTGTCTTTTGATGATCTTCTTTACTTACTAATTACTTTCCTAACTTTTACTTTCTTTTTCTTGAATGATATTTTTTAGAAGAATGAAGTAGAGAAGATGAGAGTAGTATTGAGAGAAATTGTGAAATTAAGTTGTTTTTTGAAGTAAAAAATGGAGGGTATTTATAGGGAAATGAGGTGGTGAATTAGGGTTTCAAAGAAGTAGAAAATCATATTTGTAACCCAAAAGAAATCTGATTTCTCCCATCCTAAATCACCCTAATGACATCACTCTAATGACCTCACCCTAATGACATCATCAAATTTCGAACCCCTTTTTTTGGTGTCTACATAATGCCCCACATTTGTCGAATTTTGGATGAAATGATGACCAATGTTTGAAAAGACACAAAATTTTGACAGAAAATTGCTTTTTAGATAACATATTCTCCATAGAAAATAGTTATCATCAGTGCTCTTTTGAAAATATGATTTGCGACTTCTGATGGCGCTTTAAATAGAAAATCTCAATTAATTTTCTAAAATTGAAAATGCGACTTTATCGTCGTATTAGATAGAAAATCTCAATTAATTTTCTAAAATTTGAAAACGCGACTTTATTGTCGTCTTAGATGGAAAATCTCAATTAATTTTCTAAAATTTGAAAATGCGACTTTAACGTCGTCTTAGATAGAAAATCCCAATTAATTTTCTAAAATTTGAAAATGCGACTTTAACGTCGTCTTAGATAGAAAATCCCAATTAATTTTCTAAAATTTGAAACTGCAACTTTAACATCGTCTTAGCTAGAAAATCCCAATTAATTTTTTAAAATTGAAAATGCGACTTTATTGTTGTTTTTTTAGTCTTATGAATTTGTCTTTTGTCAATGTGAGAGACTCCAACAATTAACAGTTTGACTCCAGTTTTTATCACAGTTTTTCATGGTATTGATGACAAACAAGTTGTCAAGTCACCATCATTCACTTTTTATGACTTCATGTGCTATCATGTCACATTAAATTAGGACATTGTCGAGTCATGTCACATTAAAGTGATGCATTGTTAGGTCATGTCACCTTAAAGGGTTGACCAAATGTTATTACCCTCTAGATAAACTATGGTGGCCCAATCATCATATGGCAAAATTTCATCTGTTTTTCAAAAGTCTTTCAAGAAATTTTTCATGCATAATGCTTATTCGCTTTATCGGAAAATGATTATCACTATATAAAATAGATTGATCAAGGTCATTATTTTGGATGATTATTAGGAAAAGGGATTGTATCAATGTTCTTGATTCATCATTGACACTATTTATTGATGTTCAGCTTCAGCAAAAATTGCCATACCACAAATGCTTGGTCATTAACCATTGTTAGGGATGCTCCTTATTACCCTATGTACAATATTCAATCCTATTATCCATGGCGTGACTCATGGATGACCATCTTTCTTCTATAAAAGGGCATTTTTTTTTCCACTTCCAAATACTTCTACACTACCTGAATTTCCTGTTCCGACAATCAATGATGATTACCTTCAATGGCTCTTGGCTGATACTGGTCAAGACAATGGTTTAGACAGCCTACCATGCAGAGGAGAAGGGTTTGAGAGAAATATCATGTTTATTTTCTATGTTGTTTGTTTTTTTTTCTTCTTTTTTTTTGAGTTTTTTTTTCTTTTTTTTCGTTTTTTTTTTCTTTTTCTTCTTTTTTTTTTCGTCTTTTTGTTCCGTACATACTCCATGAATACCTGCGAGCACATGGCATGTTTATTAAGAATAACTAGATAGGATACAAAATCCACTAATTGCTTGGTTACTTGACCATGACAATTACAATTACTTTGATGCCTAAATGTAATATTTCTTCAATTGATCAAGATTAGTGAAATGGGTGAATTCATTCCCATCAAAATCCATAGCTTTATTGCTCCAGCCGTGGTGATATACTTGACTAGGAATGGCCCAAACCAGTTAGGCTTGAATTTTCCTCGAGGATCATGCAATGGGGCTCTATTTTCCTTTAAGACTATATCACCTTCTTGAATGTCTCTATCTCGGACCTTTTTGTTAAATGCACGAGCAATTCTCCGCTGATAGAGTTGAATGTTATGCAAAGCTTGTAGTCGACGCTCATCTGAAAATGCAAGCTTATCGTAACGAGTTTTGTACCATTGGTCTTCAGAGATTTCACTTTCTTCTATGACCTTGAGATATTGTATCTTCACCTCAACCAGTAGGACTGGCTTAATCCCGTAAATCAAGGAATATGGGGTTGTTCCTGTTGGAGTTCTGATTGATATTCTATATCCCCAAATTGCATATAGTAGTTTATCATGCCATTCCCTAGTCTTCTTAGTCATCTTAGCAACAATAGTCTTGATTGTCTTATTGGCTGCTTCCACCGCTCCATTTGTTTGGGGACGATAAGTGAGGATTGATGATGCTTAATTGCATATTTTGCCAGAGTGGTCTTCAGATGACTCTCAAATTGTGATCAATTATCAGAGATGATTTTGAAAGGTATGCCATACCGACAGATAATGTTGTTAATCACAAATTTCAAGACTTGCTTTGCCCCTAGCTTTGAAAATGATGCAGCTTCAACCCACTTAGAAAAGTAATCAATTGCTACAAGAATATATTGATGCCCATTTGAAGCCTCGAATGAATTTGTCCAATTATGTCTATGCCCCAACTCGAAAATGGCCAAGGAGAGGTCATATTATGTAGTGACACAGGCGGCATATGATTGAGGTTAGCAAATATTTGACATTGGTTGCAAGCGCGGACAAAGCTAATGCAATCACCTTCTAGAGTACTCCAATAGAAACCTGCTCGCAAAATTTTACAAGCCAACATTCTTCCGTACATATGGGGTCCACATTCTCCTCCATGAACTTCTTCCATGAGGGCTTGCTTTTCGCTATCATTCACGCAGAGTTGTAGAGTACCATCAAACCCTTTGTGATATAGTCTGCCTTTTAGTATGAGAAAATGAGCAGCTAGCCATCTGATGGCTATGCGGTCCTTCTTGCCACTTCCATCTGGATATTGCATATATAATTTCCAGAAAATTCTTGATATCCTCGTACCAGACATCATCATCATTTTGTTGAGCCAGCGTGGAGACAATTTGTGCTACCGTCACTGTAGGCCCCTTCCTTTCTTCAATTAAAACTGACTGGATTTTTGTACCATTTTCCCATGTTAAATTAACAGCAAGATTGGCTAAAGCATTAGTGAAACCATTTTGTACCCGAGGAAGATGTTTGAAGCTGATATCATCAAAATAAGGGTCAATTCTAGAAGGTACTCTGTGTAGAGATGAAGTCTCTCATCTCTGACCCTCCAAGTTCCTATTGTTTGAGATATGATGAGATTAGAATCTCCATATACAGTGAGATGTCTTGCCCCTACTACCAAAGCGGCTTTTACTCCATATATACAGGCTTCATACTCAGCTGTATTGTTTATTGTTGGGAAATCCAGCTTGACAACAAATGGAATATAGACTCCATCAGGATCTACTAACAAAACCCCTTCTCTATTACCTCTCTAATTAGATGCTCCATCAAAATACATGCACCATTGTGGATGGTCAATGAAGCATAAAGTACTCATCAGGGAATGCATCATCATATTAATCTTCTAACACTGGTCCTTCTGCTAAGGTTTCAGATATGGTTCTTCCTTTAACAGATTTTCTGGCTGACACATTGAATATCAAACTCAGAAAGCATAGCATGCCATCACGTCAATCTTTCACTAAGAATGGGTTTCTCAAACAGATACTTAATTGGATCAAGTCTTGAGATCAGATAGGTGGTATGAGCTTGGAAGTGATGCCTCAACTTCTTTGTGGTATAGACCAAGGAGACACATGCTTTTTCCAATGGGGTATATCTTGTATCATACTCCAATAATTTCTTGCTGAGATAGTAGATGGCAACTTCCTTCTTTGTTCCTTCTTGATATTGGGCTAAGAGAGTTCCCATAGTTGTTTCTGTAATAGTGAGGTACAAATTAGAGGTTCCTCTGGTCTAGACGGCATTAGAACATGTGGATTTGAAAGATACTCTTTTATAGAATCAAAAGCTTCCTGACATTCCTCATTCCACATGGGATGTCCCTTTTCTTAGCAGCTTAAATATAGGTTCACATCTCATAGTAAGTTGTGAGATGAACCTGTTGATATATTGAATTCTGCCGAGAAATTCTCTTACTTCTTTTTCTTTTTTTGGAGGAGGCAATTCTTGAATGCCCTTCACCTTTTCAGAGTACACTTTGATGGCGTCTTGACTGACAATGAATCCCAACAACTTCCCCGAAGTGACCCCAAACACACACTTTTGAAGGTTTAGCCTTAGATTGTATTTCCTGATTCTTTCAAAGAAGGACTTTAGTGCGGGAATATGCCCCTGACGATCTTCACTTTTCACAATCATATCATCTACATAGACCTCCACAATGTCATGGATGAGGTCATGAAGGATAGTGGTTGCAGCCCTTTAATATGTGGCTCCGACATTCTTGAGGCCAAAAGGCATAACTCGGTAACAGAAGGTGCCCCACAGAGTGATGAAAGAAGTCTTTGTCATATCTTCTTGAGCCATGAGTATTTGATTATACCCCGAAAATCCATCCATGAAGGAAAACGTTGCATGACCGGCCGTATTATCCACGAGGACATAGATATGGGGTAAAGCAAAGCAATCTTTTGGTGATGTAGCATTCAAATCACGAAAATCAATGCACACCCGAACTCTTCCATCCTTTTTAGGTACGACTAATATATTGGCGAGCCAACTCGGATGCTTTACAGCTTGGATGAATTTGGCATCAAGCTGTTTCTGGATTTCTTCTTTCACTTTCAGACTAATCTCTGGTTTCATTCGGTGGAGCTTTTGCTGCTTAGGCTTGCTTTCAGGATGTAACGGAATGCGGTGTTCCGCAATTTCTCTATTAACACCAGGCATATCAGCATAAGACCATGCAAACACATCTACATACTCTTTTAACAATGCAATAAACACAGACTGTTCAGTTGGGGAGAGGGATGAACCTATTTTAACTTCTTTTACAGCATTTTCTGTACCAATATTAATTACAATGGACTCTTTCATGGGTTTTATATATGTTTCAGTTGTATAAGTGATTCATCATTATTAAATTCACTATCAGAAATAACATCTTGCATGCAAATGTACTTAGATAAAGGTTCACATTCAATTTCCTCACTATTAGAGTCTTCTGACTGGGTATGCAAGGTAGATTGGCTGGAAGATGAGCTATCAGTATGATATCCATCTGAAAGGGGTGAAAAGTTATTTTCATGAGATGGATGTAGAGGATGGTTTCCTAAAAACATTTTAAATTCTATAGACCCGTCTTTTGTCTAACACTCAATACTCCACTTATGTTCAATGCTTTTGCCAAAAGGTATCATCAAAGACACTGGGTCAAAATCCCCTTCCTCAGAGGACTCAGAAGTGAAAAGTTTCTTAAGGACTCCATGTTCCAGATTATCCACCCAGTCATTTTCCTTTTTCATTTTTTTTTTTTGGACAAACCAACTTTTGATTAAGTCCAAATTTCTAGCCTCATTGAAGAATATCTCCAATCCCTTTAAAATCTTCTATTCCTTCCTACTAAAGCAAGGTTATGGAAACTCATAGTACATCTCAGTATCTCCTTGCTGGATGAACTGGCCATTGAGGGTAAAAGAAGGATTTTTGATGTTGTGAGAAGGGATGCCCGGATCATATCCTAATCCATGTTGGTTTTGCTTGTCTACTATGGGGATTGGTTGCTTTATTCCCCTACCATCACGCCCTAATTCGGTTCCTTGAGTATAACCCATCTTCATCATGATTTGGAGTCCTTTGGTCAGAGGTTGCATGGCAAACCCTACAGGCTCTTTGACTGCGTTTATGGATATGGCTGACGTTTTTGTTTTCTGATGGTAATTGCTCATACTTAGAGAAGGGACAAATTTCTTCTTTTTGGACCTAAAGGTAGAGAAAAAGAATTAAAAGAAAAGAGAAGAAAGCTACATATTACAGAATGCATTGTAGAATAAAGAAACTTTTTTAAAACGATTTTGCAATACTTTGATTGGAATGGTCCACCTTTACAATTTTGGTTTTTTTTATTTTTTTATTTTGACTCGCTTGAATGATTTTACTATCATTGGGGTTGATAATAAATATTTTTTCATTCGTCCATTCCCTGCTTTAGTATTGAACCACTACATAAACTATAGAGATTAGGGCATGTATCCCCATTGATATAGCCGGCAAAATAGACTCAAACTCGAAAATAATGACCCGAAAAGAACCGATACCCGAAATAACCAGACCGACCCAAACTCGACCCGAAAGTAAATAAACCCGAAAATGACCCGAACCCGAATATGCCCGACCCGAATTAACCCGACCTGAAATTAACCCGATAATGATGACCCAAACCCGGCCCGACCCGACCTGAAAGTTGTCATATTAGTTACTTTTTAATCAAATTTAAGGAAAAAATTGTCATGAAATACTATATATGAGTTAGCCATTGCCTTTTAATTATTTCACTAGCTCTTATTAGTCTTATATGTGTTTTATTTATTTGCTAGATTAGAAACCTGATCTAACCCGACCCGATTTAACCCTACCCGTTTTAACCCGACCCGATCTAACCCGAAATTTCGTGGACACGTAATGGACTTGTACCCGTACCCGTACCCGACCCGAACGCAACCCGAAAACAAAGGTGACTCGATTTTGATCCGACCCGTATTGAACCGACCCGTGCACAACCCGTATGACCCGTTTGCCACCTCTACCCATTGATGTGTCAATTCAGCATTATGAAATTGCTCCTGTGATGACTGCCATCTTGAGTGCTAATCATATTGCCTGAAATACAATGGTTAATACATTTGAGTAGAACCCGAATGCTGCCTACATATCCCCATTGCTCCAGGTGCATTTTATGGGGAATCAGACTCAGCGTATTTTTTTAAGGAACTAAAGTTTTTTATTTAATAAAGCAGTTGCACTCATATTGAGCTACCTACGTACCCCAGGTGTTACATAGGTGAAGTGATCTCATAGTGCAAGTGTACGTGATAATGGCAGGGATTCAAGCTGCACGTAGTTCTCTGATACTAACGAACTGAAAGAGATTTTTTTTCTTTTTTTCGATGGGCGAACCCTTTATATGACTTTTACCGAAGACTTTTTCCCCTTCTGTGAGATGATCAATTAGCTTTGCGGTAGACAAGAGCTATGTTGGTGATCTGCTTGATGCGATAGCTGAGAGCATGACATTGATTTGTGTCGTGACCATGCAATTAGTGATAATGGCAGTACTTGTGGAGATTTATCCCTACGGGACTTGCCCCTGGGCGTCTAGGAAGTGGATGTATCCTACCTTGCTCGACTAATTTGCGGAAAATATTCACTTGTGATTGCGGTTGAGGGCGCTCCGACACTTTCCTTGCGGGCACTTCCTTATGGGTTGGACTAATGATGCCTCGATCAACCAGGTTTTGAACTTTGTAGTAAAGATCATGGCATCGGTCAGTTTCGTGCCCAAATTGGCGACAATAAGCGTAGAGTTTGCTCATGTCTGTTCCAGGAAGGGGTAAACAGTGCACATATGCTGAGGCTTGGATTATACCTGGGCTCCGAAGACGATCATACACCATACTCAATGGTTCATCTATCTTAGCATATACCCTTAGATTTGTGTTGGGAGTTTCAAGATCTTCCCGAGGTCGTTTTTCTTGCAATTTTAGAGCATCGACGTCAAAGCCATGTTGTTCTATGTGGCTGAGGGAGGTGTACTTGATAGTAACCATGTGACGATAATAGAAATCGTTCAGGTTTCGCAGCAATATGAGCATGAACTCTCGATAAGTAATAAGGAAACGAAGCTATGTGCGAATATGAGTGCATCTCAAACAAATATGCAAGAAAGTTTCTAAGGTGCTCTGATGCAAAGTGACTAGCTTCAGCTTCTTGATATCAGTCTGTTTATGCTCGAGAGCCCAATTAACGAAGGCTTGGCTAGCATTTTCCCAACTAGCTCTATCCACAAAATCCAAAGAGTAGTACGAGTCCAAAGCTGGTCCTTCTAAACTCTTGTCAAACAACATAGGGTAATCTTCCTTTGGTATTCCCCATGGGTGCAAGGCATTCACAAATCCAACTAAGTGGACAAAAGGATCACCCTTCCCGTCAAATTTCCAGAACTATGACAACTCAAATTAATGATCCTCGTGTTGATATCCTAGAAAGAGAATCAGTGATTCAGTGTGAACTTCTCTGATAGGACCTACTACATTAAAGTCCAGGTCAAAATCATCAGTCCTAGATCTCTTCTTTGAGTCATTATCATCATCTTGAGGATTGCCGACACAGGATTCCTCTAGTGCTTGAATTGACGTATCATGAGTGTCAATGCTTGGAGCTCCCACTTCTTCCTCGTCATCCTCACTATACTCTGGCTCTGTTTCTTCATCACTTATATCCGATGTGGCTGCTGGGATCTCACTTGCCCACGAATTTCCAGGGCCTGCTAGAATACAGTGGATAGTGTAACCATCCAACCTAGTGCCTTCTACTTAGTTCAGATACAATACCGATTTTCCGGTGTTGGAGATGGTCATAATTTCTGGATCACTAGAAATAGTCACAGCACCCTGATTAGTGAGAAGCTTTACCTTATGATGTAGAGTAGAGGCTACTGCTCTATTTTCATGCAGCCACGGGCTTCCTAATAAAAGGTTGAAACATGCTTGAATGTCAATGACCATGAATTCCACCTCCCTTGCCACAGGACCACATTCAATGAGGAGGCTGATTAAACCTAATACTTTTCTCTTAGCATTATCATATGCTCGGACCACCTGGTTGGAAGGTACCAGATCTTCTTTTGAATACCCGAGTCTTGTTAGCACATGCAAAGGGCAAACGTTGATCGCAGTGCCATTGTCGATCAATACTCTAAGTATCTCCCATCCATTGCAGCGTATAGTGATGTGCAACGAATTGTTATGGTTGATATTATCAGGGAGATCATTGTCTGTGAACATGAGTTTTCGATCTACACCATGAATGAGCCCCACCATCTGGTTAGGTGTTATGGAAGAGCTTATAGAGGATTCATTAAGATGCTTCAAAATGGCCGCCCTATGAGGCTGGGAATGCATTAACAACTTCCAGATGGAAACATTAGCATTTACTTCTTTCATGCGCTTGATAGCATCATCTTCTTCATTATTATCCTCTGTCATTGGCTCCTTGCCCTTTTCCTTCCTTCTCAATACCTCCAAAGGATTTTCATCCTCCAAATGGAATGGTTTAAAATGGCGATCTGCTCTAGTCAACTGAGATATACACGTACTCCTCATCACTAAAATCATCGAGGCAGATTGGGGAGCCGGTATGTATTTGGAGTAGTGGAATGTCCTCCATTGTTTTTCTCCACAACTGTCAAGACTGAAGAGGTATCTTCATCAGCATCATAGTCCAGAATGAAGAAGGCACCATCATAATCCAAGGTTCCACACATGTCAGAGAATGGATGTAACAGCCCAAACCCCTACTAACCCGAATCCACAGAGCCTAATCACAACGAAAGCGTATCAAGATAAGATTTGGGCTACTACCATGACATTCTCAACATATAAGAAAGAGAATATCGAATTAACACAATACACTGGTCAATTACATCACATAATAGCTACAAACTTGTTCTTATAGAACCTTCCACCAAAACATAACCAAGGTTCCTTAATCTACTATTCCTTATTTATACCATATATATATATATATATATATATATCATCTCTTAATTTACATTACTAAAAGTCTATTACAAAAGTAAACTTTTTCATCATATGTCCTCGTCCCAACCTCCAACAAAGTTTGACTCTGCCACCCACCAAGTGACAGGCCACATAAATGACAACACTATCAACAAAGCTGAGTACACACTTGTAATATAAAATACAAGTTTAGGTGTGTTTTGAAAACTAATTGATAACACATCATCATAATAGCAAGTAATTATAACCAGCTGAATTACTTAGAGACTTAACCCGGACATGTCCTACTTCGCCAGGATTTTCCCCTCCTGGTTGGGTAACAGTTAGGGACTACCCACCCTAATCCGGGTGTATGCTCACGCCTCGCTTTCGTGATTAAAACCCAAGACATTTAATGTTTCATTACCATACAATTCCATATACTTAACAAATTCCATCTAGAAGCATAAACATGGCAATTTAGTGTTTAAGCCTAGCTTAAGAGAAGTAAAACATCTCAAGTGAACCATAGCATGCCAAATCCATGTCATATACTCAAAGCAGATATACTAACATGCATATCAGAGGATATTTCATTTCATATTCATGCTTCATAATAGAAAGAAACAATCATCTAACTATAGGTAGGAAAATCTCTAGGTTACAATCCAAACTAAGTGTGTACCTTCACTTAGGTTGCTTAGTGCACTTAAAACTTCTTATCACAAGTGGTTTACCTTTCCTACAGCTTCCCCTGAATATGTAAAGTGCTAGGAATTAGTTTACACAAGTTTTATAACATAAATAACTAAGCTAAGTACAAGAGAGATGCAAAGATGTACTTACAACAATCTGTTTTATGTTCCTATGAAGTTTTCTACAAGTTCCCGAAGCTTGAAAACTCTACCAAAAGCTTGAAACACTAGGGAATTATGTCTAGAAGATTTTTATGTAAAGAGAAGTAGGTGTTGAAGAAGAAAATTTAAGAGAAAGAATCGGAAAACTAAAACAGTCTTTTATAGACTGATTCTGGCTGTACCCCCAGGGGAGGGAAACCTCTTCTGGGTGAGGTCGATTTCTTGGATTTTTTGGGTGATTCTTATTGGAGGTGTTAGATTGAGGTGTTGGCTTTCATGCATGCAAAGATATTTAAGAGATCGACACTCAGGCAGCTGCTAAGAGGCATTCTTTGAGGATGGTCTGAACTGATATTTCAGTTGGGTCAGATCTTACTATGTAAGGAATTTACCCTATTTAGCCACGTAAATTTTGATGGTGAATGACCATTTTATCCTTCAGACATCCAAAACATTGGTTATATCCAATTTTAATAGATTTTGAGCATGTATTCTATCTCAAAAGGCCTTTCAACTGGAAGTTCATTGCTATCCGATAAAACGGTCTCTATGCTATTTTCATAATCTTAAGGAATAGGGATCTCAAGGGATTTCTAACTTATCTATTGGTTCTCAAAGCTTTATTAATCACTAATAATGATAACTCTTAGCTACTTTGGCATTTCTTATAACAATGACTCATGTAACACATATAAATTAACTATTTAAACACAGTTCAAGAGAAAAACACTTTGTTAGACTTACACTTTGCTTATTTGCTAATATGATCCCACACTTTAAGACATAGTTGGGGTTTTAGGTTTTGGATTTTCTTAGGGCTATTACATTCTACCCCTCTTAAAAGAAGTTTCGTCCTCGAAACATAAAATATTACCTTATTAAAACAAGTGTGGAAATTGATCTCGCATATCTGCTTCTTTTTCCCAAGTGACTTCTTCTATTCCATGGTTAGACCATAATACTTTTACAAGCGGGATCGTTTTGTGTCTTAATTCTTTTTCCCGGCGATCTAATATCTGTAAAGATTTTTCTTCATAAGTCAACGCCTCATCTAACGTCAGTGGCTCATAGGATAACACATGGGATGGGTCATGAACATATTTCCTTAGTTGAGACACATGGAAAACATTATGCACTTTGGCTAGTTCTACTGGTAAAGCTAGTTCATATGCTACTTCTCCAATTCTATTCAATATCTCATACGGACCGATATCCTTAGGACTCAATTTGCCTTTAACTCCAAATCTCCTTACTCCCCGTGTAGGTGAGATTTTAAGAACCCTTTATCTCCAACCTCAAACTCCAACTTCCTTCTTCTTAGGTCAGCGTACTTCTTCTGACGATCTTGTGCCGCTCTCATCATATCCTGAATCATCCTAATTTGTTCCATTGTTTCTTGGATTAGTTCAGGTCCAGTTGGCACTTGACAATTCAAGTCATCCCAACAAATCGACATACGACACTTCCGGCCATATAATGCTTCATAAGGAGTCATTTCAATGCTAGAATGATGACTGTTATTATATGAGAATTCAATAAGCGCTAAATGATCCTCCCATGATCCTTGAAACTCCATCACACAAGCTTGTAGCATGTCTTCTAATGTCTGAATCGTTCTTTCCATCTGTCTGTCAGTTGCTGGATGAAAAGTTGTGCTCATATGTAGTTGTATCCCAAATGCTTCTTGTAACTTTCCCCAGAAATTGGATATAAATCGAGTATCCCTATCAAAGATGATAGTTCGTGGGGTACCATGTAATCGTATGATCTCTCGAACATATGCATCTGCCATCTGTTTCATCGTCCACGTAGTCTTCATGGCAATAAATCTATCTGTTTTTGTCAGTCGGTCCACAATTACCCATATAGAGTCCTTCAGTTCTCTTGAGCGAGGCAACCCTACAATAAAATCCGTAGATACAGAGTCCTACTTCCAATCAGGTATTGGTAATGGTTGTAGCATCCCGGGCATCTTCCCTCGATCGAATTTGATCTTTTGACACGTCAAACATCTTGCGACAAACTTTGAAGCATCCCTTTTAAGTCCTTTCCACCAAAAAGTCTTCTTGAGGTCCTTTACCAGTTTATCTCTCCCTGGGTGGATGGAGTAAGAGCTATTGTGAGCTTCCCTTAAGATTTTATCCTTTAACTCACGGTTATCTGGAACACACCATCGATTATGGATCATAATACCCCCATTCTTATGAAGGCAAAAATCAGTAGATTCCCCTTTTTCTATCTTACATCTTATTTTTCTCAAAAATGGGTCATGTTATTAAAATTGTATAATTTCATCGAATAAAGTTGATTGAATGGTCATGGCATTTAAGGTTACCTTGGCTCTCTCCTTTTTGTACAATGGCTAAATCCAATCTCCTCATATCTTCATAAATTTCTTGTGGCACATAAATAAGTTCATTCACCATTCTTCGAGGCATTCTACTTAAGGCGTCCGCCACTCGATTGGCCTTCCCTGGATGATATTGGATATCTATCTCATAATCCTTGATCAATTCCAACCACCTTCGTTGTCGCATATTCAGATCTCTCTGTGTGAAGATGTACTTTAAACTTTTATGATCAGTGAAGATTTTACATGGAACGCCATACATATAATGTCTCCACAACTTTAATGCAAACACAACTGCAACAAATTCTAGGTCGTCTATAGGGTAGTTTCCGTCATGAGATCTCAATTGTCTAGAGCCATAAGCTATAACCTTCCCATTCTGCATCAATACACAACCCAAACCTTCTTTTGACGCATCACTATATATCTCGTACTCCTCCTTATCAGTAGGTAGGGTTAACACTGGAGCACTAGTTAACTTTCGCTTCAATTCTTGAAAAGCTTTTTCACATTTTTTTGTCCATTGAAATTTCACATTTTTCCGCATCAACGTAGTAATTGGCAGGGAAATCTTTGAAAAGTTATCCACAAATCTCCTATAATACCCTGCTAAACCCATATAACTCCGTACTTCTAAAACATTTGTTGGTGCTGGCCATTCGACAATCGCTTTTATCTTTTCAGGGTCAACCATCACTCCCTCTTTTGAGATTACATGCCCCAAGAATGATATTTCAGATAACCTAAAATTACACTTACTTACCTTAGCATATAATTTCTTTTCTTTCAATATGTCCAATACTATCTTTAGATGATTCTCATGGTCTCTCTCATTTTTCAAATACACTGGTATATCATCAATAAAGACCACTACGAACTGACCTAAATAAGCCTTAAAATATCTTTGCATCAAATCCATAAATGTGGCAGGGGCATTAGTCAGTCCAAAAGGCATTACCACAAACTCATAATGACCTTATCTTGTTCGGAACGCCGTTTTAGTTATATCTTCATTAGCAATCCTCATTTGATGATACCCTGATCTCAAATCTATCTTCGAGAAAACTTCAGCACCTTTTAGCTGGTCAAACAAATCATCTATTCTAGGAAGAGGGTACCTATTCTTGACTATAATTTTATTAATCTCTCTATAATCTATACACAGTCTCATTGTTCCATCTTTCTTTCGAACAAATAGCACAGGGGCTCCCCATGGCGACACACTTGGCCTGATATATCCTTTTTGCAACAGCTCTTCTAATTGTTTCTTTAATTCGACCATCTCCGCTGGAAACATCCGACATGGACTTCTAGAAATGGGCGTGGCTCCAGGCACTAAATCAATGTGAAAATCTACTATGCATTTAAGGGGTAATCCAGGTAGTTCTTCAGGAAATACATCTGGGAATTCTTTCACTATCGAAATCTCCTCTACCTTTAAGGAACTTGCAGTTGTGTCAATTATATGGCACAAGTAAGCATTACTCCCTCTTCTTACTTCCTTGGCAATCTTCATCACAGACACAACCTTCACTTTTGGCTTCCTTGTAACTCCTTGATACACAATTTTATCATCTTGTGAGGTTTTCAACTGGATTGTCTGTGTTTCGCACTTGATCACAGCTTCATATTTACTTAGCCAATCCATTCCCAAAATTACATCATAATATCCTAAGTCAAATTGTACTAGATCGGCCATTAACTCAACACCAGCCACACTTATACAACATTCTTTATATAAGTTCTCACACATGACTTGTAAGCCATCAGGAAGATCTATTGCTTAATCTATTTTTGACTGTTTTGGGATTGGATTCAATCTTTTAAGAAACAAGGGAGATATAAATGAATTCGATGCTCCAGGATCAAAAAGAACATATGCAGGCACATAATTCACAAGGAAAGTTCCGGAGATTACATTACCTCCATCCCTAGTAAGTTCAGTCTCCTCGTTTCCACTAACATTCAGATCATCATTCTCGACAAACTCGGTTTGTACCTCCCCTCAGTGTCCATGGCATGCATAAATTTTCCCAGCTACCTTTCCTGAATTTGCAAACGATCCTCCTCGATTGTTGCGATTTAAAGTTGATCCTCCTTGGTGTCCTTTTTCATTACCCACTCCAAATTTGCTAGGTCCAGCTTGTTGTTTTATATCTCCGAACGTTCTTGCATTCATCTTAGCCAACTCCGGACAATCCCTAGCAAAATGTCCAGGTTTCTTACATTCATAACATATATTCCTTCCATCACAAGTATTTCCCAAATGCTCCTTCCCGCATTGGTAACATCTCTGATCTTTAGATTGAGTACGTTGCTGGAAGTTTGGTGCACGTGCAACTGGCTGAGCAAATCGAGGCTTTTTGTTTTTCTCCTCTTCGTCATTCCCGACATTCCTCATTTTACTCACCTCTCTTTCTTTCTCACTAATTCTTTCTTGTTCCAATGATCTATCATATAATTCTTGAAAATTGATACAGTGTCCCACCCTCTTCTGATAAGTAAAATTCAGTCCTTCAAAAAATCGTGTTACCCTAAACTTTTCAGACTTCACCAAATCAAGTGCGAATCGGGATAGCTCGATAAACTTTGTTGTTTATTCCACTATCGACATCTTACCATGACATAGGTTTAGGAATTCACATTCCTTCTTAGTCTGAAGTGCGGGTGGATAAAACCTCTCACGTAATTTCTCGAGGAACTTATCCCAAGTAAAGTTAGGTTGTTGGGCAATAGTTTTCACGGTCTTCCACCACATATATGCTGGTTCATCTAAGTAGAATGACGCTAACTTCACTCGTATATTTGCTGGACAATTCATCACATTCAAGAGTTTCTCCATATAGGCAATCCAATCCTCGAATTTCACTGGATCGGGTTCCCCATCATAAGGCCTAGGATTGTGTGATGCTAACCTTTTGTAAAACTTCCCTTCATCATCTGCATCCCTATTTGTATGGTTATTCTCCAAAAGGTTCAACAGTCTGGTATTCATATTCTCTAACTAGTTAATTCTAGCCTCCATTTGGTGAATTGAGTCACCAGATCCTGATGATGAAGCACGACCTCTAGTTCCTACCATCCTAAGTAAAGAGAATGAAATACTATTACCTCCCCACTTAATACATTAAGCACATAACATTAAAGTAAAGTAAAGAACAACACATATGCACACCAAAATTTGCTTTTATATAGAAGCATATAGTTTCAGCTTATATAACCATATCCGAGTAATCAATACTACTAGTTACTAATACATATATACTATTTACATTAGTTAATACTACTATATTCTAACACATATACACGGCTCATAGGCCCAAAAGTTAGTACACCTATATACATCCTAACATCATATACCTAAAATATGTCACCCTATACTATACCAACTATAATGTTACCCCAAAAAAATCATCTTCACTTCAAGTTCTCTCCAATGATCTAATCTAACTGAAAGGGATCTCGTACATAACCACTAACACTACTACTCCCCGACCCCGTTTCTTCTAGCTGGTAATCTGAATCATAACTTGAGCTACTTTAATAAGAGATACTACTTTCATCTTTGATATCTTCATCTCCTTCTGCATCCTGGTCTTCTATTTCCTCATTTTCTATCTCAGCCTCTTCTATTTCCATCTCGGGATCCTCCTCTTCAATCTCTTCACTATCAGAACTAATATTGATATACTCGATTTCCTTATTACCTTTCTCAGGCTGATTAACTTCTTCAGTCTTGCTTTTGGCTATCCTGCTGGGACCTGCTTCATCCTCAACCCTCCTCTTTTTGGGAGGTACTTCCTTGTTCTTGTTACCACCATCCACTTCTGCATTTTCCCAAACCATTCGAGCTTCTAATTCCTTTATTTTCCTAGTTTTATACTCTTCATAAGTTATGATAGCTCCTTCTTTTCTTCCCTTACGATCCACTTCTTGAATCCTCCTATATACTTCCTCAACCGTGACATTCCATCGTATAAGCTTCTTGTCTGTTGTGGCATAGTCAATTTCTGACCCCTCAATTCTCTATCAGGAATATAATAGTCTAATATCTTCCAATATTCTTGCATAAGATCTCTCCATGGATAATTCAAAGGCAAGGTCTTTACAAATGTATAAGCTTGAACTTCAGGACGAGCATATGGGTTTTCTTCTCCTCGACCCATTGCTTGATGATACTCCACAATTGCCTTCATTACATGCCTTGCACAGGCAGGTACATCCGTATAACACAAGCTAGCAGAGAATAGAGTATCTGGTTCATGAATTCCTGGTATATCTTCACCTATGCTTTCAGGACCATCTGTCCTCGTATTCTCGGAATCAGAAGTTTCAATCACTATTGGTTTCCCTTTACTTCCTGGATTCATCTACAAGATCAAAGCATATAGACATCGTTTAACAACTAGTCTAACTCAAACTTCATAAAATAGTAATCACCTTAGGATAACATAGAATAGTCATACTTATACATTCTAATGTCTTAATTTAGCTCTAATACCACTTGTAACAGCCCAAACCCCTACTAACCCGAATCCATAAAGTCTAATCACAATGGAAGCGTATCAAGATAAGATTTGGGCAACTACCATGACATTCTCAACATATAAGAAAGAGAATATCGAATTAACACAAAACACTGCTCAATTACATCACAGAATAGCTACAAACTTGTTCTTATAGCAACTTCCACCAAAACATAACCAAGGTTCCTTAGTCTACTATTCCTTATTTATACCACACACACACACACACACACACACACACACACACACACATATACATATATATGTATATATATATATATGTACATATATATGTACATATATGTACATATATGTACATATATATGTACATATATATATATATACATATATATGTATATATGTATATGTATAATATATACGTATATATATATATATATAATGGGTTGGTTTTCTATAGTTTCCTTTACAAGCGTTTGTCTGAGGGGAAGAGATATCAAATTGTTGGCAGAAGGAACCTAACTGAGAATATTTCTAATGAGCTTAATGTCCTTGATAAGGATTTTGAGATCAATAAAGATTAAGTTCACAAAGACTTCTATGCTCCACATAACCTCTCGAAGAGAACATGGTTCTTCGAGCACTTTCTTGAAATTCGAAAAAAGATCCAAGAAAGCTATTAGTAGCTCTGATCTATAAAGTCTATTACAAAGCTATGATGTCTGCTTTTAATACTAGAAATATACAACATAGTAAAAAAGGAGAGACCCTCCTCCTCCAAATCGACCTTTCTAGATCTAACATAAGAATTCCTAGACTAATACAATGGAATGATGTCAGTCTTCCTGAAGATTGGTTCCTTGAGGGAGCTGCTGAACCTGAAGTACAATCATTAGCTCTTCCAGAACCTAATACCGACCTTGAACGAGTCATACAATACTCTGATGGTAGTGTTAAACTTAGCTTTAACAGAAGCTTATATATATATATATATATATATATATATATATATATATATATATATATATATATATATACATACATTACTAAAAGTCTATTACAAAAGTAAACTCTTTCATCATATGTCCTCGTCCCAACCTGCAATAAAGTTTGACTCTGCCACCACCCAAGTGACAGGCCACAGAAATGACAACACTATCAGCAAAGCTGAGTACACAATGTATAATAGAAAATACAAGTTTAGGTGTGTTTTGAAAACTAATTGATAACACATCATCATAATAGCAAGTAATCATAACCAGCTGAATTACTTAGAGATTTCATACGATCATTCTTTTGATATGAACGCGGGTGTAGCAAACTATTGAGGGTCGTCACCCCACCTTTTACTGTTTTGCTTGCAAGACTTAACCCGGACATGTCCTACTCCGCCAGGATTTTCCCCTCCTGGTTGGGTAACAGTTAGGGACTACCCGCCCTAACCGTGTGTATACTCACGCCTCGCTTCCGCCCAAGACATTTAATGTTTTATTACCATACAACTCCATATACTTAACAAATTCCATCTAGAAGCATAAACATGGCAATTTAGTGTTTAAGGCTACCTAAAGATAAGTAAAACATCTCAAGTGAACCATAGCATGCCAAATCCATGTCATATACTCAAAGCACATATACTAACATGCATATCATAGGATATTTCATTTCATATTCATGCTTCATAATAGAAAGAAACAATCATCTAACTATAGGTAGGAAAATCTCTGTGTACCTTCACTTAGGTTGCTTACTGCACTTAAAACTTCTTATCCCAAGTGGTTTACCCTTCCTACAGCTTCCCCTGAATATGTAAAGTTCTAGGAATTAGTTTACACTAGTTTTAGAACATAAATAACTAAGCTAAGTACAAGAGAGATGCAAAGATGTACTTACAATAATCTGTTTTATGTTCCTATGAAATTTTCTACAATTTCCCAAAGCTTGAAAACTTTACCATAAGCTTAAAACACTAGGGAATTATGTCTATAAGAGTTGTATGTAAAGAGAAGTAGGTGTTGAAGAAGAAAATTTAAGAGAAAGAATCGAAAAACCAAAACAGTCTTTTATAGACTGCTTTTGGCGGTACCTCCAGAGAGGGGAAAACCTCTTCTGGGTGAGGTCGGTTTCTTGGAGTTTCTGGGTGATTCTTGTTGAAGGTGTTAGCTTGAGGTGTTGGCTTTCATGCATGCAAAGATCTTTAAGAGATCGACACTCAAGCAGCTGCTAAGAGGCATTCTTTGAGGATGGGTCTGAACTGATATTTCAGCTGGGCCAGATCTTACTCTGTAAGGAATGTACCCTATTTAGCCACGTAAATTTTGATGGTGAATGACCATTTTATCCTTAAGACATCCCAAACATTGGTTATATCCAATTTGAATAGATTTTCAGCATGTATTCTATCTCAAAAGGCCTTTCAACTGGAAGTTCATTACTATGCGATAAAACGGTCTTTATGCGATTTTCATAATCTTAAGAAATAGGGCTCTCAAGGGCTTTCTAACTTATCTATTGGTTCTCAAAGATTTCTTAACCACTAATACTGATAAATCTTAGCTACTTTGGCAATTCTTATAACAATGACTCATGTAACACATATAAATTAACTATTTAAACACAGTTCAAGAGAAAAACACTTTGTTAGACTTGCACTTTGCTTATTTGCTAATATGATCCCACACTTTAACACATAGTTGGGGTTTTAGGTTTAGGATTTTCTTAGGGCTATTACAATGGATCCTTGTTGAGAGTGAAAATGGGGTCTTTACAAGGCGTCATTTTGACTTTTTCTTGAGTGGAATAGTCATAGACCAGACACTTGTAACCTGCGACTATTGGCATTTCATACATTTGAGGAACTGTATTGCTGATTAACTGGATTGGATCGCATCCATCTGACACAGAAGAGAATGCTTTAATCGCAAATGAGGGTTTATGATTAGGAAGGGGGTTTTTTGTGATGTTGGGTTGAGAGTCGTTTGGTTTAGTGGAAGTAGATCCTAAGGAAAGCTTTCCATCATCCACAAGATTTTGAATCTGATGCTTTAGAGCCGTGCAGTTTTCAGTATTATGCCCGGGCTTTGGTGATATTCACAATTTTGGTTTGGGTCATAACCATGGTAAGGATATTTTGGAGGTGGACGTGGATTCAAGGGTTGAATGAGATTGGCCTTTTTTAGCTTGGAGAGAGCTTGGAAATAAGTCATGTTCAAAGGAGTGAAGTTCCATTGGGGTCGTAACTGGAATGCAGAAGATGCGCCAATGGCATGGATCGCATTAGTTGTTTTAGGAACTGCTGAATCATTGTCTGGGACTCTTTTGTTATTTCCATACTTTGCATTATAAGTAGTGCCGCCAGTTTGTTCATCTTTCTTGATGTCTCCCCTTTTCACAGCGTCCTCAACTAGAGTTCCTGTAGCAATCAAAGCTTTGAAGGTCGAAAAATATTGATAAACCATATGCTTCTGATAGACAGGAAGAAGATTCTTCACAACCATTTGCAATTGTTCTTCTTCATTAGTCCTACTCATCATTTTGGAGGCTTTGTTTCTCCACCGAGTGATGAATGAAGAAAATGTCTCGTTAAGGTTTTGAGAAGTGGTCTCCGTATCCCTTCTAGGAACATCAATTTCTTCATTATACTTGTACTGGTTTAAGAATTCTCTGACTATATCAACCCAAGTGGATTTCTTCGTGTTCTCAAGATTGAGGAACCAATGTGCCGCGGCACCATCTAAATACTGTTGAAAGAGTTGGGCCATCAAAGATTCTTCCACTCCCCATGGACTCATTGCCCCTACATACATCTTCAGGAAATTGGTTGGGCTACTGGTTCCATCAAACTTTGTCAGATTAGGCATCTTGAAACCATGACGTAATTGTGCCTTTGGAAAAGTGTTAACCCATGAATGTCCATCCATGGTTCAGCCTTGGTCATGCCTTTTAAGACTTCTTGAGCTTGATTACTTCTTCCTCGAGCTTAGTGGGAATTTCTCTCTCATTGTTCATAGGCTCAAGGTAAAAAGGTGAAGCTACTTCCGACTCTGGAGGAGGAGGAGGGGGAGGCATCTCGGCGCTTTGGCGCATTATGCCCAACACAGTTTGTTCAATATTATCCTGTCAGTCAAGCATAGCCTCGACAAGTCCTCGGAGCTCAGTCATTGGATCAGGTGGAGGAGTAGAGTTCTGTTCGTGCTCGTTGTTCGGAATTTCAGACATGTTGCTGAGTCGTGTAGCAGAGAATACAACTGGTGTAGACAAGGATGACAGTATCACTGACAGAGAGCGTTCACTATGGTCAGAACTTCGGTGAATTAGCCTAGATCCTGAGCGAGCCTAGGCAGAGTTCCTATGAAATGAGATGAAAAAATTAGCACAAAAATTTGTCCAGACTTTGTTTCTTCTTTCTTTTTTTTTTGGTGTAGGTTTCGGAATGAAAGAAATGATATCTTTAAAAAAGAAATTATTTTACCCCAATTTCAATTATCATTTATTAAATGAAAAATTATTTTAAATAAGTCAACATTTGCACGGTCTTCCCATTTTAAGTCTACCTTTTGATTATCCCTGATTGAGTTAGGCTTGTATGTCTGTTTTCTTCTATTGAGTTTTAACCTGTTTGTGACTTGTTTAGTAGGTTACTTATGATACGTGTTACCATGTCCCACCCCCACCCTCGCCTCCCTCGCCTGTTTTAGAAGAAGGGACATTGTAACATGTATCATAAGTAACCTACTAAACAAGTCACAAACAGGTTAAAACTCAATAGAAGAAAACAGACATACAAGCCTTACTCAATCAGGGATAATCAAAAGGTAGACTTAAAATGGGAAGACCGCTCAAAGGTTGACTTATTTAAAACAATTTTTCCTTTATTAAATGGTGCGAAACCTTGAATCTATCATTTGTTTTGGATTTTTCATTAGATTTCTTTGACTGACTTATTATATTTTTTAAAAAATTTGGACCTTTTTATTTTATATTTTCGTTTTTTTAGACTCATATTTTTTTGGGATAATACGCAAACATTTTTTTCTATAATCAATTTGGTGATATCCTTCCATTTTCTGCTGTTATAGAAATAAGAGAAAAGAGGGATAGCGAGGCATGTGTCCTCATTTTGGCAAATTATAATACCTCAGACATCGTTCTTCTTGGTGATCAGCATGTATTGATTGCTTTTAAGCGCTGAAACCATAAAAAGAAAATATCAAATGCAAAAGGGGCTGCACCCGAAGATTACCTACGTATCTCCATAAGTGGATTTAGATTTGGGGAAGAAATTCTTCTTGTAATTTTTTGAATGGAGAATCAGACCCAACGTAGTTCTGATATATTGAAAATTGAAATTTACATAATTTTTTTTTTTAGCTGCACTCAGAAAATGAGTTGCCTACGTACCCCTTTTAGTACATTACATAGTAGAGAAACTATGATAGATGCATTACAACATTGGAATTTTTGTTTTAGGGGATCAAGCAGCATGTAGCTCTACCTACAAAGTACAATATAAAAGCAATAACCGATTCAGGTACTTCTCAAACTTTTTCAAAATTCAGTCTGTTGGGCGCCAAGCCATGTATTCTCTTGTTTGAATAAGTCTGTTCCACCTCTAAGGATTAGACTAATGTGAAGTACCCGAGTTCTTCTCAACCTTTTTTTCGAATTCAATCTGCTAGGCGCCAGGCCATGTATGGTTTTAATTACATTTTTAAACATGACAAGTTTTAGACTCGTGATTATGACTCTTTTTCATTTTTTTTTTTTTCAATTTTTTTTTATATTTTGGGGATTATATCTTCAAAACAGGATTTTTTTCTCTTTTAGAAATCAATTTTGTTTTTGGAAATAACCAATTTGAATAAAAAGAATTTTGAAGTAAATGTGAGTTTTTTTTTTAAATGGGTGAGCACACACATTTTTTTTTTTACATGACACTTGTGATAAATAAACAAGAATACTCTTAATATTTCAATGACCATTTCGGCAGCAATTCAGCTATAGTTAATGATTACTGAAGTATTGACCGACTGAAAACGGACTTAGGAAATTTTGAAATTTTTTCACATTATTCAATAATTGAAATAAATAAAGGACATTTGTGCATTGATCCTTGTGTCCTAGAAGTCAACTAAAAGATGATTCATTTAAGAAGAGATTATATTAAAGTGACCTCGAGGCACTTCCATAGTGTCCATCGAGGGTGGACGCTCCTGACAGAGCCGGTCGCAATAGCTCAAGGATGCAGGTTTTACGCCCTTAATTCATTAATTTGTCATTCTAAAATTCTAACCCTTGCCAATAGACAGAGGTATCATACCTAATTAGAAAATGGTTAAAAAGAGTGCACGTGTGTGGATCGATAAACTACTAAGCACACGTAATTTTCATATAAGCATGATATATACAAAAATTAAATTGTGAATAGCCATGATTAACTTTTTTTTATTATATATACATATGGAAAATAACGCATTGTTCAGGTTTAAACCTCTTATACTTCAAGTGGAAGTAAAGTCCCCAGTGAAGTCGCCAGCATGTGGTACTCGATTTATTACTGTCTTAATTAACGGTCTGAATCCCACGAAAGTCTCTCATTGGACTATGAGTTTTTAGAAAACTTTGAAGTCGCCACCCTATTAATATCTGAATAGGGATAGATTTATTTAATAAATGATTTTAAAATCAATTTCAAGAAATATCATTTAAAACGATGATGACTTCATATGGATAAGGCTTTTTGAAAATTGGTCTTTCATACCATGAGATAGGGTTCGGGTTTAGGTTAAGCGGTGCGATCGTCTGGAACTCGTCTCCTCTTCCGTTCTAAAGAACAAGCTCTTACTAAATTTTTTTTTTTTTCATTTTAAAGTAATCATGGCTATTAAAAAGAAAGAAAATCACATAGTTTGCACATATACACATCAACCATTTTTAAGAGGGCCAATATATCATTTGTACATGGTAGGTTTGAGCACTGAAGTTGCACTACGTACCAATCATTGCGGGATTGGAATCCACTCATAGATCAGAACCATCGTAGTTCGATCTTATGTCTCACCCTAAATGGCCAATTCCATTGGGGAAAGAAAAGGAAAGAATAGATTATGAATAACTCACCTTTATAATCAAACAAATCTATTGGAAAATGAGGTAATCACTTCAATTAGTGATTGAAATGAGATTAAGATAATCACTTTAATTAGTGATTAAATATGAGAGAGGATTTAGATAATCACCTTAATTAGTGATTAGAAATGGAGGTTAATATAATCACCCTAATTAGTGAATATTCAATGCTTAAGGTAATCACTCTAATTAATGATTAAATGAGAAAAAATAATCGCCCTAATTAACGATTATTAAGGTTTAAGATAATCACTCTAATTAGTGATTTAATGAGAAAAATAATCATCCTAATTAACGATTATTAATGTTTAAGATAATCACTCTAATTATTGATTAAATGGGAAAAATAATCGTCCTAATTAACGATATTAAGGTTTAAGATAATCACTCTAATTAGTGATTAAATAAAGAGGGTTAAGTTAATTTAATTAGTGATTAACCAAGGTTTAAGATAGTCACTCTAATTAGTTATTAAATATGATGAAAGGTTAAGCTAATCACCCTAAATAGTGATTAAATGAAAAGTTTGAGTTAACCGTCCTAATTAGCGATTAATCAAGGATTGAAATAACTACCTTAGTTAGTGATCACATTTATAATTTTCAAGAGGTCTTGGGAAAAGAGGTTTGCTTCCTAATTGAAGGCTTTTGAGAAATAATCTTAATTGAAGATTATTAGGTCATTTTGAGAAAAATGATCAATTTGAGATCAGCATGTACGGTTCCTAAGGGATACAATTTTACCCTAATCAACAGACTTTATCGAGAAAGATTACTTTTTTTAGGCCAAGAAGTCGATAGCGGGAGATTGTGTTTGGCTAATTGGAATTTGGCCATTTAAAGTGAGACACGTGAAACGGCCTAAAATCACTTCGGAGATCATAATTACCAATCTAATTATGTCAAATTATATGATTGATCCATTTGAAGATGGAGAACAAATTTTAAAATGTAAGATGGATCATCATACTTTTTAACTTAGTCAGATTTGCAATTTTTCCTCTTAATTGAGATTGGGTCATTTGATTCATATACTATGATATTTTGGGCCCAACATGCAACATTTGTAACATTGGTTGCTCATTTTATTTAAAAAGAGTTGTGGAATTATTTATGAAAATTATGCATAAACATCTCCATGTTTTTTCATTAATGAGTGACGTAATAACTATTTACAAAGAAATTATTATTACAACAATATATACAAAATCAATGACCAATACAAATATTCAATCTTGATCTTCACCATGATGCTCCTTGATCTTCATCCTCTTGAATGGGCTTTGGAATTCATGTTTATTTGTAAACTTGTGAAAATTAGAGATTAATTAACCTCTTTGATTTGATTTTTTATGACAATTTTTATTGATGTTTATTTGCATAATAAATAAAAAGAGTCATTTTAAGGGAAACTTAAAATTTCATGACTTTTAATTAATATTTTCGTATGAAAAGAAAACATTATTTTTTTAAACTTGAGTTAATCACTTTATTTCATTTTTCAGATTGCACTTTTGTTCTTCTACTGACTTGTAAAAATCATAACTTTCTATAGAAAGCGTAAAATTGAGCATGTAATACACCTATTGATAGGTCAGTGAGTTCTTTATATAGTAATAAAATTTCACGATTATTTAGTGACAACTTGAATTATGGTGAATTTTATACTCAAAACTGGACCTTTATTCAATTTGTTCTTTGAAATCTAATTTGATGAATTTACTTTGAAGTGAATTTTGGTATGAACATTCTAGACACATTTAAGGACTAGACTGGAAATTTTTACTTAAATTGGACACTTTTAAGACCCTTTGTTATTTATTTTCTTAACTTAAGAGAAAATTCGTTTTCTGGAATTTAATGTTTACATGAACGTTTTTGTAAAAATGATATAAAATTGTATAAAATTCATATGAATATGATTTTTATATTTTTGGAAATCTATTGATGTCTTCTTTAAAGTTTATGTTTTTAGTTTTGTCTAAATGAGTTTATTTTGAACTTTTGTTGACAGAACAAGCTTATGTGGTACTAGACAAAATCAGTTTTGCACAACAAAGTGGTATGCTTCTAAATTATCTATAAAAAATTTGTTTTTTAGAAATTCCAAAGCTCAGTTGCTGGAAAACATCTTGAATTTCATAGGAAAAATATTACATCCTATAAACTATTCTCATAATACAGACGAAAAATAAAATGAAGTACGAAATTAAAACTAACCGTAATTACAGCATCACATTTTTTATGGAGATGTTTATCCACAATTCTACTTGAATTTTTTTTTGAGAACATGATTTTTTGGTGATGAACAACAACTTGATTAAGAAAAATCACATAAACACATTGTTTCCTAAGAGTCTCCCCATTAGAGTTGACTATTCTAAGTGGGGTGACTTAAGGTTGGGAACCTATTAGGACTTCCACATACCCAAATCACTCTAAAAATTAAAAAATGATAAGAAGAGACAAAGAGAAAGTTAGTATATGATTAAGAAGATAATCAAGGAAAAATAACAAGAGCTTCAACTTTACCTTGCTAGCTCAATGATGCACTTCCTTTTGTAAAGTTTTCTACCTTTTTTGTGATTCTCTTAATTTCTAAGTGAGTTTCTAAATCCACTTAATTACTAACTTAAACCCCTTTCTTTTCTTTTGATGAACTTCTTTACTTACTAATTACTTTCCTAACTTTTACTTTTTTTTTTTCTTGAATGAGATTTTTTAGAGGAAGGAAGTAGAGAAGATGAGAGTAGTATTGAGAGAAATTGTGAAATTCAGTTATTTTTAGCTCCACTTGTCTTTTGAAGTAAAAAATGGAGGGTGTTTATAGGGAAATGAGGTGGTGAATTAGGGTTTTAAAGAAGTAGAAAATCAGAGTTTTAACCCAAAAGAAATCTGATTTTTCCCATCCTAAATCACCCTAATGACATCACTCTAATGACCTCACCCTAATGACATCATCAAATTTCTTTGGAAACACAAATATTCTTATTCTTTTTGGATTTCTCATCAATAAGGGAAAATCAGATTTTCAGAAAGTCTTCTTCCCTAAATACATCCTAATACGTAAAGATGCATCAGGAAACATGAAAGAAGTGTTAACTGGACCAACTAACGCAAAGTCCTGCGCTAGACACAGCACTGTGCACTTGGCGCACAAGCCTGCTTCTGATGCAGGAACCTGTTGTGCGCTGGGCGCATGATTATGCGTCTGGCACACAGTTCGAATCTTCCGAAAAAAATCGGATTCTTGGCTTTTACACTTTGGATTTGATTCTTATTCTTATTCCTTTTCATGATTCTTATTCCTTAGCTAATGGATAAAAGAATGTGATTGGTGGTTAAAGAATATTCTTTATCCAATGAACAATGACTTGACCATCAAGAAAACTGATTACTACCGGTTTTGAGAGATAATTAAAATTCCGGCGCCTAATTACGACTCGTTTTTCTGTTTTTTCGAAAAAAAACTAACTTAAAACAATTAACGAAAACTCGTCAAATTAGTAAAGACGAGCATGATTATACTACGAATCATTTTATTAAACCGGTGGTTGTAGTTATTGACTACGACTTACGAAAATTACATTTCTAAGCTGGAAAAGGAAAACCATGAATGAAACTCGCGTTCCGAGATGAAGCATGCCTTTGACGGGGCGCACGCTCCACAATACTTGACGGTTTTGGTTATTATTTTTATTTCTTTTCAAAATCTTTATTCTAAAATTTTACACGAAAAAAGGGGTTCGAAATTTGGTGTCTACACCTGGCCATTCCTAAAATATTTGTTCGGCGGGCCTAATTATGCATGACCAAGCCCTTTTTTGCGGTTATGACTTCTTTATCCTTACCCGTCTTAAAAACGGGCCGGGCTTTCCCGGGTGGGCTAACGGGCGTAAAAAAGCATCAAATATACAACACATTCATTAGTTCAATAAAAAGGCTTGTTGTTTTGTGTAGCATTTGAAAATAATTATGTATGGTAAAATCATAAATGGGTCGGGCTATAACACCCCGATAATTGTCTATTTTATAAAATACTTTTTTTCCATAAAACATAGAGAATTACCAAAGTATTATCGCCCGTGTGATAACGTATCGGCTTATACAGAATTTTGCAGCGGAAATAAATAAAGAACTTTGAAAAACATAATTAAATTTAGTCAACCACAAAGTCAACTCTAAAACTAAACCAAAGTCAAACCAACATAAAAGTCAAACTAATAACATACTAAACCAAAAGTACTTAAGTATAAAAGAAGCTTAAACACAAGCTCTCCGAACAATTTCCCCGAAACCCTATGATGCATCATCTTCAAACCTGAAATGGTTGATGCTTTATTGATCCTGAAGGACTGCTCACCAAATGGGTCATCACACGATCAATGAGGCACATCCATGATCAACGCACAGAAAAGCACGTAATCAGCAAAGCTCGGTACTTACATAATAAATAAACATATAACCTAACATGATACTAATAAGCATTAAATTAGAGATAATAATAACATAATAAAATATCAGACTCACTATACTGAACTTGACTCCACAAAACCAATATATTAATTATTAATAAGTTGAATAGTCAGTGGATAGAGTTGTCTAACCAAAACTTGTCTTCAATATAGAAGACGAAGTACGGGCGCGACTATGTACTCCCGCGAACAACGATATCGATGTACTAATTAAATAAAAAGAGAACACGGTGATCAATCCGGTCTCAAGAAAAGCCATGGGTTACCACCATGTACTCCAACTCATACTAATCCAACACTTCATACTTGCACAAGTATAAAGTTTATTTCTATTCGCTTTCCACTTTAAGTATTAATAAATTATTTGAGTGTTGAGACTCACAACAATAAGACAACCAACATAAATATCATGGATACACAAAATTCCAATTTTTATATTAGGATGGAATGATGTGATCATGCAACTCAATTAATCCCATTCATTATTTACTAACAATAATAACCATCCAACCTTTATTTTGTTGACTTAATTCAACAATCGACCAACCAGTCAATAGGTATATATCCAACTATACTAAACAAGTCCCACAGTGCTTATAAAGTAAATAATATAATAAAATCCAAGGGAACAACATGATACATTTCATGATCCAATAACAATATATTTATTAATCTCTCATGTGAATTAATAAAATAAACGTTCCCAACCCACTTGCTTGCATCAATCATCCATACAAATATATAATATTTCATCATAGGCAACATGCTTCACACAACAATATAAAACATGCAATTGCACTTAAATATGAGCCACATATGAACTATAAAAAGTTCCCTATACATGAAACTATATCAATCCTAGAATTAGGACATGATACTAGTCTAATAACACATAGGTATGTACGTCCCTTGTGTAGACAAAATGAAATGCCACTTTCTCAACCTTAGAAATCACTCAAAGTAAAGTCTCCGCCTACCAAATACCAAAACATCCAAGTATTAATACTCTAATAAAAATTACAGCAACTTTGAAATATTTTAAACTCTCTTAAAAAGTGTTTTAAAACTCTTTTAAACATCAAACTTCAACCTTTAGTATCCCTTAGTATGGTACTGTCATACTAGTCATTAAAAACCCTTGAAAATCAATAATTTAACGTTTAAAATCCACCATAGGTATAATAATAAAAATTCCAGCAATATATAATTTATTTAAAACCCTTTTAAAGTCACTTTAACATAGTTCTAAAGATTTAAAGTACTCAATCTCATATACTATAACATAATACTATAATTCTAACTCTTAAAAACATTAAAAAAAATCCATGATTTCATGCTTAAAAACCAAATTTAAGCATATATATTAAATCTGAAATTTATTTACTCCACTAAACTAATTATATAATCTGAAATTAATATTTAAATAGTTAAAGATACAAACTTTAATTATTGAACCACCAAAATAATACTTAAAACATTAAAACTAATCATTGAAATAATATAGAGGAAGGAGAGAAAATAAACCAAAGAGGATGGAGAAGACAAAGGTGCCGAGGAGGCTGGGCTGGCGCGGCTGGCGGCGGTGGCGTCACCTGTAGTGGCTGCAGGGGCAGCCGAAGGATGAAGGAAAGAGAGGAAGAAAACGGTGGAGGAGAGGAGAGAGATAGAACCGAGTGTGAGGGGAGAGAGGAGAGAAATTAGGACTTTGTTTAATGCGGCAAAATTTTATGAGGTAAAAGAGTATTTATAGGTTCCCATTAGGGTCCAAAAGAAAATTGGGCTTGAAGGGTTAGTTTAATGAAAGATGATCATATGAAAAGCTACAAAGGTTTGGGCTCCTCTAACCCAATATTAAAATCTTTTATACTTCAACGCAATCAATTAAATTATCAAAAAACTTTCAAAGTACGACCCAATAAAATATTTGATTATTTAAAAACATTAAATAATCCTTTGACTTTAAAAATAGTCAACATTTTAAGAAATTAATAATTTAAATACTAAAACATTTATAAATATACTTTAAATATATTTATAAATTTCATAAAATTGTGGGGGATTACAGTCTACCCCTCGAAAACCCTCACAGTTTTAAAATTTTGACTCAAACCTTTCATTTGGAAATACTTGTGTCACAACGTGTGTACACTTTACCGATCCTAAAACCAATTGTGTCACTTCATGGAAACATTTTCCGAAGCGGAGAATCAATTTATTTTGCACCAACATGTGCAAATCGCCAAAATAAGCATAAAAATGCATTAAAATACCATAAAATAAGGCAAAAAGCGCGAAATTATATCGCATTCTACCCCTCTTAAAGAAAACGAGTTACGCCCTCGTAACTCATCTCAACGAACAAATCAGGATACTTCTTCTTCATTTCATATTCGGCTTCCCACGTTGCCTCTTCTGACTCATGGTTAGACTAAAGCACTTTCACGATACTCACATCCTTATTTGCGTGTACTACGCAGCTTCCTATCCAAGATTTTCACATGTCTTTCCTCATACGTGAGGCTACTATCTATATGGATTCTTTCGTGTTCCAGAACATGATTCTCATCAGGGATATATCTCTTAAGTTGAGAGATGTTAAATATATCATGCATCTTCTCAAATTCCATTGGCAAAGCCAACTTATAGGCTACCTTCCCAACTCTTTGCAAAATCTCATATGGGCCAACATACTAGGCACTTAATTTGCGCTTCTTACCAAATCTCATCACACCTTTCGTCGGTGAGACCTTCAAGAACACCTTATCACCAACAAGGAATTCATCTTCTCTTCGCTTTAAACCACCATAACTTTTCTGCCTATCTTGGGCAGCTTGAATTCTAGCTTGAATCAACTTCACATTCTTGACAGTTTACTCAATAAATTTAGTCCCCAATACTACATTCTCACTAAAATCATTCCAACAAATGAGACTTCTACACTTTCTTCCATACAACGCCTCAAATGGAGCCATCTTGATGCCTGCATGGTAACTATTATTATACAAAAATTCGATCAAATCCAAGTGGTATTCCCACCTTCCTTGGAAATCAATCGCACACGCTCTCAACATGTCTTCCATGGTTTGATTGATCCGTTCAGTCTGACCATCGGTCGCAGGATGAAACGTAGTACTCATCTTCAACGTTGTTCCAAGATTCAACTGGATCTTTTGCCAAAATTTCGAGAGGAATATCGAATCACGATCTGAAATAATGTACTTCGGGACTTCATGCAGTCTCACCACATGCTTGATATATGTCTTGGCAAGTTGCTTTTACTTCCATGTTTCTTTAATCAGAACGAACACGGCAGATTTCGTCGGACGGTCCACAATAACCCTAATAGTATCATTGCCATTTCTTGACTTCGGCAAAGCAGTCACAAAGTCCATTGATATCGAATCCCACTTCCATCCAGCGACTTCTAATGATTGGACCTTCCCCATTGGTCTCTTCTGATAGATCTTTACTTTCTAACATGTCAAACACTTCGACACGAACTCGGCGACTTCTCGCTTCATATTCGGCCACCAATAAATCTCCTTAAGATCCTTATACAGCTTGTCACCACCAGGGTGCACAGAATATGGAGTATTGTGCCCTTCTTCCATAAGCTTCCTCTTAAGCTCTTCACACTTTTGTGGTATACACCACCTTTAGGGATGGGCAAGAGTCGGGCCGGACCCTAAATTTTTTTTAGACCGGACCCGGACCCTAAGGGTCTGGGGAAAATTGGACCCCGCCCGGCCTAAAGGGGGGGGGTAAGGTCCGGGCCTAAATTCTTTAAAATTGACAAATTTTCACCATTTTTAATATCAATAATCATCTAGAAAGAAAACAACAAGAATTCTAGCATAACCCGGGAAAATTCGCATAAAACAAGCCCGGAAAATTCGAAACAAAAATTACGGTATTTCGGCGAATGATTGATGAAATATAAACAAAAAAAATGAAGCGAAGAAAATCGAGGGGGATAAGAAATAAAAACGAAAACAAAAAATGAAACAATGAATCGCAAATAAATCGGGCGACGAAAATACGAAGAAAAGGGGGGCGCTGAAGGGGGAGGTGGGCCCGTTCGTGGAGCGTCTTCGGCGTCTTCGTGAGGCGTCTTCCGCTTCTGCCCCGCTCTCTCTCTCTTAGTCTAGTATGTAGAACAGTAGAGGGCAGCGGCTAGGTTTTCAAAGTTAGAATTGTGTATTTGTGTGTTTAGTGTTTTACAAAATCGTTTTTTTTTTTTTTAAAAGTAAAAATTTATATATTAAATAAGTTTAGGGTCCTAGGGTAGAGTTGGAGGTGGGATGGGGTTAAAAAATAAAAAAAAAACCCACAAAAAAAAAAAAAAAACCCCCCACCCAACAAAAGCCCTTCTTCCATAAGCTTCCTCTTAAGCTCTTCACACTTTTGTGGTATACACCACCTTCCTTTGAGCCTCAAGCTTCCATCATCATGCACCTTAAAGTCAACTTCCTTGCCTTGCTTCATCTTCTCCTAAATCTTATCTAGGTGCTCATCTCCAACTTGACTCTATTTGATTTCATCGAAAATCGACGATCCCAACGACAAAGCACTCAATCTTGCCTTAATCTCTCTAGGATTCAAAATTTCCGGGCTAAGCCTTTGCATATCTCGGTACAATTCCTCGGGAACTACCAATGCATTCACGCTATGACTCGACATCCTACTCAAAGCATCGGCGATGATATTCGCCTTCCCCTCATGGTACTGAATATCTAGGTCATAGTCCTTAATCAATTCCAACCATCTTCTCTGCCTCATATTGAGATCCTTCTGGGTGAAAATAAACTTCAGACTCTTATGATCTATAAAGATCTTGCAAGTAGCTCCATACAGATAATGTCTCCAAATTTTCAATGCAAACACAATATCAGCGAGCTCTAGGTCATTGGTAGGATAATTCGACTCATACGGTTTCAACTGACGGGACGCATACGCGATCACCTTCCCATTTTGCTGCAGAACACATCCCAATCTGTTCTTCGAAGCATCACTCTACACCTCGAATCCTTCATTTCCGTCAGGCAAGGTTAAAACAGGTGCGGAAGTCAGACGCTCCTTTAAAGTCTGAAAGGCTTCCTCGCACTTCTCACTCCACTCAAATTTTGACACTTTCTTCATCAAATTAGTCATCGGCCTTGCTATGTTCGAGAAATTTTTCACAAATCTCCTATAATAGCCAGCTAATCCCAGAAAACTCCTAAATCTGACACATTCTTCGATGTAGGCCACTCACTAATAGCTTGAATCTTCGCAAGATCCATAGAAACTCCTTCCTTAGATACATAATGACCCAAAAATGCTACTTTCTCTAATCGGAACTCACACTTAGAGAACTTTGCATACAATTGGTTCATCCTCAGCGTCTCCAAAACTATCCTCAAATGTTCATCATGCTCTTCTTCGCTCTCTGAATAGATTAAAATATCATCAATGATCACTACGATGAACTTGTCCAAAAACTCATGGAATATCTTATTCATCAAGTCCATGAATATAGCCGGAGCATTGGTCAATCCAAACAGCATCACTATAAACTCATAGTAACCATAACGCGTCCTAAATGTTGTCTTAGGTATATCCTTATCGGCTACCTTCAATTGGTGATACCCCGAACGCGAATCGATCTACGAAAACACACTTGCTCCATTCAATTGATCGAATAGTTCATCTGTCCTAGGCAAAGGATACTTATTCTTAATTATCACATTGTTCAACTCCCTATAATCAATGCACAACCTCATACTTTCATCTTTCTTCTTTACAAACAGCACAGAAGCTCCCCAAGGTGACGCACTAGGCCTAATATAACCCTTCTCCAACAATTCATGCAATTGCGTCTTCAACTCGCTCATCTTAGGAGGTGCCATTCTGTACGGTGCCTTAGAAATAGGTGCATTACCAGAAACTAAGTCTATGGTGAACTCAATGGCTCTCTTAGGTGGCATACCAGAAATCTCGCTTGGAAACACATCCATAAACTCATTCACAATCGGTACATCCTCAATGCTTAACTCGACTTCTTTCCTCACATCTCGCACACTACGAAAAAACAACTCACACCCCTTCTTAATTAACTTCTTCAGTTGCATTGCGGAAATGATCCCAAAACTCTTAGGCTTCCCAAATCGACGGTATGAAGTTAACTTTTCTAAAGGGCTTCTCAACACTACCTTTTGAGCTTTACAATCTATCTTGGCCTTATAGAAACCTAACCAGTTCATCCCCAAAATAACGTCTAGGTCTCCCAGATTGAACTCTATCAGATTAGAAGGAAAAACACACTATCCTTTCTTCAAGGGTAAGTCTTTATACATCTTAGTACACTTTATAACTTCGCCAGTAGGTATACTTATGGGTAAGTCAATCACTTCAAAGTCTACTAACCCCAAACTCTTTATGATGGATAAAGAAATAATTGAATAGGTCGCTCCATAATCAAATAATACTTTAACAAGAACGAAGTTAATAGGAAAAGTACCTGAAACTACGTCGGCAGACTTTTCAGCTTCATTGCGACTCATCACGAACAACTTCCCCGAAGCTTTGCTCTGGTTGTTGTTCTCATTAACAGGCTTTCCGTAGCTTCCTTGACCATTCTGCGATCCCGTAGGCTTCGACCCGTGGTTGTTTGCTTGGTTGTACCCAAACCTTCCTTGACTACCATTCCCATTATCATTCTGTTCTTTCTTCAGCTTAGTGAAGCACTCAAATTCTCAATGCCCCTTCTTCTGGCAGTAATGACAAGTCACTAGCTCACCTTTGTAGTCTCTACCAGGATGGTTCTTGTTACACCTCTTGCAATTGTATCTTCTCTCAGATTGGCCATTTCTATTAAAACCTTGGCCATTCCTTCCTTGGAAATTTCCATTCCCATTCCTATTCCTCTTAAAATTTCTCTGATTTCCACCAGCATTGAAATCCTTCCTTTTTCTCACCTACCACAACATTCTTCTTATCTCGCCTTGATTGAAGTCCATAAATATGGGCAACTCTCCCATAAACAATATCTAGGGACGTAAAGGTCTCACCTCCTAATCCCAATTGAATCTTTTCAACCAACCCTTGCTCAAACCTTTGAGCGTTCAGTTCCTCGGTCGCTACAACCTCAAGTGCAAATCTAGACAACGCTATGAACTTGCTATAATCCTCCGAAATGGTCATACTCCCCATCCTAAAGTTTATAAACTCCTGAGCCTTTTGCTTCCTCATAAAAGAAGGGTAAAATTTTCCTCTGAAAGCAGCAGACCAGCAGTAAAGGAATCCCAGTTAAAACCTTCCACATCACTAATCCTATTCCCATTTTCCTTCCACCATAAATGAGCTCCATCCTTCAAATACAACACAGCCTGACCCACTTTCATTGCCTCAGGGGAATTCACAGCTCCAAATATCTTATCGAACTCTCTAATCCAGCTTTCTAAGAACGTACGTAGAGTCAGCCTGCCCCTTAAAGAATGGCGGCTTACTCTTAGCTAACCTTTCAAACATATCTCCCGCAGGATCAGGACGCTCAGTCCTTTTTTGGGTCAGTTTCTCAGCCAAAAGGCGAATAGCAGAAGCTGAAGCGGTTTCGTTTTTCAACATTCTACTCCGCGACCTGAAATTTAACGCAGGTCTACTTTAGGTTTCTATTCACAACTACTTGACATTTACTACGAAGGCCTCAAATCGATTTGATCATACAAGATCGCATCATAATAACATTCAATGGAATTATAATAGCGCTAAGTTCAACACTATAAACCATAAACCATCATATATTCACTTATGTATATTTATTCACATCAATAATCACACAAGGATCAAATGAAATCAATTACAATAAGTAAATAAAATATTTCCCATTCGCATACTAAAATAAATTCTTACTCAACTCAAATAACTAAATAATCACTTTTATTCCTCAAAACGGTAATAATAATATTTTTCTAATCCAAAATAACCAAACTTATTCCTCAACAAGATAAAGATGCTAAAGAAAAGAAATTTAAACCGTTGTAGCTTGGCTACTTATTCAACTAACTAATCTTAGAACATGAATAGATATTCTATGGAGTAACATCATCATTCCTATCCTTATTTTCCTTGTATTTCTCTGGAGTAAACATTTCATCTTCAAAGTCTTTAATGTCTTCACTATCATAATAATAGTTTGGCTCTTCAGCTCTGGTAGATCTTTAAATCCTTTTGGGTTGAGGTTCATCCTCTTCCAACTCTGAATCACCATCCTTGTCCAGATAAGATCTCCAAGTAGCACTGTAAATGTCCTTTCTGGTTTTCCCTCTAGCACGGTCAAACTCTTGAATTACCTCATCATCACAATCAGGGATGCCTAATTTCAAGATACGACGCATAACAAGGTCTAAACTGGTGTAGCTCTCACTATCAGACTCCACATCAGACTCATCATCACTAAGCACAATAGGATTGGAGTAGCTTCCTACTCGGCAGCTTCACTAGCAGTCATGCCTAAAGGTCCGTTTACAGTTGAATTCGACATCTATAATGAATAATACTCTCACTTAGCGTATATCCCCAACAATAAATAATAAGCAGATAAATATAGAGAAATTTCCTCATGTACCCCTGAGGTTTGACGTAATTCCGAAATTACCCCGAATGAGCTGCTTCATCTTCAACATGGTTGTTATTTGCGGAAGCTCACATCAATGGCGGATTGAGGAGAGAGAAACAGGAAGAAATTTAGGTTTTGAGTTCTTGGTCTTTGAATTTTAGGTTAGTTGCTGAAGGCTCACAACAATTGCGGATTGAGATATGGCAGTTCAATTATTAGTTGCTCCATCTTCGAATTTTAGGTTTTGAGTTCTTGATTTTATTTTTAGAGGAAAACTGAGACTTTTGCTTTTTGCTTAAGAAGATTCACTGAAGTTGATATCATGGTTAAGGGCCTCTTTGGCAAAACTAGCGTTTATAGTAGCTGTTAGCTGCTGTTGTAGCTATTAGCGGTTGGAGCAACTATTAGCAATCAAATAGTAGCTGTTAGAGGTTACCAGCCAAAGTAATTAATCCAAGTATATTTGGTAATATAGCGGTTGAAAATATAAAAGACAACAAAGTACATATATTTAGTTACAAAATTAATTATAAACATTTGATTTGTACTTTAATGGTTAAAATCGATTTTTATTTAAAAGTTATGCCTAACATTATATAAGAAAAATGATACGAAGCCCTTATGACTTTATATAAGACACTAAGCGTGAAAATATTAGACAATAACTAAACAATAATAACACGAACGCATGATTTTGTCTTTTTAGAAAATATATATCAATTTGTATTATAATTCCTTAAGGTGTATCATATGTTAATTGGTTTTTAAAAAGATAAATATGAAACATATCGTCATCCTAATTTGTCCGGTTCAAAGTAAGAACAATCAAATAAGTTAATCCCAAAAGCGTTTTGAAAACATAAAGCCTATTTATTTAATCCAAACCCAATTTTAAAGGCCCAATTAATTATCCCTGATAATTAATTGTATTTTTAATATATTAATAATAACTATTCTCGATAATTATTTTCTAAAGGATATTTCGGAGATCAGCTTTATTCCTAACGATAGGTGATTTCGGATTTCAAAACATAAATTTCATCAAAGAAAAAAAAAATCTTGTAACGATAAAAAACCACATAAATATGCATTGCGTCATGCGCATGCTGGTGCGTTGACGCAATGTTGATGCCGCTTACAAAAACCAAGAACGTGAAACATGTGCGTTAGACACACGAGCAGTGCGCTAGGCGCAAGGCCTATGCGCAGAGCGCACGAGCTGTGTGCCTAGCGCACAGTTATTCTTATCCTTCCGCATTGTTTTCGGGTTCGCTTTTCCTATGAATACTTTTTCCCTACAACTTTGATACTTAACAACACCTCTACAATACACTTGTATACATTCAAACTTATATTCAAACATACTCAAACACTTTAGATTTATATTCATATTTCAAGCTTCGGGATGCTCCTCCTGCAGATCGATACATAAGACCCAGGTGACAAAGGTATTATTCCCTAGGGTCAATTCCAATTTAATTCCTTTTGTACTAACAATCGATCTGTCATAATGTAGATCATCAAAGGAATTAACGTCATTATTAATATTCTTCTCTAATCTTCTCTTTGAATTTTTTTTATTTCTATATTATTTATATTCATATGCATGATTGTACGTTTAATGCTTTTATCACCTCACATGCTTATTCTTGTTAATCAAAGACCTAAATAAATGTAACAATGCTAAATTCAGATAATTTGGACAATTGTAGTAGGTTCCCTGTAATTTGATTGCATTATAACATGTCACCAAGAATTAGTCTTTTGTGTGTTTAATGAGCCAACATAGATTAACTTTTATATTGCATTAACATATTATGTGGTTGTTTAATTGCATAAATCTTGATATGAATCGATATTAAGTAGAGGCCAACAATGGGCGAATTTGATTCCAGATCATATTTGTACCCTCACCCCCGAACTTAATCTTTGGTTCATTGACCATTTATGGAGTTATGAGGGGGAAATCTACATTGACTAAGTCCTTAAATTATCCATATGGTTTTCCAATATCCAATTAGGTTTATGAGTCTTCCTTTACAGACTTGTTGGCGCCTTCTTCAATTCAAAACGAACTTCAAAACAAAACTTTTACAATGATGTAGTTGAATATGCGCTCATCCCGCGTAGGCAATAAAACATTTACAGTAACGTTAACATTCAAAAAAATATATATATAAGAAAAATTCCTCTGGGCTGATCTTGCACAAGGCTGAGGCCCATAAGCCATACACCCCTACCCCCCTCCCCTTAAATCCCAAGCAAATGCTTGATGTAGGAATTGAACCCTAGACTTTGCTAGGGAAGATGAGGAGGCTCACCACTTGAGCCAACTCCAATTCCTAGGTAACATTAACATTTATCATCTTCTCTCTTATCAAAAATTGGATTTACTATGAGCATGGTTGCATGTATTTGATTTATCATCTTCTCTCTTATCACATGTTGAAAAAGAATAATGCAACTCTCTCATTTTCCTTTGATGTTTCTAGTTTGACCTTTTTTGTGTCTAAAAAAGGTTCCAACTAACATCAAGTAGGAATACAAGTACTTCTTAGTTGAGTTTATGAGATAGACAGTTCAACTTAAAATTGCTACCAAATCATCCAATTATGAGCTATTCCCTCCATTTCAATGTAACATTGTTGCTATATTCATTCTCACTTATTTTCCGATAAACCAACTATTATATATTTTCTTATATGTAATTAAAGATATATATAGCAAAAAGTATTAAATGTGGATAAAAAATCATGAAAAATTTAGACCAAACATCTATTCGAGAACGAATAGAGTATCCAAGAATCATATTATCCACATGATCCATCTACAGCCAAAAATTAAAATAACCAAATCAACTATCTATTACTCAAACGAGTCTTTAAGCATCCCAAACTTGTGATTTATAGAGGTTGCATTTAGCAACCATGGATTTATAATGTCAAATTTCCAACTCTTAACGAAAAAAAAAAAAACTTGGAACAAATTGGGCTTTGGTGTTGGGCTTCTCTTCTACCTCTGTAATTCTCCTCTGTAACAGCCGTGAACGGTGAACCCAGTCACAAAACCTAACAATTTCCTCCTCCTTCTTCGTGTACCTCTTCTTCTCCTCTCAAACTTCCATACAATCGTGGCCTAATTAAATCTTCAAACACCAAAAAATTTTAAGATTATTTTGAATATGGCATACATGAAATTAATTGAATTTAAACATTAATGCAAACGATTACTACTTCATCTTATTCAACTGAGCTCAGTCTCTCTCCTCTAAATGCGTTCTTTTATTATGGATTTGAGAAGAATCTCCATTATCAAACCCACCTTTTTCTTCTCTTCCTTCCGCCGCCCTGTTCGCTCAGTTCCTCCGCCATTTCCGCCATTGGAGCAACCTCAAGATCAAACCCAGAAAATTGATGGGAGTTTACTGAAATGGGTTTCCTCTGTTTTGTCAAACCCATCTCTGGATTCTTCTAAATGTAAAGAAATTCTAACCCTTTTATCCCCTTCTCAATTTGATCGTGTTTTTTGTGAGGTTAATTCATTGGTTAATCCGAATACTGTGTTGCGTTTCTTTTATTTTGGGATTGAATCATGTGGGTATTCTTTTAGTGTTAAATCTTATTGTTCTTTGATTCGTTTGCTTGTTGGGTCGGATTTTTCTGAGTCTGCTAGGTTGTTGTTGATTCGTGTGATTGATGGGAAAGTTCCCACGTTTTTTGACAAGGAAGGTAGGGATAGACATATTGAGATTGCTAATGCTTTGGTTGATTTGAATGTCGGGTTGGAGAAGTCGATTGGTGATCGTACATTTGATATGTTGGTTCATGTTTATTGCACTCAGATTAAGAATGCCGGTTATGGTTTGGCTTTCGATGTGTTTAAGGTCATGGCGGGGCGGGGAGCTTTTCCGTCTTTGAGGACGTGTAATTTCCTTATGAGCTCGCTCGTTAAGGCTGGTGAGCTCGAAAGGAGTTACGAGGCGTTTGAAATCATGCAAAGAGGAGTTGTGCCCGATGTTTTTTTGTTTACCTCGGCGATCAATTCGTTTTTCAAAGGTGGGAGGGTTAAGGATGCAATTGGGTTGTTTACGGAGATGGAGAAGCTAGGGATTTCACCTAATGTTGCGACTTACAACAATGTTATTCATGGACTTTGTAGGGGTAGAGATTTGGACGAGGCATTCCGATTTAAAGAGAGGATGATAAAGAATGGTATGAGGCCGAATGTTGTAACTTATGGAGCTTTAATTAACGGTTTGGTGAAGGTTGAGAAATTTGATGAAGCAAATCACTTGCTACAAGAAATGTCAGAGAAAGGTTTAGTTGCTAATGAGATTGTTTATAATTCATTAATTGATGGGTATTGTAGAGTAGGTAAAGTTGGGGAGGCCTTGAGAATAAAACAATTTATGCTGTCAAGGGGAATTAGTCCGAATTCTTCGACCTTTCATTCGCTTCTACGTGGCTTTTGCCAGAGTAATATGGCAGAGCAGGCTCAGTCTTTACTGCAGGAGATGCTGTCAAGAGGATTGCCTGTAACTATAGGGGCTTTTAATTCTGTCATTCGTAGTATTTGTGTTAATGGTACATTGGATTCTGTCTGGTGCATTGTTGAAGAGATGCTATCTAGAAATTTAAGACCTAATGATAGCCTGCTTACCACGATAATGGTTAGGAGTTGTAAAGAGGGTAAACATACAAAGGGTGTTGAAATTTGGTTTAGACTTTTGGAAAAAGGTTTTGCACCAAATATAGCGACTTCAAATGCTTTAATTCACGGACTTTGTGAAGCAGGTATTATGCATGAGTCTGCTAGGATTCTCAAGGAAATGATTAAAAGGGGTTGTGTATTGGATAGAATCACATATAATACCCTCATATCAGGTTGTTGTAAAAATGGCAAGTTGGAGGAAGCTTTTAGTTTAAGAGAAGAGATGGAAAGGCGTGGTATTCGACCAGACACTACTACGTACAATTTCCTACTGCATGGTCTGTGTAATGTCCACAAAATGGATGAAGCCATGAAGCTTTGGGATGAGTGCAAAAGTAATGGAATGGTTTCAAATGTTTATACATATGCAGTTATGATCGATGGGTATGGCAAGGCTGAAAAGATCGAAGAGGCAGTTAATCTTTTCAAAGAGCTGGTTGCTCAAAATTTGGAGCTAAACTCGGTTGTATACAATTCACTTATTTCAGCATATTGTAGAACAAACAATATGGTTGAGGCTTTTCAACTTTGCGATGATATGAGAAGCAAAGACATTATGCCAACTTGTGCCACATATTCCTGTCTAATAGATGGACTGGCCAACACTGGCAGTATCGAGGAAGCTAGGAGCCTTCTTGAAGAAATGAGCAAAGAAGGTCTGACTCCTGATGTTGTTTGCTATACTGCCTTAATGGGTGGTTACTGTAAGCTTGGTCAGATGGTTAAGGCGGAGGCTATCTTGCAGGAGATGTGCTCGAATGGCATACATCCCAATAAGATCACCTATACAATCATGATTAATCACTGTTCTAAAATGGGTGATGCCGAAAGGGCAGCTAAGCTTTTCGAGAAAATGTTTCAAAATGGAATTCTTCCTGATAATGTTACATATAATGCTTTGACCAGTGGATTGTGCAAGGAAGGGAAGTTGGAAGAAGCATTTGGAGTGACTGATAGTATGATACAGCAGGGATTTCCTTTGGATGAAGTAACATATACAACCTTGATCCATGGGTTGCCGCAGCCACTGGCACTTACAAACCAAGAATGATTAAGAAGAATCCTGGAATTTTTAAATGGTCTGGCTCTTTCATTGTGTCGTTATCCCAACTTGCACACGTTTCTATTGTTAAACTATTTGGAAAAAAAATCCTTTCCTGATCAGGTTCCTCATTGATAGTCCTTTTCTTTTCTTTTCTTTTCATGCACGTATATTGCTTGTTGGCCATGGAAGCTTGACCTTGGTGAATCTTTATGCAGTTCTTCAAGCCTTAAGGTATTATCTCTCTGTCGCTTAAATTGTTTCATCCAGATGTTCATCAATTCACAATTCACATGGGATGATGAGATATTAGTGCATGAATCATGCTTATGCTTTGCCTTGCATTGCGTATGCATATATATATATATATATATATATATATATATATATATATATATATATATATATATATATATATGAATAACTACTGCTTCCATCACATCCAAAATTTAAAAGTCAGATACTTTTTTTTCTGATAAGTTACTGAAATTCAGCCCAAGATTTGACATGGCAAATTTGGATGACATTTAACATATAGTAGATGTGATACCTTACTGAGATTTATGAATTAAAAGACACATTAAAGGTTGTGATGCCAACACTTAGCATATATTGTAGTGAATATGATACTTTAATTTGATTGATGAGTTTAAAGACATGCATGATATAGCTAGGTGCATGAAACTCTTCTGTTCATATACATTTAAGTTTATCATCTTGTTAGTTATATGCATGTATCTACTATCTTGTTTGCGACTGAGTGTAAATTGTAAATCCATTTTAGCCTTAGTGTACGTGTATCCTAGTATATATGTAGATACATTAGACCCTGATTGGACCTTAACCCTCATGGTTTCTTGATCTTGGTTTTTTTCTTTTCTTTTTGAGCGGGAGAGGTAAAGGGAACCCCATTCCCAGGTGCCTTTAGTTGAGCTGGAGAGGTAAAGGGAACCCCATCCCCGGCCTCAAGGACAGGAGATAAGATCCTTACCAACCAAATCAACCATTGTTGTTTCTTATAGTATATATGGATGCTAGAAGCGTATTAAGTAAGTTAGGATATCCAATAACATGTTTAGGAAACTACCAAGTCATATTTAAGAGAGAAGACAAAATTTACATTTAAGTTGTGTTATTTGAGCAATGTGAGTCCTTAGAGCCTTACATCTGTATCCTCGAGACCTCGACACAAGTATTTCATATTTTCTAGCCCTTACATACAAGGTATCATCTAATTTCAATCCCTAGTCACTTCTTACAGGTGGCATCGTAGCTTGTTGAGGGAGATAAAATGAATCTTTGACCAACCCTCCCCCCAAGATTTATCACTCTCCAACAAAGAAGTTATCAGAATTTGCAAATATCCTTTTGTTATTGGTTTTTCCATTTTTTGAGTGTAAGCATGGGGGACAATGTTTTTCCCCTATGTTTAGTAGGATAGGAAGGAACTACAAAGAGAAAGCAAGTGTAGTGGACCACTTTGTGAGGGATGCTTCTGTGGTGAACGTTGCTGGGCAATGGCAGTGCACTTGTCTTTGTGAGAAATGCTGACTATCTTGGAGAATTAGGGGTTAGTACTGAGTGAGGTTGAAGATGGTGCTGACTATAAGTACATTGATTGAAAAAAAAATTGCATGTGCGGCTGTGAGTTGTGATGTGGTAGCTGCCATGGAGTTTTGGCAGTGGCATCTTCTGTTCATTCTTCTCATTCAAGTTTTAAATACATATTTTATTACTAGATTATACTTGAACATATATTTTGCTACATTTTGTCTTCTTATTTGTGAAGAATTTAGAATATCAAGAGATAATAATTTATAATTTTCTCCAATTTCAAATCAAGATTGAAGAAGTGGAGTTTGAATGCTGTTGAAATCTTGATTAAGTAAGAATACTCAAAAGATAGAGACGAGGTATTAGATGCAATGTGCTCTTGATTGTGACTGGTGAGTGCTCATATTACATGAAATTGTGGAGTACTGGTGAGGGATAGGGGTGTTCATAACCGGGTACCCGCGTTTACGGATACCTGAACATGCGGATACCGCATGTCCGGGTAGCAAAAATAGCGGCCTGTGACCCGACCCGAAAAAAGCGGGTACCCGGTTTACGGGTACCCGATTTTCCCGGGTCGGGTCATAGGGTACCCGGTTCAAATATGCTTTTCTAAAAAAAATATTTTCCATAGACGACGAGAGGGATGAGAGGTTTCTAAGAACTGGGATTGCATATTGGAGACTGAAGACCAAAATTAAAACCCACGCCAAACAAATAAATTGAATTTCCTAGAGCAGTTTTATATTTATAAGATCTCAAATAATCAAAACGCACGCCAAACAAATATTGCAGCCAAACACCAATAAACCTAAGCCAATTAAACAACCAATTACAAGAAGAACAAGAAATTTCAAGGATTCCGTGTGGGATGCTGGTGGGTTGGAGGTGGCAGTAGGAAGTTGGTGAATGAAAACCAAATTTACCTTGGAGTGGTCAGTAAAGAAGACTAGTTGAGGAGGGGAAAGGAAGAATGCATGAGGAAAACTGGAAACTAAAGTTAGTTAATAAAAACTTTAGTCACAAACTCCTATCAAAAACAAAAAAAAAATCTTTAGTCAGACCCTTCAAAATAATATCAAAGTCTGAATTTTCAGGGTACTCGGGTCCTGGTAAGCAGTAAATATCGGCCCATTACCCGACCCAGCTTATGCCTTTTTTCCCGGGTCGGGTATCTGACACGCTAAAATGGGAAAAACAATAAAATTATCCGGTTAATTTGTTGCTGGTTTACGGGTCATCGGGTCGGGTTTTTCTGAGCACCCCTAGAGGGAGGTTGTTCAGACGGATGTTGCTAGACAATGGCAGCAGAATTTGAATTTGCAAGAAATGTTGATTATTAACGAAAAAGCAGGGATCAGTGTCTGTTGAGGTGAGAGATGGTGGCATAATATATGTTTTACGTTTGAGATCAAAAAAAATTCTGATAACTAATCTATCATTAATCTCTGGTACTTCTCGGGACTTAAAGGGGACTGATATTTTGCTGGCGAAATTGAGAGGGTTACCATGGTCCATGGTTGTAATGATTGGTTAGAGATGTGATTTGGGAGAGGGGTTAATTTGAGAAGTCCCTTCATTGGTCTAACTTTAGATTGGTTAGAGGAAAGGCTAGGTATGTCTTGACCTCTCAAGGATCTGACATTCTTACTGTGCCTGGTGCAGTATTTGTCCTGAGTTGCTATTGGTGCTATCTTACTGGGACTCGTTGTACTTCCTGGTTATGGTTAATTACCTTTTTGTCTTGAAATTGCCAAAATATGATGTTTGAAGTGCAAAATTCTAGGTCGTTTAGTAGGACTGAAATGTGTAATCTGTTAATGGGCGTCATATGTTAACTCTATGTGATGTTGGTGTAGGTGTATTAAATGCACATGCTCGAGAATACTTATTGCATGATGATAAAAAGGAAAGGGACAAGCAATGATCTTCAGTCTATTGCTGTCACGATGTTTGCAAAGAAGGTACTATATTATGCCAATGAAGAATTGTTTTCTTTCCTAATTTCACCCACCTTGATCTTGTAAATATGATGCTTTGGCTCGTTATGTCACTGTACAGGTTATCTTCAATTTGTGACTGGTGCAAAGTTCAACTATTCTGCTTTTGCATTTGCCATGTTAATGCACAGGTATAGCTTGGTAACTGACATTCACGTATAAATTCATGCATCAAGCTCTTTTCCTATATTTAATACTTCTTCCGTTCTTTAATAATTGCAACATGTAGGGGTTGCACATTTTTTAAGGAGATGAGAGATATATAGAGAGATGAAAAAAGGGATCCATGTGATAAGGAGAGAGATAGAGAGAAAACATAGTCAAATTTAGTAATGTTGCAATTAATCTGAAACTTTCAAATAAGGGAAATGTTGCAATAATAAAAGAACGGAGGAAGTACATCACTCACGTCATTTTTTTGACACTAAATGACTGGAGATGATATGAAAAATGAGAAATTGTGGGATCCCAGATAAATAAACATTGGTGTGAATTTGTTGAAGAACTTTCTCCCTTGATCGTCTTCCCTTGTATCTTAGTCATTACACCATGCTTCTCTCTGGGTGAAGTTTTCTAGACATCTCTAAGCAGCTGGCTTGATCACTTGGCCCATGTCTGTAGCTGGCATGATATCATGTTTCTGTGGTAATGAACTAGATTTCGTGATCCTTAGATGCTTCCTTATTGGGTTCTGGTGTAGCCAGCAGGGTTATTAAGTGATCAAAAAATTGGAAGTGCTTAGTGCCTTTTCCTTTCCCCAGTAGTGGACAATCTGTATTTATGCCGTGATCCTCAATTTTCTATCTATTATTGCTGAGGGAATTAGGTTCTGGCTGTCATGGACTGTTTTCTTGCTGTGTTCCACGAAGTTTGTTTCGACAGTGTTCTGAAGCATATGATTTAGTCAAAGGTTGTAATTTCATCATGTGTCATGACTTTTTTTCTCGTTTTGTTGGGGGCTAGAGGGGTTGCCTGATTTTGTTCATCTTGTTAAGTTTACTGGTAAAATTGATGTCTTCTGTTTACCTTATGAATACCATTAGGCTTAATTTTGTTTCAACACTCTTGATTTCTGACTTGCTTTTCTGCCTTTTAATTAGTGTTGGTACTGCTTTTGTTATTGTTGTCTTTCTTCTCTCTAATTCTCTTTTCGTGGTTCTATAATGCAATCACTTTAAAGAGTTGGGACATCTAAGATACTTGCCTAGTTGCCTTTTATTCACCAATTCAAATTAAAGTGGGTGCACTCTTCCCATTTGATTGACACTTTAGGAATACAACTTTGCTACGTCAATCATCTGCACTAGTTGCAACCTTGTAGGATATTTGACATTTCCTTTTAGACCAGAGTCAGGAAACTTTTCATAGATTAGCAGAGTCCAACTGTTGGACACTTACACATGTCGGACACTAAGTACTCGAGTCTGATTAACGTACATTGCCGGTCAATGGTACACTGTAAGAGATGCACTGGTGTTCAAGACCACAAATTATAAAGGCCTAAGACTCAAGCTTTTCTCATTTTTTCATTTGTTTACTTTGATTGTTCTTGAATTTTAGAACATTGCAAGTCTTTACACTGTCAAATGAATGATATTTTCATTCTTTACTTCAGATTGCATTTGAAACAAACGAAACTTATTTCAAAGCATTGGCGTTGAGAAGTAGATGGGAAGATAGACTACAGGCTGCTATCTGGGATTTTTCTTTGTCCATCTTGAACTACTCGGGATAGTAGTCATGGGTTTGCAGTTAAGAATGCCACATTCAGAATTTCTTTGGTTTCTAAATTGCAATCAACATAGACGGGAGCTCAAGGTGCTCAGAGCACACGTGGCTTGGAAGGTTGTATCTGGGCACAAGATACTTGAATGCAGGTCTTTTAAGAGTAAGTTTTCCTATATATGTTTCGTCTTCCTGTGCCATTTTCTCTGGATTGTATTTTAGTATGTCTGTTTAATTTGTTATCTGTGTATTCAGATGGCAGGGTCGTACTCTCCATAGAAAATACGAGGCCCAGTTTCTCTCAGCTGCTGGTGCATGTATTGAAAGCTCGTTGAGAATTTGAGATCCAAAATCACGAGGCTCCATAGTTGTATAGTGTATCAAGCCTTCTCCACTGGAGGCAAAAGGGTGGTCCTTTGCATTGCACATATATGGCAAGTCAAGTTAAACTTTCCGATGTGATTGTGGCTGGAAAGCCGAGGCTTGATTTAGCTACTTAGGCAGAGTCATGGGTTCAATGTGCTAGCTACATTGAAGAGGTTAATATCCCAGTATATTGAAAGAAAATTGTCTTATGTAATATTGAACCATTTTTTGGTGCAACAAAACCAGAAAAGTTCACAATGTACTTTTGTGTTTACACAACAATAAACAAATAAAGTAGAATAGCGCAATAAAGAATTGGAAGATTATTTATTAGATCAAGGAACAATAATTAATCGTTCTATGAGAAGTAAATAATGTGCCAATTTCCATTAGTCTAGAACCATCTGCAAATTTTTGAGAACACCTAGAATTATGTGTTCTTAAGATATTTAACTATGTGCTTACTAACACTTTTTGCATATTTGTCATATATTTTGTTCAAATGAGTAATATGTAAAATTTGCAAAAAATGTGAGAGAGCCTCTAGTTTTAGGTGCTCTCAGGAGTATTGTGGAGGCTTTGAAAACCATCTCAAATGTCTTGCGTGATACCAATTGTCAAACTCCTCCCATCAGAAAAATTATTTGTTAGTCCATTTTTTAGTGACTTTTCAATTCTTTTTATATTTTTCTCTACTTAATTGTTCAACATTATAATATTTTATCTCTTGACTCTAATCTAATTATTTTTAGCTCCTGTTCTGAATTCTAAATTGATTAGCCAAATCATATACTAAAGGTGAATTGGTGAAAGTTTTGTATTTTTTGAACTTCCTTTCTATTAATCTTAACAAACTTTTTTTTTTGGCAAATAATTGCTTAAATTGGTACTTAAATAACTATCGGCTTTTCTCTAAAATAAATATTCTTGCATTGCATTTGGTGAAAAAAGAACATTTTATGCCGTCTAATTAGGAATGAATTTGAGTTCCTTAGACTAAGGAGCCAATGTTTAAAGAAAGTGACGACTTTTTTTTGAGGGGAAAACGACTTTAAAAGTAATGATTGCTTTAGATTTTTAATAAGAGGAAATCGAGGAGAGATGAAGTTAAAAGTATCGACTTATTGCTATCCCACAAAACAAATTTTGTTCCTCCTACTCCTATGTGTATAAAACCTAAATGTTGATAGAACACGTTCACCTTATCCTAGCTTACACTTGCGGCTCATATCATAGCTCTAGTAGTTTATATTGATGTTTTACTACTTCCTCTACTCTCAATACTTGTTTTTTTTTTTTTTTTTTTGATAACTCTCAATACTAGTTAGTTGTTATAGCACAACCAATGGTTGCCCTATAGTTTGTGGTCATGAATTATTTTATTACTTCCTCATTCTTCCACCTACCCCACCATATTTTCTCTCTCCTCCAATTCCTTCCTTGCTCCTCTTTTTCTTGGTCCATCATGAAGAGGTGGGCATTAGTTTTTTGGTCAAATTTTTTCTCTCTCCTAATAAACTAATATATACTTTTATACTTTCTCTCTTCATAACCCATAAGGTGGGTTACGTAAGTGAGTAAGAGTCTTACTATACTAGACTTGAGATCATTCACAATCTCTAAAACATGCCTTTAACGACTAATATATTTAACTATTAATTCAAAAAACATATAATAGAATTTTTATAATACAAATATATACATCGAAACAAATTAACAAGACCTAGATGATAACGTCTGATTCATCATACGTTCATACGTTCACGGTTCACCCAAGATCTATATTTAGTTCATAATATCGATTCTGTATGATTCAATCTTTAATTCATAAAACTCAATCATGGTTATGTCTTATTTAATCAGTCCATTTACAATATTTTTAATTAGTTCTTGAGAAGATAGCGAGCGACTGCAAATGATCTCCAAACCGCAACTTTCATAGTAGCTGCTCTACCAACACCCAGAAAGAGTTTAAAGAGCATTAAGAGTGGGGAAGTTGCCAAACTCTATATAATTCTCAAAATCAAAACATTCACTCAAATTCAATCTCATGTTGTTGAGGACCTTTCCCTTCCTTCCTCGTTTGCCTCTCTCCTACTCTCCAAGGTTCACCTCTTCTTCATTGTTCACATTGTTGGCATTGTTTATATTGTTCATATGCTTCATATATTTCTTATATTTGCTGCAAACTAATCTGGATTGGATTGAGTTTTGCTGTTAAAGCATGCAAATGGGGTTGATATTTTATGGGTATTGGTTTTTCCTCTTATATTATAAATTGCTGTATCATTCTCCTGCTCTTTCAATGCTTAATATATCACAGTTTCCTATTATTGTAGAAAGTATAAGACTTTGGTTTGATAGTTATGGCTTGATATTGGTTTTTTTTTGTGCATCAATGTTAATTTGTTTGAAGTTGGGAATTTGAAGTTATTTTTTTTTTCAGTTGGGATTTATGATAAATTTGGGTTGACTTTAAATTGATTAATTTGAATTGCATACAGTTGAATGGCTGAATCATATGTTTGTTTCTTGTTGCAGATGTCTCATCTACCTCGAGTTGATTATTGTTGTAATAGTTTAGCAGTATTTGTGTTTGTTGTTGATACTCAATTAACATCCTATGTATCTGAAACTATGTATTTGAAACGACTGATTTACGTTCAGATTTCCTTTTGCCACGATGTCTGCGGAAGCAGGACCATTGTGTCCCAAGTTTATTCCCGTGGAGCAAAGTGAAATTACTTCAACCAGTAGCTTTGAAGGTATGTTTGAGACTTTGAGCTATATTGTGTCCTAACTATTATGTCTGCTAGCTCAACATACGGGGCATCATTCATAAACACTGTAAACCGTTTTTTAAATAATGCAATATTGCTAGAGGTTCAGGCTAAAGTGTATTGTTAGAACTAATGATTTATAAATTGATCATGAAAGCTGAAAACTGAAAGGCAATATGAGTTTGAAATTGGTGTGCCTTAAGGGTATCATGATGAGTTCTTGATAGCAATTCAATGCTACACTACATTCAAGATTCTAGGGTTTGCAATTGATCTATAAACACAACAAATGCTAGAACAACTTGAGAAAGCAATAAATACTTAGAGGAACAAACACACAGATTTTATTTGGTTCGGGTTAATGTGACCTACATCTTCCTTATGAGACCTGGAGCTTTTCTGTAAGACTGTAACTCATGAACGGAGGAAAGGATTACAATGGAGGAGGAAAAAGAAGAGACAGAATTCTTGTGGTGCTCTAAAATCAGATCTTAGGGTTCTTACACCCTCCAAGGAGCCTTTTCTATAAAGCTCATAATACTGAGCTACCCACCATGACCTGAAAAAACCGAGCAAAGCAAGGTTAAGGCTGGAACAGAGGGCTCCTGCCAGCTCTGGCCTGCTCGGGCACTTCTCTACCCATCCGGGTCATGCTGCCAAAATTGACCAAGAACTTTTGCTCTTTGGTGCCCACTCTGGAAAACCTCCAAAGACCAAACCCTTCTCCAACTAATTCAAGTCACCAAATATCAGATTTTCATCTCCCAATCCTGCTTTGTGCTGCATGGTCAAGCAATCCTGTCTCTCTCTTCTTGATCGCCTTTGTATGAGCAGGTCACCATGATCAAAGCTCCTATCTTCTGCTGGTACTCCTTCCTAAATTATTTGAACAAGATCTAGATTCTAACGTCATGAGCTTTTGAAGAAATTATGAGCTAATTTACTTTAATTATCCTATACATATCATCTTTCCATGCGCTTATTGTGCTTGCTACCTTCTGATTCCCAATCACTATTCTTATTGATAGCAAGCATCTGAAGATTGCTGCAAATCAGGTCAAGGCCAATATCTATTGCTAATTTCCCATTTTCACTACCTGCTCATAAGAATGGCAATTTTTACATGCATATACTGACAGCAAATGGAATCAAGGAAATGCAAATGTTTATTTTTTTTAATCTTTTAATTTTTATGTTTATGTATATCAAAGTATCTAAAGTTTTTAACTTTTAGCTGACTGGCAAGCCAATTTCTTGTGTTGCAGCATACAAATTCAGTGTTGTCTCATATAACATACTGGCACAGGTATTTGATGTGTTTTTGTTAGTGAGACATGAAGATTTGGTTGTTTCTGTGTTTTTTTTTTTTCATGCTGCTTATAATTGTAGATCTTTGTCCAAACTTTAGATTATATCTGGTTATATGTTAGAAAGGTAGAACCATTTCCATATGCTGTTTGTTGGCTCTAGTATACTGGCAGTATGTGGACGGAGAACCTGCACAACATCAACATTATTAATCACATCAAACCGAGAAAGGAAATCAACATTATCTTAGTATCTCTGAGGAGGCTCCTCCTCAGGGGGTAAGGAAGTTGGATGTATGCAGCCGTACACCTGCAATAACAGTGGGGCTGTTAACAGTAGAACTTCAATCTATGTTGTAATACATGTCTTTGCTTTGATGAGCATGTTCAAGTGAAGTTGATCAAAAACCTGTCCGGCCATAGAACTCTGCCCTAAATTCCGTAAAACAGTACATTAGATTCTGAAGTAACTAATGAGAGAATGGTGCATCAGTACGCTACTCCCATGGGATTGTGAGGAGAGAAACTATGCGGACAAATCTCAAACTTAAAATATGCATGTATATGACAAGTTGGATATATATATTCCATACTTACAAATTTTGAACTTACAAGTTGAAATATCATGACATGCTCATGTTAGCCGACCCCAAATCGTTTTGGGAATAAGGCTTAGAAGAAGAAGAAGAAGAAGAAGAAGAAGTTGAAATATATGTATGTATGTATGTATGTATGTATGTATGTATGTATGTTTCGCTGATAAAGCTTTGCATGAATTAGTGATTTTTGTTCTTGTTACATGTTGAAATCGCACAATGTATCTTGTATATATATTAGTGTCAAAAGTCAAAATTTGTCATTCTAATAAAATTCATCTGCGCACTTTCTAATCTGCTTTAATTATCTTATAGATGCTAAAGTTTATTGTCCTTTTAAACTTCATGATTTCATGCCTTTTTAAATTCTATTTTGTAGGTATTTGTGAAGAGTTCGTATTTCCCACACTCCCCAAAACCTTGCCTCAGGTAGTCTGATAATAATTCTGCTGCTTGATCATGCATCTAAATTCATGCCGTTTCACTTAAAACATGTGTTTTTCTTTTTATTGTATTTATTATAGGAAATAGAAGTACAAAAGAATGTTCGCGTAAGTACAGCTAGATTGTCTTAAATTTTGTTTATCAGGCTAATTATAGTAAAGAGCTTGAGTTGATAACATAACAGTGTTATATATTTTGTTGCTGATAACCATCCCCATTGTTTTGGAGCAAGACATTTAACTGAAGGTTGATTTTGTTCATCTACAGATGGAAGGCTCGTTCCCGAGCTGTTTTAACTGTTCTAGGAGATCTCAGTGCTGACTTTCTCTGCTTACAGGTCTTTTAGCTTCTCTGTGTCACCAGTAGCTTTCGTTTCATCACTTTCATATGGTGCTGCTAAAAGCTGCTGTTTTTGTTTAACTTCTTTTTTCTTCTTCATTTGTTAACATTTATATGCTGTGGATGAACCAGGAGTTAGATGAATATGACAGCTTTTATAGAGAGAATATGGAAAAACTTGGATACTCAAGCATCTATATCCAAAGAAGTGGTCAAAAACGTGATGGTTGCGGAATCTTTTACAAGCATTCCAGGTACACGGTGCTGCATGTTATGATGTTAAATCATAAAGCTGTGTCTTTTTGGTTATCGTTATGAAAGTTTCAGGTTGTGAGTTCCCTGTCAAGTGTCAACTGTGTCAAGTTTTAGTCTTATGGAGCTTATAGTAAAGTTCCTAAAATAATTACGCCCCATCAGGCATCATGTCATGGACTGGTTACTGGTATATGCTCCCAAGTAATTGAGAGCACTAGCAAACAACTGGTGCCGGTCACCTCTTTTAATGCAAATTCAATGTTTAAATGATTATTTAATAAGTTTCACTTTGCTGTCATGTGAATGATTGCTAACAATTATATATTGACAAAGAGAAGTTGCAAAATTTGCTGAAAACACTTCGGTGCAATTTAATATGGTGTGGTTTGCGAGTGGTGACCTCATGACCATTAATTTGTAAATTGTTGGATGTCTTATACTCCCTTTGTTTTAAATTAAGTGCAACACTTGCTATTTTGGGTTGTTTTTAGTTAAATGTGACACTTCTTTTTTTGGCATATGGGTCTTCTCTATCTCTCTCCACTTCCTTGACAAGTGTGTGCCCAAATCAAGTGTTCCATTTAATTTGAAACGGAGGGAGTAATTCATTAAAACAGAAATTTTAAAGAGAATAATTTATTACTCGTATTTTAAGCATGTATCTGGCTGTAAGCTGTTTCCTGATCTTGGTGGAAGGAATTATTACCCATTGTTGTGGATCATGTTGGCACAAATTTTTGGTCTCATTTTTCTAATGGCACAGGCGATGGTGTTTATAAAGTTGTAATTATCTAAATAAATTGATTATACAACTAACTCATTTCCTTTTGCCCTATACTCCACCACCACCCATTGGTGGAGTTTGGATAATTGAAGATGAAAACATTCTTACCCTTCCCTATAGCAGGCTACTGTGCGTTTGTCATGGACTCTGATGTAAGTCCATCATGTCGCAGCTGTTCTGCTGTATCTACTTCTCATCTCAATATTCGGTAGTCTGAACACTAATGTATGTGTAGCCCATTTATATTTTTTATCTGAGCTTTTGGCGAATTCCAGTGCAGAGTTTGTCTTACAAGAGAACGTTGAATACAATGATCTCGTGAAATCTATTGAAGGTGAAACAGACACAAGCGTGACAGATAGTGTTGCCGCAGTGGCTAAAAGAAATGCAAATGGTGAAGAAACTCAAGGTATTCGATTTTGTTTGTTTTCTCTTTGATTATGATGTCCTCACTTGATATCTTAATTACTTTCTAGTTTTTAATCAAAATGCCTAGAGACTTAGGGCTTCGATTTCCTCCTTAATTTTGCTACATCTTTATCCTCTAGATCTTGAAAGATAGTGCATGTTATCTCGAGTTTCTCTTTTGTAAAACACGAGTTTCACAGGATCTACTTGTGGTTTTTATATTACAATATTTGTCGTCTCTGACTCTGAATATACCATATTTACTTTATAGAGTTTGAACTTGTTGGCCCGGGTAATGCCCCAGATCCTTTTATTTACTAATGTGTGAGATTAGATTTTTATACTATTATAAAGTAATCCTGAAACATTAGATTTTGTGATAGTTGCAGTAGTGTAATAGATTAACTTAAAGCAATTAACTATCTTCCATTGCTAAGAAAAATCGGATCCTAATTTTACGGGACAATCACCAAACTAAACCTCTATTCATTTATTTTAGGTTTAAGCCAAACTAAAACCTTTCAACAGCAAGAAATGACGATAAGTCAATTTGATACAAACTTGTAGAATTGTAATTAAAAAGCACATGTAGCTTAGACTGTCTCCATTTTTTTTGTTGCTGATCTAGCAAATACAGTCAAAATTTAAATTAAACATGATGATGAAAGCTAAACATACGATTGATAGTCATTTGAAAAGAAGTACTCATGCAAAAGATTAAGGATTCATCATAATTAAAAATTATTTATTTTATTCAAATTATTTGGTTTTGTGTTTAAGATATGAAATTGTCATTTTGGGATAATGGAATGTAATTGTAAGTTTTCTATTTGTTTACCGGTTATTGAATTTAATAATTGTGGGGTGTATGTTATGTTGTCTTTAAATACCTTTTTTTTCACAAAAACCAATATGAGATTGTTGATCAGTTGGTTAGTGTCTTTGTATTTTAAATCAGAGGTTATGGGTTTGAGTCTTTCCACACATTTTTATTGTTTACTTTGTGTCATTTGTTTAAGAGGGGAGGGAGTACATGTGGGAGTAGGACAATTATTTGCCTTGGGTTTTAGATATATATTATAGATGTTTTGGCTAGCGGTTGTTGCAGTATGATTCCTATATGAAAGTTTGATTGCTTAAAAGGTGAAATGGAACTTCAGTACACTTACTATTACTAGTTTGTTAGCTAGATCCGGAAACTTCTAACTTCACTATGGTGGCTTTGTCCGCCTTATTACTGAATATAATTGATTCCCTGCATTGGGTTTCATGTAGTCTCTACCATCATGACCACTACATTATCCACTATGCTAAGTCGGAGACTTCAGCAAGACAATGGATAATTAATGATGTCAAGTGTCTGGCAATTCGACACCTTTTAAAAGTTTGGTTACCCCCAAATGCTGCAAAAGAGGGAAATGAGATTATGGAAAACAAGAGCAAAGGAAGACAGCTCTACAAAATTAGGTTACCTAGAAAATCTAAAGTAATATTAGTCAATACTATTTATAATAATTTTGACTCCTATCCTCTCCCTGGCCATTCTAGGAAGTTCTGGTTCTAATTTACTTAGTGTCCTGGATTAGATTGAATTTAAAAATCAAGAATTGAGAACATAAAATGACTTTTTTCTGTTTGTATTGGTTTCCCTCCTTGGGCTTTTCCCCTTGATTTTCCCTAAACTTCCCTGTTTCACTTTTATCCTCTTATCTTCATGTTTTCTTACTGTTCATTCTTGTTCTGAAATCACTCGTGCTTTTCTAGATTCGTAGAGCATGCTATGATTGTAGAGATAGAGCTAATAATGTGACTACCCACTCAGAAATACTTTATATCATTATAGTGAATAGAGAGACACGAGGCTGCAGAATTTTCAATTTATGTCTTTGCTTTAGTTTTCATTAAGTTCTTTCGCTTTTTAAAGTTTTCGTCCACATCAAATCAGCGAATAATACTTTTCTAGTGGTTTATTTACTTTCATTTGTATGCTTGTTTTGTGGCGTAATTTGATTTTCAGGTTCGACAGTGAAAGATGCTAAAGAGGAACGTGGAGATCCTAATGATCCTCGTGTCAGATTAAAGCGTGATTGTGTTGGAATTATGGCTGTATTTAGACTGATGGATATTTCTCGACATCTTATCATTATTGCAAATACACATATATATTGGTATATCGGGTCAACTTTCCCGTTCTAATTTTCATAAGAAAGCCTTTTTCTTGAAACAAATTGTTTGCCATTTTGCTTTCTTTACCTCGTAAAATTGTAAATTTGATTAGCATGCTTATTTCAATTGAATGGCTATCCTCTATTCCAGGGACCCAGAATGGGCTGATGTTAAGCTGGCTCAAGCTAAATATCTCCTGTCGCGTTTAAATCAATTCAAAACTCAGGTTGCCGAAAAATTTGAATGTATACCTTCCGTTATTGTGACTGGAGACTTCAACTCTACACCTGGAGACCAGGTAGAATTTATAGGCTTTTCTGTATTTGCATATATAAATATAATATTTCTCAGTTTCAGTTTATGTGCTATGATTTTTCTATAATTGCCTTGGAATATAATCTCTGAATTACTCAGTAAGTCAGTATAATAATTAATAAGCAAACTTTGGCGAAAACACACGTTGCTCACCTTTCATACTATGTAACATAATTTTTTTTTCATGCCATTTTTAATTTGTTGAAGAAAATAAATCTTGTTTATTGCATGATGGATGCTATGTGCAATTGTGCATCTTATAATTAAAAGGCTGGGAGTCGAAGAAAAGGAGTCACAAAAGCTTTAACTCGCATTATATGTCAATGCTGTAGACTTGAAAGCAACTTGATCACCTTGGAAACCCATTGACTGGCATTTGGTTTGGAGTTTGTAGAGGAGTAAGACAAGAGAACAGTCACATGCTCTAAGGTAGGAGAACGTGTAATTGATGCTCATTGGAGTCAGACAGGAAACTTCTTTGTGTAACATTACAATGTTTGAGAAGAAATCTCTAGAATACTATGCTAACTAATACTCTCTCTGTTTCCCTCGAGGTTAACATTGGTGAGGGGAACTGAAAAATATAGGTGGGTGGGTGTGCGTCCCAACTTGTGAGAAAAATGTAGAGAAAAATAAAAATGGTCCAAAGTAAAATGTTAACTTTGAGCTGGAACACTCTTTTTTGTGGTAAATTATAGGTTGAACTGGAATGGAGAGAGTAAGATATTTCATGCTATCTTGGAGCATAGTTAGAAGTTAAAGAGGCCAGGCTTAGAAGTTTGTCCACTGTCTATTGGTTTACTAAAGATGTTAAAGTTTTCTCCTCTTTCTGTCTTTCAGGTGTACAATTACCTAATCTCAGGCAGCTCTTTCTCGGAGCCTACCGTTGAATGTCCAGATGAGTTAGCCATTCCTCTGTGCAGTGTCCACGCCTGTACAAGAGGAGAACCGGCATTCACCAACTGCACACCTGGTTTTACTGGTACACTGGATTACATATTCTTTTCGCCCTCTGACTGCATAAAACCTGTGAGTTTGCTTGAACTTCCTGGTGCAGATTCTCCCTCTGTGGTTGGCGGGCTGCCAAATTACCAACATCCCAGTGACCATCTTCCCATTGGTGTCGAATTTCAAGTCCTTGCTGAATAGCATTACCTGTTTTTTGGCTTCTGGATTCTTTTGATTTTCTTATTTTATGTGCTCTTTTTTTCCCAAAGCCGTGCCAGACATTACTGTATACTCCCTCCGTTTCTTTTTAATTGTTACACTTACACTTTTCACGCATGCCAATGCAAAACTTTGAGGATATATATCTCTAGTTTTGTATTTGTAAAAATTATAAAAATTACATATTAATAAAATACATACTAAGACGAATCTAACAAGATCCCACATTACTATGTTTTTATTCATGTATAAATCACAAATGAGGGTCAAAGTGCAACTTGTGAATAGTGTAAAATGTCAAAGTGTAACAATTAAAATGAAACTGAGGGAGTAACTTTTGACAAAATGGTATATAAGATTTCTTTAAGCCCATTTTCAATTCTAATATGCCCAAATAGTGTGTATTCCCCCCCCTTCCCCTTCCGCGGCCTATTGGTTAAATGGTTAGTACAGAAACCTCAAATGCTGTAAATAGTTGTAATGAATCCCATTAGAACCTCCCTGGCCTCTTAAGACCACATCTATAAATTATGCTATTATTGCTATATATGAGTCAGCATTATATTTAGGAAAAATTGACAAAAACAGAGTGTGTTATGGACCAACAAATAGAAATACTAATACAAATGCGTTTTATTTACCTAAGAGGTGTTTACCTTGAATTTTAAGCTTCCTTAGCTTGACGTTCATATGAAATACGCTGAAGTTTGATAATGTACATGAATTAGACTAAATAATGAACCATGTGAACACCAAGCTAAGCTTGATCTAGTGAAAAAAAAGCAGTATTGTACCTTTCAAACTCAAAGTTAGGGGGTTTAGTAGGGGCACTTTAGAAGAAGGAATCCCCTTACCCTTCTCTCCAACTCCTGGAGTGTTTGTCCCACTAACCCAAATTGGGTTGACCTGCGAGAAATTTCGACATGGTAGGGCCCTTGATGTTACTTAAGTCGAGAAGAATGAACTATGTGAATGAAAAAAGATTCGGTGATGTCAAAATTGAAAGTCCAAGCACTCGAATTCGCTAATATGAATGAATTTAGAACTTCTTAATAATGTTGGAGGAGAAGATTCATTCAAAAATGTTATGTTTTCATTCTTTCCAATATTTTACTTGTTCGACATTCTAATATTAATTGTTTAACATCATTAAGTCTATTTTTGTTACTGTGCTTTATAGTAGAAATTTTTTTTTCATTTTTTTCTTTAGATTAGTCCATCATTGTTTGATAATCATAGTCTAGTTTATTCTTGTTAATTTTTCCTTATTATATACGACCATCTCTAGTTACTTTTTTTTAAATAAAAAATCATAGCAGGTTTATATTCCCAAAATACTCCCCTATCTTAGAAAATATTCCTATACATATTAAAATAAAAAAACGCCCATGAAATTGGAATAATTCTGGTCCTTTGTTTCTTTCAAAAATTTGGCCAATTTCTATCCTTTTGGGTGCTAAAGCCTATATGTATCAAAAAATATTTTGCTAATACAGAGAAAAATTGCTATGATTTGTTAGTTTCTGGTTTCATATAACGTTATGTGTATTCAAATACTTACTCAATTGCTATTTCCGCCCTGTTTTTTTCCTACTAACGCCCTAAATACACTAAAATACATACATGGCCCACCCTCTGTATACTCACCAAACCCATTCCCTCCTCAGCTCTTCCGTCTCCCACTCATACTTCCTCACATACTCTCACTCTTTCTTTGATCCCCTTCACTTTTGCCGCCATTAAAGATCTCGCGGCATCAAATCTCCGGTCACTTTTCAGGCGACATAGTGGGCAACTTCTCTCAGCCACATCACCCGCAACTTTTTCCAGTGATATCTACTGAAACTTTCCCATAATGTTTTTCGTCAGCTTGTCGTCAGTACCCCAAGTTTTGTGACCACCTCGTCATATCGCCTGAAAAGCTTAATGTAATTAAAAAAATTTGCAAATAATACCTCGGATTAGAATGACTTGAAATTGCCAAAAAAACACCCAGACGTCTCCATAGGCCCCTGAACCTGTGGTCAAGCGTCTATGGTAGGCGCCCAACCACAAGAACAAGTGCCTATAATAGACGCTCAACCACAGGTACAAACGTCTATCATAAGTCTTACTCTAGTTTGATATGTTATAATTAACCTAAACAAAATCGACCGAAATATGTAGCAAAACAAAAAATCGTTACACTAAACCCCAACCAGGGCGCGCTGAGCTCTTGGACCCCAACTCGCTGACCGGGCAGCGAGACTCCCATGCTAAATTGTTCAAAGCACTAGATTCAAGAAATTTTATCAGTGTTATTCTAAAAAAAAATTAATTACATTAGCATTTTCCGGTGATATGACGAGGTGGTCGAAAAATTTGAAGTCGTTAGAAAATGTGAGTTTGCCGGAAAAATTTGAGATCTTGTGGTCTTTCAATGGAGGAAATAGAAGAAGAGGAAAATGATGAGAGAGAGTGAAAGATGATAGGGAATGGAAGAGGTGAGGAGGAATGGAAGGGGAATGGTCGGGGAATAAAGGAGGGAATGGGAGAATGGAGGGGAAAGAGAAGGAAATACCATCGTATTTTTATACTAAAATACAATGCGTTACTAAGAAAAAATAGGTCGGCGTTTAACAAAAGCCACTATTTAAGAGGGAAAATGAATTATTCTTATGCATAGTATTCATTAATACGTAAAAACCGTAATTTGGTAATACAGATTAAATAGGTAATGTTGTACTTGTACGACTCGTAAGTTGGTTACATTTGGTATATATTCCCCTGAAGGACTAAGGAGGAGGGTAGTTTCATTCCTTTACCATTAAAACAACAGTATTATTATGAGAATGTTGATGTAATAGTTCCCCAAATCATGAATAAAATGAAGAGGGAAAAAGAAAAGAAATGGTGTTAGTGGTTGACAACTTAAATGCAGCAAGAATAAAATATCAACTAGGTAGGAAATGGACTAAACAATGATCTTGGACGGCGTAATTAAACTGAGTAGATTTGGCATTTCTTGATAGTGATAGTGAATAGTGATGGGTGTCGGTTCAAAGCGCGTAGGTGACATTATATTGTGAAGGTGGTGCGGTGCAACATGATCTAACACTTTCATTATTACCTGCGTCTCATGTGCTAATGTGCCCAAACCACCCAGCTGCTGCGCCTGTTTTTCTCTTGCTACCATACCTATTACTACAAAACAACATTATCCTATATGACTATGAGTATATGTTCTTTTTTTTGGTGGAAAAGAGGGGAATTTTTCTAAGTTTAGGCAATGTTGACTGGAAGAATGAAATTGTTTGTTCCGTTAATTTTTGGATTTGTCAATCTTAATGAGAGAGATAGAATAAGTTTTATTGTTGTTAATAATCAAGTCTACCAACATATATAAATCAATCACTAAAGTTCCTTTTGTGTATATACTCTCGGAAATTAACTCATATGGAGACTCGACAATTTTGTAATAGAAAAAGAAGAGATTTGCCGTTGTCTTTACAATGCATAATTCATAAGATGATTCGATATATTACGAATTTTAAGGTTTTAACGAATTATAAAATGACATATATCTACAATAGTATCTCAATATTACGTTATTTAAGATTTCGACGAATTATAAAATGACATATATCATGGTTACTTTCTGATAGACCTGAAATGTTTAAAATATCATTTAATTGTGCGGATTTTATCTATGACATCTCTAGTTTGACAATATCATCATTCCAGAGTTGCATCATAATTATTTAAAAACACCCAGAGGGAGAAGAATACAAAGGTGATACAATAACAAGTGCCATAAATTGAAGTTGAGAAAATAAAAGAATCATAAAGACTCGAAAAAGTGTTCAAACCAGTGTTCATCAGCTATATAAGTTTGCTAGTATTGCTACCTTGTCAATTTGTCGTGTACGTATGAATCACGAGATTTGCTAAGTATACTGGATGGGATTTCTTTCTAGTACTAGTATTACAACCTTAATTTGCCGGGCGATGTATTTAAGGGCTCCTTCGTTATCAATTTTCGTTTTCAGTTTTTAGAAAACCAAAAGCAAAAATATAGAAACTATAAAAAATAGTTTTCAGTATTTTATTGTCAGTTTTCTAAATTGACATATTTAGTATAAGAATAACTAATTTTAAATTTATCATATCCTAATACTATATGACTTTTATATTCATATAAAATCAAAAAGTGACGACTTTTACTCGTGATGATGTCCCGCAACTTTACGTTTTGCGTTACTAAATGTAACGTGTGCTAGAAGTTACAAGTATCACTATCCTGAAAATCACATTCAAACTTTATGCAAATAATTAATTGTTGTTCTATGCTAATGATCAGATTTCTTATTTGCAATATTAAGTGTATACTTTTACTTGTACCTTATCAATTATCATGCACATTAAGAGTCCATTCACATGCTAAAACTAAAACACCTAAACATCCAAATACCCTTTTACTAGGCCAAGAGATAACCAAAGTTCCTTTTGGAGATACGTGTATTAGTACCTAGCTAGTGCACTCACATAAGCAGTAGTGGATCCAGGATTTTCAATCAGGGGTGACAAAAAACGGCAATCAATATAAGTATACAAGAACTAAGAATACTACCACATGACTTACCTTAAGTGGCACCCATAACCTTCCGAAAGTTGCAATATTATTAAGGCAAAGCTAGGATTTCGAAATTTGGCGGCCCATATTTTAACCAAAAATACATACCCCTCTGATTCAAAATGTTCTTCCTATTTGTTTTTGCACATTTGCCAATGCACAATTTATATCATCAATATCTTTAAGGAAAAATTGACAAGGGCGGTCCCAACTATGGCCCCCCTTCCATAAAAGATCCTAACTTTCGATTATTCCACAGCAGTCCCAACTTTGGGGTGTGCTATACAAAAATGGTTCTAGCAAGTCACCTAACCTATTACAACAGGTAAACCTCCTAAACCACCACCCTTACCATCCCTTCCACCCTCTTCCCTGCACTCCCACCCTCCCCCGCCCTCGAAACATTCTCTTGGTCCCCGCCACCCCTTCCCCGCCCCATAAACCACCACTCTCTGACTCACTCTCTAATTAAGTTCCAATATGTGTCTGACCAAGTGAATTAGTGAGTTTAACTAAGTAAAGTGTCAGTGTCTTCATTCTCTCTCTCATAAAAGCCATTTGTTCTTTGTCTTCTTATTCTAATTCCACTAAGTTTATTGATCATTGTATTTTGGTTTTAGGGTAAGGGGATTTTGAGTGAAGTCCTGTAAGAGAGAAAACTTTGAGTGAAGCGAGTTAAAGTGAGAAAACTTTCAAGTGAAGTTGAGAAGAACAGCTATTAAGGGAACAATTGTTCAGGAACTTGAGTTTAGGAACTCAAGGTGTGGCCCGTGAGTAGAATTAGGTTGTAACAAAGTTGTTTGGCCTAATTAGTGGATGTGTTGTGTTTAAAATCCCTAGTGGTTGAGGTTGTTTCTTCTTGTTGGGCCCAAGAAGTTTTTTCTCGTAAAAATCCTTGTGTTCATTTAGCTTGTTTCTTTGTTTAAGTTTTATAATTCCGCAAAAAAAATAAGTTTATTTCTACACATACAATTCAACCCCCCCCTCTTGTAGTGTTCCTTGTAAAATAACACTATCGTCCACATAGACTTCAACATTCCGACCCTTCTGTTTTGGAAATATCATACTAACCAGCTTTTGGTAGGTTGCCCCCGCATTTTTCATCCCGAACGACATCGCCTTATAAGCATAGACGCTGGCATCGGTGATAAATACAGCTTTATTTATATCACTCTCCCGAAGGCTGATCTGATAGTACCCAGAAAATGCTTCCATGAAACTAAGTATAGTATGGTCGCTAGTAGAATCAACTAAGTGGCCGATTCGTGGTAATGAATAAAAAACATTGGGGCATGCCTTGTTTAAATCTGGGAACTCTATACACCATGACCCATTAGCTTTCTTCACCATCACCACATTCGCCAGCCATTCCAAATTAGTTTATTTTCTGATAGCGGCGTTCTTCTCTGATGAGAAGTTCCTTTCTTCTGCTTTACCGACCTCACGTCTTCATTGACATTGAGCTGATGCACCATAACTGCCGCATCTATTCCCAGCATTTCATCTGTTGAGAACACAAAAACATCCGCATTATCACTCAATAAACTTATGGGGTTGACCTTGACTTTCTTCCCATGGTCTACTCCTATCTTCACAGTCCTGTCTGGCCTGTCAACCTCGAGGCTTATCTCCTCTGTTTCTCCCTTGGGGCTAGGTCGCAGCAGGTTTGCCGGTCTTGCCTCGAAATTCTCCATGGATAAGTGTCATTCAATCCTATTCTTTGTTCTCTACCTTTTCCTTTCAGACGGCGGAGATTCTGCCAGCCTCTTGTGAGAAGATATTTTTAGCACTATCAGATAACAAGCCCTGGGCAATTCCTGACTTCCTCTTAACTTTTCCGCCTTGCCCTCATTCGATGTGTATATCATTGTCAAATGATACGTGGACACTATGGCTTGGGCATCATGAATCAAAGGTCTCCAGATAATGGCATTATATGCTAGCAGTACTTCGACAACTAGGAACTCGACTCAGAGATCTCATGACTGAGCTTCCTCGCCTATCTTCACTGGTAGTCTAATAGTGCCTTATGGGATGACCGACGTTCATGTTAACCCGATAACTGGGTATGAGACCGCCTTCAGACATGCTTTCCCCAAATCCAACTTCTCAAATGCTGGCAGAAATAAGATGTTAGCCGAGCTATCGCCATCTACGAGGTTGCGATGGACTAGCGCATTTGAGACCTTCAGAGATACTACTAAGGAGTCATCGTGGGGGAAGATGATTCCTTAGCGTCCTCTACTGTAATTGGAACAGACGCCATCTCAGGTGGTGATGGCCACTGCCCGGTGTTGTTGTAGTTAACTTGATGCCGGATTTCTTCAGACTTGCCTTGGCACCATGTATGCTACCACCATGCACTGGACCTCCAGAGATAACATGGATCTCTGTTAATCTTTCCTTGACAGAACGTGGCTTACTATCTTCATCTCTAGACGACCTTTCGCGCTCAGATGACTTCGGTATTGACTTAAGTATCCCCCTGCGAATCAGATCCTTAATACCCTCCTTCAGATCTTTGCAGTCATATGTGACATGGTCGTAATCTCGGTGAAAGTCACACCACTTCGTCTTATCCTAATACATCTTCTTAGGCCGCTGCCATTTATCATATCCCTTGTGCATATCATATATCTCTAATCTTGAGATGGTTAGAGGAGTGTATGGGTGGTATCGTTCAGATCTTTTCTCCCGATCTTTCTTCACAGTGTTGCTTACTTCTCTTTTGTCAAAGCCGTCATATCGCTTATCCTTCTTGCTCTTTCCCTACTCCTTCTCCTTTTCCTTGTTATCTCCCTCAGACCGTGTAGGAGATGCCACTTTGTCAAATTCCGCGCCTCTAATGAAATCATTAGCTTTCCTAAGGACCTCTGACAAGCTAGTCAACTTCTTCCGGCCTAAGTAGGTTCTAAAAAAGGGTTCCTTCTTTCAGGTCCGTCATCAATGCTAACACGGCCCCATTCTAGTTGCAGATAGGGGTTGGTAACGACCTCAACACTGAAACGACTGGTATATCCCTCAGACTTACCTTCTCCCCTTGCTTTATTGATATCAGCTCTTCTGTCGTCCTTTCCCTCCTCTTATTACTCACAAAGTGGGTAATGAACATAGTAAAGAGCTACCGAAAATCATAGATTGTTGTCGGTGTTATGCTCTTGAACCAAGTCTGCGCCAATCCAGATAGGGGTGAAGGGAACACTTTACACTAGATTGAGTCGGTGTCGGTGTACAACATGTGTCCTTCATAAGTAGAGATGTGGACTTCAGGGTCAGTCTTGCCGTCATATTTGTATGTCGGCATCTTGATTTTCTCCATCGACTCTTGGAGAATAGAAGTGACAAAAGGAGACAATCGAGGCACCATTATGGCACGATGTCGACTGGAATTCGCCTGATTTCGTGCCCAAGGTTCATCATTCCTTCTAGGCTGGAATGACTCCTGGGTCTTAGTGTTGTCTTGATAAAAATTTCTATCATCCATCGGCTCAGTAGCGGTCATTCTAAACAAGCTCTCCTCATGATTCGAATGATCATACTGGTTGTGCTCCGTTTGCCGGCCACCGCGAAAGATCGGATCTATGTGGCCTAGTCAAGGGATGCTTACCAGTATTGCCAGTGGGACGCGTTTGACCCGCCGTCGCTTGCAGTACTTCAGTCGCACTCTACAGCTGATCAGGTGTGAACATGTGCTGGATGGACTCGAATATGCTTGGTTGGGAGGCCTCAGTTGATTCCTTGGCCTTTTTCGCAGCCAGCTTAGAGGAGCCAACAACCGGTTGCAGGGTGATAAAGCCGAGTGGATGATCTGTAATAATGTTGTGGTTCTCATGAGTTAGCGGCATACTGAGAGGTCGCTCCGGTTACTGCAGACTGCTTAGGATCCATGGGACAGAGATGGTGAGCAGATGTGTGGCTTAGACTATTCAGTTAAGGTATAGTTCACCCCTCCTTCTAGCGCCAATTGTTCAGGTATGAAATAACTACCATGGGATGAACCAATATCGTCACTCCAGTAAGTCGGTAGGCAACCTGCAACATAGAACACGTAAACTAACCTCAAGGGTTGATCCGAGAAACGCCCCTCCGATGCCTAAGTCAGTAAAGTAAAAGCTGGTAGCTCTCAAATACTGTATGCTAAATATTGTGAACGTACCTTAATGACTCAGATCACGTGGTCGGGAGTGTCCGTAGCAAGATAAGACACTTCTCCTATTGGCTAGATTACAAATCTATCCTCCCTTTGTACTTATCTTTAGGCCCACAGACCTTATAAGATACCAACGGACCAAGCCCATGCTCATTGTTGATAGGCAAGGCGTAAGACACCAATGTGCTCGATACGAACCGGTGTGCCTATAATACCGACATCATGAAGATTCTCTTTCTGGGTCTAAGTCAAGACACCTTGGCGGTCCGACCATGACGATCTTGGACGGTCTAATCGGACCGGTATGGAACTTGGACAACCCCATACAAGAGATTTATTTTTTATTTTTTATTTATCTAAGAAATTAATGAAAGAATCATACAAGAATATATTGGGGATCTCTAACTTGTGCATGTCCAAAGAAATCCGTCCCAAATCCTGCAAAATAAAGACCATTTGAGAGTGAAAAAATAGTGAGAAAAAACTAAGCTTGCATATTAATGATTACTATTCACTGATATTCTTAGTTTAAAATGATTGTCAGCTTTTCAAAGAGATTTGGCCACTTTCACCTATAAAGAAGCATATGCAAACAAATGTCAATCAGTTTAGACTAATATCAATCCGAAGAAATATTTAAGTTTGTGTAACATACTCCTAGGACAGAAAATTACATAGTACATTTATGACTTTTTTTTTTCTCATAAAACATTATTATAAAATATATTTTTACAACAGCTTTGATTCCTGTCTTCTTAGCTAAAAACCAATAGCTGCTTTAACTTTATGTAATGGAAACGAATTCCTTCTGTCTCTCTCTCTCTCTCTCTCTACCAGCTTCCATATATAGTGAGCATCACTACAAATTCAGCAAATGCTCTGATTTCAATCTTCATTGAACTTCAGAAGCAGAAAAAATATTAATTTTCACTCATTTCTTCTTTTTAGCTCCTTTAAGCAATAAGTTCTAGTTTCAGGTAATTGTCCTTTCTTTAACCAAACATTCTGCTTTTAATAATTTCAGTTTCCAATGTTAGCAAACCTATCTTTGATTAGATTTTGCATATATTCAGAATCATATGTTATGTATAAAACTCTGCTTTGTTTCTTTTTTGTGAGAAACAGGATGGGTTGTTCAAAATGGTTGGAGTTTCTAGTTAATGTGCTAATGTTGTTGACAGTAAATGGTTTTCAAGTTCCAATAACATATGTTCAAGATGCAGTTGCAAAAGGAGGTGGTAAGTGTGTAGTTAACGCTCTTTTGTTAAACTAGCTAATTTTAACTGACCCATTTACATAAGTTGTTACTGAAGTGGTATTTACTCCCTCATCCCTAATTAATTTTCACATTATTCCGACCTCTTATAATTAAGGATATGACGTGCTTTTTACAGTCTGCTTGGATGGAAGTCCACCAGCATACCATTTTGACAAGGGCTTCGGTGCTGGTGTTAATAACTGGTTGATTCATATGGAGGTATGTCCCTTTCTTTTTAAACATGGTCGATTTTTTCTCCTGAAACCACGTGGATGATATTAGAAGGCTTATCCATTGAGGTATATATGGCTAGTTCCACAAAGTATATATAGATGATTCATAATTCCTTAAACATTTCATTCATCCAAATAGAACTTTAGTTAATTTTATTTAATAATATATGCAAGCACCCGGAGCATCTCCCGTGCCAATAGCTAGTGTAAGTGTGATACGAAATGGAGGGAGTAGCATGGAACACGGTTTTTTCACTGCTTGTTGTACGGATGGGCCAGATGTATGAGACTTATTTAATTCGTATGTAACACAATGTAGTAACTAAAAACTAAAAAGCATTTGATTTCAATAATTATGAAAAATCATAGTAACTAAAAAGCATTTGATTTTAATGATTAAGAAAAATCATGATTTTCGTTAGACTTTTCAATTTTGGTTTGGCTAGGGAGGAGCATGGTGCAATAATGCAACAACTTGCCTAGAGCGTACGATAACTCGTTTGGGCTCATCAAAGCTAATGACAAAACAATATACTTTCTCAGGAATACTAAGCAACAAGGCAAAGTACAGTCCTGGTACTATTCACTTTCTGTTAATATTTAGATTAATTGTACATGTATAACTTTCTAAAATCATTTCCATTATGTGATTAATAATAATTCTGAGACACGTTTACGTTTTTGTTAGACTTCTATAACTGGAATCGAATTAAAGTTCGATACTGTGATGGATCATCTTTCACTGGAGATGTTGAAGCCGTTGATCCAGTATGTAATTTTGAATGTTCAAATACAATATCTTTCCAAAGTTACTTATGAATTTTCTTATAAGGCTTATGTAATTTTTTCGTAATGAAATGAGCAGAAAGCTAAAGTTTACTACAGAGGAGCTCGACTTTGGAGGGCAATTATGGATGATTTATTAGCAAAAGGAATGAAGAATGCTGAGAATGTATGAATTTTCCTATGATTAATGAGACTGTGCTTTAGAATTTAGCTAATGTTAATTTACTTGACAAATTGAACTAGATTATTCCTATTTGCAGGCAATTTTGGCTGGGTGTTCAGCTGGTGGACTTGGTGCTATACTACAATGTGATAACTTTCAAGCTTTACTACCTTCTGGTGCCAAAGTAAAATGTCTATCTGATGCCGGTTTCTTCATTAATGCGTAAGAATCAAGATTCTTTCAAATCCTCTAATCTGTTAATTGCTATGTTTGAGAAAATTTATCATGAAATTTAACTATGATATGTCATTTGTGACAGTAAAGATATCTCTGGAGCATCACGCATCCAAGAAGTATTTGCTGATGTCGTAACTACACATGTATTATTCTCCATGCTTTTGTTATTTTATACTTCTGTATATATGATCAATCTTCGTTTTTCTCATTGTTTCTGGTTTTTGACAACGTTCTTATTTTTATATTTATATTAGGGATCTGCAAAAAACTTGCCCCCATCCTGTACCTCAAAGTTCGACCCTAAACTCGTAAGTATACTGGAAACAGTGGATTTTCATTTAATTAGGTTCAGCTATTTACAGAAATTTTCTCTGTAGAACAAAGAGAAGGGGGCAGTTTTGTATTTTTGGATATGAGAGGGTCTCATATTCCTCCTATCTGTATAACCTTATCTTTTAATTATGTATATCCCTGCAAGCCATTTGCTTCAATATTACTAAAAAAGGTCTCGACTATGAACCATTTGCAGTGCTTCTTCCCTGAATATGCTGCAAGGGGAATCCAGACACCGTTGTTTCTACTGAATGCAGCCTATGACGCATGGCAGGTTTGCACATCTATTCTTTTGAGTACTCTTGTGACTTGTCTAAATTTTTTTGCGTGAATTTCAATCATTGGACTGAAGAAGGTAGCTTGCCGAATCTGTTTGATCCATCTCTGAAAGTCGTTCTGTTGTGATACTAAAACTGTAAATTTTCATGCTGAGCTAATTCAACAAAGACATGGCCTAGAAATAGAAGGCATTTCATACACTTTCTTATGTCAAGAAAAAGGCTCAATTGTCATAATTATGATATTGTTAAATATGTATGCTATATTATCTATCTATGTTCTCTTAACCATGTGATCAAGGTTTCCTTATTTAGTAGGAACAAGGAAGATTGAAGAAGTGGCAATTATCTTAAAGAAGAATAATATTGATAATAATTTTTGCTTGAGTTTTTGTTCTTTTAGGGTCAATAAGTTGGGAATAGGAAAAATGAGATCAGCAGATAAGTGTTTTTCAATTGGAAAAATGAAGCCTAAACTCTTGATGATTTTTCTGCTGCAGATAAAGAATACTTTGGCACCAGGTGTTGCAGATCGTCATGGGACATGGCACGATTGTAAGGCTGACATAATCAAGTGTTCCAACAGTCAGATCCAAATAATGCATGGTAAGTCCAATCAGTAGAATTGGACATGTAAAAGCCAAATGAGAAGAAAAGATGAAGATAAAAATGCAGTAAACTGGATGAAGTTAGGCTAATCACTTCATAATCTTACAGAAACATGCATGACTAGCATACATAAGATCGCACAATCATTAGCTTGACTTCGTACAATGTTTCAGGCTTTAGGCAAGACTTCTTGGCCGCATTATCATCCCTCGGCAACTCAAACTCTAGAGGGTTGTACATCAACTCTTGCTACAGCCATTGCCAATCGGGAACTCAAGAGACATGGCTAAGGGATGACTCGCCTTTGCTAGACAACACGGTATGAGGCTTTCACACCAACTCATCCACTTCTTTCTGTAATCTCGTATATATTAACTTAGCTCACAGACAGAGGGGTATATATATAAGCCATCGACAATAATACTTATCTCAACGATCATGTGTTGCATTGCGTTCTTGCAGACTATTTGCAAGGCTGTGGGTGACTGGTTCCATGACCGCAAACCCTTTCAGAAGATCGATTGCCCTTACCCTTGTGACAAAACTTGTCACAACCGTGTGTTCGAGTAATTTATGAAGGTTTTCTCTCTTTTTGGATTCAACTCTATGAACCAGCAAGTTATACGAAATACGGCATAGTTCATCAAGTGTATGAATAAGTCTCAATTATCATTATATATCAAGTTATTGTGTTTATTCCCACAATTTGGGTTATATATAATTAATAAAGTTAATAAGTGAATTTTCTTTGTAACAATAAATTGAAATCATCATTCATATATTAATACATTTGGATTATATGAAAATGTAGATCTAATGGTGAAGTATGAATCCTTTGTGATTTGTGAATCACCACTGACAAGAGTATTTTGTATCTTGATTATTTCGAGGCCGAGCAGTGTTAATTGTTAAGCAACTAGGCATACAATAACAATAGTAACATTACTACAATATAACTGCAAGTATATGGTGGAGGTGTTTGGTAAATGGCCTCTCCGTGGACTTTTTGACTTTTGGCTTTTTTATGTGGTCAAATAGGAACGAAAAATTGTTAGGAACGAAAAATTGTTAGGTAAATGTTTTATAAGTTGCTAATTAAAGAGATGACTTTTTAGCCATAAGTAAAAAGCTTGTTTTACTAGTCTTTCATATTGGCCTTGGCTGTTGCTTTCATTTTGCAATAAACAATCAATAAAATGCATTTATAGATAAACAATAGTCAAACAACTAACATAAAAAGCACAATATAAATATAAATCTAGACTAAAACAGCCAACTCAAGTCTCAAACAGTCAATCGCGAATTTTTGAATATTAATCTCGGAATATATAAATCAAGACTTTCTATACAAGGAAAAACGACATGTATCTATATATCTATATAAAGCTAAGTACATTTATCCAACATGTCAAGTTATCATGCATTATGCCAAATGTCATCAATCCTCACGTGTTCAGTGCCATGTGTTGTGTTCATCTCCAAATTTGTTGATGTGTCGATTCCACAAATAAAGTATGCGTGTGCCGTCTTGCTTATTTTTCGGAAATCAAATTAGAATTAATGCTTAGAAGTAACTTGCTACAAAACTGATAACTCCCTTCCAAAAATTACGCAAGGAATCAATTACAATCACATTAGTGTGGAAAGTTTTAAACCCTTAACTCGAAATTCATGGCTAATTTGCAAACCATATTTGGAAATGATCTTTGAATCCCCAAAAAAACGGACGACCCTATTACATTGGTCTCACCTATTATGCTATAAATATTGACTACATACACACACAACTCTTAATATAAAAAAACTGCCAGTGAAGCCAAGAAATTTTTACGTGATCAATTGTAGTGTCTTGGGAGAAAAATCAATCAAGTTGTGGTCTCTTTGATCAGTACATGTTTTGCCTGATATATCGTTAATAAATTCATAGTTTTGATCAATTGTGGCCAAATGTCATCATATTATGAAGTGCAGTCCACACGTCCTTATGCAAGGCTGCTTTAGTTTGGAGTATATGGCTTTTAGCTTGGTCAGACAAGGCATTCCATAAACAATTGATGTTTGCTTGATTTGTGATTTCATCATGGTTGATGAAATCCATCATTGTGTATTTGTGTTTACTTATTTATCTAATTTCTATGATATAGATTCTTTCCATAAACAATTGATATTGCGCGGGTACAGTGGTTGGTAATTTAAGCCAATTTACAAAATTTCCTTTCTAAAAGGATCAGATTACTTTGTGGGAAATATACATATTAGAGATTTTACTAAATTGTCCAAAACAAAAATCTAAAAAAAACTGTTGTGCAGGATTATAATTTTTGCGGGAAAAGGTAATATTTTGCTTTAGAAATATGTTTGGATTTTTTTTTATCCTGAATTTCCATTATAATTCATATATATTTTTAACTTATTTGAATTAGCAATGATGCAAAAAGATAATGAGCCAAAACTGAAGGAGATAATATCTTGAGTCGTTGCAAAAGAATAATATGGTTGTTAAAGGTTCAATTCCTGAGCTATGATGATCATACACTTATAGATAACCACTATATATATTTTGTTACGAGAAAAATAAATTTATAATGTTTTAATATTTTCATATTTTATAACGAACGCACTACCCTAGATCTATATATTTATTTTCATATTTTCATATATTATAGAGAAGATTTTTTAAAGATATGCACTTTAAGATAGTAATATATATATATAGATACTAATATAAATATAAATTATTTTCTACTGAATATCAATAAAAATATCCGGTAAAATATTCGTATGTATAGGATTTCCGACTTAGATATAATATCTTTGATGAATATAATTAATATACCATGTAAAACTGCCAGTCTAATTCTAATTTGTCAAAAGTAATTACCTAAATTAAATTTAAACAATCATCCACAAAAGATTATGGTTGACTATTGTAAAGATGATTAATAAGATTACGTTAGATCATTCTTATGTATTGTTAATTCTACGAAGATTCTTACGTGCAATATGGGTTACAAGAAGATTACACATCAGTCAATTATATGTACTTTTTTGTGTAATTAATTTATTTTCGGGTAAGTTAATTTCTAAAAAAAATTGTCATTATGCATGATAATTCTCTGAGAGTATAATGCACTGTTTTCTTTTAAGTAAATTTAGATTGACTTTTTTTAATTCAAATTTTAGATTGACATGTTGTCCTTTCTTGCAATTTATTTGCACATTTGAAAAGGTAATAAATCATCTAAAGAATATGATGATAAGCTTTCTTTATTTGTGAAGCAATTTTATTAATTAATCAATCAATCTAACACTATATATATTGGCGCTATTAAAAAAAAACTATATATATAGGCAATATGATATCATCAAGAAGGCAAATATTACATAATTGTTTCACCAAATCAAATTTGTATGATGAACAAGATTGAAATTATGATATCTACACTAATTTTAAGCAAAGATTACAAAAGATTTTTATTTATATTGAAACCATGAAAACTCACCATTGCAGGCAAAATCTTAAGTACATAATTATGTAAGTTACCAAAAGTTTTTCAAATTTGCAGTCCTTTTTATTTATGTGATTTATATATGCACTCTATTTTAAGATAATTGTTCTTTCTAAAATTTGAACTTATATGAAGATTATAAAGAAATCCATTATAGAAAGACTACTACAAATCTACAACTTTTTAATAAAAAAACATATTGCAATTGACAATAGAAAAAATGTCACTCAATAGTATTTTATGATAAAACAGTTTGGCGGTCATATAACACTATTGATCTTTATCCTAAGTATATTCTCTAATACATAATGAAGTTTAGTATATAGTGTAGTTCAACACAATATCAAACATGCCTTTTACACAAAAGAATAAAAATAAATTGGCCTCTCCCTAGAGGCCTAGAATACTAATATAGGCAAATTTATACAATTAACATGCTATTATCATAGATTGACCAACAATAAGTCATAGTATAATATAACAAGGATATAAAAGGGTATCACAAGTCATAGTGCAACGCATGGGTTGCAAGCCAATTTTCAATTATTCTAAATACAAGATCATAAAATCTTAAATCACCATCTAATATTTTTATTTTTAGCTATAATTTTTTACAATTGTTTGAAATTTGAAATTCAAAATTGAAAAAGGACTTTATTGGAAATTTTGGAAATGATCTTAGTTATATATATATACTAGCTTTTAACCCGTGCAAAAATGCACGGGAGGTTGTACGTATGATTTTGACCCGTGCATAATACAGGTGAATTGTTTTATTTATTAAGTTGTTGTTTTTATTCCAAATTAAATTTATTGAAATCTAATTATTAGAATTCATGCATTTAAGGTTGAAAGAATATAAAAGTTTAAAATTATATTTCATGATATATAAAAATCCTCTGTTACAACATTTTAAACTTAAAAAATCTTATAATCGTGAATGACACAAAAGCACATCAAAATGCGCGGGAATATTTTGTTTTATAAATTTAAGACTTTAGGATGTTTCTCCTAAAATCATGGTTTGAATATTAGCTCATGATTTAAATTTTTTATAATCATATCGTGTAATAAAATATATTTTAAAACCGGCTCATGACCCATGCGTTCAATAACTGATGTAGCTAATGTCATGATAAAATGCACTGGAAGTTTTTTTTGTTGATTAGATATAGTAAAAAATATTGATTGATTATTTTATTTATACAAATTCTTTAGTAACACATATATACAATAAACTATTGTGAGATGGGGGTAACTTTTTGCCTTAAATACAACAATTTTATTAATCTAGAAGTGATTGATTTAAGATTTAAAATTACACTTTGCTTTAAAGTTTCCTCTTTTAGCTTGTATAATAACTCATTTTGACATAAAAGTGATATATTTTGGATAAAATTAAGTGAATTGGTTTGACAATAAATTTATTATTCATCCAGAGCACACAATACTTGTTTCATTTAAAAGTGGCGAAGAACATGCATAATTAGCACAACAATTATACATATGATAATTTTTTTTGGCAAAATTGGCCTCAAGACCCTGAACTATCGCGTGGGTGCACCAAAACGGCACCAACTACGGCTTACAACCAGAACATCCTAAAGTACGAAGCTGGGTGCGGTCACGTACCATAAATGAGATCGTGCCCAAAATTCTCACCAGATTCTCCCTCCTTTTTTATTTTCTTCTTTTTTAATCCTAATTTTAGCGCGTCCCTTCATTTTCTCCTTCCTCAACTGAACACAAAAGCTTTCTTCCCCAAAATTCCCTCTTACTTCCCCAAATTCCCTTCTTCTTCTTCCCAAATGAGCCCATTATTCTGAAAGAGTTAAATCCGCATAAAAACAATGAGCTCAGCTTCATCTTCATGTTTTAAGAATAATTCAAATACCAGTTTAGGTAATGATAGGGTTTACCGTCAACATCGATTGCCTGCAGTAGTCCAAACTACTTGGAAGTTCAACCACAATCAAGGAAAACGCTTCTATGGCTGCCCAATATCTAGCACTCAATTTATAGCCCGTGAGAATTCCGGTCATTGACCTCATTTATGATACGGACTGCACCCGAGTCCGTAATTTGGGGTATTCTATTTCGGCTATAAGTCGTAGTTGAGGCTATTTGGTGCACCCACGCTATAGGGTGTTGAGGCCAATTTTCCTTTTTTTTTTTTATATCTCTCATAAATCTGTGTATATTACTTCACTATTACTTCCTCCACTATCGAAAAAAAAATTATTGATAATTTTATATTTTAAGTACACCATACTAAATTATGAAATAAGATATATTATTGATAATGATTGTGTTCACTAACTATATACAATATTTCTTATACTAATCTGGAACCTCTTTATAAAGTATATTTTGGAAATGTACATCAGTTCATTATCATAAAATGTGAGTTTCAGGTGTAAGAGTTACGGAAAGCTTATTAGTTCTTATCAAAAAATGCAAAAAGCTTATTTATATTACATTAATTATCAATAAATCATACAAAATAACGCATAACATATTGATTATAAAGAATGTATGCAAAATAACAATATTAAGGTAAAAGTGAAAACATAGAAGAATTCATCCATAATGAATTAATTAATTCATTTCACATAATCCTTTTTACATTGAAAACAACTTCTTCTCATCCAAACATCTATTGATTAGAACCATTTTTTTTTTGTTGATACTATCTCACAAAGTCTGCCAAAAGAAAAAACAGGGAAGCTATCTCCAATCCAGCTTAAGTTCTTTTTAATTTTAAAATGGCTAAATATATTAAAGGTCTTAAACAAAAAAAATAATAGAAAAAAAAAAAATGAAACTAAATGTAAGAAAGAAAAAATGAGAGAGAAAGAAATAATTATAAGACAATTGTAAACGTAAGAAAGAGCGAACGGCTAACCCCCGTCTTACTATGTAGACTATTGTGAATCTATTCTCAATTAATTGTTTTGTATACTATTTTGGTCAATCCTAAAATAATTGTCGGGTTTCCTTAAATATATTATTTACCCAACCAAACTCGCTCAATTTGTGTGTTGTGAGTCCCGGCCCTCCACTAACTATCTTTCCCTCATCCTCTCTCATTTTATCTTCATACTCAAGTGATGTTGTCCCTCTACTAATTCTCTCTTTATTAATTTTGCATTCTTACTTAACATCATGCGGACAATATTATATGTAGCTAGTCTTGGATCTATTACCCGCTCCTAATAAACCATTAAAAAAGTTGTCAATTCTAATGAGTTGGATTCCACCATCATAAATTCAATTAGTAGTGGGTAAACAACTACCCACATTAAACCAAGTTTTATCCACAACCAACACCTTCCCTAATTTTTATTGTTAATATGAGTACTCAAACCTGACGGAAAATTAATTGAATGCGGAGGAAGTATAATGTTTTTCTAATTGAAACTAAGTTTTCATGATCAAAATGTATTATATTAATATTCACTATTATACTATACTTGCTAAAGTGAATCAAATCTTACATGATGATACCAATCAGTCAAGATTTTAGCTTTTAAAATGTCACTAATTTGATTCTTGACTTCATTACATACGCAAATATATCCTTCTCTAGTCATTTGATCTTAATGGTGTTGATCAAACTTGATTGATTTCATAGTGCTATATATATATATATATATATATATATATATATATATATATATATATATATATATATATATATATATACTTTGCTCTAGGGTAAACATGGTTTTTAAATGTGATAAATAACATTAACGATCTTGTAATATTCACAAAGAGGTTAAATAATACGGTTTTGAATAAGTAAATCAATTAGGTAAAACTTACCAAAATTACACTGATTGTAATTGATTCACTACATTTTCAAAATCATCTAATTAAAGCAATTTACATTAATTTCTGAAATTAATGCACATAGACACACGCTCATGACAATTGTGGAGGTGACACATCAGCTTTTGACAATTGAATTTGTACATATGGCAGTAGTCAATCAAGGAGTTGTTAGCAGACGACATGTGGACAGCTTGTGCTAGTGAATGACACATAGGCGAAATGAACCTAGCTTTATATAAATATATATATTCTTTTAAAAAAAATTGTTAAAAATGAAAAATGAAAATCATATATCACAATTTCTTTTCATATTTTTCAATAAAACACTATTAAGAAGCAAAATCAAATCACTACGATTACTTGCTAAAAAATTATCAATTATATCATATTATGCAGAAATCTTTTAATAACTGAAATTTTATTATATATTTATATCAGAACAACTTTCAATATTAGATAGTATAAGTTACGAAAATTGTGTAGCTGATATTGATTGTATAATTTAATCCATACATCTTTTAACCATACCTGTACAATGTACGGGTCATAAGACAATTTAATTATTCTCAATATAAAAATATTTATTGAACACAACTAAGCATTACAATAACAATCACTTCTCCCTAAAATAGTAACTATACAACGTACCAGTTTTAATTATTATCAACACAAGATTATAAAATTTAAATCACAAGTTATTAGTTTTAAAATTTAGATAGAATTGTTCTCATGGAGTTCTCAAAGTCTAAAAGCACTGACTATATAGTCAATTACATTGATGGTAATATGTAAAAAATATTTCAAATTGCCAATTTAAAAGTATTAAACAAAAATTTTAGATACCAAATCCATTTTACAAAAATCATAATTATACAACATATATGTCATAGCCACTTTTAATACCCTCATACAAGATCATAAAATTTAAGTCACATGTTATTAATTTCAAAATTTAGATATAATTGTTCTCATGAGTTCTTAAAGTCTAAAAGTATTAAGGGTCTGTTCTCCCCAACTTATTTTCAGTTTAGTTTAGTTCAGTTGCAATCATTTTAGTTCAGTTCAGTTCCTAAATTATTATCATTACTATTAGTTATAATTCATTTCAGTTCAGTTCAGTTGCAATCAGTTCAGTTGCAATCAGTTCAATTCAGTTCAGTTGTTTTATGTCGAACTAACTATAGTCATTGAAATTGATAGTAATATGTAAAAAGTATTTTATATTGCCAATTCAAAAGTATTGAACAAATTTTTTTTCTTTATATAAGTAAATAATCATGAATTCAACCATTAGTTAGTTTTCTGTAGTTGACCACTTATGCTCTAGAAACCTGTATATGGGAGTAGCAAATTAAAATTTTTACTTTTTCAAACTTAAATGTATGCTTTATTTTTTATATTCTTAACTTTTATACTATCACTTTTATAGATTAAAGAGTTAACCATGATCTTAGGGGAGATAATATAAAATCTTAAAGTTATTAAACAAAAAAACTTCCGGTGCAAGTTGCGTGGGTCTAAAACAGGTTTTAAAATATATTCTTCATACACGATATCATTATAAAAACTATAAATCACGAGCTAATATTCAAACCGTGATTTTACGAGACCATCCTATAATCTTGAATTTATAAAAGAACAACTTCCCGTGCATTTTGATGTGTGTTTTGTTTCATTTACGTATTTATCAATTTATATATCACAATTATAAGATTTTTAAAATTTAAAATGTTGTAACAAATATCGTGAAATATAATTTTACATTTTACAATCTTCCAACTTTAAATGCATGAAATCTAATAATTATGAATTCGATATATTTGGAATAAAAACACTACTTAATAAACAAAATGCAACCCGTGTATTATGCACGGGTCCAAATCATCATATATTTATATCTACATAAAACCTCCCGTGTATTTTTACACGGGTTAAAAGCTAGTTATGTAGTAGATCAAGACATAAAGTACGTGTGTATTTTCTATTGGGTTACAGGTGGGAAGTATTTTGGACTTGGAAGTACGTGTATACTTGGTGGATTGATATCATAGATGATCGTTGAAAATAATTCCCCGATTTGCCGTAAAATCTATCGTGCATCCATGATTAGCCACTCTTCCTAACAATACCTCGAATCTATTGGAGCCTATGACCCCTCTTATCTCAGTGGATGAATTTGCTATGTGAAACCATTTCGTTCTTACAACCTTTCTTTCATTTTATTCACTTAAATGAAAAGTCTTGGTCGCAACGCAATCAAGCAAATGAGTGAAATGACTCGACCAATATACACAATCGAATACTCTGATTGTAATTCTCTGTTCTTCTTCATGCTCATCCTCACTGCTGCTTGCCTACTTCCATCTTATCTTCTTCATCTCATGATTCACCTCTTCAACTTGATAAATCTTGCACACCACACATTCATTCTCTCTTTTGAGGTGTCATTTCTAGGGATTTGAATATTTTGCGGCGACGACGACATTCATATCGCACACCACACTAAAGTCTTTGCCGGAAAAAGGGGCTGACATTCATGAATCCTATTTTAGGCAAATTTCACACTAAGGCTAATTTGATTGGAAAGGAGGGTTGATAATTAACTTTTGATATAAAATAAATTGCGTAAAGTAGAGTGCGAAATATAGTAAAAGACACAAAGTAAGTTTTACGTGGAAAATACTTAGAAAAGAGGGAAAAACTACGGAAGGATTGATAACCTACCAATTCACTAAGTATATATGCTTGAGTTTGCATGTGAGTACAAGAGAGTTGCTAAGCTAGTAAGTAAACAGTAGAGGAGATGATTTTACAAAGTGAGCTAATGCACTTTATTTATACTAAAACAATATTAACGTTCTCCTTTGTAGCTGTTTTCCCCTTGAATCACTATTGGCCCAGTTGGGATTGAGAGATATCCTCAACAAAGCGGTTGCAACTTGCTCCACATTCTCCTCAATGCGGCGCACTTCTTCCTAAATTATAGGGAGCCTTCAACTGCCTTGCCAAATCAGCGATCCAGACTTCATTTGCCCAAGCAATAGCACAACGCCACCTGGACCATAAACTAACACAAAACATCCAAAGAACTTGCTGCCATATAGGACGAAAGCTAACCCCTAACTATAGCCCCTAATATTTTTTTTGGGTGGCAAACCAAAGAAGGGAAATTAATTCTAAATCTGCTAACCGCCTTGCAAAGCGCGCCCAATATAGCAGTTTCTTTTGCATGCCTTGATTAGACATCTAGCCTCCCACTCTCTCTATTAATGCAGTTTCTTGGTTGACGATAAACTTCTTCACCTTTCTTCTTTGTTCGCTCAAGTTTTCCTTTCCAGATAATCTTTTCTTCTTGCTGTTTTTCTCCTTATACTTTTTTATTCGAGTCTTTTTACTTTTCCATCAATTCTCGCATAAGTTGTCTTTTGAGTTTTCGGCCTTTCCTATCTTATCATCATGACTAGAGCACATCCTAGATCTTCTTCTAGAAGTAGTTCAGATCCTGAGGGAGCAAATGTATTTCGCCCTTTGGAGATTTTGGAGGATAAGAATACCTACCCTAGTGTGTTGTCTGTAGCAGACCTGCAAACAATTAGGCAAAATTACGGGTTCCTTGAAGATGTTGTGATCAGGTTGCCTTTAGAACATGAAAGAACGGATTGGGTTTGCCCGGCTTGGTTTTTTTTACGATTACCCTTTTGCAAAATTAGGGAAAAAATTTCCTTTCTCCCTCTTTATTCGCCAATTTTTCGCTGCGACAGATATGGCACCTTGCCAACTCTTGCCAGGGGCATGGAGAATTCTGACGAGTGTGGAGGTTTTATGCAAAAACTTAAACATAGATTTAACAGTAGATGACTTAGCCTTTACATACCAAATTAAACCTTTTGGGAAAGGGCGTTTTACCCTAAGCACCAATGAAGGTCACGATGGGTTGGTTGAGAGAGCCGACATGGGTCGTGACAAGGGTTGAGCCACAAGATACTTCTTTGTGAGGGCAGATTATGTGGGTGACTTTGGAGGTTTCTTCAAGTATACTTGGAGATCCGATATCAACTATATTATATTTTTCAAAGTTACAAACTACAGTTAAGTTAAACTACAAACATTCTAAAGTATTTTCAGCTGTTCAAAATAATTACATATAATATATAATAGATCAAAATTGAGGCTACAAATCCATCATCAAAGTATTTCCTATCATGTGAACATCTAAAAACAAAACATGTCAAAATATATTCTACTATTTACTTATGTTTCCACCTATTTTAAATTTACATATGATATTTCAAAATTTTAAGCTAAAAATCTATCAATAAACAATGCTTTTACAAAAGAACAAAATTTCAAATCCTGTGCTCAGGCGCCTAGTTTAGATGCCTGATCTTGTGGTCAGGGGTCTAAATTAGGTGTCTCACCAGTGGAGCAGACGTCTAAATTAGGCGCCTGATCGCAGGATCAGGCATTTACTTTGGACGCCTGACCATGTGGTCTATCGTCTACGTTTTCAGGCGGAAAAAAAAACTTACATATTGTCTGCCATGAAAACGGAGTTGGTTGTCTCTGATTGGTCAACGCCTGTCAATGTCAGTCAACGCCGGCCAACGCTATGGTTTATGCCGGAGATCTTACTATTTTTAGATGTTTTGGTAGGGTTTAGAAAAGAAAATGAGGAATGGATAAAGAAAGTAGGGTGGGTTTAGTGTGAAACACATGAGACATGTGGGAGTTTTTATAAAGAAAGGGAAAGGGGAAAGGAGGGAATGGGGGAAACAAACCCATGTATTTTTGTACAAAAATACAGGACGTAAATAAGAAAAAACATGGTGTCATCTAGCAATACTGTAACAGCCCGCACTTCCGAGCTGCTAACTAATCACACTTAAGATACACAAAACACAATCGTCAACCCTTAGCAAACCTCGAATTTACATTTATTCGCAACGGAAATAAAACCTATAAAAACGATCTTGGATCTGTGGGTTAGGGGCCCACAACAGAACAACTTGAAAACCAAATATCAAATTACAGAATACTTCCAAACAAGGCATCTAACTATAACCCCAGCCCACCATTTCATAACATAAAAATCTTCTTCTTGCTCAATAAAAATTTTTCAAGTCCTCGACATCACTCCTGCAAAATCACTAACAATGAACTCTGCCCCCACTAGGACAGTTTCCAAGAACAAAATCAAAAAATTGAGTACACACACTGTCCAACCAAAAATTCATTTTAGTGGCTTAAAATATAGTTGCGTAGTTTATTACCCATCAAGTGGAACAACCCCAAAATTCAAAACATCATAATAGCTTTAGGGCGCGTTGCGGAAACATACATTAGTCATCCGGAGCTATTACGTGGCACAAGTGTTAAGTTGTAAACAAAATACTTAAAATCAAATAATTAGAAATGGTTTTATTACAACAGCAGCAACCCTTAACTAGAAAGCCCGATAAAGAGTACACATACATCTACTACAGATAATAAGTTTCTTTCCATAAGGATAAAGTTCAACAATAATTGAATATATAAGTTCACCCCTAAAATTCATTTTTTGTGGCTTAAGACCATTCACATACAATTCATGCCAGAATTCAGTATGCTTCACAAGTAAGGTGCTTGCTTAAAATTTCAAGATCACTTCCTTGCACAATCGCATTAAAGTAAAAATTTATATCATGAAGATCACCACTTAGATCATTGAAAAACCCTTTAGGTCTATAGCTTTAATTACTTGGGTAAAGTGAACACGAATAGAGAGGGACCCCTTACATAAGTAGCCGACTGTCTCTAAGCTAATGGAGGTCGTCACCCCACCGTTTTAAATATTTATGCTTGCAAGCCTTAACCAGGACATGTCCCATTTTTAATATCTGTTGGACTTCACCCACCCAACTAGGGTTCGGAAGGAGATCACCCATCCTCCAAGGGTTGTTGTTCATACCGTACCTTATTTGGTATCGGCCTTTACCCACTTGTATCCATAATTTACTTACATAAATAGTTTAAATGTACAATTTATCAATACCACATATATTCCAAAGAAAACATATTCATCCATGGAGAGGATAAAGAATCACAACTACTATAGTATCGCTAATCATTGCAAGACTTGAATCTTCTTTTGAAATATTTTGTTTTACGTTAACAATTTCACATATTAGTTAGCTATAAAGATATAAGGAAATAATCAATTCTTTACTGCTTGTAAAAGTCATATAGGCACTTAGTGGGCTCATTTAAGCTTTATTAAAGGGTTAGTTAACTTGAACATGTGAAACTGTTGTCAAAACAATTGCAGCAAAAACATTGAACTTAAAATGAACATAACTTCTTGCTCGGTACTCCGAATTAGGAATTTCCAAAGCTTAACCTCAAGAACTTTTAGGTCATGACCTTACTCAAAGGAGCAATACCCGCTCCATAACACATAATGAGCAACTCGCTCCGCAAATGTTGTTTACTTTTCCCATAAAACAATAACTAAATCATAATACTTATTTTCTCAATAACACAAACTTATATTTTTCAAAACTTATACTTTTGTTCTCAATTCGTATCACATATTGAATTTCAAAGTGTATCAACGACTAAAACTTCCGGCCGTAATTTAATATAAAACAAAACAGAGTTGAAATGTAATTAACATATCCAAAATACTTGAAAATAATCTTATTATAACACAAACTCGAATCTCAAAATAATCTTACTTACCTCAAATATTTTTTTAAAGGAAGTAATATACATAAAACGTATTCGAAATCAAATGTCTTTCCGCAGTCGAACCCATAACATAATCAAAATGTAAAATATGTTTCTCAAAAACATATAAAATAATTAACTATTATCGAGACCCAATTCTAAGCTCGTACAATTAACCTGTAATATTTTACTTGTAGACTATAAGGTATCCTCTAACACGTTTTGGCAATTCCCTTCATCATAATAGTTTCTCTTTGTACTTGGACTTCCGTCTTTAACTTATAGCATCTAAACTATAGCATTCCAAAATTTTCATGATATGAATTTTCCCCTTGAATGTTTTCTTATCCCCCAATACATGAACTCTCATTGCAAGAATATGACCTTATTACATTATCATAAATCACCTACAAGTGCTATATATGGAAAGTCAAAATATCTCACTCCATATTTCCATATTATAATTAAATATTCTATGATGCAATTTTCCATCTGAACTTTAGTATTTCCCAATACTCAAACTCGTTGTTCTGATCCTTATTAAATTTATAATTCACAACCATATGTCCCATGTATTTGTACTGAAAGCTCATATTAGTCTTAATACCATACGCTTAGTATTGTCATTATATAACTTTAATTACCAAGCTCTCTATTATCTAGATTTATATTTTTTTTCCAACCTCCTTTTATATAATCTTACTCATCTAATAGAAGAAATTATGCTCCAAACTCTTTTACTTGACCCCTTTGCGGATATGATCTATTATTTCATAAGTATTGTAAAGTATATCTCTCTAATCGATACTCCTTTAAACCACCACCAAGATATTGATCCTTTATTTCACTGATACGACATTCATATATCTCAAATCCTACTCCTCAATATTTAATATCTCCTATCTCTAATACTCACAAACCTATCGTAACCACTCCATTAACCCATAAATCAATATTTGACCTTTGAAATTCACATCCAAGTCACTATTCTCTAACTATCTAATCTAAGTTCATCACATAACATCTTCATTTCTTGATTAGAACCTCCCGTTTGTCCTTCAATTATGACATCATAGACTTCATTCTTATATAACCGAGCTCCATTGTATTTCCGGAGATATCTTTGGGTGATACAATTCAACCTTGTTTATACGCCATAAGTAAATCTTAGGATAGTTGCCTATTTCTAATAATACCATCAAAGCGACAATTGTATTTCTTAAACAAAACTTTACAAGTACCCATCTCACACCAAACTCATTCTAACTTAGATTTCAAACTCCATAAAACATAATTCATTTGTAAAGATATAACTTGTTTCACTAGACTTACGTGTTTCCGAACTTAAATCCGAAAATAATTTTCATTAAATTGACCCAAATTTGAGAGACTTTTTCTAAGAGAACTTCTTCATAAAAATTTAAGTAGGAGTAGAGATCCTCCCCGTCATTAATAGAACTAGAAAAACCTGATTTATAATTTCACGAGTTCATATTTGCTCATAACTCAAATTCATTATTTTCAAAGTTCATGATCATATATAATCAAAATCTCAAACCATAATAAAGAGTCTTTCATACTTTCAGACTTTCATATAAAACTTTTATCGCAAATATTTTGACAATTGTCTTATACCTGAAATTATAACTCAACATCTTTGCTCAAATTCCTTTGTTTTCCTCTGAAACTTTCAAATACAACTATAGTTTAGATCGAAAGCGAGTTCATAAAGATATCGAATCGACGTTCCAACTTAGTTCGTAAATCGGAGTACTTGTTGTAAAACCAACTTATATAGTTAGATATACTAAAGATCCTTGCTTTAATTCTCATAGCTACACTTTCATATAAAAGATCAACCTACTAGGCATAAGAAAATCTATTATAAATTCGATGTGGAAAACAAGTAGATTTAATAATAACACACATTTATATTCTTGAAGGATTCAACTACCTCCAATCAATTCTCCATAATCAAGATTTCACTCAATAAAACTCATTACATATTTAGCTTTCGCTCATAGCTTAAAACCAGATATGTAGTCAACAACTCTAGTAAACACACAAATAACACTTTGAATAATTTCGTGTTTATATAAAAGGCTTATTAAGCTCAGCACATGAAATCACATAAAACACGGATATAAATTCGAAGGTGGAAGGACATGTGTGTACCTTGAAACGATTCCCAATAATTCGACATTCTGGATAACCAACTATAGCTCGAACTTCATAAATTATCTCCATATACATACTCCAACAACGACCTCAAAATAATAACAACAATCATTAACCATCCTCACAACAATTTAGATAAACAAATTGAATTACTCATACTTTCTAAGCTCTTCCATGAACTAACCACAACCCTTATATGCAACCCATTCTACTAATCCAACTCACAACATCAATTTCTATCTCTAATTAACCTCATTTTGATTTCAAGGAGTATTATCAAACAACATAATTTATAAAAATCAGTTTTTATAAACTTACTTAAGAGGATTAATTCATATTAGAAGCTTCAATCCATTAAGAAAGTTAAAATATTCAATCTTTAAGTTTAACAACTCTTATCATAACTAAATTTGCTAATCAATAATAAAATTGAGAAACAAATTTGAATCTGAAACAAGAATATAAAATTCAATTGCATCAGACTTGAATTGGAATCTAAGAAGAGGAGAAATTAAGAAAATTTAGCTTATACCTTCATATGAAAAGGAATACCAAAACAATGGCAGCAACAAAGCAAACAAGTTAGCAGTGACAACGTTGGCAAGCACAGCCAAACACGGCAGCAGCGCAACACAAAGTACAGTAGCAGTGCTGAACTTGCGAAGGGCGTAACTCATAGCTCCGAACTCCGAATTAGGCGATTTTTGTGCCCAAATTCATTAACTCAAAGTGATCTACAACTTTGATGCAGCAACAAAGAGCAAAATTGGATTGCATGTTGTAAATAATTGAGGCAACAGATTGTCGAAAAAAAAACAGAGGAGAGAGAAATGAAGGTAGCAACACCAAACTTGAAAAGGTCATAACTCATAGCTCCGATCTTCGAATCGAGTGATTTTTGGGTCTAAGTTCAATAATTTTTCGAGATCTACAACTTTCATGAAGGAAGTTTGGGCAAATTCCAACTCCAGAATGCAAAAATTGAACATGCATAGTACAAGGGAATAAAATCAGAGGAGAGAGAAAATTATTGTTTGGGGTTTTGTTTTGGTTTTGGGGTTTCTCCAATTCTCAACCAAGCTGAAATGTTGAAGTTTTGAATTATGTGAGATATGACTTGGTTTTTTTATTATTATGAAGACACAAAAAGTAGAGATGATGTTTTGTATCCCTTGAAACGTGACACGAAGAGAGAGATCGAGAATGAAAACTGGAAACTCTTATAACACTTGACACCTCAACTACATTGAGAGATAAAATTGTTTTTTTTTTAAAAAAAAAAATCTAGTCCTAAAACCATATAAGAAACTCTCATTTTAGAATATAAAATTACAGTTCCTTTTTGTCATGAAACCATAAACTTTATTAACAAAATCCATCAAACTAGGCCCAAATATTATTTTTAAGTTAAGGTGTAATTAATGTCTAATAAAACCTGTTTAAAAAGATGGGCTATTACATGCTATCACCCTTAAAATAAATTTCGTCCTCGAAATTTGAAAACTTAAACCTTTAGATCATCTCAAAATGAGTACAAAACAGAAAATATTTTCACAAAAATCAAACAAAAAGAACTCATAAAAGCGGAACTCTAATATCTCAAAAGACAATTTCTCTCCAACCCAATTAATAATCACAATCTTCCAATTACGAATTCCCCACAATCTCAATCAATATAATTTGATGTTCTTCCAATATTAACTCATACTCAAAGTTAAAAACCCAATAGAACTTTTTACTTTTGCAAATTTTCAATCTCAATACTCAATTCTATACTCAACATTCAATTCTCAATACTGATCCTTAAATTTCTCAATCTATTTCTCAATTCTTGACTACTCATAACCCAAATTAATTTAAGACATTCCCAAGAATCTCCTACCCCCGCTAGGTGGCTAACTCGGCACACGGTCACAGGGTTGCTCTGATACCATTTGTAACAGTCTGCACTTTCGAGCTGCTAACTAATCACACTTAAGCTACACAAAACACAATCAACACTTAACAAATTACCTCGAATTTACATTTATTCGCAGCGGAAACAAAACTTATAAAAACGATCCTGGATCTGTGGGTCAGGGGCCCACAACAGAACAACTTGAAAACCAAATATCAAATTACAGAATACTTCCAAACAATGCATCTAATTATAACCCCAGCCCACCATTTCATAACATAAAAATCTTCTTCTTGCTCAATAAACATTTTCCAAGTCCTCGACATCAATCCTGCAAAATCAATAACAATGAACTCTGCCCCCACCAGGATAGGTTCCAAGAACAAAGTTAGAAAAACTGAGTACACACACTGTCCAACCAGAAATTCATTTTAGTGGCTTAAAATATAGTTGCGCAGTTTATTACTCATCAAGTGGAACAACCCCAAAATTCAAAGCATCATAATAGCCTTAGGGCGCATTGCGGATACATACATTAGTCATCTGGAGCTATTACGTGGCACAAGTGTTAAGTTGTAAACAAAATACTTAAAATCAAATAATTAGAAATGGTTTTATTACAACAACAGCAACCCTTAACTAAAAAATCCGATAAAGAGTACACATACATCTACTACAGATAATAAGTTTCTTTCCATAAGGATAAAGTTCAAAACAACAATTGAATACATAAGTTCACCCCTAAAATTCATTTTTGGTGGCTTAAGACCATTCACATACAATTCATGCCAAAATTCAGTACGCTTCATAAGTAAGGTGCTTGCTTAAAATTTCAGGATCACTATTGCACAATCGCATTAAAGTAAGAATTTATATAATGAATAACACCACTTAGATCATTGAAAAACCCTTTAGGTCTATAGCTTTTAATTACTTGGGTAAAGTGAACACGAATAGAGAGGGGCTCCTTACACAAGGAGTCGACTGTCTCTAAGCTAATGGAGGTCGTCACCCCACCGTTTTAAATATTTATGGTTGCAAGCCGTAACCAGGACATGTCCCATTTTTAATATCTGCTGGACTTCACCCACCCAGCTAGGTTTCGGAAGGAGATCACCCATCCTACAATAGTGGTTGTTCATACCGTACCTTATTTGGTATCGGGCTTTACCCACTTGTATCCATAATTTACTTACATAAATAGTTTAAATGTACAGTTTATCAATACCACACATATTCCAAAGAAAACATGTTCATTCATGGAGAGGAAAAAGAATCACAACTACTATAGTATCGCTAATCATTGCAAGACTTGAATCTTCTTTTGAAATCTTTTGTTTTACGTTAACAATTTCGCATATTAGTTAGGTATAAAGATATAAGAAAATAATCAATTATTTACTGCTTGTAAAAGTCATATAGGCACTTAGTGGGCTCATTTAAACTTTATTAAATGGTTAGTTAACTTGAACATGTGAAACTTTTGTCAAAATAATTGCAGCAAAAACATTGAACTTAAAATGAACATTACCTCCTGCTCGGTACTCCGAATTAGGAATTTTCAAAGCTTAACCTCAAGAACTTTTAGGTCATGACCCTACTCAAGGGAGCAATACCCGCTCCATAACATATAATGAGCAACTCGCTCCACAAATGTTGTTTACTTTCCCCATAAAACAATAACTAAATCATAATACTTGTTTTCTCAATAACACAAACTTATATTTTTCAAAACTTATACTCTTGTTCTCAATTCGTATAACGTATTCAATTCCAAAGTGTATCAAAGACTAAAACTTCCGGCCGTAAATTAATACAAAACAAAACAAAGTTGAAATGTAATTAACATATCCGAAATACCTGAAAATAATCTTAATATAACACAAACTCGAATCTCAAAATAATCTTACTTACCTCAAATATTTTTTTTAAAGGAAGTAATATACATAAAACGTATTCGAAATCAAATGTCTTTCCGCAGTCGAACCCATAACATAATCAAAATGTAAATTATGTTTCTCAAAGACTTATTAGATAATTAACAATTATCGAGACCCAATTCTAAGCTCGTACAATTAACCTGTAATTTTACTTGTAGACTATAAGGTATCCTCTAACACGTTTTGGCAATTCCCTTCATCGTAATAGTTTCTCTTTGTACTTGGACTTCCGTCTTTAACTTATAGCATCTAAACTATAGCATTCCAAAATTCTCATGATATAAATTTTCCCCTTAAAGGTTTTCTTATCCCCCAATACATGAACTCTCATTGCAAGAATATGACCTTATTACATTATCATAAATCACCTACAATTGCTATGGCAAGTCAAAATATCTCACTCCATATTTCCATGTTATAATTAAATATTCTATGATGCAATTTTCCATCTGAACTTTAGTATTTCCCAATACTCAAACTCGTTGTTCTAATCCATATTATATTTATAATTCACTACCATACGTCCCAGGTATTTGTACTGAAAGCTCATATTAGTCTTAATACCATACGCTTAGTATTGTCATTATATAACTTTAATTACCAAGCTCTCTATTATCTAGATTTATTCTTTTTTTTTTCCAACCTCCATTTATATAATCTTACTCATCTAATAGAAGAAATTATGCTCCAAACTCTTTTACTTGACCCCTTTGCGGATATGATCTATTATTTCATAAGTATTGTAAAGTATATCTCTCTAATCGATACTCCTTTAAGCCACCACCAAGATATGTATCCTTTATTTCACTGATACGACATTCCTACCTTAAATCCTACTCCTCAATATTTAATATCTCCTATCTCTAATACTCACAAACCTATCGTAACCACTCCATTAACCCATAAATCAATATTTGACCTTTGAAATTCACATCCAAGTCACTATTCTCTAACTATCTAATCTAAGTTCATCACATAACATCTTCATTTCTTGGTTAGAACCTCCCGTTTGTCCTTCAATTATGACATCATAGACCTTCATTCTTATATAACCGAGCTCCATAGTATTTTCCGGAGATATCTTTGGGCGAAACTAATTCAACCTTGTTTATACGCCATAAGTAAATCTTAGGATAGTTGCCTACTTCTAGTAATACCATCAAAGCGACAATTGTATTTCTTAAACAGAACTTCACAAGTACCCATCTCACACCAAACTCATTCTAACTTAGATTCCAAACTCTATAAAACATAATTAATCAATGATCTTCTGTAAAGATATAACTTATTTCACTAGATTTACGTGTTTTCGAACTTAAATCCGAAAATAATGCTCATTAAATTAACCCAAATTTGAGAGACTTTTTCTATGAGAACTTCTTCATAAAAATTAAAGTAGGAGTAAAGATCCTCCCCGTCATTAATAGAACTAGAAAAACCTGATTTATAATTTCGCGAGTCCATATTTTCTCATAACTCAAATTCATAATTTTCAAAGTTCATGATCATATATAATCAAAATCTCAAATCATAATAAAGAGTCTTTCATACTTTCACACTTTCATATAAAACTTTTATCGCAAATATTTTGACAATTGTCTTATACCTGAAATTATAACTCAACATCTTTGCTCAAAATTCCTTTGTTTTCCTCTGAAACTTTCAAATATAACTATACTTTAGATCGAAAGCGAGTTCATAAAGATATCGAATCGACGTTCCGGCTTAGTTCATAAATCGGAGTACTTGTTGCAAAACCAACTTATATGGTTAGATATACTAAAGATCCTTGCTTTAATTCTCATAGCTACACTTTCATATAAAAGATCAACCTACTAGGCATAAGAAAATCTATTATAAATTCGATGTGGAAAACATGTAGATTTAATATTAACACACATTTATATTCTTGAAGGATTCAACTACCTCCAATCAATTCTCCATAATCAAAATTTCACTCAATAAAACTCATTACATATTTAGCTTTCGCTCATAGCTTAAAACCAGATATGTAGTCAACAACTCTAGTAAACACACAAATAACACTTTGAATAATTTCGTGTTTATATAAAAGGCTTATTAAGCTCAGCACATGAAATCACATAAAACACGGATATAGATTCGAAGGTGGAAGGACATGTGTGTAACTTGAAACGATTCCCAATAATTCGACATTCTGGATAACCAACTATAGCTCGAACTTCATAAATAATCTCCATATACATACTCCAACAACGACCTCAAAACAATAACAACAATCATTAACCATTTTCACAACAATTTAGATAAACAAATTGAATTACTCATACTTTCTAAGCTCTTCCATGAACTAACCACAACCCTTATATGCAACCTGTTTCGTCCACTTGTCCAACAAGTAAGCTGTAGGCTTAGCTTCCTTGTCGAGCAAGTAGAGTAGTATCTTGAGTGTTCTTCAGATGGAGACTTGTGCAACAATGCCTGAATTATAGCTTGATCCTTAGCCTTGGCTTCGCTCCCGTACCTGCACAAAGGGACCCACCCTGGAGGTTTGGGTAGTGGTTCCCCCTCCGATGCTTAAGTCAGTTATCAGGAGTTGTGAGAGAAAGTAGAGATAGAAAGAGAAAGTGAGAGAGAATTTATCGAGTAACTTTACACTTGTTTGCATTGAATGTGTTTTCTCCCGATTTCGGGGTATTTATAGTGATAGCAAGTTGACAACTAACCTTAAAAGCCGACCCGCAATAGTGGCCTCGATTGGTGAGGAATCGGATCATGACACGTGGCGGACCATGGCGGGGATGTCTATTAACCACTCCCCTTCAGCCATTTGGCTCTTGGGCTCGGCTATTGGGCAAATTCGATCCTTTTACCCAACCGAGTATAGCCCGGAGATTAAGCCTTATTTTTATTTTAACTAGGATGACACGTGTACGGCTCGATGAGCCCATGTGTCGTCAAGGGAGCCGTAGATATTTGGCTACAACATTTGCCCCTAAAAGGGTTTTCACTTGTTGACCCATCCGACGGTTAATGCCCTTTTACCCAAGGTAGCTTTTTTTGGCCCGTCGACGGTTACGGCCCGTTATACGAAGGTAGTATTTTCAAAATGAAGGAAATGACGCGCCTTTTTTTGTGCTATACCGGTCATATTAGGCGGGGACTCCTTTTCGGTCATTCTTGGCCATTGCATGAGTTTCTTATTCCTCTATAAATATCCTTGGTGTGAAAACATTCAATCATTTACCACCTCGAACAAATTTTTCTAGAGAGAGAGGCTCTGCAATTTTCTAGAGAGAGAGAGAGATCGTCCAGCTTCAGCATCCTTCACCGAATTTCCCAGACGTTCTTAGCGGTATCGTTTCTTTGATCCTTTTATTCTTCTTTATTCTTTATTTTTTCTTAGAAAATCAATAAAATGGAATCATCTTCGTCAAATAATCCTAGCCGACCAAGAGCTTGTCTTGACCCTAGAACCGATACTTCTTCTTCGGGACATTCTAGAGTTGGGCCTCTTCTGGCCGAGTACATATTTTTTCATAGTTTTGGCCGAGAAAGTCGGACGACCCGGTCTTTACTGTGCGGGGTAATCGGCGCGCGTCAAGCAAACGGCCCGTCTAAGACGAAAAGCAATAATTCCATCAAACGGCTCGGATATGGAGGAATCGGCGGACGAGTGCCAGATGAGGCAAGAGAGGTCCAAAGTGCTCGGTCTTTGGACGGGCCTCCTTTTGACCATGAGGCGAGACTTGAAATATAAAACCGAGACCCGGTACTTGGCGGGACGCCGATACGGAGGAGATCGGCGAGGGTAATAATGGTAGCGATCCTGAGGCTGCCGAAGAATCAGACGAGGCCTCTACCACCTCGTCAGAGATTAGAAAGCGTTTAGGTCCCCTTTCTGACCCTGGCTTCATTTTAGTTAACCGTAAGTGGTTAGAGAAACTAGGACCGGACCCTAATTTCTTGTCGTCTTTCATGCCCATGCCGGGCTTCTCCTTTGTCATTCCTAATAACGATGCGACGATCCTGAGTGCTCCCAGGAGCCATTTCGCCGTCTATAAACTAGCCTTAGATCTTTGGGTCGAGGTTTCCTCTTCACGACTTCATAGAACAAGTCTTTGCGGCACTACCACATCGGCCATAACCAGCTGGCACCGAACGCTTGGCACAACATCCTGACGTTTATTGCCGTCTGCGAGCTACGCGGCCTAGCCCTTTCCCTTCAAGCCTTTACCCATATCCATTATGCGTCCAAGGTACCTGGGGCTATGGACGGAGCATGGCTCAGCATCAGCAACCGTCCAGGCTTCATGACAGCTTGGGGAAATCGTCAAAGATGCACGATTGGAAAGCCGACTTCATCTTTTTTACGGGCGTCCAGCGACTATGTCACGTAGAGCTACGAGATATTATAATAGATCCGTCACAAATACCGGACGGAAGAGGTCTTGGCTGGAGGCGGGAGGACGAATTTGACGAGGAGGTGGTAGAGTACTTGAGTGAAGGAGTACTCCGGACCCGGCCACGATCTTTTTAAGGGACCGTCTAACTGGATACCCTTTAAGGAAATGTTTTACCAAGACGACTTCTTGGTCGCTGCCGGCTTGCGGTTGGCTGAGGATAAAGGTATATTTAAAATCATCCAAGTAAAACTCTTCGTCCATAACTCATATGACGAACACATATATTTTTTCTTTTGTATTTTCAGACTCGGCCAGACAACGCCTCGAACCATCTTGGACGGGAGAAATCGGCATGTCCCAATTCACGGATAATTTGTGGAAGGAGTATGCAAAAAGAGCGCCAAAAAAAAGGGCGGAAACAGTGGTAATTTCTTTTTTTTTTTTTTTTTTTTTTTTTTGGAATTGGTATCCAATTCTTGGACGTGGGTCACTCCAAGAAGGAGAACGTCCAAACTTGGACGGTCAGCTCCTTGGGCCCACGCTCGTCCAAGAATTGGTGTCCAATTCTTGGACGAGAATCACCCAAAGAAGGAGATCGTCCGGACTTGGACGACCGGCTCTTTGTCGCCATGCTCGTCCTAGAACCGGTTCCCAATTCTTGGACGAGAGTCATCCCAAGAAGGAGAACGTCCAAACTTGGACGGTCACCTCTTTGGGACTATGCTCGTCCAAGAATTGTTTTTCAAATCTTGGACGAGGGTCGTCCCAAGAAGGAGAACGTCCAAACTTGGACGGTCACCTCTTTGGGACCATGCTCGTCCAAGATTTGGTATCCAATTCTTGGACGAGGTCACGTCTTTAGTACCATGCTCGTCCAGGAATGGTGTACCAATTCTTGGACGAGGGTCATCTCAAGAAGGAGAACGTCCAGACTTGGACGGTCACCTTCTTGGAGCCATGCTCGTCCAAGAGTTGGTGTCCCATTCTTGGACGAGAGTCACCCAAAAAGGAGAGCATCCAGACCTGGACGTTCACCTTCTTGGGGTCATGCTCGTCCAAGAGTTTTGCCCCAAATCTTGGACGAAGAACAACTAAGGGAAGAGATCGTCCAGACTTGGACGGTTACCTCTTTGGGACCGTACTCGTCTGGATTCTTGCATCCAATTTTTTGGCGAGGGTCGGCCATAGAAGAACGTCCATATTTGGACGGTCACCTTCTTGGGGCCATTCTCGTCTGCATTTTTACAATAGTAGTTATTTCTTTTTTGTGGACGATCAGTCTGATGCCTTAACTTTTTGCAGAAAAATGCTCCTACAAACAAGCTTCCACCTGGGAAGTCGTCCTCGTCCGGGGAAGAGGCCTACTGCAGCCCTGACCGGCCTTTCGGTGAAGAAGCCCAAGGGCTTTACAAGGAAGAGAGCGGATAAGTCGGCTCCTGCTGCCGAGTGGGGAGAAAAGCATGCCTCCCCCACAGCGAAGACTCTTAAAAGAGAGTCGTCAATCTGCCGGATCGGCCGAGGAGGTAAGGGATGCACACGCATTGTGCCGCTCGGTGTTTTTGCCGGCCGACTCTGCCGAGGTCAACCCAGAGTCTGCCTTGGCTTTGGTTGCGCCGGGAGCTGATGCTGCTGCCGAGAACTATCCCGGGTTCAGCGGCTCAGTGGCAAAGCTAGTGCCACAGATGCCCCTAGCTGTTAGGACGGCATCGATTTCGTCTGGTGAGTCCTATTACCCCAACATAGTTAGGACGATGCGGGTCGGTGGACGGTCCATGAGTCCGTCCAATAGACAAGCCATCGTCTTCCCTATCAAGATAACTGACTCTCCCCCTCTTTCAGATAAGGGCAAAGGCCCTGCTATTCCCCCAACTCCTCCCACTGCTGATTCGGACGAGGAGTCTTCTCCTGCCTTTGCCAAAATGTCAAGGTTGGAGAAAGAGCGGCTGAAGCAGGAGCTCTTCAAATGCTTCCCTGAATCCTACATCAAGGGATTAAGGGGAGCGTCCGCCGGGCATGTGGGCTACATGTCTCAGCTTGCTGCCGAGGTATTGCTTTATGACTGCCTTGTTTTATACTTGTATAAATTTTCGCTTTGCAAATCGTCTAACAACTTGCCTTGTTTTCCTTGCCCCAGCTTCTGGCTCGCAGCATGCTAACTGAAGATTGGGCGAGGGAGCTTAGAAAAGAGAATAAACAGCTCGTCCATTTGGCGACTACAGCGGGCGACAAGGCCATCCATGATATTGAGATGGCTAACACTCTCCATCGTCAATCCCTGGAGGCTTTGGAGAAGAGATCGGCACTCCTGGAGTCTGAGAACAAGAATCATCTTGTTAAAATCAACCAGCTATATGCCGAGCAGGATCGTCTAAGGATGATCATAGACGCTCTCTCTGATGAGTTGAAAGGCGAAAGGGATGTCGCTCTTATTGCCGCCGCTGAGCTGAGAAGAGAGAACATTCTCCTAAGGGCAAGGACTGCCCGTCTGGAAAGGGAGGCGGCCAAGGCCTTCGACGATGCCAAGGAAGGGTTGAACCAAGTCGTCAATACGACCAAGGACTGGGCCGTCAAAGCCTTTGGGATCTTTGGTGAGGAAACTGAGGTCCCCAGCTTCGTTCGTCGTCTGGAGTATCAAGAGAGCGTTCATCGGGCTATGGTATGCGCCGAGGAACCTCCGGAGTTTGAAGAGTCAGACGACGAAGCTGCTGCTGAGGTGGAGACCCCTAAAGACGACCAAGAGACCCGTTCTGAAGACGAAGCCTAAGCTTAGGTTTATTTTCATGCTTCTTTGTAACTCTTCAGCTCCTACTTTGTAATTCTTCACAAATCATATATGAAAGAATATTTTTGTCAATTCCCCTGCCTTTTATCTTTCTGAACACTAATTTTGACCAAGTATAATAGCACCTTCGTCCTAAATCATCGGACGATCTGCTTTTCATGAAAATTTACAAAATTTAATCTTAAGTAAAAATGTGACTCGTCCTGAAAAATTGGACGGTCTACAATATGAGTCTTTGATAATTGCATATGCATCCAAGTGCCAAAAAAGGTTCGTCTGGACGGCTTGCCAAACAGAAAAACGACAAGATTGCCATCCTAGAATTGAACGATTACAAATTTTTGGACGAGGGTAACCATTGAAGGAGAACGTCTATACTTGGACGATCACCTTCTTGGGGCCATCTTCGTCTGGAATTTGCCTCCAATTTTGGACGAGGGCACCCAATGTAGGAGATCGTCCAATTATGGACGATCACCTTCTTGGGGCCATCCTCGTCCGGAATTGGCCTCCCTTTTTGGACGAGGATTACCCAATAAAGGAGAGCGTCCATACTTGGACGATCACCTTCTTGGGGCCATCTTCGTCTGGAATTGGCCTCCCTTTTTGGACGAGGATTACCCAATGAAGGAGAGCGTCCATACTTGGACGATCACCTTCTTGGGGCCATCTTCGTCTGGAATTGGCCTCCCTATTTGAACGAGGGCCACCCAATGAAGGAGAACGTCCATGCTTGGACAGACCACCTTCCTGCCTGGGGCCATCCGGGTTTTGGACGACCTTCGATCAATAGCTCGTCCTATATACTTCGTAATCCCCCGTTCTTGGGCTTAGCTCAATCAAATATCGAAGGGAGCTAAAGTCTAAGAAGGAGAGCGGCCGACTTGGTCGAGCCTGCTTGAAGTTGATGGGCGAGCGTTAGATACATGTTCACATAATGTTTTAGCCGGCTTCCTTGAGGGAGCAACACTCGTCATTAAGTAGCGATCCCTTACTAGGGTCTCGGACTACCCTAGCTGTCCGTATTTTTTGAAAGTAAGCATCCTTTACTAAGGGCTTATTTCGGGCCGGCTTTCTCTCGGAGACTATTGACGTTACTTCTTACTAGAGGTTTTGTCAATTTGACGGCCATATATGCATTATTGGCCGGTCTCTTTGAGGGAGTGATGTTCGGCGTAAATGCTAGCAATTCTGACGTTCTGCTTTTGTTTGTATTTTTTGTCCAAGTTATTGTCACTTTTAGACGAGTAACTGATTTTAATGCCCCAAAGTGAAGCAACTTGGTGAAAATAAACAAAAAGATAAGATAGTAGGAATTGTATTATATGGATTTTGCTTGGCTGAAAGCCAAGATGCATGTATACAATTCTTTTCTTACTAATATGTGCCGTGGCACTTTGGAGTAACTACAAAGTACCCTACTTATATCGACGAGGATCTCGAGCTAGACGTGGTACTTCTTTAAGTTGTCTCGAATTCCAGTACGTTGAATAGGTCGTCCATCTAGACTTTGCGGACGAAAAGTCCCCTTGTGTATTTCCTGGACAATCAGATAAGGTCCTTCCCAATTTGGTGTTAGTTTTCCCAACTCTTTAGCTCGTCCAATCGCTTCCATTTTCCTCAGAACAAGATCCCCCACCTTTAGCGGTCGTCTAACAACTCTTTTGTTAAACTCCCGAGCCATGCGCAGTTTATATAATTGCATTCTTAGCAAGGCATTGCCCCTGACTTCTGGGACTTGGTCCAAGGCCGAACGCAATGCGGCCCAGTTGGCTTCCTCTGTGTATAACATGACTCGTAGGGTGGGCTCCTCGATCTCAATGGGCAAGACGGCTTCGGTACCATAGACTAGCATGAAAGGCGTCTCGCTTTGTAGAATTCTTAGCGGTTGTTCTAATGGACCATAATACCAAGTGCGGTTCTTCAACCCATTGCCCTTTGGCATTGTCCAACTTCTTCTTGATTCCATTTGATAGAATCTTGTTGAAGGACTCGACTTGCCCATTAGCTTGTGGGTGGGCGGCTGCAAAGTGAGCTTTGATTTCTCTTTTCGACGGCCCGAGTCTTTCGGCTTAGGCGTTTGAACTGTGGACCATTATCAAAGACGATTGACCGAGGCATGCCAAATCGAGTTATAATGTTCTTCCGGATGAAGCCCTTGACGTCGTTTGTTGTTATTCCTCGCATGGCTTCAGCTTCTATCCATTTAGTGAAATAGTCCTTACTGCTACAATCACAAACTTCTTTTGCCCAGCGGCCACGGGGAAAGGTCCTAGGATATCCATGCCCCATTTGGCAAAAAGGCGAGAGGGAACAAGATGGGGGTCAAATAGTTGGACGGCTTCGATGCACATTCCCATGCTTCGACAATTGTCACATTTCTTTGCATAGCCTATAGCATCCTCCTTTAAGGTAGGCCGGTAGTACCCCGTCCTTAAAGCCTTCTCGCCTAAGGCTCTTCCCCCAATGTGCGATGCACATGATCCCTCATGGAGCTCTTTCGGGACCCCCAAACCGTCTTCTCTGGTGACGCACTTGAGTAGAGGCCGGTTGAATGACTTCTTGTAAAGTGTCTCGTCCCATAGTTCAAACCACTTGTCTCGGCCTTCACATACTTGGCCTCTACGGGATCCGAAGGCAATCGCCCCGTCTTCTTGTATTCAATGATCGGCTCCATCCGGACATTCCCTCGGTGAGAAACATAACCTCCTCTTAGTCGATGCTCTTTTTGGGTTTGACTTCCCAAAAAACTGTTCTTGGTACATCACCCTCGGCCGAGCTGGCCAACTTTTGAGAGCGTCGGCTTGATGATTTTCGACCTTGGTATTTGGTCGAGAACAAATCGTTTTAGTGGCTCAATCTCATCCTTGATCGATCGCATATATTTGCTCATTGATGCTTCTTTGCATTCAAAATCTCCGTTGACCTGGCTGACAACTAGGAGAGAGTCCGATTTTGCCTCAATTTCTACGGCTCACCGCCTTGCACATTTTGATTCCAGCCAAGAGTGCTTCATATTCGGCTTCGTTATTGGACGCTTTGAATTGGAATCTTAATGCATATTCAAATTTGTCCCCTTCGGGAGATTGACAAATGATCCCTGCTCCACTCCCATTTGGCGTGGACGATCCATCAACCATGAGCGTCCAATGCTTCCTTCCTTTAGTTGGATCGGATATTTGCTTTATGGTTGGCCGAGTAAGCTCAACTATAAAATCAGCCAAGGCTTGCCCCTTAATGGCCTTCCTTGGTTCGAATGATATATCAAACATGTTGAGCTCAACCGCCCATTTTAACATTCGCCCGGCGACTTCCATCTTCTCGAGAACTTGCTTCAAAGGCCGATCGGTATAGACGAGTATATTGTGCGCCAAAAAGTAGGGCCTTAGCTTTCTGCTGGCCATGACGAGGGCCAATCCAAACTTTTTCAACATTAGTATACCGGTTTTCCGCGTCCTTGAGCACGTGACTCACGAAGTATATTGGAATCCGGACGGATTCTCTTTTCGGCCAACGGGACGGCACTCACCGCTTGAGCGGATACGGCCAAGTATACAAACAATTTTTCCCCTCTGCGGGGCCCGACCAACCTAGGCATTGTTGAAGATGATCTTTGACTCTTTGAAGGGTCGTTTTCGCCTCTGCTTGTCCATTCAAACTTGGCTTTTTTCTTGATCGTGGCAAAGAAGTGATGGCACTTGTCGCCCGACTTAGACAAAAATCGTCCAAGGGCGACCAAACATCCCGTCGGCCTCTGCACCTCTTTTTACCTTCGAAGGAGACTTCATGTCTAGAACGACTTGAATCTTTTCGGGGTTGGCTTCTATTCCCCTCGATCCACCAAGAAACCTAAAAACTTGCCCGACAAAACCCCAAAGACACATTTCTTGGGATTCGGCTTCGACTTGTATTTCCCGAGAGTTTCAAAAGTTTCTCTCAAATCATCTACATGACTTTCTTCTTGACGGCTCTTGACTATCATATCGTCAATATATGCCTCCATATTTCGTCCCTAACCGTGGCTGAAAAACATCATTGATCAATCTTTGAAAAGTGGCCGGAGCATTACGCGAGCCGAATGGCATCCTCGCCCGGCGTATACGCCCTTTTTCGTAATGAAGGACGTTTTGTCCGATCCTCGGCCACATGGGGATTTGATGAAAACCCGAATAGGCGTCCATGAAGCTCGGCAAAGCATGGCCAGCCGTGGAGTCTACTAGACGATCCAACTTAGGCAAAGGGAAACTGTCCTTAGGACATGCCTTGTTGAGGTCCGTGTAGTCCACACACATTCTCCAAGCGCCATTGGGCTTCGGCACCATAACCACATTTGCTATCCGGTCTGGATAGTAAGTTGCTTTGATGAACTTGGATTCCAACAACTTCGGACTTCTTGGTCAACGGCCTGGTTTCTAGCCGGTCCCAAATGTCTCTTCTTCTCGACGAACCGGTTTCAAATTTGGGTCGACATTCAAACGGTGGACCGGCTACTTCCGGATCAATTCCCGGCATCTCTTCGACGCAATAGGCAAACACATCTTGAAACTCTTTCAACAAGTGGACTAGACGACCCTTCAAACCAGGGTCGAGCGAAGATCCAACTTTGAGGGTCCTTTCGGACGAGCTTCATCCCGGAAATACTTCTTCAGGGGGCTTCTACTGGCTGGACGTTCTACTGATAGTCCCATAATGGCCATAACTTCTTCGGACGAGGAGGGTTCTTCCTTGATGATTTCATATTTCCCTCTTCTTCTTTGGGGAGATGTTCGGACGCCTTCCTTGAGGGAGCAAGAGGCGTCGCGAGGGCTCTCAATGGTCGGCTTTAATCCAGACGTTTTCCTCTCGCTGGTCATCTTCGTCTGTTCTTTCTCTGCCCCAGACGTTCTCCTTTCGCTATGAACCTTCGTCTGATCTTTCTCTTTTCCAGACGTTTTCCTTTCGCCAGCAACTTGCGTCTGGTCTTGCTTATCAGTTTTCCATGATGATGGTTTCAGAGTAGTTAGGTAACATTCCCTAGCCGCCTGTTGGTCTCCATACAAGGAGCCAATCTTGCCGTCATCACACTCATACTTCATCAACATCAGGTGAGTTACTATCACAGCTTTGACATGATTCAGGGTTGGTCGTCCAAGAATGACATTGTAAGCTGTCAAATCTCGGACCACCAAGAACTTGATAAACAGAGTTCTTGAGGCTTCCTTCTCACCAACTCGGACGGGCAACGTGACCGTTCCCATGGGGTGGATGACTCCTCCCCCAAACCCAATGATGGGATGGTGGACGGGGACCAAGTTCCGTTCGTCAAACCTCAACCTGGACAAACAATCAGCACTAATGATGTCCGTCGAACTTCCGGTGTCGATCAGGATTCTTCTCACTCTCAAGTTTGCTATTTTCATTTCTACGACCAAGGGGTCATCATGGGGAGTCCTCAGCCTACCCCGATCTTGCTCACTAACTACCACCCTTGGGAAGGGCTCAGCCTTCGTCTGATCAGCTAACAAAACTTGGCCGAGCTCCCTAAGGTAGTTTTTGTGCCCTCGATTAGTTGGTCCCCCAGCAGCAAAACCACCCGAGATTACGAGAACAACATCTTCGTCTGTGCTTGCACTCTCTTTCTTCTTGTTATGCCAATCATCTCTCCTTGGGAACTTCCTTCCCCCTTGCGGCATGTAGGAATTCATCTTTCCTTTTCGGGCTAACTCTTCCAAAGCTCTCTTGAGGTGCTTACATTCATTAGTCTCATGACCACAATCCTTGTGGAAGTGACAGTATTTGCTCTTATCCCTATTTCTATAAGGTGTTTTCATCTCAGCTGGGGCCTTCAACTCATATTGATCCTTGATCTCCATGAGAATGGAATATTGGTCTTTGTTAAACTCAATAGGATTGGATGAGGATGGCTCGGCCAACTTTCTCTTGCTCCTTCTGGACGAAGTGGTGGTCGCAGCTATAGCCCAGGTCTCGGCCTTTTTGGGGTTGCTCTTCTTTGGTGAGCAACCTCTTGAGCTTCTTGGACTCGGGATGTTTTGCTTCAGCACACACTTCGGTAGCGTGGATAAACGCTTCCGCCTCTCTCAAAGCCTCAGCAAGAGTGGAGATTTTCTTCTTAACAAGATCAAACTTGAAACTTCCCGGCCTTAGACCCCTAATGAAGGCATCAAAGGCTACCCCAGCATTAAGATCTTGGATCTGAAGTGCTTCTAGGTTAAATCTCTTAACAAAACTCCTAAGGGCCTCCTTAGGTCCTTGGACGACCTTGCCTAGGTGCATGCTTGTCTTTTGTTCTTGCTTGTTGGCAACAAAATGACTAGTGAATAAGAAACCGAGTTCGGTAAAATTGTTGACCGAATTGGGGGAAGATTATTGAACCACTTCGGGCTACTCCCTTCAAGGTAGCTGGGAAATTCTTACACCAAGTAGCATCGTCCACTCCTTGGACGTACATCCGATGTTTGTAAGCGGACAGGTGATCATCGGGATCGGTTGTTCCATCAAAAGGCTCAATGGTTGGGAGTTTTACCTTTGGGAAGGGGGCGCCTCCATGATCCTGGCCGAGAATGGGGTAGGCCGGTTGATCCGGAGGGCTCCCATGTCCCTCAATGGGTATGAACTCCTTGCGATACTCTTTCATTACGGGATTGGATGAAGTGTTGGCTGGTTTTGGACGCCTATAAACCATGGGCCGAGCCACGGTCTTCTCCTGTCGTGGATGGACAAGAGAGTGGCTTAAGCTTCGGCCTTCCCCTCGGACGACAACCTCAAAGGAGGGTCTCTCGGGTATGGGGTAGATCCCGTAGGCCGAACGTTGCAAAGCCGCGACCCTCTTTGCCTCTAGATACTCCCGGCGTCGGTTTCCATTCTCGTGCCCACTAGGATGGACATGGTCCTGGGTCCTCACCACCAGATTCCAGTCCATCATTCTTCTCTGTTCGGTATCCTCTGGCTACTTTCCTCTCGCGGTCCTTCTAGAGGGTTCCTGACGAACAGGTCGACTAGGACCTGGACGATCTACTTGAGAACATCCTCTAGGACGAGGTGGATTGTTAGCAGCTGGCTCTGGGTTGTGATGAAAAAACAACATATTGCTTTTAATCTGTTCCTGGACGACCTCCGCCATCCTGGTCCGGAAATCATTCAAAACATTCTCCCGGATGGGCGGCATCTTGGACGATCTAGATTAACCTGGATGACCGGTTGCTGGCTTGGTCCAGGAACATTGACGATGGATGGAGGCCTATCTCTTCCTCGAGGTGGTCTTTCATGCTCCACCGTATCTTCGACATTAACTTGAAGGCTTCGATTTCTAGCAATGTTGGATGATTGACAATCAGTCATTGTTACGTCTCCCCACAGACGGCGCCAAATGTTTCGTCCACTTGTCCAACAAGTAAGTTGTAGGCTTAGCTTCCTTGTCGAGCAAGTAGAGTAGTATCTTGAGTGTTCTTCAGATGGAGACTTGTGCAACAATGCCTGAATTATAGCTTGATCCTTAGCCTTGGCTTCGCTCCCGTACCTGCACAAAGGGACCCACCCTGGAGGTTTGGGTAGTGGTTCCCCCTCCGATGCTTAAGTCAGTTATCAGGAGTTGTGAGAGAAAGTAGAGATAGAAAGAGAAAGTGAGAGAGAATTTATCAGAGTAACTTTACACTGTTTGCATTGAATGTGTTTTCTCCTGATTTCAGGGGTATTTATAGTGATAGCAAGTTGATGACTAACCTTAAAAACCGACCTGCAATAGTGGCCTCGATTGGCGAGGAATCGAGATCATGACACGTGGCGACCATGACCGGGGATGTCTATTAACCACTCCCCTTCAGCCATTTGGCCTGCTGGGCTCGGCTATTGGGCCGAAATTCGATCCTTTTACCCAACTGAGTATAGCCCAGAGATTAAGCCTTATTTTTATTTTAACTAGGATGACACGTGTACGGCTCTGATGAGCCCATGTGTCGTCAAGGGAGCCGTAGATATTTGGCTACAACACAACCCATTCTACTAATCCAACTCACAACATCAATTTCTATCTCTTTAACCTCATTCTGATTTCAGGGAGTATTATCAAACAACATAATTTATAAAAATCAGTCTTTATAAACTTACTTAAGAGGATTAATTCATATTAGAAGCTTCAATCCATTAAGAAAGTTAAAATATTCAATCTTTAAGTTTAACAACTCTTATCATAATTAAATTTGCTAATCAATAATAAAATTGAGAAACAAATTTGAATCTGAAACAAGAATATAAAATCCAATTGCATCAGACTTGAATTGGAATCTAAGAAGTGGAGAAATTAAGGAAATTTAGCTTATACCTTCATATGAAAAGGAATACCAAAACAATGGCAGCAACAAAGCAAACAAGTTAGCAATGACAACGTTGGCAAGCAAAGCCAAACACGGCAGCAGCGCAACACAAAGTACAGCAGCAGTGCTGAACTTGCGAAGGGCGTAACTCTAACTCATAGCTCCAAACTCCGAATTGGGCGAATTTTGTGCCCAAATTCATTAACTCGAAGTAATCTACAGCTTTGATGCAGCAACAAAGAGCACAATTGGAATGCATGTTGTAGATAATTGAGGCAACAGATTGTCGAAAAAAAAACAGAGGAGAGAGAAATGGTGGTAGCAACACCAAACTTGCACCATAACTCATAGCTCCTATCTCCGAATCGAGTGATTTTTGGGTCTAAGTTGTAAGTTCAATAACTTTTCGAGATCAACAACTTTCATGAAGGAAGTTTGGGCAAATTCCGACTCCATAATGCAGAAATTGAACATGCACAATACAGGGGTATAAAATCAGAGGAGAGAGAAAATTATTGTTTGGGGTATTGTTTTGGTTTTGGGGTTTCTCCAATTCTCAACCATTTAGGTAATTAAGCTGAAATGTTGAAGTTTTGAATTATGTGAAATATGACTTGGTTTTTATTTATTTATTATGAAGACACAAAAAGTAAGATGATGTTTTGTATCCCTTGAAATGTGACACAAAGCGAGAGATCGAGAATGAGAGCTGGAAACTCTTATAACACTTGACATCTCAACTACATTGAGAGATACAATTGTTTTTTTTTTTAAAAAAAATTATAGTCCTAAAACCATATAAGAAACTCTCATTTTAGAATATAAAATTACAATTCCTTTTTGTCATGAAACCATAAACTTTATTAACAAAATCCATCAAACTAGGCTCAAATATTATTTTTAAGTTAACGTAGATAATTAATGTCTAACAAAACCTGCTTAAAAAGATGGGCTATTACAAATACACCTAACCAAGCTTGCTTGGTGGAGGTGGTAGGGAACTCACCTTGTGACTTTGAGGTCACAAGTTTGAGCCCCACTACCTACTTGTGCTTGGGAGTAGGGATTCCCTTAATTCCCCCTACTCTCAAGCGTTGACCTGTGTAGTTGGGCTAGCTGACCTGCGATAGGTGCTAGTGCAGTAGGGTTCTCCTTCTTACCAAGGGGTTCCCAATGGGGGCCCAAAAAATAAAAAAAATGAAAAATAAAAAATCTAGCAATACACCAAGGACCTTTGGGTCCAATGATATCGCTTCCTAGCTCCCACATGGGAGACCAAGGTTCAAATCTTGGTGGAAGCAAATTTCAATATAGTTTGGGGGGGTGGGGTTGGGGCTTGTTGGGTCCAGGTGATCTTATGCGAGGGCAGTTCAGAGGAAATTCTTCTTACGACGGGTTCTAAAAGGGAAAAAAAAAAATCTAGCAATACCCTATTTAATAGGAATATGAAGCAAAAGGGACAGGTACATTCTGAAATCTATACTTGTCCAACATATGGGTCTATGACAAGTAGTACATTTATTTTCTCTATCTCGTCACGATATCTATTAAAGTTCTGCTCATCCTTGTGACATGATGACATCAATAATGGCGGCCTCTAACTGTAGCATAATCCTAGAATTCCACGGCAACTTCACCAAAATCTTATCATTTAATGTGTTGAAAACTCTAATTTTAATTAGTTCAAAACTACCACACGTCCACACCAATAAATCAAATTTTTACTAATGTGTTATCTCTTGAAACAATGTTGACATCAGCTTGATCAACTTTGCTCACGTGTGCAATGCATGTTGATGGCGAAGTGGAGCAATTTGTCAAGAATTTCAATTAAGATGGTAATTTCTGGTTTAATGGCTTGTCCTACCATAGTAGCATTCCTAGTGTTCATATGTAGGGGTGATAATGAGCCTGACAAGCTCGCGAGCAGTTCGGGCTCGGCTCGGTTGAAGCTCGGCTCGTTGAAGCTCGGCTCGAGCTCGAGCTCGGCTCAAGACTTAAACGAGCCGAGTAAAGCTCGGCTCGGAAAGCTCGTGAACAGCTCGATTATTATTTTATACTAAAAAAATACTTTATATTAAAAAAATATTTATATATATTAAAAATTATATTAAGTATTTCTTTTAATATACTAACTAAAGTATATATTAGAAGAAAGATAAAAGGAAAAGGTAAAAGCAATTAAAAAGAAAAAAGATAGAGAAGATCGAGCTCAAGCCCATAATCGAGCTCACGAGCCACAATCGAGCTCACGAGCCGAGCCTACACGAGCTCACGAGCCGAGCCTGAGTCTATTCGAGCTCACGATCCGAGCCTAAACGAGCTCAAGAGCCGAGCCTAAACGAGCTCACGAGCCGAGCTCGAGCCGCAAATTCTAATCACGAGTTCGGCTCCCCCAAGCTCGGCGAGCTCACGAGCCGAGCCGAGCCCATGAAAAGTTAAACGAGCTCGAGCCGAGCCCAGTGCTATTCGGGCTCGGCTCGCTCGATAAGCACCCGAGAACTATGTCATATGTGCTAAAAAGACAAAACAAACATATTTGTCAGCAAAATGTTTGCCAAAAGTAATATCTCTTCCATTTATTATGATGGGTGAAACTTTCACAAAGAATTTAGACGCGTTGTGCCACTAGTTACGCACATTGCATGGTGCGTGCATGCATGTAGTTGGTATCAACTATCAATGTATCATGCATAAATCAGGCGAAATTTGAAAAACGGCGCCCACAAGATACTGAACTCGGGTAACTGTAGTATGGGGCTTATTGACTAAAGCTCTCTCGGGCAAAAATAGTTGGGATAAAAGGGAAATGACTCTTCAAATTGTGGGTCCCACAAACAATAATAACATTAAACTCCACGTGAGTTGTGCAAATAGATGCTCAAAATTTTCTCATTTGCTCCAACCAACCATATGATGACACACGGCACAAACTAATACAAATACTAAGGGTCCGTTCGACATCATTGTTAGTTTCCAGTTTTTGGTTTTATATATACAAAAGTCATATGATATAAGGGGTAAAATAAACTTAAAATTGGTCATACTTATATTAAATATGTCAATTTGAAAACTGAGAACTGAAAAGTGGAAACTACTTTTTCTGTTGGTTTTCAAAAAAACTGAAAACTGGAAACAAAAAACGATAACGAACGAGCCCTAAGGTTTTTTTGTTCTTCTTGCAACAATTTACTAATCTTTTTTAAAAAAATTTATAAAAATCTGGTAAATCTATTAATCTATTTCCCAACAACTAGAATTTTTCTTTGTCTATAAAATAAGACTCGTATTGGATATATTTCATACACAATCTACTCTTTCTTACATATACCATCAATGTTGTATGAATATATTACAATGTTGTATTTTAATTTAAAATAATAGCTTTTCATGGTGTATGTTAATTTTTCATTTCATGCCATTTTTATCAAATTAAATAATAGCATTCAAAATTAATATTTCTCAAAAAAAATTAAAAACAAATTCTACGTTACATAAATTATAAATAACATTGAATTTTTTGTAATTATATTTAATTTACATGAATAATTTTATACATATAACTTGATCATAATATGAAATGAATTTCATTTGTTGACGTGGCGGCCACCAAATAGTGAAGTTGAATAGAGAGCTCTTTAAAGAGCTTTATCGTTGTTCGGTGTTTTTTGATATAGTTGTTGAGAGTAGTTTGAAGAGAGATAATAGATGAGAGAGACCGGAGATTTCATTGGAGAGTCATGTACCATTGTAATTATTGTTAGAATAAAAACTAGATTGCGCAAAAACTAATGATTCTCATAAAAGCTAGACTGTCAAACAATTAACATCCCAAAAGATGTAGTAGGCGAAATGAGTTGTCTCTTTCAAGCTAGGGCTAGTCACACAACATCGTGCACTTGCCATGAACCATCTACTCTTTGTCTATAAAATGAGACTCGTATTGGATATATTTCATACACAATCTACTCTTTTTTACATATACCATCAATGTTGTATGAATATATTACAATGTTGTATTTTAATTTAAAATAATAGCTTTTCATGGTGTATGTTAATTTTTCATTTCATGCCATTTTTATCAAATTAAATAATAGCTTTCAAAATTAATATTTCTCAAAAAAAATTAAAAACAAATTCTACGTTGCATAAATTATAAATAACATTGAATTTTTTGTAATTATATTTAATTTACATGAATAATTTTATACATATAACTTGATCATAATATGAAATGAGTTTCATTTGTTGACGTGGCGGCCACCAAATAGTGAAGTTGAATAGAGAGCTCTTTAAAGAGTTTTATCGTTGTTCGGTGTTTTTTGATATAGTTATTGAGAGTAGTTTGAAGAGAGATAATAGATGAGAGAGACCGGAGATTTCATTGGAGAGTCATGTACTATTGTAATTATTGTTAGAATAAAAACTAGATTGCGCAAAAACTAATGATTTGTCATAAAAGCTAGACTGTCAAACAATTAACATCCCAAAAGATGTAGTAGGCGAAATGAGTTGTCTCTTTCAAGCTAGGGCTAGTCACACAACATCGTGCACTTGCCATGAACCATCGTGTTCGACGGTGGCAAAGCCCATTTGTGATTGCCCAATTCGTAAAAGGAGCACTTTTTAAGCCCAATTCAATTCACATCACATTTAAACCAAGTAAAAGTCTTCTAATTTTTTGATGTAGGACAAGGGTTTTTTTCCACTAGCTTTTTCTAAAAGTAATTTAACGTAAAGTACATACATAAAACTCTTTTAATTCTCCCATGTAGAACAATTTCCCTTTCCAATCTTTTAAAAGCTAGATTTAATTTACAAAACTAAGGGTGCGTTTACTTCACCTTAAAAAAATAAGTGTCAAATTTAACATGTTATGATAAGCTCCAAAAAGCTCCAATAAGTTTTAATAAGTTTTCTAAGTTTAAATAAGCTCAGTTAAAATCTAATAAGATCCATTAAGTTCATGCGTTTCAATGCCTTAAATAAATTCTCTAATAAGTTCAGAAAAATAATTAAGGTGAAAAGAATGCACTATAGATTTCATTTTTCATTTTATTTTATACTCCCTCCGTTTCTTTTTAATCTACACACTTTCCTTTTTAGTCTGTTTCTTTTTAATCTACACATTGTTGCTTTTTTTATTTTTGGTAACATGTCACATCTACTTTATCATCTTTTACCACCCATGTCATCCACTGTTTCATATTTTAACCAATCTTTTAGTTTCTCTCTCTCACTTTTCAATTTCTCTCTCCACCTTTTCAGTTTCTCACTCATACTTTTGCACTTTCTCCTTGGTTTTCCCCCAAAGTAAAGTGAGTAAATTAAAATGAAACGGAGGGAGTATTATAAAACATAAATGCGTAAATTGTTATATTTATAGTCTTTTGTCCCCCGATTATTTGATTGAAATTTATTGATTTCATTTATTTTCATCCATATTTGCTTTGAAAAAAATGAGATACTGTTTTTTGTAGGTATTTCTCTTGTAGGAACAAATAATGGAGATATGGAGAAAAAATATAGACACGTTTAATAGCAATTAGCAATGGAAGAGGTTGCAAGCAAAGCACAACCTTATACACACCCATATTATTTAAGAAATATGTATCATATGAGTCAAGGAAGAAGCACAATTTTGAAGCACATATGTGTTCTAAGTTGTGTTTGGAGCATTTTACAATAACCTGCGAGCACAAGTTGCGACACAACATGTTGCATAATTGTGCTTAAGGAACACGCTTTTAGAAAGTTGTTTTGTGATGACACTAATTTGGACTCTTATCAATAATTGCATTTTGCTTAGGGTTTTTTAGAGAGAAATTAGAGTGAGAAACTTGTAAATCTGCATTGTTATTCAAGACTCTTTCTTTCTTCCAACAATTTAAGTACTAATATCTCTTCTTTTTTCTTTTTTTAATATGTCTTTTGTTCTTTTATGTGTTGTTAATTAAATATGTTTGAGTAGTGTTTTAGTATATGATTTGGTTGAACCCTAGGGTGTACATTTTTTTTTCCTCAAATTCCTAATTTAATTATATTTTATGTTCTTGCTTATTTGAATTGCGCTACTCTACCAATACTGGTTTGAAATAAGTTGGTATTGATTAATTGAACCTAATATCTTTATTATCAACAAGAGTTGGATTTAGATGGTTGTGATTGATTTAAAAAGGACACGAAATTCTCCATGAAAATAGGAATAGCGTATTGTTAGGAATTTTAGAATGTCGTGCTCATTGTCTTAGCTTTTCATGTGCATAGTAACTTTATAATCTTTATTATTTGATTTGATTTGTTAGTTTAGTATTCTTAGTTATTATTCATCATATATATTTCTTGTTTAGTATTCTCACTATTTAAAAACTAATCTTAGTACAATCTTCTCTTTTGGAATTAACCCTAGCTTACCCTACTACATTTTTAATAGGATTAGTTAGGTTAATTAGGAACATAAAAGAGGCTTAAATACATTTATACTAGGGTAGAAATATAAGCCGAGTGAAACTAAGGTTCCGCGTCAAAAATCAAATATAAAGTGTAGCTTGCTTTAGCTGAAGAATCGGTTTCCAGCACAAATAGACACCCGCCCGAACACTCCAAACCTTGACGAAGCAATAATATTTTTCTGAATTTTTATAAATATATTTTAGTGAATCAAAATATATATACAATTAATACTTTATTTGAATAATTGATTCCAATAATACAATCTTTCACCTATTAATATTTAATAACCAACCTTTTAATTATTCCTGAATAATGCAACTTTTATACCCTATTTACTTCTAGATCTAGTGAGTAATGACTTAGAAACGTCAAAAACATTAACTCTTTACCATAGAAGTAGGGGAATGGAGGCAAGGGAAGAGAAAAACGGACGAGCTGGGAAATGTGGCTTACCAAACAAACTGATCATCAACACGTCAAAGCCTAGTAAAAGTATATACCTACAAAAGGTTGCACTATTTAAGAATAATTGAGAGGTTGACTTATTAAAAAGTAATAGGTGAAAGGTTGTATTATTAAAATCAATTATTCCTATTTTATTAAAAGAGAGATTTAAATATTGTTGACTATTCGAAAGTCAAAATTATTTGGGTTGTCAACTATTGACTTTGTTAAGTCAAAATTTTAATTTAATATTGCAAAGGTAGTGTTTTAGAGTATTTTTAATTGGCTTTATAGGGTTAATTCCTAATAATACTAGAAGGCCCAAAATCTATTAATAGGGAATTGAAACCCTCCTTAAACATTTTTGCAAAACCCTAACTTCACTCTCTTCTCTCTCTCTCACACGGCTCTCTCTCTCCTTTTTCATCTCTCTAGATCTTTTTCTTTTTCTTCTTTTCTTGTTTTTTTGTTTAATAATAATAATAATAATAATTACTATTATTATTGTTTTATTTTAAATTATTTTTTCAAACATTTTTAATCTTATGTTTATAGTATATTAGTACTAATTGAAAATTTTATAGTATAGATTGTAGTACGCATACTCTAAAAATTTCAGATTCAAAGGTTTAAGTTTTAGGTTGTGTAATATATTGAATTATTGGTTTTTAAAGGGAGAAATCTTTAGTAATACATTGCTTATAGTCTAAAATGTCGGAACTTTGAAATTTAGAAATATGTTTTTAATGGTTTAAACGACTTTCGAATATTAATATAAGTGCTGGATTTACTACTACTACTAAGGTCGGAACTTTGAAATTTAAAAATATGTTTTTCAAGGTTTAAACGACTTTCGAATATTAATATAAGTGCTGGATTTACTACTACTGCTACTACTGCTACTACTACTGCTGCTGCTACTTAGCTACTACTACTATTGTTGTTGCTGCTGCTACTACTACTACTGCTGCTGCTACTGCTACTACTACTACTACTACTACTACTACTACTACTGCTGCTGCTGCTGCTAGAGAAATACTCCTTAAGTGATATCTAGTGCATGTAAGTGACCTAAAGACTACTACTACTACTACTACTACTACTACTACTACTACTACTAGAGAAATACTCCTTAAGTGATATCTAGTGCATGTAAGTGACCTAAAGAATAGTTTACACAAGGTACGTATATATCTAAGAAATTTGGACATAGTATCATGTATTAGGAGTGTGTTCGGAACTTAGTATATCATGCTTAGAAAACTCTGATAGTTCTTAGACAAGATTGTCGGCAATGATATGTTTCTTGTGACTATTGTGTGAAAGCATATAATTATTTATTTTTATATGGGTTTGCATAGATCGTTGATACAAGCATGTAAAGGGAGTTTGATTATTTATTTATCATGTTTTATTTATTACTATGGTTGGTAAAGGTGGTTATTAGATTTAATTAATCATGTATTAATCTATGTTTATTATTTATTGTCTATGGAAAGGTAAAGGTTGGTTATTGGAAATAATCATGGTATTATTCCACACTTTAATAGTTATTAGATCATTATGAAGGAGTAAGTGGAAGTATGTCTTAATGACATTAGTTATTGTTGATTATTCAAGAGTTTGGATTAAAGGATTACGGAATTGATATATTACATGCTCACTTTTATTAATCAAAGATAAAATATATATGTAGAGTGTTGTTGTGGTTGTTGTATTTTGTAATTAATGTTGGCAAATGATTAATCAGTTAGTTAATTACGTAAAGCTAGTAAAATAGAAAGAACAATAAGACTCTGGATAAGTGCACGTCTGGAGTACTGAACACTGGGAGTTGGAGTACATGGTGGTGATTAACCTATGGAATTTCGAGAGACTGCGTGATCAACGTGTCTCTCATATAATTTATTTGTCGATATCGATTGATTTGGGGGCACAAGTCGTGCTTATTGCCCCGTCTTCTTATTACTAGTTTTACATTGGATAACTTGTTCATTGCTTATTCAATCTAATTAATTAATCAATTTACTATCGGAGTATTGTTTTGTACAAGTATTATTTATGTGCCTGCAATGCATGATTTTATTTAATTTCCAGTATCATGCCATCTTGTTTACTTATATTATTCTTAGACTATATATATGTACTCAGTTTTACAGATTACGTAATTTGTATGTTGATCATGGCGTATGCTTTATTAATCCTGGACAAGTGCGTTTTTAACGTACCTATTGGATCCTTTTTGGCTCATTTTCATCCTATTTCTTTCCTTTTCTTCCCTCATTCTACTCCCTTCTCCCTTCTGTTTTATTCACTTGCTCATCCTTAAAGTGACATTTTGCTCGATTTTCTATCTTTTTGACCGATTTTCTAGAATAATTGCTTTCACTATGTTTTACCATGTTAATTAATGTAGATGGACCACCTAAGACGATTACAAATTCAAGAGTCATCAAAGAAAGCAATGAAAATAGAGCCTAAGTTGAACAATGGTGCGCTCGCACCATGCCCCATGCCCTCCCGCACAAAGGAACAAATAGCATAATAAAATGTCGTAAGGGGAATTTCAAATGGACATATCTCCCAAATCAATAATCGGATGAAAGTAATTCAATTTGGATGTCAAAACCCATTTCAGTAGCTTTCTAATGACCGATCATAATCCTAATTTGGATCTAAAATAAAGGATATATGCACGTTTCATGTTGAGGTGAACATCCCTGAAGGCAATAGGATAGGTGCACCCTCACCTGTTGTTTTTTAGAACTTTTGTAAGGCTTCGAGCCGTTTTGAAAGCAAGACTTTTGATTTCTTTTCGATGATGCTTTTATTCTAAAGACTTAGAGTATTATTAGGGTTTATTATTAGAGAAATATATAGAATGCTTTGAGATCTTAATTTTCTAGATTCAAGATTGTTGATTTCTGCAAGTTTGAGGTACTTTCGATAAATTCAATTTGCAATTTTCAGTTTTTATTCCTTCTTATTATATATTGTCCTTCTCACTTGATTCATAATTAGATCTTATAGACTATAGTTTCATAATTATTTATTTTTATTCCCTTCATCCTTCAAAATCATGTTTAGTCCTAGATTAATTTATAATTTCATATTTTTATGCTCAAAATCCATGATTAGTGAGTATTTTTCTATCTAGATTTGGGTGAGAGTATGAATTACGGCTTTTCTTAGATTATCAATGTAATTGTGGGTAATTAATGATGATTATGCATTGATCTTGGTGTTTCGAGGCCTTAAGATAGATATTAATCACAATTTTGCTTTGGTATTTTGGTTATAAACATTCTTAATCGAACTTTAAACCCAGACCTACAATCAACTTAATTTCTAGGCCAAGATATTGGGTAGAAATTAAGATAATCCTTTTATTAGGGGTTTTTAGTGCTTATTTGATCTCTTAATCAATTAACTAAAGACCATTCGAGAGAGGATTTAGTTGATTGACGTTAAATCTTGAGGACCAGTCGAGAGATGACTTGATTATTTTTTAAGAGAGCTAAACCTTACATAATTATCGATTTTTATCCGCATTGCATTGATAACCATTCTTTCCATTTTATTCATGCTAATAGCCTTAACTCTAGTGTTTTTCCATATTGATTTTATATCCCTTATTTATTTGATTTTTTTAATTCAATCTTAGTTTAGTTCATAGTTGTTACCAAACATCTTTCAAACCCCCAAATACCTTTCAATTAAGTAATTAAACTTGTCTAGATTTTAATTAATCCCAACTTGCCTGTGAATCGACCCTTGACTTACCTTTACTACGTTTTTAGTAATTGCTTGTTTAGGAATTTATAATATAGTTTGAAAAGTGAATATTGGTACCTTTAATACACACTAAAAACCTCTTGTCAATCATGTGACGACCCATCTTTATTATTGTATTGTTTAGCGAGCTGCCACCTGCATCAACAGGTCCTAGATGTATCTCAGGTGGGGCGGATCATGATGCATGGGGAATGCGAATGTTAAACAATTTTATTATTTTTATTGATTATAAGTTTTGGATTTTATGAAGTTTCTTAAATATTGTTTTGGATTTTTTTAAACTCTAGAGTTGATTTTGTTGTTTGATTTTCAAATATTGACATGATTGGTTTCAATATGTAAGATTTTTAATTGACTTTTCTTATTTAGTCTAAAATATTTACTTATCTTCCGTTGCAAAATTCTTAATAAGTCGAAAAGCTTTCTAACGTGGTCGTAATACTTTATTAATAATTCTATAGTAATTATTAAAAAAAAGTATTTTTAAAAGGAGATAATTATTGGTGGTGTTACAACTGCCCCACGCCCCCACACATACACCACGCCCACTCGAGCAATGACTCGCACACCTCGGCACCTTGGTCTCCTGCCTAGGCCCTAGGCTGCTGGTGCTACTACACTTTTCGTTACATCGCTACTCATCGTCTTCTTCGCTCGTCGCTCTAGTTTAATCCTTCACTTCATGAACTTGGTCTTCAACATATACCCAACATAAAGTGGACCTATTAAGTCGGATATTTTGGGATAAAACCAGAGAAGAATATAGACCATAAAAATAAAAATATATTATATTGTAAGATCAACAAGAATTAAACTAAAATGAACCGAAAAATGGAAAAATGAATATGAAATGGAAGCAATACTAAGTTTTATCGTATTACACTATATGTTTTGCTTTTATTTTTATTAAGGTAACCATTTATGTTTCAAAAGGAATATTATATGATAGGTCCAGGGTCTCTTTATGTTTCCAAAGGGTTACATAAAATATATCATACACATACCATATGAGAAAGGATTTTCATTTTGGTTCCCTCTCTACTTTGAGAACATTAACACTCATTTCAAGTAGAATTTGCTTAATAATTCGAATCTTAAGAAATTTATTTTTGTTTTACAAGGTTTCGTATTTGCTTATTTTGAAAGGATCTACTCTTACATAGTTTTCTTTTTTTTAAGGGATGTATATTATAGTGTGTTTCTCCAATCGTCCCCACATTTTTTTTTTCCTTTTCGAGGGAGCTTGTAAACGTCTTGAAACTTATTATTTCTGGGAGGATGTTCATAAAAGAAATAATCCTATTCACATACCTTCTTACGTAGACACATTCCCTTTCAAATTTTTCATACATAATTCAATGTTATATATATGGTACAAAATTTTTAAAATAAACTTAAAGAAGAAGAAACTTAGCTTAGGTAAGTAGTAATGTACTGTGTGGTACGAAGACTATTTACTTAGGAGTCTTTACCTAAATAATATTGTTATTATGAAATTGTAATGAAACTTTACATGTTAAGTGGGATAACTTAATAAAGCTGCGCAAAACATAAGAATTAGTTGAGAAATATGTACAAAGACAATCTTATTAACCTCAACCCGCACGGTGTTTTTGGTCTAGCTTTATGACCCATATACTTGAGAATAGAGGGGAAAGGTAAGGGAGTAATCCTATCTCCAAGTAGCGCAGTTGGGAGGATTCGTCCTTGTGACCCTAAAGTAACTAGGTGAATTCCCAACCAAGAACACAAATAAGCTTAGTAAGACAAGCTTATAGTATATATATATATATATATATATATATATATATATATATATATATATATATATATATATATATATTGCCTTGATTCGATTCCCTCCTCCACGAGACCCCATTCTCTCTCTTCAGACGATGACCCCAACTTATACTGCTACAGTTGCCATTCTTTCTCTTCTGACTACCAATTCATCAGACAACAATGGAGAATCTCCATTTTCTCTCCCCTCTCATCATTTAATTTCTAGAAACTTGAGCAAATTCATGGCCGGTGTGCATAATTTAAAGGCAAAATCTACCATTCCCTAGAATTCATGTCTTCTAATGCTTGAATTCGAGCCCTAGAAAACTTGTGGGTTTAAGAAATTTGTGGATAAACTTGTAGGTTGAACAAACCAATGGCGAAAACGAAAAACTCCACCATAGCAGGAGTAAGTTTCAAAATCTTAAGCTTTAATTGAATGCATTAATCGATTCCATCGTATATGAATAAAGACCAAGCCCTAATGTTTCGGGATTAAATCGAACACCGTCGTATTATATAATGTCTTGATTCGATGAACTCGGTTTCTCTTTCTCTCTTTGTATTGCTGGAGTTCTGGTTTCCAGATCTTTGATTATGAAAGTTGAGAGAGAAAAGGGAAGAAGATGAAGGTTGAAGCAGAAGGTGGGGAAAAATATCAAGACTTAGAGTTACTCAAATATTAGTCAAAGTTACTCTTATAATACTCAAAGTTACCCCAAATTGAAAGTTAATCTTAACATATTAAAGTTGCCTTAAAAATGGTAAAAGTCACTCTTATAATATATAAAATTATCCTTAAAATATAAAGTTTCTCTTTGTATAAAGTTTCCCTTGAAATATATAACGTTATCCTTAATATAATAAAGTTACTCTAATACTGATAAAAGTTACACTTAAAATATATAGAGTTGCCCTAAAAGTGATAAAAGTTACCCTTGTTTTTCAGTTTTCAAATTAAGTGTTGTTTTCTGATTTTTTTATATATATAAGGCTCTTGTGAGAACACATCTTTTATGTGAGAACACGTTTTTATTTGAGAACAGATTTAGGTTTAGAACATATGCAACATTTTTAGAACATAATTTTTTTTATGAAACATACTTAACTTTTTAGAAAATGTGAAACACTTTTTAGAAATATGCAAACACGTTTTAGAACAACATAGTTAACCTTTTTTTTAGGAAATATACTTACTTTTTTAAACATATGTAACACTTTTTAGAACAACATACTTAATTTTTTTTTTTTAAAGAAACATAATTATATTATTAGAACATATGCAACACTTTTTAGAACAACATACTTATTAAACCTTTTTTTTTTTTAGAGGTAACATACTTAAGTTTTTTTAGGAAGCATATACTTAAATTTTTAGAACACATGTTTCATACCATATTTTTCTCCCATGTTAATTTTGTGCTTATTTTGTTGATAATAAAAAAAGGATGTTCTACGTGGTTGTTCTTATGCTCTAAATATAGTAAAATATATGTTCTAAATAGTTCTTTTAGTGTTCTAAATAGTCCTAATTGTGCTCTAAATAGTTATTATTATGTTCCAAATAGTTCTTATTGTGTTCTAAATAGTTCTTGTCGTGTACTATATAGTTCTTGTTGTGTTCTATATAGTTCTTGTCGTGTTCTAAATAGTCGCACTAGAGTTTTGATGTTCCTAATTTATAAATTTATGAAAAAATAAATATGAGTAGTATTGTATCCTTTATTTCTGCATTTTTGGAATAAAAAAAAAAATCAACTGAAAATTACCAAAAACACACCGAAATTTCTCGGAATTATTTGATAATTACTTACTTTCTTCTTTGGAACATGTTAAAAATAATTTAGAACATACTTGAAATAATTTGGAACACACTTAAAATATTTTAGAACATACTTGAAATAATTTAGAACATAAGCTTGAAATAACATGTATATATGAATATATGTATATGTGTTGATTAGGTTCTTACGTAAAAAGATGTGTTCATGTTCTAAAAATCATAGCATATGTTCTAAAAAGTGTTGCGTATATTCTGAATATAAATCTGTTCTAAAAAGTGTTGCGTATATTCTGAATATAAATTTGTTCTCACATAATAAGGACCCATTCTCATCGAATTCTGATCCTATATATATATATATATATATATATATATATATATATATATATATAAATATATAATCTCGCATTTACCACAAATTGAGAAAAGTGGTTGGTCAAAGGTTAGCTGAAACGCACACCAACTTGGCCTTAGTAGCTTAACTAGCAGTAAGCCAGTAACACATGAACGTAGCCGCCTAGAAGATTCAATCATCATGTCGGCAACTACGCACCACTTCTTTTATATTATGGAGTGATTATCATGCATGGACTTTAATAAATAAGACCACGAGTTCTCTTTCTTTCCTAGTAAGAGAGAGAAAGTCAAAAAAAAAAACATTACACAGCTGATTTTTCGCATGCATATCCCTCTCATTACAACTAGTTAGTCATCTCCAATAAGTTTGAAAAGTCCTTTATTTTGCATTTGTTTGTTTTTTCCGCGTTTGACTTCATCCTATCTTTGAATTAGTTTTTCTCTCCTCTCATACATATATAAGGGGCGTCTTCTTCTCCCATTCTCAAACCAGCAACACAAATTAACTCTTCAATTTTATAGCTTCCAACCAATTTTCATTCACTCTCATATAAACCAATTTTAATCAAAGTTCAATAAAAAGTCAACCCAAAAAAAAATGGATCATCAAGACGAAATCGATGTGCCACCATTTTTCTTGTGCCCAATCTCCTTGGAAATCATGAAGGATCCAGTAACAATTTCTACTGGAATAACTTATGATCGTGAAAACATAGAAAAATGGGTGTTCATCAACAACAACACTACTTGTCCAACAACCAAACAAGCCCTCAATGTTGACACCGTCGACAGTTTCCTCACACCTAACCACACGCTAAGACGACTCATTCAATCGTGGTGCACTCTCAACGCTTCCTACGGCATTGAACGCTTCCCTACACCGAAACCGCCTGCGACGAAAGCACAGATTCTAAAGCTCATTGGTGAAGCCTCCAACACGTCCCCTCTTGGTCTTGTCAAAAACCTTGACAAGATTAAGTCTATGGCCTTAGAAAGCAGCGCTAACAAGCGTTGCTTAGAGACTACTCCCGGAGTAGCCGAATTCTTGGCTCGTCTCGTAATCTTAGGTGAAAATGAAGAAGAAAGATGTAGCATGAGCATGATGGTAAGTACGGTTAGCGATCAAGCATTGAGCATCATCACTCATCTTCAGATATCCGATGAGATGGTATTGAAGAAGCTGCTGAAGGAGAAGGAAGGAGCCTTGGTGGATTCCTTGGTAAGGATCATGCAAAAGAGCAATTACGAGTCACGGGCGTATGCTATAGAGTTGATGAAAAAATTGGTACAAGTAGCCGAACCAACACAAGCTGTTGCTCTTAAGCGCGAGCATTTTGTGGAGGTGGTCCAGCTGATTAAGGATGATGTCTCCCCTAAGGCTACTAGGGCTGCGCTTAAAGTGCTGGCCCTAGCGTGCCCTTGGGGGAGAAACAAGGTTAGGGTTGCCGAGGCTGGGGCGGTACGAGTGATGGTTGATCTCCTCCTTGAGTCTAATGATAAGAGGACTAGTGAGATGGTGCTTGCAGTGTTGGACCAACTTAGTGGTTGTGCTGAGGGGAGGGCGGAGCTGCTAGGCCATGCCGCGGGCTTGGCTGCAGTGTCGAAGAAGATTCTAAGGGTGTCTCACTTTGCCACGGAGAGGGGAGTAAGGATCTTGTTCGCGATTTCAAAGTTTTTTACAAACCCTAGTGTGGTGCAGGAGATGCTCCAGCTTGGGGTGGTGACTAAGTTATGCTTGGTTTTGCAAGTCGATTGTGAGAGCAAGACTAAGGAGAGGACTAGAGAGATTCTGAAGTTGCATGCTAGGGCTTGGAGGAACTCTCCTTGTGCTCCTTCTCATGTCTTTGGTTCATTTTAATTAGATCAAATAATATTGGCATTAGAGTAGAGAATTAAGATGGAATAGCTTGGGTGTCTATATCATTATTTGGGTGTGTATATAAGATTCATTAAACATTGGATAAAACAATAAGATTAGATATAATTGGAGGAACCTTTGAAGGACCAATTCTTTTGCTCATATAAATTTGTCCGAAAGTTTCTATTAACACTTTCGCATTATTCAGTTTGAGTACATTTACATTTCCTCGCTTTTTTCATGACACTTATGTTTATGCTTTTAATGATTGTCTGATGTGAAATGTCTCCTTAATTGGAATAGAGAGCAAGCTAGGGTTTTAGATTGAGTCATGTTAATGGTAAGGCCCTGTTCTTTTGAACTTATTTTGACTGAAATTAAATTAAATTAAATTAAATTAACTGAACTAAACTGAAATTAAATTAACTGAACTGAAATTAAATTAAATTAACTGAAATTAAATTAAATGAACTGAAATTAAATGAACTGAACTGAAATTAAATTAAATTAACTGAAATTAACTGAAATGAGAGAAACTGAACTGAATTGTATATTTAATTTTCTAAAATAATAATTATCGATAATAATCAATAAGTATTAACATATTATTATTATTATTATTATTATATTATTATTATTATTATTATTATTATTATTATTATTATTATTGTTATTATTTATTATTATTATTATAGTTATTATTTATTATAATTATTATTGTTATTATTTATTAGTACTATTATTATTGTTATTATTCATTATTATTTTTATTATTATTGTTATTATTTATTATTATTATTATTATTGTTATTATTTATCATTATTATTATTGTTATTATTTATTACTATTATTTATTATTTAATTTAAGTTCAGTTAAGTTCAACTTTATATTAATAATAATAATAATAATAATAATAATAATAATAATAAAAACAATAATAATAATAAATAAATTATAAATTATAAATATTAATAATATTAAATAATAAATAATAATAAATAATAAATAATAATTAATAAATAATAAATAATAATAATAATAAATAACAAATAACAAATAGTGAATAAATAATTATAATAATAATAGTGAATATAATAAAAATTATAATAATACTAAATAAATAAATAATAATAATAATAATAATAAATAATAATAATAATAATAATAAAAACATATAATAATAAATAATAAATAATAAAAAAATTTAAATATACAATAAATAATAAATAATAATAAATAAATATAAATATAATAATAATGATAATAATAATATTAAATAATTATAATAATAATAATAAATAAAAATAATGCGTAATAAATAATAATAATAATAATAATAATAATAATAAATAAATAATTAAATAATAAATGATAATAATAAATAACAAATATAAATAATAAAAAGAATAATAATAATGATAATGATAATAATAGTAATACATAAATAAATAATAATAATAATATAATAAATAAATAAATAATAATAATATAATAATAATAATAAATAATAATATTTAATAATAATAATAATAAATAAATAATAATAATAATAATAATAAAATAATCATAATAAATAATAATAATAATAATAATAATAATAAATAATAATAATAATAGTAATAATAAACAATAATAATAAAAAAATAAAAAAATAAATAATTAATAATAATAATAAAAGTAATCATAATAAATAATAATAATAATTATTATTATTATCATAAATAATTATAATAATCATAATAAATATTAAATAATAATATTAATTATTATTATTATCATAAATAATAATAATAATAATAATAATAATAATAATAATAATAATAATAATAATAATAATAATAATAATAATAATAATAATAATAATCACAATCATAATAAATAAAAAATAATAATTAAAACATTACATAAGATGAACTAAACTGAAATTAACTGAATTAAACTGAAATTAAATTAACTGAACTGAAATTAAATTAACTGAACTGAAATTAAATTAAATTAACTGAAATTAAATTAACTGAACTGAAATTAAATTAACTGAACTGAAATAAACTGAAATAAACTGAAATTAAATTAACTGAACTGAAATTAACTGAAAATAAGTTCAAAAGAACAGGGCCTAAGTCATTAGTTGTTTTATGACCTCGTTTTTATCGGTCTATAAGTTAGACCTACGATGAATGGTTTAATTAAGAAAGCGTCTCAAATGTAACATGTTATGCTATAACTTACATTGTAATAAAATTTTACACACGCGAACTAATATAATGGCAATAAACACGCATGTCATTTATAAAGCTCTTTCATATTATTTTGGAACTGTTTCATGTCATTTTGAAATTTATTCCATGTCATTTATAAAACTCTTTCATGTCATATGTTTCATATCATTTTGGAATTGTTTCATGTCATTTTTAAAGCAGTTTCTTATCATTGTTGGTATGTTTTATATCATTTAAAGTTTTATTCCATGTTATTTTGAAATTGTTTCATGTCAATATTGGTATGTCTCATATTATTTTGGAACTTTTTCATGTAATTTTTCAATCTGTTTCATGTCATTGTTGGTATATTTCATATCATTTTAGAATTGTTTCGTATCATTTAAATGGGAAATTCTCTCTGGTAGCCCTTAACTATTTATTTTTTCTCTTTGGTAGCTTTTCTTATGGGTTAATGTCCCTGCTAGCCCTAAACTAATTAAAATGTTAGTAAAATAGGATTATTTAATGAAAAACGTTTAGTTAGTGTTAAAAACGTTAGTTAGTTACCCACCACCCCTTCCCCTACAGTCCCAACACCCCCATCCCACCACCGCCCAGCAGCTAGCCTCCCCTCCCCAACCCCGCGCATCCCGCCCGCCCTCCCCCCACCTCCAGCGACACCCGTCGATTTCCCCACCCCTCCCACCACCCCCCGTCGATTTTTGCACCTCCCCCCCACCCCGGTCGATTTTCGCACCCAAACCCCCCCCCCCCGTCGATATTCGTGAAGTGGAACAACCCGAAGCCCACGCGAGCCTAGAAATCGACGGGGGTGGGGGTTTGGGTGCGGTTTTCGATCGGGGGGGGAGGGTGCGAAAATCGACGGGGGGGGGGGGGGGGTGGGGAAATCGGCTCGGTGCCGAGGTGGGGGGAGGGGTGGGATGCGCGGGGTTGGGGGAGGGATCTTGCCGGGCGGTGGTGGGAGGGGGGTGGCTGGGGTGGGGGAGGGGTGGTGGTGGGAGAGGGTTAGGTTTAGAGTTTAGGGTTAGCTTAACCTAAACTAACAACGATTTAACGGTTGAATTGCAATTAAGCCTACGGAATTAGCATGTGCATTAACTTAGGGCTACCACGGACATTAACCCATAAGAAAAGCTACCAAAAAGAAAAATAAATAGTTAAGGGCTACCAGAGAGAATTTCCCTTTTTAAATTTGTTTCATGTCGATCATTTACATAACCACCCACATTTCCTCCTAATTTCCTCTACACTCCACTCACAAGATCACCCAAAATACAGACCTTCCAACCAACCTCCTCCGTCAATTGCGAAAATTCCACCTAAATCACCGACAACATTATGATCACCAAAACCCTGTCGCACTCTGGCGTCAACCGCATTTATGGCGTCAATAGAATCCCTGTCACATCCGTCGCAACCCGCGTCGTTGCTCACGGTATCCACTTCATCACTTTCCACAACAAGCAATGAAGCAATCCGCTAGTTACGCCGCCTTTTCTTAGGGATACCTAAATGGAAAACTCGACATCCTCCTAACTGTATAGGGCAGGGCTGCATTAGTTTCACGGGCTCACAGAGCTATCCAACACCGACACCAATGCCTGGCCCAAGGATTTTATGCTTGTTGCCTTCAAAGTCGGTTGCAAAAAGAGTTCTACGATTGGATCCGAGACTTCTTGCCTCTCTCTCTCTCTGTCCTCGCGGCCTACACCCGCACCAAACCGCATCGCCATCTCCAGGCATAGTTATGATGTGAAACTAGCCGATCTCGAGCATCAGAAGCTCCATCACCGCCGCCGCCGCGAGATTCTTGAGGTTAGCGACATTGTGGTCTCGATGAATCAACGATGAATGATGTTGTCAACGGAGTATTTGTTGTCGTCAGCGACCGAGAGGAAACTAAACATCGCTAGTGTAGACACCAAATTTTGAATCCCTTTTATGGTTAATGATTAAAAGGAAAGTTACGAGATCGAGAAATACATGTATAACGACCATCACCAATATCGACTTCATGATAAGCGGTAATAAATTATTTAATAATATAACCTTCTTACGTTCTCATTCCGATCTTAATTAATTGGGCACAAATATTGTGATATTATTTCTTGAGTAAGAATAACGAAGATTTTCTTTGCCGATCAAGCCATTTAAAATACAGATTGGAGCAAGGACGAGACATTCGATAATTTCTCACGAGAATCTTTGTGTCTGGAATAGACAATTAACTATAACAAAAGGATTAAGTGATGAACAATCACTAGGATAAGATAGTAAGACGAACCACGTAAAGGCACCGCGCGACAGGGAGCTTAAGCTCCCTAATGGGGCGCACGCTCCACCGTGGAACGGACTCTCCACCAAGGAGAGGACGCTCCAGGCTACTTATTTTATTTCATTAGCAGCCAACTTTTTAGTTTCTATAGAAGGTTCGGGAGCGGACGTTCCTTAGGCCATTTTTCCCTTAATCGTGTATTTCTAACCTCTATGCTTAGCCATGAATTTTGTTTTTGAACCTAGGATAACTTTTCAAAGGTTATAGTTGATATTTATAGTGAGAAACTTAACCTAATAGTGTCAGTATATGTTAACTGTTATAAATCATACCCATTATGCCTAATATGTCAGTGTATGCTAAGTGTTATCACACCTAAGCTTAATCACTCTTAAGGAGCTTAAAAAATCAGAATTTCTGTAAAAGATATGTAATTGTCGCATGGTACGAAAGCATCTCTAAGATTTGACAAGTCGGGGGTGACAATCAAGGAGTAATCAAGCCTAAAAATTCAAAAAATTATATGACAAATGAGGAGAAAAAGTCATGCCAAAGAAGTGAAGAAAATAATTATCTTTCCCATGAGAATAATTATCTTCCCTATAGGAATAATTGCCAAAAATAGCATAAATAAAAAGATCAATCTAGTTACCTTCCTTTGTTTATTAGAAATCATGGTTAAACCACCCTATTATCCAAGGGTTAGAGAATAAACCAAGTGTGATTAGACAAAATTCAGATTTTTTTGTCTTATGAAAATTTGATTTTCTATGTCGTTTTTTTCTTTTTTTTATTGATTTCTAAACCCTAATTAGTGCCATGCAGTTCCTCTATAAATACCTTATTTTTTAGGCATAAAAGGGTCTTAAGGCATTAGAGAGAGTATTAAGTAAGAGCAAGTATAAAGAAACAAAACAAAGAGTGATGATCATCAAGAGTTCTGAGTAATAAACTAATCATCTTAGGAAAATAAAATATCCAAAAATATTAGTAGTTAAGCAATTAAAATTCTAGGAGTTCTTAGTCATCGTTAATAGTCCTTAAGACTTAGAAAATCACCTAGTAAGATTAAGAGAAAAAAAAATTGCAACCTTTGCAAGGATTCACACCATTCATCATATTGCAAGGTAAATATTTTCATTTCCATTTTATGTACTTACTTATTTTGTTGATCATCTACTAATTCTTTTCATGTTTCTCTTATCCATGTTTTTTTATGTTCTAGTGAGGTTTGGGTATGAGGAAATCCAATGGGTTCCCAACCTAACATTTTCACCACCTAGATAGCCAACGCTGTTGGGGAGGCTTAGGATTTATGTGATTAGCAAATAGGAAATGTGTAATTTTTAGTTTACATGCTTAAATGGTTGTTGATCATAAAAAATCATTTTTATAAATTTTAACTTTAGATTGTAAATAAATATCTCCATAAAAACTAGAAGTGGCATTATAATTATATAGAGAATCTTAATCTCGAAATAATTTCTATCATTATCTATATATTATATAGGTCGTTTGCAAGATGTAATATTTTTCTTAGCTTGCTAAATTCAAATGTTGCTGAAATCTGGGCTTTGAAAATACTAAAAAATGAATTTTATATAATTAATAAAAAATAATACATAATCATTGGTATAAACTGTTTTGTCCAGTACCTTGTTAGCTTATTTGCTCTACTTAATTAAAACTAGAACTATTTAGGTAAAACTTGAAATAGTAAATTTCATAAGATTGAAATTTTCTACTATTAATGTATTAAATGGAAAGAACCTTAATAATTTTTAAATGTCATGAAATTTTATGTTCTAGTACTCCATTATATTTATAATGCACATGCAAAAGCACAAGGCCAGATAAATTTATTAAGTCGAGTTTTAAGAAAAACATTTAATCAATGTCCTTTTTCAACCGATTTTAGTACAAAAATCATAATAAATTGAATTATTACCTAAAACTCATACATGTTTGACACAATATAAAAGACTTGTACATATTTCTATAGGTGTATAACACGTCAAATTTCATACACTATTGAAAAAATTATTGAATTTACAAATTAGTTGCATTGCAGAACATAATCTGGAAAAGTCCAAAATAATTTGCCTAATGTTCAACTTCATTAAAAAGTAATTTATTCATATAAAAAAATACTCATAAACCGATGAGTGTATATTAGGGCTTTTAAAGTTTTCAAATGAGCCATTATTTACTTAAATAATAAAATCATCATAGAAAATAGAATAAGAAAGCCTAAGTAATCATCAATCTTTTATAAGTTTATATAAACAAATTTTGACTCATAATTTCAAAGCCCTTACAAGGAGATAAAGGTCAAAGAGCATCATGATGAAGACCAAGATTGAGGTTTAGTATAGATTATATGCTCTTGTATACTCCCTCCGTTTCATTTTAATTTACTCACTTCACTTTGGGGGAGAATCAAGGAGAAAGTGCAAAAGTATGAGAGAGAAACTGAAAAGGTGGAGAGAGAAATTGAAAAGTGAGAGAGAGAAATTAATAAGCGGGTTAAAATATTAAAAAGTGGATGACATGGGTGGAAAAAGAGGAGAAAGTAGATGTGTCATGTTACCAAAAATAGAAAAAGCAACAATGTGTAGATTAAAAAGAAACGGACCAAAAAGGAAAGTGTGTAGATTAAAAAGAAACGGAGGGAGTATGTTGTAATAGATTTTTGTAGTAAAAAGTATTGTAAATAATTATTACACCACTCAAGAAAAACATATGGAGATATTAATGCATGATTTTCATAAATAATTTTACAAGTCATTTCTTTAAAATAAAATGAGCAACCAATTTTAGAATATTGTATGTTTAATGTGCGCCTAATATATCATATATAGTATATGAATAATATGACCCAATCTCAATTAAAAGAGAAAATTACAAATCTAGCTAAGTTAAATTGTATGATGATACATCTTACAAAATAAAATATTTTACTGTTCTCCATAATCTTCAAATGGATTCATTACATAATTTGACATCATTAGATAAGTAATTATATTATGTATCTCCTAATTGATTTTAGGCCATTCAAGTGTCTCATTTTAAATGGCCAAATTCAGCTAAGCCAAAAAAATAATCTCCAAACACCATTTCAAGTAGATCATTAATTCTAATCAAAATGAATTGTTGATCTTGAAAGAGGATTATTAACCTTTCCATGAAGAATCCTTTTTAGAAATCGTGTCAATCTAAAAGTTTTCAATTATGAAGCAAATTTCTTATTTCTAGCCCTTAATTAAAAGGCAAGTTAGTATCACTAATTGGAGTAATTACCTCAACCTTAATTGGTATCACTAATTGTAGTGATTGGAGTGATTACCTCAAACCTATTTTGTATCACTGATTGGAGTGATTACCTCAATCCGAAGTGGATTTGTCTAAGTTTATAGGAGAGTTATTCGTGTCTATTTGAAAACCATATTTTCTTTCTTTCTTTTTTTCTTCCCCAATGGAATTGGCCATTTAGGATAAAACATAGATTGAACTACGAAGGTTTTGATCCAGGAGTGAATTCCAATCCCGCAATGATTGGTACGTAGTGCAACTTCTATGCTCAAACCTATGATATATAAATGGTATATTGGCTCTCTTAAAAAAATGATTAAATGTGTATTTGTAAATTATGTTTTTTATCTTCATAAATAGCTATGATTACTTAAAATGGAAAATAATGCATTAGTAAGAGCCCGTTCTTTAGAACGGAAGAGGAGACGAGTTCCAAACGTTTACACCTCTTAATCAGAACCCCGAACCTTATCTCATGTTATGAAAGACCGGTTTTCTAAAAAGTCTTATATATATGAAGTCATCATCATTTTAAAATATTTTTCTTAAAATTGATTTTAAAACGATTTATTGAATAAATATGTCGCTATTTAGATATTAATAGGGTGGCGACTCCAAATTTTCTATTAAATTCATAGTCTAATTATAAAAGACTTATGTGGGATTCGGACCATCAATTAAGACAATAAAAGATTGGGTAATAACTGGAGAATCCAAATTCTTGGGTGATCGGAAGATGGCTATAGGAGAGAGAGAAAAGGAGGGAGGTTTTGTTTTTGGGATTTCACACGTGTGAATGAGTTGTTACACCATCACTTATATATGTTGTAAGAGTTGCACCCAAAAATTTTAATTAATAAAATTAAACCTTTTAAATTGTTTGCAATGTGCACTTTGGCACCTATTCTACCTTGTTGTTTGTAGTGTGCATGGAGTATTCATCTACACTACTGATTATTTCATCCAAAAACCTGGTTTTTCCTTTCATCAGAGATATGCGAGCCATGTTTTGTTACTGAACTTTTTCTTTTCTGTAAAGTTGTTGTGCATTATGTTAATTCAATGCGGAGAGCTTTAGCTACATTCTTCAATGCTCTTTTTATCCTTTTTGCAAATATTTTTAAATTTGAAATGTCTCTTAGTAATATTCACAATGGTGTACATGTTGTATACTCTCTTGAGCTTATCTGGGTTTGTGTTGAATTAGGAGTCTCCTTTTTGAGCAAATATAGTTTTGATGATGAAAAATTAAAGTAATTAACTAACATGGTTTGTAGGTTTTATGTGTGCAATATTCATATATTAATCATGATTCCTAATAAAGAAAGTTCCTAATGTAAATTCCAAGAAGGGTTGAAGTTTGTGGGTTGTAACTCCAAGATAAAAGAGGAAAAGAACTGTGTTGCAGGTGTTGAAAACTAATATAGAAAATTCTAGTAAGGATGACGAAAGTAAATCTAGAACAAATGCGAATCATTGATATCTAAGGTGCACTACCAACGATAAAAATGAAACCTCTCGCCTCTCTCTCTAGTTTTCCTCTCTACGTAAACCCTACAACAGTAGCCATGGCAAGGAAAACAAAAGCCCAGAAGACACTTCAGGCGAGTTCATCCGCGGTAAAAAAGAAAGGCCCAGGCTCGGAATCTCAGGCGAAGAACCTAAAATCAATGGATGCGATTTTAGGGGTTTCTATGCTGGAAATCGAGGAGGTTCCAGTGGTTATTCAAGAGGAGATTCTCACACCACGCGCACCGATCAACTCACTGTAAAATCAGGCTAAGGTGAGGGAGAATTTCTCAAACTGGTTAGAGCAGATAAAGTCGAAAGAAAGCTTGGCCCCCGAGCAGAGTCGTCGCATCAATAAGGAAGGTATTAACCCCCTACCTATCTTATTCTCTCCAGAAAATCAGAAATTAGATAAGATTCATGCTGAAGAACACACACGAACTGAAAATTTGGTTAAAATTGATATAAGTGATGTTCAATCTGAAATTGAGTTCTGGAATTATGCTGTGTATTGTTATGTGGTGGGAGCAAACCCTCCTACTCATGTATTTGAGGGATTTATTAGACGAATTTGGCGGAACTATGGTGTTGACAAAGTTACTTTGGCTAAGAAAGGAATCTATATAGTGAGATTTCGATCTATGGAGAAGAGAGATGAAATTTTGAGAAGCAATGTTGTGTTCTTTGATAATAAACCCCTTATTATCAAGCCTTGGACCGCAGACATTGATCTATGTAAAGAAAACCTAAAAGTTTTACCGACTTGGGTTCAGTTGAACCTGGACTTCAAGTATTGGGGTGAGTCATGCTTAGTGAAAATACTCAAGCCAGTAGGCAAATTGATCAAGGTTGACCAAGCTACGAGTAAGCGAGATAAGCATAGCTCCAGTATGCGCGAGCCTTGATTGAGGTTCAAATAGATCAGGCATTCCCTGAATGCATATCTTTTGTGAATGAGAGAGATGTTGTCACTAAGGTTGAAGTCTACTATGAATGGAAACCAAAAGTGTGCCCTGAATGCAAAGGCATGGGCCATGATGGGGCTGAATGTGTTAAGCCTAGAACTAAGCAGATCCGGAGGCCTATAGTTATTAACAAAGAGAAGACTCAGAAGGCAGGAGATGGAAAGGAAGTGAGACAGGAAACTGAATTCCAAGAGGTTAGGAATCCTACAAGAAGGATTATAACCAGCCCTAGGCATGCCAATGTTCAGAATAACTTCGAAGTTTTGGGAGAACAAGTAAGTACAGTTGTGATTGGGGAGGTGGAGTGTGTGCAACAGGTGGAATCTCAGGCAGGAGCTAGCCAGGCTCCTACTGGGGATGGATAGAATGCTGGTGTGGAATGTAAGGAGTCTGAATAGCCAACAAAAACAACTTGATGTTAGAAGATTCATTCAGTTAAATAAAGTTGGCCTAGTAGGGCTACTTGAAACAAAGATAAAGGCCCAGAATATGGGGGTCCTTTATCATAGAGTATTTAGTGGATGGTGTTTTAGTTCCAACTCAAGCTATCATAATGGTGGCAGGGTGGTGATAGCATGGAACCCTAATAGTTTCACTGTTACCATTACTCATGTCTCAAGCCAAATGATACACTGTTTGGTGTGTCCTAAAGGTGGTAGCAAAAGTTTCTTTTGCTCTTTCTTGTATGGGTTTAATGATTCAAATTTGAGAAGATTGGCATGGCAAGACATTGAGCTACTGAAAGACCAGGTTAATGGACCTTGGATGATTGTAGGTGATTTTAATTGTGTACTTAGTACAGAAGAAAGAGTTGGTTCAGTTGTCAGGTTACATGAATATGAGGATTTACAGAGGTGTATGGTGAATTGTGGGATGCAGGATATGAAATGCACAGGATGTCAGTTCACTTGGAACAACAAGCAACAGGGTGAGCAAAGAGTCTTCAGCAAGCTTGATAGAACTGTGGTTAATCAAGCCTGGTGTGATACTTTTTCAGAAGCTGTCACTCATTTCATGCCAGAAGGCCAGTTTGATCACTGCCCTATCATGATTGTTGTGTATCCTAGTATTACTCCTGGTAAGAGACCTTTCAGATATTTTCACATGTGCAGTGAATCTTCAAGATTTGATGATATGATCAAGGATGGGTGGAATATGGAGGTTAGAGGATGTCCTATGTTTCAAACAGTTACAAAGCTTAAGAACATAAAAAGAATGTTGAAGACCTTGAATGCTAAAGGGTACTCTGATATACAAGCAAAGGATGTGGTAGCCTATCAAACAATGAAGACCTGCCAGGCTATGTTACAGGAGAGTCCATTGAACTTGGAACTCAGACTATGTATCTTTTTTGTCTCAAAAGGCAAAATTACATTGGTGCTTGGATGGTGATGAAAATACACAGTTGTTTCATCAATCTATCAGGAAAAGAAAGCTTCAAAATAATGTTTATGCAATCCATGATGCTACTGGTATCTGGAGAGATAATGTCAAGGAAGTAAATGAAGCATTCCTTGATTATTATTATCAGATGTTGCTTGGGTCCACAATGCCTAATAGAGAGTCAGTCAAGCAGTCAGTGATGGACACTGGGCCTATGGTTACTGCTGCGCATATTTAGATTCTTTCAAGACCTTATACAACTGATGAAGTGAAGCATGCTCTATTTTCAATCCCTAGAAGCAAGGCCCCGGGGCCTGATGGTTTTGGATCCCAGTTCTTTAAAGATGCCTGGGGTATAGTTGGAGAGGAGGTAACTCAGTCCATTCTTGATTTCTTTAACTCTGGTAAGCTTCTTACGAAGCTCAATGTGACTGTTCTAACTCTCATCCCTAAAGTTACATGTCCTAACTCAGTCATGGAATTTAGACCAATAGCATGTTGTAATACATTATACAAGTGCATCACTAAAATGTTGTGCAATAGACTTAGTTTGGTTTTACCTGATCTAATTGTTGAGAATCAGGGTGCTTTTGTTCATGAAAGGTTTATTGTTCACAACATTATGGTCTGTCAAGATCTAGTGAGACACTATGGTAGAAGCAATGCAAATCATAGTTGTATCATGAAGCTTGACATGAGAAAAGCTTATGATACCATTGAATGGGCATTCTTGGAGGAGCTTCTTGTTAGCTTAAAGTTTCCTAGCCAGTTTGTTATGATTTGTGTAACAACTCCCAAATTCACTATTATGGTGAATGGGACCATGCATGGCTTTTTTGGTTCAAATAGAGGGATAAGTAAGGCAGGGGGATCCTATATCCCCCCTGCTCTTTGTGATTTGCATGGAGTACCTCTCTAGATTGATGAAGACTATACAAGATCATCCAAGATTTCAATTCCATCTCAGGTGCAAAAATATTAGAATGAATCATCTAGCTTTTGCAGATGACATCATTCTTTGCTGTAGTGGGAAGTTCTCCTCAGTTTACACCATGCTTCAAGCATTTCAGCTCTTTTCTGCCACCTCTGGACTTAGAGTGAATGAGCAAAAATCTGACTTTTACACTGCTGGCATTACAAATGAAGATGTGCAGAGGATTAAAGATGCTTCAGGATTCAATCATAGCAAGTTACCTTTCAAGTATCTAGGAGTCCCTATTTGTGCTAGGAGGATCAATGTTGATGAATGTAGGAGTTTGATAGAGAAAATGACTGTAAAAATTAAATTATGGAGTAGCAGGAATCTTTCCTATGCAGGGAGGGTCCAACTCAGAAATTTAGTTTTGTTAAGCATTCATATTTATTGGGCGCAAGTCTTCATTATCCAAAAGAATATTTTCAAGGAAATAGAGTAGATATGCAGGGCTTTCCTCTGGAGTGGAACTTGGTTTAGCACCAAGCCGGGAAATATAGCTTGGAATAATCTTTGTCATGCTAAACAAGAAGGTGGGCTTGGGTTCAGGAATGTTGGCATATGGAACAAAGCAGCTTTGGCTAAATATGTATGGGCCATCACTCTAAAGCAGGACAATCTTTGGGTAAAATGGGTCAGTGAGGTCTATATCAAGAGCCAAAATTGGTGGAGCTACACTCCTCCTACTGATAGCTGTTGGTATTGGAGACAAATCTGCAAGGTTAAAGAAGATATGAAGATTCACATGTCAGAAAATGAGTTGATTACTATCAATAATTTCAGTATCAAGAAGATGTATAAGCTGATGATGGGTTCTTCTGACCAGGTGTATTGGGATAAGTACATCTGGAATAGGCTAACTGTGCCTAAACATAGGTTTATCTGCTGGTTGGTGATTCAGCAAAAGCTCAGAACTGCTGACAGGCTCCTGCAAATTGGAGTTGTGAATGCGGCTCCATGTTAATTCTGTGACTCAGGGAATGAAAGCCATGAACATCTATTTTTTAGATGTACCTATGCTAGCAGTATTTTGGAGGCTATGAAAAATTGGTTGGGTGTTGTTTCAAGGGAAAAGTCTTATAATAGACTGATGTTTTTTATGAAGAACAACAGAAGAACAAAATTCAGGAAGGGAGTGATTAGTGCTGCCTATAATGGGACTGTTTATTTCTTGTGGTGGGCAAGGAATGAAGCTGTGTGGAACATGACAACTTGGAATGTCAATAGTATGGTTAAAAGAATTAAACAGATGGTGATGAATAGAATTCAAAGTGTTAAGCCTCAGAAAATGTCAAATAGTGACAAGTTGTGGTTAGAGCAACTACACAACACAAATGTATAGTTATTTTTTCGTTTCCTTTGTGTAGGGGGTTCAACCTAGTTGGTGTGCCTTACAAAGGGAACGGTTAGGTTGTATATTGGTCTTTGTTTTGGGTGGAATATAAACTTTTCTTAACTAGCAAAAAAAAAAAAAAAAATCTAGAACAATCTAAATAAAAATCTTACATGTATCTAGCCTAGAAGTATCTAGATTATAGTAGCCTAGTAAAATCTAACATGTATCTAGCCTATTAATATCTAGAGAATACTAGAAATATAGGAGCATATATGTCGGCAAATTCACCGACTCAAACACCTATATATATGGCCATGTAGTTTACTTATGAATAACAAGAGATACATTTCCTCCACTACAAAAAAAAACTTCTGCCACATCACATCTCTAAAAAAATTACAAAACCCAACATTAACAATTCCACTAACTTCCGCCTGATAATTCCATCTGTGGTATCAGAGCCAAAAATTCCCAAAGCCTCTTTACTTTAACCAAAACACATTTTACCTAAACACATCATAAATCATAATGACACTCAACAACCCAACTTTCCCAATTCCCAATTTTCGGGGGAGAAAATTATGATTTTTAGAAAATTTAAATGAAGACATTACTTAAATCTCATGGGTTGTGGAGTTATGCTGATAAAGGATATACGGAGTACGGAGACGAGAGTACCCTAACCGAAGCTCAAAAAAGGCAGCTCGAGGGTGAAAGAATGAAGGATGCTAAGGCATTATATCTAATACAAAATGCGGTCACGGATATAATATTTCCAAGAATTTAAAGAGCCAACACAGCAAAGGAGGCTTGGGAGATCCTGCAACAAGAATTTCAAGGAGCTAGCAAGGTGAGAAGTATCAAACTCTAGTCCTTAAGAAGAGAATTTGAAAACTTAAAAAATGAAAGAAGGTGAATTAATGAAAGATTATTTTTCAAAGGTAATAGAAATAGTAAACCAAATGAAATCATATGGAGAAGAAATTTCAGATGAAAAAATTGTGAAGAAGGTTTTATTAAGTTTAACGGAAAAATATGATAACATTGTTGCTATTATTGAAGAAACAAAGCTATATCAAAAATTACGGTGGAGCAACTTATGGGATCTTTTTGGACTCCCATGAACAAAGGAAAAATTGGTATATCAAGGAAGAAGTAGTTGAGATTGTTCTTGCAGCAAAATTATTTAAGAAAATGGCCAAGAAGAATGATGAGGATGAAGACGAAGAGAAGTCATGCAAATGTATGAATCAAAAACTTTCCAGCAATTTTTGCAAAAAGACTAACCATAATACTGCAGACTGTTAGCATAAAGGGAAGCCACAGTGTTGGCAGTGCAAGAGGTTTGGTCATATAGGAAAGAATTACGGGACCAAGAAAAATAATGAGATTGCCAATTTTGGCGAAGAAAATCAAGAAGAAACTTTATTTTGAAGTTTGCTAATGACATGAGCACCAACAACAAAAGAAAATTTGGAGGAAAAAATATTTTTGGACAATGACTGATGACACGAGCATCAGTAAGATAGTTGGTAACATGAGTACCAACGAGAAGATAGAAAAAAATTAAGAAGTCATATTGACAAGATGGAGGTTGGTAACATGAGTACCAACATGGGACCTCAAAAGTACATATCCTCTGGTGGTTGGTGACAAGTAGCGAAGTTGGTCCGATCCGAAATCCAAAAAATAATTTTCCTTAATGAAATCCCAATGATCGATATGGTCTTACCCCGAAACGATCCGAATTATTGGTTTCGATTAGGCATTGATGTGTCGAAACTTACCCTTTTTATAATAAAAATTTATTATTTTAAAAATATAATAAAGATTTTTATGTAAATGTAAATGTAGGGAAGGAGTACTAACTACTAAACAATTAATATTCAATTAAAGGGCTACTAATAGAATAATTAATAACTCAAAAGATTAGTATAGAATAAAATTTATTTACATAGGACAACTTTTTTTTTTTAAAAAAGTTCAAAATATTTCTTGTCCAATCAATATATCGATTCGAAACCATGAATCTAGCCTAAGAAGTATCGATTGTGTCTAGTGACAAGTGCATCAATAAGATTTTCCTTTGAAGAATTTTGCAGTACAAGATTTTTTAGTTTAGGGGGGGTGTTCAAATCTAATCTAGAAAAATCTAGTAAGGATGATGAAAGTAAATCTAGAATAGTCTAAATAAAAATCTTACATGAATCTAGCCTAGAAGTATCTAGATTATAGTAGCCTATTAAAATCTAACATGTATCTAGCCTGGTAATATCTAGAGAATAGTAGAAATGTAGGAGCATATATGTCGGCAAATTCACCGACTCAAACACCTATATATATGGCCATGTGATTTACAAGTTATGAATAACAAGAGATACATTTCCTCCACTACAAAAAACAAAAACTTTTGCCACATCACATCTCTCAAAAAATTACAAAACCCAACATTAACAATTCCACTAACTTCCACCTGATAATTCCATTAGCATGGACATGGGAAACGGATACGAATTTTATACGAAAATAATAAAAATGCATTTATTATGAAATTCAGCCCATAAAAATGTTTCCTTGAGGTTTCTAAAACGCAGAAACATTTCCTAATTTCAAAATGGATCTGTGACTTTCATGAAATTTTCGTGCAACATAGGTAAAAGACAATTGGAGGAGGAAAATTCTAAAGTAAGACATTACTAGTATTACTTCTACTCTTTTTTTCTAAAGATTCTGACAAGGTGGACTGCAAAAGACTAATAGCACAAGTAGTTGAGAGTTATTCGCACACCATAACTATAGCTTAGTCTATGAAAAGTTGAAAAACTAATTCTAGGCAACATTTGCACACTATACAACATTTGCACTCTATACGTGGTCTTTGATTGTTGTGCTCAAACCAAGATTATACTACACGATGAAATGTTGTCTTATATGAAGAGGACACATTCTTCATTAATTCTTCTCTTTATTGATTTTAATTTTCAATAGTGAAGATCGTTCTATTTCTGAATGTTGAAAGTTGTGTAACTCTTGTCCATTTGAATATTGCTTAAAGCTTTTAGGAATTCTCCATTGGCTTTTCTAAGGAAGCTTCTTGCAGCAGTCACTTCTTCAGTCCTTATTTCTTAATCATCCATCTCTTTACTATATTATAATGTAGACTACAACTTTAATTTCTCCCTTTTTGTTAAATAAGGTCTTTCGCAAAAAAATAAACATTAAAGTGGTTTGTGAATTGTGATTAGTATATGGGAGGTTATTCCACATTTGTGGTGCGTGTGTTTGTTTTACAGCACAATATTATCCAACTTGTTTGATTTATAATTGGTTGAGGCGGAAGAAGAAGTAGTGAAATTTGACTATCATTTCGTTGTTTTTAAATGTAAAACTAAATATGATATTTTCTTTCAAATTTATATTGCGATTAAATATGTACGTCCTTAGACGATAAACCAATATGTATATATAATAGAAAATTCTCGTTGGCCATCATAACCCATCATAAAAGACTTGAGCTACAAATTAATTTCAAACTAAGGTCATCAGTTCACAGTGGCGCTAGTTACATGTTAACCTTCTGAACATTTAATCTCCCACAAAAAAATCAACTTCTAGTCAAGATTACATGATCATCAGCCACGGACATCAGATTCTTAAAGAATTGTCAAGTAGAATCAGGAAACTAAACAAGTGAATCGAATTTTACTCAAGTTCATTGTGGTAGTATTTCATAATGATGTCGATAAATTCATATTAGTTCGATGCAGGTTTAGATAGATTTTAATTTGGGTAAAAATCAGATCATATATTTCGTTACATTTCAAGTTTGGGTTGGATGATTTGAATGGGGATCAAATTAGATTTCCAGGTTTGTCCTCAATCTCTGACAATGCTTCTGTTGTTGGTCGTTGCACCATCTTTTATAATCAAGGAACCAAATTTTTTGAATCATCACAAAAACAATTCCTGAAAAGTCTCATTGGCTTTTTAGAACTATTCTAATTAAAATTGGTCTCTAGCTTTAAGACTAGGTCCTTGTTCTTTTGGACTTATTTTCAGTTAATTTCAGTTCAGTTATTATTATTATTATTATTATTATTATTATTATTATTATTATTATTATTATTAAGATAAAATTTTTAACTTATCGCTGACTTAAATTTTGGAAAATCTTAATAAAATTTTGATAACAACTAATTTTGCCAAAATAGTTCATCAACTTAAGCAACTAATTTTGCCAAATAGTAAAGCTAATCAGCTACCTTATCAGTGCAACACATTATCAATTTCAGCTATAACTTATCAGTTTCAGTTAACTTATCAGTTTCAGTTAACTTATCAGTTTCAGTTTATTTTCAGCTAGAATTTTCAAACAGAGCCATAAACTAGAAGAAAATTAACCCCGATTAATACAATCCACACATACCCATAACGAGGCAAACAACCTCATAAACCCAATGTGAAAAGCATAAAGAAATAAATTAAGCAAAGCTCAAACATCCTACAAATCCTCCCTCTCTAGACCCAAACACGAAAGAGCTACGCCCTACGCCTCATATTCACCTGCAAATTTATCAACAAACATCCACAATCATTAGGGAGTAACTAACAACTCTCCTAGCCAGATCAGGATCTGTATGAGAGTTATAAAAGAATTAATAATCAAGTCATGCAAGACATACCATAATTTAATAGCACTGATAATTTTAATTAATAAAATCACAAAATACTATGGTTGAGGAAGAGTTGAACATTACTGGATGGCAACCAACTTCCTATGAGAATGTTAGATAGCAACCTCCAGGACGGCCTATGGGTTACGTTCCCTACTACATGTATCAAAGAATGGCTAAACTTCTAATGCGGTGTACGATTCCATCCCCACCGACCTCTCGGACGATAAGAAACCAAGGTAAACCTATGATTCCGTCCTATGATTGACATGTTCTTCACCTAATTGAGATTTAACAATAACAATAGCAATAGCAATAGCAATGGCAATAGCAATAGCAATAGCAATAGCAATAGCAATAGCAATAACAATATATATAATGATCATCATCAAATCATACAGATGCTCTTAAGGCCTTACACCAAATAAGCAGAAATTTAGGATCACAGTAATTTCAATGCCCGATAGAAGTCGTCTCAAAATAATAATAATAATAATAATAATAATAATAATAATAATAATAATAATAATAATAATAATAATAATAATAATAATAATAATAATAATAATAATAATAATAATAATAATAATAATAATAATAATAATAATAATAATAATAATAATAATAATAATAATAATAATAATAATAATAATAATAATAATAATAATAATAATAATAATAATAATAATAATAATAATAATAATAATAATAATATAATAATAATAATAATAATAATAATAATAATAATAATAATAATAATAATAATAATAATAATAATAATAATAATAATAATAATAATAATAATAATAATAATAATAATAATAATAATAATAATAATAATAATAATAATAATAATAATAATAACCAAAAATATAATTTTAACTAATCATAAACTGAAAACAACATAAATATTCTAAATACTTGAAAACACTTTCGAATATCACAAATTAAATAAAACTATCTAAACAACCTCACACTCCAACCTTCATTTTGCTCATTCATGGAGTTGTTTTTAGTACCTCCAAGAAATATGATTATCCACCATTAGTCAGTAATGTGGGTTGGCTTGGATTACTTAGTGACAACTGCGAAATCTGCTATAGGTTAGCCATTTTCGTTATTACTTTCTGAGTCTGGGGTATTATTGCTGTAGAATCTACTAATAGCATGCAAGGTTAAACATGCTTGATTTTACTCTTTCTTAAAGTCTTTCGTGGAGGATTATGTGGTTTACCTATTTCAGTTATCTAACAAGGTTAATTACAATGTAAGTTACAGTACCCTGGTACATAACGCTTGGCGACGCGATAATAAAGACAATATTATTCTCCCTCGAGCATTGCGACGTCGATAATGTATCCACCTTAACACAATCTGTACCCAAAACAGTTGCCACCATAAACTAATCACAACACCCTAACAATATAACAATATGTTTAAAACAAAATCACAACTTACTTTAAAATAACGGTTTTTTCACCAAATACCCCTGACAAATAAATTTATTCACCAAATACCCCCACTTTTTTCAAATTTCACCAGATACCCCTGACTTTTAAAAAAATTACCCAATATGTCTTTTGGCTAACGGACGTCAGTGCACCGTTAACTAATTAACCAAAGAACCCCTAATTAAACCTAATTAAACCCTAAGTAAACCCTAAACACCCTAACTCTCTCCCTAACCCAACCCCAGCCCCCCCAAACCCTAGACCTAACAGCCCACCACCCAACCCCAGCCCCACCCCCACCCCTCTCCCGCAGCAGCCACGCAGGCCCCCTCCCCCACCCTCGATCTCGCCGGCGCCTCTCCATCCATCACACTCGTCGGTTCAACACCGGTCCCCCTCCCTCGATCTCGCCGGCGCGAAAGGTGGAGGGGGAGGGTCGATCTCGTCGGTTAGCATCGGTGGTGGGCTCCGGATTCGGAAGGGGAGGGGGAGGGTCGATCTCGTCGATTAGCGTCGGTGGTGGGCTCGGATCCGAAGGGGGAGGGTCGATCTCGTTAGTTAGCGTCGGTGGTGGGCTCCGGATTCGAGGGGGGAGGGGAGGGTCGATCTCATCGGTTAGCGTCGGTGGTGGGCTCGGATTCGAAGGGGTGGGGTTGTGGGCTCCGGGATTCGAAGGGGGGAGAGGGAGCGATTTTCCCGGCTGCGGAAGGGGAGGGGGAGGCGCGGGCGATGGGGGGGGAGGGGAGCGATTTTCCGGCGGGGGGGGAGGGAGGGGAGGCGCGGGATTCGAAGGGGGACGGTGAGGGGGGTGGTGGGACTGGGGTTGTTGTGGGTGGGGGTGGTGGGGCCGGGGGTGGTTGGGGGGTGGTGAGCTGGGGGCTAGTAGGCTTTTAGGGTTTTTAGAGTTAGGGTTTTTAGGGTTAGGGTTTTTAGGGTTTAATTAAGGTTAATTAGGGTTTTTTAGGGTTTAATTAAGGTTAATTAGGGGTTTTTAGGGTTAATGATTAACGGAGTTAACCGCCGTTAGTCATTTGGGCATCTGGTGAATTTTTTCAAAGGTCAGGGGTATCTGGTGAATTCGAAAAAAAGTGGGGGTATTTGGTGAATAAATTTATTTGTCAGGGGTATTTGGTGAAAAAACCGTTAAAATAATAATGCTATAAACTCCAAATAATAACTCAATAAACATGAATATAACAAAATCGTAACTTAATAAAAGTAATATAAAATATGAACTTATCGAACAAAAATATGGTCGAAATCGAACTACATATTATTAAAGTGAGCAGCCACAACACTCAAACTAAGACATTTTAGAAGGTTTGTACACAAGGGTCAACTTCAAAGGAAAAATTGACAACAGAGGTCTCAACTTTGGGTGATAATTTTTAAAAGGTCTGAACTATTGATTAACCTGTATAGGTCTCAACTTTAAAGGGTCTTAACTTTTAGCGGGCCTCGGTGACTTAAAACTGACGATTTTTTTAAAAATCTTACCTTGTTTCTACATCGCTCATTCAATAAACCCTTCTGATGTGACCCAAGTTTTACAAATGATGACCTATTAAGCCAGTTTCAAGTCACTAAGGCCCGCTAAAAGTTAAGACCCCCTAAAGTTGGGACCTACACTGGTTAATCAATAATTCAGACCTTTTAAAAATTATCACCCAAAGTTGAGACCTTTGTTGTCAATTTTTCCAACTTCAAATAGACATAACTTTCAACACACACAATATCTTTTAGGTGCTTCAAGATGGATATGAAAGTTCATCTCGATCAATTTGCAAACGCTTGGTTAAAAGCTGAATTCCAATATAAAAAAAACGAGCGAGATATTATCTTTTGATAACGAGCAAACGGAGCTAATAGTTCGTGCGGGAGTACCTACTATTCCGGCCAGCAGCTTCGTGCAACAACAACGTGTAATTCAAAGCATGCTAAGCAACCAAACCATGATGCTCATAACTCATTAATTCACAATTAAAACATAACTTGTTACAAATCATAACTCATGACAAAAAAATACCAACTATCACACACAACAAGACTTCATGAAAATCAATGAACCTAACATAGCTATAAGTAACAATTATTCTATAATATAAGTACTAAACAATCATAGCATATTAATCATATAAAGGAACTCATAAATTTAGCAAGAAAACAAATACACAAAACATATAATTTTCCACCAGAATCCTAGCATGATTCTAAACCCAAATTTAACTATTAATAAGATTATATTTCTATACTAATCCTAATCGTTCTATAATCGCTGATAGTTACTTGGACCAACTCATGAAGTCAGTAGGGCTGAGCACCGGTCCAAAACCGGACCGGTGGACCGGAATTGAGCAGTTTTGTGGACCTGGACTGGACCTATTTCGATTCCGGTCCAGACCGGACCGAACCTGATTTTTCAAGTCCGGTCCGATTTTGGACCTGTTTTTAAATTTTTTTAATTTAAAAAAAAAAACGTTTAGTATAATCATCTATGTCACTGTATTTTCTGATTTCTGCCATGGTTATATTCATAATACTAGATGATAAATAAAGAAATTAAAAGATACGAAGATCTAACATTTAGATCTAACATTCTTCTTCATTAAAAGATACTAGATGATAAAAAAAAAAGTTTAGATGATAAAAAAAAGAAATTAAAAGATACGAAGAAATTAAAAACGTTTAGATCTAACATTCTTCTTCATTTCATTCAAAGATTACAGCTGCAATCAAAGAAATTACATTTATAAAAAAAAATAAAAATCTTACAGCTGCAACACCACCACCAAGAATGACGTATTTAAAGTGTTTTTCCGCCATGGACGAATGCTTCGTCGATCAATTGAGATTACATCACACCGAACAATTTAGACAGAGAAATAAGGAGGAGTGAGAAAGAGTGAGAGGAGGAGGAGAGAGAGAGAGAGAGAGTGAGAGGCTTTTGAGTTGTGAGTGTGTTTAGAAGCCCCTTTTTTTACTTTTCTCCCAGTACCCCCGAGTTTTCAAAAAATTCACCTGGTACCCCCCATGTTTTCAAAATTCACCAGGTACCCCCGAGTTTTGTTGTAATACACTCAAATACCCTTAATGACTAACGGCGGTTAACGCCGTTAGTCATTAATCCCTAATCCTAACCTTAACCCTAACTTTAACCCCTAATCCTAACTCTAACCCCTAATCCTAACCCTAACCCTAACCCTAAACCCTAACCTTTCCCACCACCCCCTCCCCCACCCTCCCACCACCCCCCGCTGCGACCTCCCTTCCCCTCCCTTACCCCTCGCAACGTCTCCCCTCCCCCCCCCCCCGCGTCGCCCTTTCCCCCCAGATCTCCCCCACCGTCGCGCAAACATCTCCCCCACCCAAATCCGTTCGGCAGAGCCCCCCCCACCCCTCCCTCACCATCTCCCCCATCGATTTCGGAACAGCACCCCGCTCTCCCCCAACCCCCGCGCCCCCACAACACCGCCCCCTTGCATTTTCGCACCCCACCCCCCTCCCCGCGCCGCCGCGCCGCCGCAACCCCCAACCCCTATATTTTCTTTTTCCCTCTCGGTTTTCGCAATCCCCGTACTCTGTGTTTCGCGAAAATTGGAGGAGGGTGGTGCTACGGGGGGTGGGGGGGAGGGGTGCGAAAATGGAAGGGGTGCTGCCGTGGTGGCGCGGGGGTGGGGGGAGAGGGTGAGATTTCGAAAATCGAATGGGTGGGGGGGGGCTGGCGAGGTTGCGAGGTGGGGGGGGGAGGGGAGGGGTGGGGCTGCGGTGGGGGTGGGGGTTGCAGTGGAGGTTGGGGCTGCGGGGGGTAGGGTGAGGTGGGTGGAGGGAGGGGGTGGTGGTTGGGTGGTAGTGGGGTTAGGGTTAGGGTTTGAAATTAGGGGTTAGGGTTAAGGTAGGATTAGAAGTTAGATGTTAGGATTTAGTTAGTTTAGTTAGGTTAATTAGTGCTAATTAGAGTTTAATGAGGTTTAAGGCTAACGGCGTTAACCGCCGTTAGTCATTAGGGGCATGTCAATGTATTAGTTTGAAACTCGGGGGTACCTGGTGAATTTTGAAAACATGGGGGGTACCAGGTGAATTTTTTGAAAACTCGGGGGTACTAGGTGAAAAAACCGCAATTTTTTTTAATTAAAACCGGGTTTCCGGTCCGGACTGGTGGATTCCGGTTTTTGCCCGGACTGGACCGGAAACCCGGAATCAACATTTTCTTTGGACCGAGGACCCTCCGGTCCGGTCCAGATTCCGGTCCAGACCGGTCCAAATTCCGGTCTGGACCGGTATGTTGCTTAGCCGTAATGAAGTGCAGACAAATATGTAGACTATACTCCTTATTGAATGGACTCCTTTCCCACGAGCACACTTCTTATGCAACCCAAACAACAATCTTAGCAAGACCAAAAGATAAGGAAAATGATGAAACTATAAGTGGAAAAGGTTTGTGAATACTCCCTCCGTTTCATTTTAATTTACTCACTTCACTTTGGGGGAGAACCAAGGAGAAAGTGCAAAAGTATGAGAGAGAAACTGAAAAGGTGGAGAGAGAAATCGGAAAGTGAGAGAGAAAAATTAAAAAGTGGGTTAAAATATTAAAAAGTGGATGGCATGGGTGGAAAAAAAGGAGAAAGTAAATGTGACATGTTACCAAAAATAGAAAAAGCAACAGTGTGTAGATTAAAAAGAGACGGGCAAAAAAGAAAAGTGTGTAGATTAAAAAGAAACGGAGGGAGTATAATCTAAACTTGTGGGGAAGAAAGGAAGGAGTTCTCTTCTCCCAAAGATCACCTCTAATGGCCGGAAATGGGGTAGGGGGAATATGACTAATTTTTCTTCCAAGAAATCAGCATATTAGGAACATAATGGGGGTTATAAGGCTATGTTCAATTCACCTTATTTTTACTTATTTCAGATTGGACCAGACCAGATCATATCATATCATATCAAATCAGATAAGTTTAGATCAGATAAGTTCAGATCATGCTTATATTTAAAAACTTATTGTTATTGTTATTATTATTGTTGTTATTATTATTATTGGTATCATGACTATTATGATGATTATTAGTATTACTAATGCTATTATTATTATTATTATTATTATTATTATTATTATTATTATTATTATTATTATTATTATATTATTATTATTATTATTGTTATTATTATTATTTTTATTATTATTACTACTTTATACGATTACTATTACTCGTAATACTACTATTTACTAGTACATTTGTTCAAAAGGATTATTATTATTGTAGTTGTTGTACTTAATTATTTATATTGATAATTATTAATGTCTTTGCTATTATTATAAATGTCATTGATATCAATATTTCAAGCTATTTGTGTTCAAGAAGAAACATGTTCTTTTGGCATTTGTACGTGTTTTTTTTTATATTTGTTCCAATTAACATTTTTGAAATGTGATATTCTTTTTGATGTTGTACATGTAAATAACGTGACAATAGTATATGATGTTTATTTTTTTTTAACAATTTTGGTTGTTTAATATAAAGTATATGTTACTAGAATTTATATAAAACATGAGTAGTATGGGATAACCTAATGATGTTGGCATCACCTTCAAATTTCTCCCTACAATTGATTTTAACTTATCTTAAAAAAAAGTGTATATAGAATAGTACAAGGATATAAGAAGAATATATAACAATTTTGTTCAAAATCATATGATTATATATATTTATAGGTTTATTTATAATAAAAAGAAGAACAATTGATTGATATAACAAAGAACATGTTAGTTAAATCCAAACATGTCATCAACATAAAAATAACATCTATCTTTTATTATTAGAATGTGTTCTTTAAATAGATTTTGTATGCCTTTTCAATATATGTTCTTTTTTTATTACCATTATATATTTTTTTCATTAATACCTAAATTCTTATTATAAACGGACCTTAGACATGAATAACATGTTCTTTTTGTCATGCACAATATGTTTTTTTCACCTAAAATATGTATTATTTTATTTTTAATTGTATTTCCATATACTATGTGTTCTTTTGAAAAAAAAAACTAATTATGCTATTATTATTATTATTATTTTTTGAATGGATTATTATTATTATTAAAAGTTGTGATAGTAATAAAATGACAGTAATAGTAATACTAGTAATAAAATACAAACTAATAATAATATTAGTAATACTATGTTATAAAAGATAATTCAGATCAGATTAGATTAGAAAAAATAAGTTCAAATCAGATCAGATCAGAAAAAATAAGTTCAAATCAGATCAGATCAGAAAAAAATAAGTTCAGATTAGATATGATCAGTAAAAATAAGGTGAACCAAACATAGCCTAAAAGGGCTTTAAAGTGTAGGCTTAATAGATCATTAAGAGGGGGGGGTTTTACAAGAGCTTCAAAAGCCTCTATGTATCCACCTAAACATCAGATTTTTGGGCAACCAACCTATGAGTTTAAAACCCATCTTCAAACGTCGTTACATAGGTCCAAACATGCGATTAACCGATATAATAATAATAATAATACTTAATGAATCGACAAAATTATTTACTAGAAAAATATATGATTTCTAAACAAATAAATTATGTAAATATAATATTCATATTGTTGATAAATTTATACGATATGATAATTTTACGAAATAAAATACTCTAATTTTATCGGAAAGATAATTAATTAACATAAAGTAAATGCGAAAAATTAGGAGTGAAATCTCGGGGTGCTACAGTTTAAGTCTTTAAAATCAAGTTTGGGTCTGACTTTTTGTGTTTAGACCCCAATAGACCTTCTTTTTATATATAGCGGCTCTGTTTGGCTGGACAATTCAGGTGAAGAGAACAAGTCCTAAATGACATAACAATATCCCTTAAAAAAAAAGTAACATAACAATATCCCTTAAAAAAACATGAATCGTAAGGGCATGTTCTCTCCACCTTATTTTTTTGAATTTTTTTATTTTCTTATTTATTCTGAACTTTTTAAAATTAACTTTTCTTATTATTTCTGAATTTTTTTTATAGCTTTTCTTAAATTTCTTAATTTTTTTTTCAAAATAAGGTGAAGAGAAAAGGCCTTCAATACATTAGAAATTAGTGCTGAAATATATAGAATAACAATTAGAACATTAAAATAATTCATTACCAAAAGCAACTAGTTTTACCGAAAAGTTAAACCAATCAGTTACCTTACCTGATGAATTTCAACAAGTTGTTGGATCGGGCGATACCCCAGATTATTTATCAATGTCAATTTGAAGGTTTAAATCAAACACTTGAGAGAAGTAGCAAAAAGGAATTACATGAACAAAACATCAATTACCGTTAACACGAAAAATGTCACTCACTCATAGCAAAAGTGAGTAGAGCATTGTCATGACTGATTTAGAAATGCCTACTCAATTAAGGAACTTTGATATGTATACTCGATAATAAATTCAAGAAGTTCCTCAAAAGATAATAAATTCAAGAAGTTCCTCAAAAAATAATAAATTCGAGAAGAGGGACTATAATTTATTTTAGTTGAGTATACAGATCAAGTGAATATAACTTAAGTATTGTGAGCCATAACTTTTGAGGTAATTGAAAGTTATGGTGGGTCTCCTCAATAATTGTGGATATATTGTGTGATGTAAGTTACCATATTTTTAAATATTGTTCTTGGATGTAGTCATACTTTTTTCCTCCCAAACAAAAAAGATATTGTAGATTAGTTGGTTAGTGTGTTCGTATTTCAGATGAGAGATTGCGTGTTCGAGTCTTCGATCACACATCTATTTTTGTTGATTAATTTGTATCATTCGGCGGAAGAAAAGAGGTTTCACGACAAGAGTACAACTTATATCCTGCTTCCCGGCTGGTTGTTTGGGTGGGAGAGGGTACATGTGCAACATGGCATTTGTTTGCTTTGGGTTTTAAATATATATATAAATTACTACCTTATCAGTTTCAATTAACATACTAGTTTCAGCCACCTTTCAGCTGGTATCGCATAACATATATAGCCATCCAATATTATTGGATTAAAAACTAAAGAGTTAAGCCCTCTTCTTTTGGAATTTTTTTTTCGGTTTTTCAGATTTTTGATTTATTTCAGTTATCTGTTTTACTTTGTTGAGTTTGGTTTAGTATTGTTTCAGTCAAATACAGTTAAAGACAATCGGGTCTACGAAGTTTAAATGTCAAAAATAATAATATTAATGTATAACTACTTATTGTTGGATGAACATGCATGTGATGTTGTAAATTGAAAATTTGCGAGCTATGAATGAACATTTTAAGTTCTTCAAAAATCAAAATGTTCATTTCCTAAAATCAAATTTCAAAATTCAAACATTGATACACATATACTCAATACTCATTATTGGATGAATATGCATTGTCGTTAATTGAACATTTGCCAATTATGAATGAACATTTGCATATTCTTCAAAATTCAATATGTTTGTTTCTAAAATTCGGAATGTTTATTAATTGAACACAACGCTGCATTGGAATAAATATTTTTTGAAAAATTTAAAATAACATTGTAATTGGTCTGATTTTTAAAATTAAAGATGTTCTTTTAATTTAAATTAATGCTCATTTTATTGAACTTGATGTTTATTTGTGTCAATTTTACTATATACCCAGAATCCCCATCCTACTATCATGTACACTATCTACACGTTGGATAAATAGCGTCTAACATCTCTAGAGGAAGCGTGAGAGAACCTAACGAAGTTATAATGAAAAGAAAATTTCTTTCTTTCTAGCTAGAGTTCTCACTGGCCTATTAATAATGCGTTGTAAATGATCAAGATAACAAACGTGCCACCTTATTTGCAGCTTTGGTTGTTTCAACGACTACTCTCTTATTAAATACTTCCTACGTTTTTTTATTACACTATTTTATTTTTGGCGCTATTCATCAATTAATTTTGTTCTTACATTTTTTTTGAGAGGAATTCTCACATTATTATAGTCTCTCCGTCTCATAATATAGTGCTTGTTTCTCTCTCTTGAGATCAAATTTTAAAATATTTGACCAAATATTCTCATTAATAAATACAAAAAAAATATTCATATAGGATCTTGTTAGGTTCGCCTCAATGTGTACTTTCATAATATCAAATTTTTATATTTTTTAACAATACGGAATTGAAGATATTGAAGGTCAAAGTTATATCTTAGAGACCGTGCAAAAGGAAACAAGCACTAAATTATGGGATGGAAGGACTATAAGATAAAACATAGTCAAGTGGGGTCTTATTAGATTTGTCTTAATGCATGGATTCCAAAAACTATTTTTTTATAGTTTTTACTTATACGAAATTAGAGATATTGACGTTTAAAGAAGCATCTTAGCAAATGTGAAAAATGTAATGGCGCAATTAAGAAAAGAGAGGAAGTATAATAATCCTTTTATTTGTTTTTTTTTAGAAAGAAATCAATTCCTTATAGATCCTTCAATTATAATAACCCTTCAATTCTATTCCATTCTAGAATTAGTCAAAGTCACATAAAGCGTTAACGCTTCAATATATAAAATCGAGGAAAATTAAAGGAGAATCATAGTGTATCATACAACATTAAGAAGTGATGATCATTACATCTGGATAGGGGTGTCAGAAACAGATCTGACCGCTGGGTCAACCTGATTCTGATCTGACTTGAACCTGGTTCGACCTTTGAGGGTCAGTTCCTAGACCTGACCAAAACCTGACCTGGGATTACCCAGACCTGACCGGCACCTGGCAATATTATATCCTAACATGACCAGACAGACCTGCATTCAAACCCGAACTTGACCGTACTCAACCAGATATTACAAAACTCGATTTTTTTTTATATCTACAAAATAATTTAAATATGTTAATTTATAAAATTGCTTACATTTAATAATTAATTAAATAAAAAATTAAATTACATTTAATTTAAGGATTAAACTTTGAATATCATGTAATTGTTCATATTTTTATTTTCATTTATTTTTGAATTATTTGTGTACATTGCTCTCTTGTTTTGATTTGACATTTATTGATGTTAGGGGTGTTAACGAGCCGAACCAAGACCGAACATGTCCAAGTTCGACTCGGCTCGAGAGCAGATGAGGTTGAGCTCGGCTCGAGCTCAGAAATTTGAGCTCGGCTCGAGCTCAGAAATTTGAGCTCGGCTCGAGCTCAAAAAGAACAAAGCTAAGCTCGGCTTGAAATTTTAAAATTTTTTAAAAAAGTTCTGCTTAATATTCACCGAGCCTTTAGGCTAGCCCAATAAAATCTTGTCAAACTCTTGATAAATATAGATGTCAGGCTAATTTACATTAAACATGTAAGGCCCAACCACCATACATTCTACTATCTATACAAACCCCTTTAATACAAAGAGTCCCTTGTTACTCTTTCTTCCTCTCCAATGTGGGACTATGAAAATCCCAAGCAAGAGGTCCGCTAATGGTTCTACTGCTAGAACCAAAAAGAGATACATTTGTAATTCTGAATCATGTCCGTTTTATACTTGCAAGTATGATGTTTTTACTTTGCCTCTTCGATGTGGGATTCATAAACCCCAATAAAATCAATTCATCAACTCTGATGCATGTTCAATACTACGGTGCAAATATACAAATGTTTGCTAGCTATACGTGCATGTAATCTTTGATGGTTGCAGGTGTATTAATTTAATTTGCAAATGTAAATATGTAATGTTTATTGGTTGTGTTCTTTATTCCAAGATGAAAGTGATGGAATTATATTTATAGTAGAAGAATAAATTTTATACTAGTCCAAGTTTTTGGGTCTTGCATATTTAATGATTGTCCAATTTTATAATATAAGACAAATCAAACAAGAATTATAAGAAAAGACTTAAAGGGTAATAAGATTATATAGGGAAAACAAGGTCGGTTTTTATTTTTTCTATCGATGTGGGACTTTACTTTTTACATAAAAACAATCAAAAATGTTTTCGAGCTTGTTCACGAACCCTCAAGACGAACTCAAGGAGGCTCAAGCTCGGCTTGTTATAGTTTCGAGCCAATCCCGAACTCGAGTCGGGTCCCAACGAGCCAAGCTTTGATCGAACTTTGGCCGATAGGTTGATGGATAGCCAGGCCCGGTTTGCTGTAACACGAGAGTCGATACTCATTAATAATCACTCACGTATTAGCTAGAATGGTTCCAATATTATTATATCGTACTAACATATATAAGCCTATTGATAAAATGGTTTCCTTATAGTCACATATATATATAAAGTTAAGAGAAGACCATAAATACTATACTAGTATTAAACTATAGTATAACATAAAAACAATTAACTTAAATAATCATATAACTTATAAAGATAAGGGAGTGTTATGGTTGTTAATCTTATACTAGTATTAAACTATATGGTTGTTAACAAGTTACTATTTAGTAACTAGTAAGTACTTGTTAACTATTTTACTTATGGTTGTTACTTGTTAACAGTTAACTTATTTTAATAAGTTATGGTTAGCTTTTATAGGGGATAATGATTTAGGGGTATAATTTATTATTATTATTATTGTGCAACATATGAACCCTCGTTATAATCACCTAGGCCTCTATGAACCGTCGTTGTAAACATATGAATGTATGATTGTCATTTGTTATAGTATTATAACATATTAAAAGTCGTTATACTAATTTATAAATCAATAGAGTATTAGATTGGTTTTACAATTATTTTGATATCAATCTTATATTAAAATGATTCAACATATTAGCATTTATATTGTTACTGTTATTGTTAGTATCCCTGTTCTTATTTTGTATTACTATTGTTATTGTTAGCCTTGTTACTATTATTGTTATTATTTGTATTTTTTACCTATTATCATTGTCGCTTTATGTTTATTAGCATTAGTATTCTCATTACCATCATAGCTATTTACAAACTTATATATCAATCATAATGCTTATAATAATAATAAATTATTTATGTAAAGTTTGGAATTGATTGTCTACTCGTTATTATTGTCGTTGGTTATAATATATAATATTAAAACATATGAAGAGTCATTCTACTCCTTTACTTTTTAGAGTGGTTTTACGCAGTTGATTATTCGAAATAAGAGTTGACTAAGAGAATACACTAAACATCACGGTAATCAATATAGTGTTTTTATTTGGTTTTTCGTTGTCATCCATATATTTATCGTATACACACATATGTATATATATGTCGATCTTAATACTTTTATTAATATGATTCATTTACAAAATCCATAACAAAATCAAGATGGCCCGATCAAGAGTTACCCGAAGTTGAATTGACGTTCAATAGCGAATGGACCTGATGTTCCACAATGATCGAACTAAGGTCATTACTAATTCAACCCGAGTACATTTGACTTAACTCAACCGTACATGAAACCTAAATACGACCTGCGCAAACCCGGCAAAAAAACTGTCAACGAGCGATCATACCCGGGAATAGATCGACTTGTAAATGGAACGCTCAGACCTGTCCGGCACCCGGGAATCCCATGATTCAAATGTGTTCGACCCAGTTGAACAAAACCTGACCAATCATGACCTGGGGCACTGACAATCAGAATCCTGACCTGTTCGGGTCTGACCTGGTTCGCCGTGGGTATACCCAGAACCTGTTTGAGAACCTGTTTTGAAAATATTGAATTGAGATGGGTTCGTTATCATTAGATAATAAAATTGCATCCTAATGTTGGTTCGAACTTGAAACTGAAGAAGTGAAAAATATATGATAATTTGACCCACTAATAAACGATGGGATTCCTTGGAGAAAAATAATTTGTACAAATACAAAGTATGAGCGAGAAAGAATTGTAGCTAATTGTTATTTAAAAGTTCTTGAAGATTTCAATAGATACTAATATACCAAAAAAAAAAAAAAATTGTAGCTTAGAATGGCCAGGGATCCCCTTTCCATTGTCTTAAGAACAAATTGTCTCAATGTTGAATGCTAACTTTATGTACACTTGAATAAATTTAAAGAATTCTCTATACTCTAATGGAACACTAATTGATCAAACTAAAAAGAACCAAAGACATGAGCAGGAGCACAAGGAGAGTTCTTCCAAGCTCTAGCATGCAACTTCAAAATCTCTCTAGTTCTTTCCTTGGTCTTAGCCTCACAATCCACTTGCAAAACCAAGCACAACTTAATCACCACCCCAAGCTGTAGCATCTCCTGTACCACACTAGGGCTCCCCGAATACTTTGAAATCGCAAACAAGATCCTTATCCCCCTCTCCGTGGCAAAGTGAGACACTCGTAGGATCTTCTTCGACACCACAGCCAAGCCTGCGCTATGGCCTAGCAGCTCGGCCCTCCCCTCAGCACAACCACATAGGTGGTCCAACACTGCAAGCACCATCTCACTCATCCTCTTATCATTAGACTCGAGCAAGAGGTTAACCATCATTGGTACCACCCCAGCTTCCACAATTCTGACCTTGTTCCTCCCCCAAGGGCACGCTAGGGCAAGCACTTTAAGCGCGGCCCTAGTAGCCTTGGGAGAGACATTATCGTTAATTAGTTGGACTACTTCTATAAAATGCTCGCGCTTTAGAGCAACAGCTTGTGTTGGCTCGGCTACTTGTACCAATTTTTTCATCAATTCTATAGCGTACGCCCGTGATTCGTAACTACTCTTTTGCATAATCCTTACCAAAGAATCAACTAAGGCGCCTTCCTTCTCCTTCAGCAGCTTCTTCAATATCATCTCATCGGATATCTGAAGATGAGCGACAATTCGCAACGCTTCATCGCTTACATTACTTTCGCCTACAATAACGAGACGAGCCAAGAACTCGGCAACTCCGGGGGTGGTCTCTAAACAACACTTGTTAGCGCTGCTTCCGAAGGCGATAGACTTTATCTTGTCAAGGCATTTGACTAGGCGAAGAGGGGACGAGTTGGAGGCTTCATCAATGAGCTTTAGAATCTGTGCTTTCGTCGCAGGCGGTTTCGGTGTAGGGAAGCGTTCAATGCCGTAGGAAGCGTTGAGAGTGCACCATGATTGAATGAGTCGTCTAAGAGTGTGGTTAGGTGTGAGAAAACTGTCAACGGTGTCAATATTAAGGGTTTGTTTGGTTGTTGGACAAGTAGTGTTGTTGTTGGTGAAAACCCATTTTTCTATATTTTCACGATCATAAGTTATTCCAGTAGATATAGTTACTGGATCCTTCATAATTTCTAAGGAGATTGGACACAAGAAAAATGGTGGCACATCGATTTCATCATGTTGATCCATTTTTGGTAATTGGGTTGACTTTCTTAAGAGTTTTGGAGTTATATATAAGTTTTAATTTGGGGTGTTTGAGGATATAGAAAATAAAAGTGGGTTGAATGTTTTGGGATTAATAGAAGAGTTGGTTAGTGTTGATGGTTTGGCCAGTCTTATATATATGTAGGCGAGAAAAGAGAAAGATTATTCAAAGGTGGGTGGGATTACAAAGTCAAAATAAACACGGAAAAAACAAGCAAAAATGTAAATGAAGGGGATTGACCATTCTAAATAATTGAAAGGCTCAAGAATATTAGAGATGACTTAGTGTGCTACTGAGATACCTTTTTAATTGTTTAAAAAAAACAAGAATCAACGTGATTTCAACAAAAGTTTAGCTGTATTTTGCTGTTTTATTCGAACCACTTGCTAGTTGGAACTTGGAAGTAGAAATTGCGCACAAGGTATATTGCTTTTGTTAGATGGGGTTATTTCTTGGAAAATTGGATAAAGACAATAATAGTTTCCTGGTCTAAAATCTCAGGCGCCGGTTTTTTTTTTCGTTTGTCTAGGATCGGGTCTTTGTGAACGGACTGGTGTTAATATTAACTTTTTAAGCAAAGATTAAAATGGGAAGTTATGTTTCGTTATAATTATACTACCTCCGTACTCAATTGATATTGTCATTTGAGGTAAGTAGTAGTAAGGAACGAAGTAAGGTTTGGCCTAGTGGTAAAGATTTGGCCTCATGATTTCAAGGTTATGAGATCAAACTCCACTAGGGGCTATTTGGGGATAGGGTTTCCCTTACTAGAAAATTGATAAAGAAACAACTAACAGGAGCACGTTGGTACCTAAGTCTTGTGACTTTGGTGTACAAACAACATAAAGTATAAAAAAACAACATTTTTGGTATCTTGAACAACATTGGTACTTAGCTCCCCTGTTAGTTGTTTCTTGGCAAGTAATGGTTAGTTTCCTATCATTTCTCCCCTTAACATCCCCCTCCCTCCCAAGGAGTCTGACCTGCAACCCTGATTGGTTAAACCTGAACGAGATGTCAGTTCAGTAGGGTCTTTCATCTTACCTACCTAAAAAAAGTAGAAATAATAAGGAAAAGTGTGAACATTCACAAGGTGTATGGAGAATCTTCGTACACCTTGTGTTGTACACATTTTATTGGCTAGAAACATTGTGGTCCCATATATTAATTAATGAGGTATTGAATCTTTTTCAATTTAAATTTAAATGAAATTTTCAAGAAGAAGAATTCAAATTCAAACCTATAGTGGGTTTTTACCATTATGTAATGAATGGTGCAAGTTTTCATAAGCATAACAGGTGAGTGTTCCGGGCGATGCTTCGAGTTGTTACTTTTCGTATTCATTTTGCCTAGTGAGGAAAAATTGACATAATGATATGTTGATAAGTAATTGCATGATATTTTGGAAAATGAACCATTAAAAGTTTGGAGATGAAAACAATAACTCCCTTTTCTACTAGGAATTGGATTAAGAGTTTATGTCTACATGCAATAAACTCTTGTTATTATCATAAAAATGTTAGGTATCTAACTACTTGTGTAAATCTTTTAATGAAGTATAATTATAAGACCTTATGACATTTAATTTTAAAATACTAAACAATGATGTTGTGTTAGATTCATGGTTAAGCTTTCACTTTTCATTTCAAAGGTCATGTGTTCGATACCTTGTAACTACACAACATTATTTTTTTAATTAAGGGTTTGACTTGGAAATAAAACAATTGCATTAGAGACTTAGAAGAGAGTGCCATGTGGCGCACAAATTTTCTTAGGAACACATTTTAATATATTAGTATAGATTAATGTTAAATAAACCCATATTACCAAATACCAACGCTAACAAATGGCATAATTGTGAAAGTAATTAGGTTATTTTAGTAACAGAATTTTTTATGCATGGTTGCATTTAACATTATTTTGCCGATTTAGAATTCAAATTTAATGCAAATATTAATTTGAAAATGAGACTTTTGTTGAAAGGAACTCGTGCTACCTAATAAATGAGTAATATTAGTAAATTATTGGCAACGTCTTTGTTTAATTGGCAATGCGAGAAGAAAATAAGAAACTTTAATTTCTTTACTTTTGCGGATATCTACTTCCTAGAAAACATGGTTAACTGCTTTCTCGTAAAACATATGATATTGCATGTCCCCGGTTCTCGAATTTTATTGATGCCAGACCGTCTATAACAGGGCTTTTTCTCATTATTTGTGTGTTATATATGTATATTTTTTTAGTAACTGGGAACAATTACCTTACAACAAGCAAAATGCATTTTAACTTTTTCGTATTTTACCAGTAACAGTGATATTAAATTATTAGAGACGAGAAGATTTAAATCTAACCATTTTCTTTTTTTATAGAACCCTTTAAAGGAGTGGTTGCATGGTAGGGTTTGTTCTTCTATGCAATGAAAATATATAAAAATATGATTGAAAGCAGATGTGGGATCTAAATCTAATGATTATAGTGGTCTTATTTCACATTAGTAATTTCGAGTTTAATGTAGAGACTAATTTTTATTTGTCATATATAATAGATCAGTGTTTAGAAACTCAAAAGGAATTGGATATATGATCCGTGAATCATTTGTATAGTGTTATGAGTGATCACAATTCACAAGTGTGTACAAAGGAGTATTACATGTATATTGAAATATATTTCCATATCGATCACTATGTTGATGGAGTATTAATTCTATATTATAATATATCTTTCACAATGAGAGATATGGACTATAAATTATTTGTAATAAAAAGGAAAACATAGATATTAAAGGAATTGTGTTGATGATGAAAAATCTATATCTATCTATATAAATATATAAACCTAGAAAAATTTACACGGTTGTCAAGCAGCCAACGACTTGGCCACGTGTCAACCAACAACTAGGCAAAAAAAAAAAAAAAAAAAATCCCTTTTCTCTCACATCTCACGTCTTCTCCCCGACTCCCTTTCTCTCTCATACAATCTCAGATCTCAGTCACTTTCACTTCTTCCAACGCGCGACGCGTCAACGCCTCACTGGAGTGGCCGCCTCACCGGCGTCGCGAACCCGCGAAGGGCGCGAACTCGGACCTCCTGCCTGGCTACCCCTGTTTCTTCTACTTCTTCTGTTAATACTGGAAGATCTTTTGGAATTACAGAACAACCGCAACTTCGAGGATTAATTAAGCCTTCACATGTCATTTTTGGTGCTAATTCTTCTTCTGTTAATGCTTCTTCTCATACTCAAAGAACAAAGAAAAGGTTGGTTTTTTTTTTCTTCTTCTGATTATTAAATTATATGAGAAAAAATTGAATTTGAGGATTACCCATTTGCTAAAATGATGTTAATTTTTGTGGGTGTTGTTTTGATTTTTGAATTATAGGAAAATTTTGATGAAGAAGGTCTGCCATGTTCCAGCTGAAGGTCTTTCCTCTGTTATGTGGGCATGGAGGAAATATGGACAAAAACCCATCAAAGGCTATCCATACCCAAGGTAGGATTTTTGTTTTTTTTTACTTAATTTATTGTATTTTTTTTTTTCTATGAATATTCTCTTATTAATTTTATTTTTCCAAATTTCTTATGTTTGGTCTTGCATTTTTGCTTGATTTTTTACCATAAACTAGTGGATAATTTTTATTTATTTTTGGTCAATTTCTATTTTTACCAACTCGGACCTCCTGCCTGACACTATGGCAAATTGGCAACATGTTTCATTGGGTGAGATACATCTTGATTTAGTTAATTTTTTACTATTTGATTGTATTTTGTAGTATTATTTGGATATTTGATTTTTCTAGTACTATTTGGTTGTATATTGTATTATTATTGGTTATATATTTATTTTCTTTTCGATTGAAAATTATTTTGGAGTATTTTTTATTAAAAAAATATTTTAGTTTAGTGAACGGTAATTGGTGGTGAACCACCATAAGGAAATTCCTGGATCCGCCACTGGCCACGTGTCATCCATCAATAACATTTCCACGTGTAAGACAGGGAGATGTGTTTATGCGTCTATGGTTAGGAATGATGGTCGGATTCCTCTCACTAGTGGAAAAAAGCCTAAGGGCTGCGGTCAAAAGTGGCCTAAGGGCTGCGTTTTTTGACCGCAGCAATTAGAGTAGCAGCCCTTAATATATAGGAAGGGCTGCGGTTACGAACCGCAGCCCTTATCCATAAAAGGGCTGCGGTTAACTGGGAAAACCGCAGCCCTTGAATACTTAAGGGCTGCGGTTTTCCCAGTTAACCCCAGCCCTTATATGGCCAAGGGCTGCGGTTTTCTCTATTAACCGCAGCCCTTTTGGTAATAATTTTTTTTAAAAAAATTCAGCTCTATATATAATATTATATATGCGCTCGTTCCCTGTGTCGCTGGTTCCTTGCTGCTTTGCTTTGTACCATATTACAAACCTCATAATGCATATATATATAGAGTTCCCAATTATATATGTAATAATTCTATATATATAATAAATAATGTTAAAGAGTACATATTAAGGCAAATATTAATTCTAATACAAAAAGCTACATTAACGCAACAACCGAATAGCTTGCCAACTTGTTTCGAACTTCTAGCTAGTTCTTGCAAAATCCTAACCAATGTATCATATACAATCTTCACAAATGTAGGTAGCCAACTTGTTTCGAACTTCATCCAACTCTTCAATTGTGAATTCATCCAACCTTGGTGCGTCGTTATCCATGTAAACCTTGCAATAATATGAATATAATAAATTAATAAGATGAAGTCAAACATTTACAATATATAATAACAACTAACTCTTGCAAAAGATTAGAAGTTCAATTTTTAGGTTCGTTTCGGGGTCGTTTTTTGTGAATTTGAGCTATTTTACTTCCCAAAACTACCTACAAGTTACACATAGGAGCAAAACTAACACACACCACTTACTTTATGCATAGTTGAAGTATATAAGTCACACTTAGGTACAAAAGATTAGAAGTTTAATTTTTAGGTTCGTTTCGGGGTCGTTTTTTGTGAATTTGAGCTATTTTACTTCCCAAAACTACCTACATGTTATATATAGGAGCAAAACTAACACACACCACTTACTTTATGCATAGTTGAAGTGTTAATGTCATATTTTGGTGCAAAAGATTAGAAGTTCAATTTTTAGGTTCGTTTCGGGGTCGTTTTTTTGTGAATTTGAGCTATTTTACTTCCCAAAACTACCTACAAGTTACACATAGGAGCAAAACTAACACACACCACTTACTTTATGCATAGTTGAAGTGTTAATGTCATATTTTGGTGCAAAAGATTAGAAGTTCAATTTTTAGGTTCGTTTCGAGGTCGTTTTTTGTGAATTTGAGATATTTTACTTCCCAAAACTACCTACAAGTTACACATAGGAGCAAAACTAACACACACCACTTACTTTATGCATAGTTGAAGTGTTAATGTCATATTTTGGTGCAAAAGATTAGAAGTTCAATTTTTAGGTTCGTTTCGGGGTCTTTTTTTGTGAATTTGAGCTATTTTACTTCCCAAAACTACCTACAAGTTACACATAGGAGCAAAACTAACACACACCACTTACTTTATGCATAGTTGAAGTGTTAATGTCATATTTTGGTGCAAAAGATTAGAAGTTCAATTTTTAGGTTCGTTTCGGGGTCGTTTTTTGTGAATTTGAGCTATTTTACTTCCCAAAACTACCTACATGTTACACATAGGAGCAAAACTAACACACACCACTTACTTTATGCATAGTTGAAGTGTTAATGTCATATTTTGGTGCAAAAGATTAGAAGTTCAATTTTTTTAAGTTCGTTTCGGGGTCGTTTTTTGTGAATTTGAGCTATTTTACTTCCCAAAACTACCTACAAGTTACACATAGGAGCAAAACTAACGCACACCACTTACTTTATGCATAGTTGAAGTGTTAATGTCATATTTTGGTGCAAAAGATTAGAAGTTCAATTTTTAGGTTCGTTTCGGGGTCGTTTTTTGTGAATTTGAGCTATTTTACTTCCCAAAACTACCTACATGTTACACATAGGAGCAAAACTAACACACACCACTTACTTTATGCATAGTTGAAGTGTTAATGTCATATTTTGGTGCAAAAGATTAGAAGTTCAATTTTTAGGTTCGTTTCGGGGTCGTTTTTTGTGAATTTGAGCTATTTTACTTCCCAAAACTACCTACAAGTTACACATAGGAGCAAAACTAACACACACCACTTACTTTATGCATAGTTGAAGTGTTAATGTCATATTTTGGTGCAAAAGATTAGAAGTTCAATTTTTAGGTTCGTTTCGGGGTCGTTTTTTGTGAATTTGAGCTATTTTACTTCCCAAAACTACCTACAAGTTACACATAGGAGAAAAACTAACACACACCACTTACTTTATGCATAGTTGAAGTGTTAATGTCATATTTTGGTGCAAAAGATTAGAAGTTCAATTTTTAGGTTCGTTTCGGGGTCGTTTTTTGTGAATTTGAGCTATTTTACTTCCCAAAACTACCTACAAGTTACACATAGGAGCAAAACTAACACACACCACTTACTTTATGCATAGTTGAAGTGTTAATGTCATATTTTGGTGCAAAAGATTAGAAGTTCAATTTTTAGGTTCGTTTCGGGGTCGTTTTTTGTGAATTTGAGCTATTTTACTTCCCAAAACTACCTACAAGTTACACATAGGAGCAAAACTAACACACACCACTTACTTTATGCATAGTTGAAGTATATAAGTCACACTTAGGTACAAAAGATTAGAAGTTTAATTTTTAGGTTCGTTTCGGGGTCGTTTTTGGTGAATTTGAGCTATTTTACTTTCCAAAACTACCTACATGTTATATATAGTAGCAAAACTAACACACACCACTTACTTTATGCATAGTTGAAGTGTTAATGTCATATTTTGGTACAAAAGATTAGAAGTTCAATTTTTAGGTTCGTTTCGGGGTCGTTTTTTGTGAATTTGAGCTATTTCACCTCCCAAAACTAGCTACATGTTACATGCTACAATTTCCAAAATAAACTAATTCTTACCTATCAATTTAATCTAAATTAAATAAACTAATTAGTTACATACCTTTTAAAGATAATCGATGTCAGTACAACGGTTGACTATATCAAACATGTACCGCGAAGTACGTAATAGCCACAATCAACACCATTCTTTTGTTGCGGACATCGAAATTCACCAAATTTAAACATCCAAAAACATTCATGTTAAATTTAAAGTATATGAAAATAAATGGTTAGACATAAGATTCACCAAAGTTGTTACCTCAACTGATATCCAAAGAGGAGCTTTTCCTAATCAAAGTCCAAGTCCATAATGGTGCTTCATCACACTACATCAATACATTATAAGATGTTTATTATATATATTTATATATATATATATATATATATATATATATATATATATATATATATATATATATATATATATATATATAAATGTGTAATATTAGGTACACATATTGTTCTAGTTAAGTTACCTATTCAATAGTGACTTGACTAGTAAGCTCCGTGGTGGTTGTCGACGAAGAGAATCAAAGTGGTAAACGTGATTATTTGACAAACATATCACAATGAGCGTCCAATGGAGACTATATAAGGAAATAATATAAAGTTACTTATTCAACAATTCGGTGAATTTTGTTATCGATATATATGGAACAAGAAGGCAAGTTATCTAAACAAGGTAATAAAGTTATAGAAAATAAAGTAAAGCATCAAGTTTGGTGTAACAAGCTTACGCTTCAATATATGGAACAAGGATGAACTTCTCTTCTAACCGATGTGATTGTTTGAAACTAGTATCGAGATATTCTTTCACATCGGTTTTGTTTTTTAAACAATTGTCATCTCGCATCATACTTGGACATAACCAACCAATCTTTGTCTCACTCATTTTTTCATTCAATTCAAGTACACAATAACTTCGAGAAATTAAAGCATATAATAAAAAGTCAACATACATGTATGGAAGTTGAAAATTATTATAAACTTGTAAAGTAAGATATGTATATGTATCACCTCATGAAAGCTTGTATCATTGTTCCACTCAACATTTCTCCACGTAAGAATTCTTTAACATCGTCTTTGGAAATCCATGTAGATGACTCGTCGGCGTAGTTGAATTGTTCCTTCCCCAAAGGAACATGTATTGGAGCATTCTCGGGCAAATCGCTAACACACTCATGCAACCAATAACATGCCTTAGTAAGGCCTTGCACCACCAACGGCTCGAGAAGTGGATTGTTTGACATACTAACTTGGTCATCGAACACAATTGGTTCAATTTCAGCACGTCCAATTGCCTCCTTAGCCATCTTGTTTTGTGAACCGACCTTTTTAGCCTTCTCGGTCATGTGAACCAGCCTTCCTTGAAACCTATTAAAAAGTAATAATAAGAATATTGTTCACTTATTATTTATATGACATAGAAAAGTAATATAATCGAGTTGATTATTACATAAACTAACGCATATATATATGTATGTTTATCGGTGTACCTCATCTGAAAATCGCACCCATGCACGCGGCCACGTAACATAACTACCATGGGCGTCACTCGGTGTATGTAGACTAACCTCCGGTTTTGGCATCGGAAGACCTAAGTCTTCAAAACCAGGCTCAATGTAGTCGATGCTCACCACATAGTGATCATTGTTCACTATCCGGTGATGCACTCGTACTCGATCACCGAGGAGGTTGTGCATGGCCACTAGCTACCACAATCGACTATCGGAATCTTTTTCTTGAACTAATAGTCGGCATGGGGTCTCCTCCTTTGAATCAAAACAAGTCATTAATAGTTAATTGCGATGAAACAACATATTTAGAATTGCATGCACTTAGGGACAATACATAGTTAATTAATAAAGCACGGTGATTAAGCGTGATAAATTAAACCAAATACGGTGATTACCTTCAACTCGGGTATTGGTGGATCGGGTGCGAGTATCGTTTGATTATCCGATGTTTGTGGAACACCGATCGGCCGGCTAGATGGAACATCACTACCTTTCTTCAATGGGAAGGTCGGTAAACCCATTTGCTCCATCATAGCATTGAAGTTATGTGTCATCTCCTCTCTAAGCTCCTCCCAAATTGCAGATTTGATAGCCTCCACATCTACCGACGCCGAATTCACACTACTTGCACTTGATTTTGACGTTGTCGTGTATTGTTCACCATATACCTTTCGCACGCCGAGGCGGACACCTCCCACGCCCTCACACGACCACTATGGTCCTTTCCTAGAGTTTCGTGCAAAGCATCCATGTGTGCGGTAGGAGTGAAATCACCGTTGCCTCCTTTTCCTTTAATCCGATCTACAAATAAAACAACATAAATTAGACGTTAAAATTTTTCAAAAAACAAAACAGCGGCGCGAGGGTGCCGCCAATGAGGCGACGAGGCGGCGGTGGCCCGGCCCGGTTTTGCTGCCGATGGCGGATCGCTGGCACCGCCGCTGCTGCCGGCAAGGCCGCCGGGCAAGCAGGGCCGCAAGGGGGGGGGGGCGGTGGGGGGACTGTGTAGGGGGAAGTGCAAGGGGGGGACTGTGTAGGGGGGCAGTGGGGGGACCGTGGTAGGGGGCGGTGTAGGGGGGGCAGTGGGGGGGACTGTAGGGGTAGGGAGGGCAGCGGAGGCAGCGCAGCCGGCGGCGAGGCAGCGGCGTGGCGGCCAGCCGGTTTTGCCGCCGATGGCGGCTCTGCCGGCACCGTGGCCCGGCTCGCCGGGGCACTCATCTGGCTGCCGGCAGGCAGCGGGGCCGTGCAAGGGGGGGGCAGCGTGGGGGGAAGTGCGGGTGTGGGGTGTGGGGGTGGGGGTTACTTGAATAATGGATATAAACGAAAACATATCAAATTAGCAAAATAAGCCTAAAATGATATTTACGTTCCCGAAATCCGACCAACAACAAAGTAGCACCTATAAATCTACTTAATAGCAATATTTTAGGTTATATTATCATGTTTCACAAGAAATTGGAGCCCAGTGACTCAAACTATTCGAAAATGACATGAAATGGCCGAAATAGGCCTAAAATGATATTTACGTTCCCGAAATCCGACCAATAATAAAGTAGAACCTATAAATCTACTTAATAGCAATATTTTAGGTTATATTATCATGTTTCACAAGAAATTGGAGCCCAGTGACTCAAACTATTCGAAAATGACATGAAATGGCCGAAATAGGCTCGAAATGATATTTACGTTCCCGAAATCCGACCAATAATAAAGTAGAACCTATAAATCTACTTAATAGCAATATTTTAGGTTATATTATCATGTTTCACAAGAAATTGGAGCCCAAGTGACTCAAACTATTCGAAAATCACATGAAATGTCCGAAATAGGCCTAAAATGATATTTACGTTCCCGAAATCCGACCAATAATAAAGTTGAACCTATAAATCTACTTAATAACAATATTTTAGGTTATATTATTATGTTTCACAAGAAATTGGAGCCCAGTGACTCAAACTATTCAAAAATGACATGAAATGGCCGAAATAGGCCTAAAATGATATGTACTTACAATAGCATTGGCTATCTTTTCTGTAACGGGATCAGGTAACACTCTGTTTCCCTTTGCATCAACCCCATGCATCGAACACCACCAATCAAGGACCCCGTCTCGGTTGACGAGTCGGTGTAGCTGATGTGGTTGTAGAGGTAGGTGTCGTTGTCGAATCCTGTGTGGGGTAATGGGCAAACATCCACTTTTTTCTCGCCTGATCGTAGGAATGGGCACCCAAATGATGATAATATTTCCTTGCTTTTGCACTCGCGCTTTTTTTCTCACGTCTTGCCTGAAAAAACACATAATTACAAACAAAAGATTAGGTGTTATATACAATCATACTCGAGCTAAGTGTGGTAAATATAATTAAAATCCTTTGCTTACAACAGCTTCCGGGGTAGTATTTTTGGCAACAAATGCTTCCCACTCTTCAGGTTTGATATTTCTCCATATTTGATATGGTAATGTGGTGGGTTCCTCTGAATTTTCCAATGCAGCCTCAGCTTCGATTTGCTTTTCTCCCCCATAAATTTTCTTCTTCTTTGTACCCGTTCTTTTCCTCCGCTTAGTAATCCAACCGGACACTAACTTAGCCTTGAAATCTCGAAATCTCTGAGCAAGCGCGGATAAAAATAGATTCTTCTTGGCTTCATCATCTTCGATATTGAAGAGATTCTACAAAAAAAATGAACAAAAATATTAGTTTCCACATTTGTTGTAATAGATTAAATTTTATCATTAGTACTACATACACATACATTTATTAAAATAAGAAACTAAATGGTAGTATGAAACTTACCATAGTGTCATTCCATAGTAATTTCTTCATCCCCTCGGGCACCTCTTGCCATGAATGCAAAATGGAGAGCCTCCGAACACAAAGGCCAATATGTTTGGCATACTTAGAACGCCACACACCACAAGGTTGACCCAAGTTATCGTACTCTAAAGTCATATGCAAGTGAGTAGCACTTATTGACTTTGTAGGTCCTCTTCCCTTTCTCTTTTTCATCACTTTCGATTTTCTTTGTTGTTGATTTGTTTGTAACTCCCGTTGTTGACCTTCTTTCCTACAAACTTGTTGTGCTTTCACAATTGTACCACTTTTTGGATGAAGTTCTTGAAGATCTCGATCTTCGAGATCACCTTTATCTGGGTCCTTCCTCACATCATAAGATTCATCCTCGGTTGTGTGTTCACTAGTCGTCATCTCATCCATATGTAGTAATTATCCCTGCAATTATAAACACATAGAAATTAATATATATGTACAAGTTAAAAAAAATAACAAATTGATTAAGGACCAACAATAATGGAACATCGGAAATCGTGGGCCACTAGCTACTCCCCCCCCCCTTGCACATCCCCCCGCGGCAGCAGCGGCAAAGTGCTGCCGCCTAGCTGGCGGCTTGCTTGCTGCCGCGGGGGGATGCAAGGGGGGGAGTAGCTAGGGGTTGGGCGGGGGAAGTAGCTAGGGGTTGGACGGGGGAGCGGGGGCTGTGCGGGGGGGAAGTAGCTAGGGGTTGGACGGGGGGAGTGGGGGCTGTGCAAGGGGGGGGACCGGGGGCCTGTGCAAGGGGGGGGAAGTAGCTAGGGGCTGGACGGGGGGGGATCGGGCTGTGCAGGGGGGGGACCGGGGGCCTGTGCAAGGGGGGCCTAAAATGATATTTATTTTCCCGAAATCCAACCATCAACAAAGTAGCTCGTATAAATCTACTTAATAGCAACATTTTAGGTTATAAGATCATATTTCACAACAAATTGGATTACCATGACTCGAAATACACGAAAATGACATGAAACGGCCGAAAAAGGCTTAAAATGACGTTTACTTTCCCAAAATCCAACCATGAACAAAGTAGCACCCATAAACCTATTTCGTAGTCGTATTTTATGCAATATTATTACATTCAACAAGAAATTGGAGTCACATGACTCGAAATACACGAAAACGACATGAAACGGACGAAATAGGCCTAAAATGACCCTTACTTTCCCAAAATCCAACCAACAACAAAGAAGCACCTATAAACCTACTTAGTAGTCGTATTTTATGCAATATTATCACATTCAACAAGAAATTGGATTACCATGACTCGAAATACACGAAAATGACATGAAACGGCCGAAATAGGCTTAAAATGACGTTTACTTTCCCGAAATCCAACCATGAACATAGTAGCACCTATAAACCTACTTTGTAGTCGTATTTTATGCAATATTATTACATTCAACAAGAAATTGGATTACCATGACTCGAAATAAACGAAAATGACATGAAACGGACGAAATAGGCCTAAAATGACCCTTACTTTCCCGAAATCCAACCAACAACAAAGTAGCACCTATAAATCTACGTAATAGTCGTATTTTTGGCTATATTATTATATTCAACAAGAAAATTGAGTCACATGACTCGAAATATATGAAAATGACATGAAATGGACGAAATAGAGATAAACCTGAGTATATGTCTCATGATTTGTTGACCTTCCGCCGTTTCTTAGGAGTTTCAACATGTATCCCTTCAGTGTGATCAACACGCATATAGTTCTCAGACATATTTACATCATCTTCCACGCTATTTTCAAGATAGGTAAAAGTTGGGATGTCCTCAAATGCATCATACTCTTCCTCATCCTCAACATCACCAATGCCCAGAATACTCCTTTTGCCAGGTACAACAATTGACTACTTATTATCAGCAGGATCAGTTACATAGAATACTTGTTTAGCTTGTGATGCAAGTACAAATGGCTCTTCAGTCTCACGTAGACGACCCATGTCCACAAGAGTGAATCCGCAAGGATCATCTTTTTTTACGCAACGTCGATTATCATCAACCCAATTGCAACAAAAGAGACAAATATGAAAAGCTGAGTAGTCAAGCTCCCATATTTCTTGAATTCGCCCATAATAGTTGGTGGCAGCAAGAACGGGAGACTTATCTTTCGAGCTTGCGTATTGTGTAGATGACGCCACAAGTGAAACACCACTATTCTCGTCGCGATGTCGACTTAAGATCTTGACGTTCACCCAAAACGTATACCAGTTAATATCATAACCCTCATAAGAGTGTACAGATTCACGAGGACCAAATGCTAACCACTTGATCTGTTTTGAAACATTTTCATTTAAATCATCCACTACTCGATGATGAAACCAATCAATGAACGTCTTATTATGCATTTGCATCAATGCCCTTATTCCTTTTCCGGGGTTGCTAACACGTAATTCCTCCATATGCTCATTTAAATAAGGATGGACAATTGCCACGTGATGCAACACAAATAAGTGAGCTTGTGTACGCTTGTCGACGAAGGTGAGATCAATTTTGAGCCAATCGTACCCTTGCCCTCGAGTCCGCCCTCGTGTCGAGATATCGGAACGCCAATAGGATCAACACCAGCAACATACTCGCCACAAAATTACCGACCTCTTCGACCACAATCCCTTGAATAATGCTACCTTCCGGTTGTGCAAGATTTCGAACTTTATCCTTCAAAGTACCCATATATCTCTCAAAAGGATAGCACCACCTCAAAAACACTGGACCACACAAGCTTAATTTCTCGAACTAGATGGACAATGAGATGGACCATAATGTCAAAGAATGCGGGGGAAAAAACATCTCAAATTTGCATAGAGTTTCAACTACTCGGCCTCGCAAAGAATCGAGGGTCGACGGTTCTAGGACTTTGCTGCATATTGTATGGAAAAATGAACAAAGTTCGGTAATGGTGTGCCTCACATGCTTCGGAAGCATCCCACGAATTGCAATCGGTAAGAATACTTGCATCATGACATGACAATCGTGAGATTTCATACTCGATAACTTCAACTCACCATTTAAGGTAACAAATCGCTTCATATTCGATGAGTACCCGGTTGGAACCTTAATACCATACAATGACTCGCAAAAAATCCGTTTCTCGGCTTTTCGACGGCGTGTAGCAAGTGGGGGCAAATAATTCTTCTCCGAATCATCCACCTTTTTTCTTTTCCCAATTTCCTCATCAAGCCCTTCCTCCACTACTTTCTTTTTCCTTCCCGCCCTTTTTTGAGCCCACAACTCCGGTCGAAGCTTATTTTTTTCCAAGTGAAGACGTGACGCTTTAACATCCTTTGTCTTACCCGGAATATTCATAAGTGTCGCAAGAATTGCATCACAAACATTCTTCTCAATGTGCATGACATCCAAACAATGTCTGACTTTTAAATCTTCCCAATATGGGAGTTTCCAAAAAATAGACTCCTTTTTCCATAATCCTGTAGTTCCATCAACGTCATTCGCAGGTTTACCATAGATCGTTTCAATGCCCTTAACCTGATTATAAACTTCAGTACCAGTTAATGGTCTACGAGTAACTTCCTCTTCAACCGTCCCATCGAAGGCCTTTTTCTTAAATCGATAGGGATGGTCGCGTCTAAGGAGCCTTCGTGTGCGCATATAGACATGTTTGCAGCCCTTAATGTGTGTAGACTTCATGTCATCTATACAAATCGGGCACGGTTTTTTTCCTTTGGTCTTATACCCAGATAAGTCCCCATAAGCTGGAAAGTCGTTCATTGTACAGAAAAGCATGGCACGCAGAGTGAACATCTTATTAGCATACGCATCAAATACCGACACTCCTTCGTTCCACATCTTCTGTAAATCTTCAATAAGTGGTTGAAGGTATACATCTATGTCATTTCCAGGTTGTTTCGGCCCCGATATGAGAAGCGACAACATGATGTACTTGCGTTTCATGCACAACCAAGGAGGCAAGTTATAAATCACTAAAACTACGGCCATGTACTATGCCGAGAACTAAGATTGCCAAAGGGATTCATGCCATCCGTACATAATCCAAGCCTCAAATTCCTATCCTCGTTACCAAACGGCTTATGCACCCTATTGATACTTTTCCACTCGGGGGAATCACCCGGATGCTTCAAAGAAACCGTCTTTCTTCCTACGATCCGCATGCCACCGCATATTCTTCGCATCTTTTTTATTGAGAACATGCGCTTAAATCTAGGTATTATGGGAAGATACCACAACACCTTAGGCTGGTGGTCCTTCACTACCCCCGGCCCCTTCACGCTTGTACCTTGATAATCCACAACGTGGACACTCATCTAAATGCTCATACTCATTACGATAAAGCACACAATCGTTTGGACAAGCATGTATCCTCTCGGTACTCTAAACCGAAAGGACACATGAGTTTCTTAGCATAATAGTTCGACTTTGGCAGATCATTTCCATCAGGGAGCATATCAGCTAAAACTTCCAACAACGACGTGAAACTGCAATCCGTCCAACCTGCTTTCGACTTAATATTGAAGAGTGTTATCACAGCGGAAAGTTTGGTGTACTTCGTACAACCTGGATACAATGGCCTTTCAGCAGCCTCAGACATAGACTCAAACATACGAGGTCGTTTGCAAGACTGATCTTCAACCTCTTGTATCATCTCGTCTACCCGATCTCTATCATCATCCCCATATTCATCATCACCATACTCACCATCCTCGAAATCATCACCTAATTTATCCTTCTCCTCTTCACATACATCGTTCATTATCCTACAACTTCTTGCATATCTCCCCTCCTCACCATGCCAAACCCATACGTGGTATTGAGGCCTAAACCCACGACGAAAGACATGCTCCCTAAGCAAATGAATACTACTAACCTTGCTCACATTTCCACAATCTAAACAAGGACAATAAAAGTCGACTGCTCCAGAAGATGCTTGATATTCTAATGCAGATTTACAAAATTCTGAGACCCCATTCACAAACTCAATCGATTCACGGCTACCATACATCCAAGTACGATCCATCTCATTCATGAAAACCTCTAATTAAACACAACCAATTATAAGTATCAATCATTTAAGCACATTCACATGCAAGACAATCACATATTGAAAACACGCACATACAAATGGAGGCTAAGAGAGTCACATGTGCAAATGTATGCATGCATCCGAAGGTCCTTATCACTCCAACCTAACCCATCTTTGGACGTTTAATCTCACTAGTGAATATATGCCAACTCTTCAATTCTAAGGAAAATCCGGCAGCATTTCCCCTACAGTTCTCCAAGTACACAATGTAGATAATTGATTATCTACATATGTACACAGAGAACAATGTAGAGAAACGACAAGCCAAGACTTTCCTTAGAATTGAAAAGAAGACATACATTCACCACCTAAGTGAGATCAAACGTCCAAGGACGATCCCAAACAGGGGACTATTCAAGACTTACTCCTAGTGAGTAAGTCTTGAACGGGTATCTAGGCATATGATTGATGATATGATGATTCATATAACTTATACATTTCATAGCTTAATTAAATTGTTTTCATCCAATCTCATATCAAGAAATATACATACACATATATAGATTGAATCTACATATACACAATAAATGAAGATATATAATGAATTGTCTTTATCATAAATACATACCAATAACAACTAATATGGAGATCGATCTCTATATATACTCGCACTATCTCCTAGTTGATTTGCCGCTTCCAATATGCTAATATCTAGGACACATAAAACCGAAAAAATTGTTAGCATATAGTAAATGCAAAAATTATAAGAAATACATTCATATATATAAATTATCATATCTTACCCACATTGAAACACATTACAACTAACTTTTCTCATTTAAACTATTAACAAATTATAAATGAAATTTGTTTGCATTAAACTAAGTTAATAGCTAATGTAGCTAATCAAATAATTCAATTAACATATTTTCGGGTTCCGAAGCACGACCCTTTTGTATAACTTTTCGCAATTTCAGTCCCACTCAAATGCAACCTTTAATTTCTCTCCCAAACGAATATATAAACATATTAGAAAACAAAAATCAAAATAATTAAAAAGGCAACCTTGAATTTCTTGAACAAATGCGTGAGAGAGGGTGGGCGGCGCGCAGGTGGGTGGCGCGCAGGTGGGTGGCGCACAGGTACGGTGGGTGGCGCGCACCAGTGGCAGGCGCTCAGGTGGCAGGGTGCGCAATCCGGTGGCGTGGGTCTGCGTGGTGCGCTAGGGATGGCGCGTAGAAGGCTGCGTGGCGCGCACAGGACGGTGGACCGGAGCTCAGGGGGTGGTTGAATTCGAAAGCTAGGGCTCAGGGGTGGTTCAATTCGCAAGGGTTGGGCTCTAGGGGTGGTTCGGCCGGCGTGCGTGGTGAGATAAATTTTCGTGAGTGATAAATTGGGTGGAGCGAGGGAATTAAATGAGAGCGCGAAATTGGGGGGAAAAAATAAAACAAAGGGTTGCGGTTGTATGGAAAACCGCAGCCCTTCCATTAAGGGCTGCGGTCGGGCCCAAAACCGCAGCCCCTTTATTGCACGAAGGGCTGCGGTTTTGGGCCTGACCGCAGCCCTTAATGGAAGGGTTGCGGTTTTCCATACAACCGCAACCCTTTTACAACAGCAAATGGCTTTTTTTCCTCTAGTGTCTTCCTTTAAAAATGGATGGCAATACTTGACAATGCCTTAAAACACATTGCAAATCAATATTTCCAACTTTTACAAATTATGAAGATTCATTGCAACACTTTCGCTGCTATATAAAGGACTTAATAATTCTACTCCAATGCCATCTACTGCCCCATCAATAAATAATTCACAACATAAAAAAATTAGATGCGAGACAGATGGTGAACTGTGATGGTACAAAATATGAAGTTTTCTATACTATTCGATGACAAGAACATGGTGCTATTTGTCTATAATTCGAGTCATTTGTGGATTTATAATGTTTGCAAAGAATTTACTTAAGAGATTAATTTTCATGACATAAGTGATGTTAATTTTCCGAAAATTAGTTAGAAAAATTATTCTACTTGTTCTAATGCAATTATTAAATGTTATCTTAGTGGGAAATTTAAAACTCAGTTTATTATTAATGTAATTTGGAAATTCCAATCACATTAATAAAAAAAATTCATTTATGTTATTTATTGATTTTATTATTGTATTTTGTTTATGGAATACAAAGTTAATCAAAAAAATATATATAATATCACATAAGAAGTTCACTGTTAACTTTATTGCTAATGATTTAAAAAATTGACCAAAAGTGGACGTTAGTTGGTTAACTGGACATCATGGGATTAATGACTGTTTATGTGAGTCTACAACTTAGTATAAATAGCGCGCTTAGCACTTGTCATTATTTATCGTGGCTTAGAGAGATAAACACACATGAGTTTAGATTTAAATTATTTCAAAAGTGATTTAAAGTGCATCAAAGTTCCAGTATTGTTCATGTCCAGTTACCCTAAGTTTCAGTGTACTAGAGTCATTAAAAAAGTTGTAATTTTCAAGAGTACAAGGGGAGTCAACTTGAATGAGTTCAAGAGTGTGCGAGAAGAGTAAGAGAAGAGTAGGGAAGAGAGAAAAGAAAAGAGAGAAGAGACAAGAGAGATAAGAGCTTCGATAGTTAGAGGGCCGGAATTGTTGATTGGCAGAGTTAGAAATATGAGTGGAGCTTGAAGGTCCGAGTAATAAATAGGTTGTAATACATGTGTTGGCCTATTATAAAAGAGGTGTTTTTCTTCCTATTGGGCCTAGGAAGTTTTTCTCGTTGAAATTCTCTCGTGTCTTTGCATTCTTTACTTAAGTTGCTTTAAAATTCTGCAAAAAGTACTTAGAGTTCCACACAACAATTCACCCCCCCTTTTGCAGCGTTCCATTTGAGTTGGCAATTGGTATAAGAGAAGGAACTCATTAGATTCAAGCAACCTGAAGAGAGATCCTTAGAATAATGAACACTCACGAGAAACTCGAAGAAGGTTACTCAACTCAAAGACCTCTAATGCTCAATGGGAATTTCTACACCTATTGGAGAAGAACCGCATGAAAGTATTTATCAAGGCCGAGAACTATCAGGTTTAGAGAGTGATCGAAGTTGGAGACTATGAGGTGACAAAGTCCAACTCAGATAATGAGGTAGTTCCTCAGCTTATATCTTAATATGATAGAGAGGATTTTGAAAAAATGGAGATAAATGCTCTTGTTGTTAAATTACTTCATTGTGGTCTTAGACCCAATGAACACAATCGTGTTATAGTATGTGAAAATGCTAAACAAATTTGGAACTTTCTCCAAATAACCCACGAAGGAACTGATGAAGTAAAACGTTCTAAAATTGATCTTCTAATGTTTAAGTATGAATGTTTTGAGATGATGCCTAGAGAAACAATGAATTTGATGCTTACATGTTTTGCTAACATTATAAATGAGCTTGTTTCTCTTGGAAAAGATATTCTTACTGATGAACATGTTAGGAAAGTCTAAGGAGACTACCACAGGACGAGAGGTGGAGATCCAAGGGGACTACCCTAATGGAGGCAAAGGACTTCACCATATTCAACATAGAACAACTGGTTGGTTCCTTGCTGACCTATGACTTACATCTAGGAACCAATGGTGGTGAGCGTTCCAAGAACAGAGGCATGGCACATAAGGATGACGAGGTTGATGAATCTAAAGTAGATGATGAAGAAGCAGCCACGAAAGTAAGGAAGTTCAAGAAGGAATTCAACAAGAATCGGAAATCTGGAAGGAACTTGAACACAAATCCTAAAGTTTCAAAAAGGACTCTGGTTGTCACAAGTGCGATTCCACTGAGCACTTCATAAGAAAATGTCCTCAATGGGATATTGAAAAAGGAAAAGTCAAAGGCAATGAGCATAACAAGGAGAAGTACTACAAACTTTCATACTCCAAGAATGATGTGAATAAGGCTATGATTGCAGCTTGGGATAATAGTGATTATAAAGGTGATGAGGAACAGCCTGAAGTAGAAACTGCCAACTTATGTTTGATGGCAAGGATTTATCTGGACAAGTTCCCTGAGGAACACGAGCATGGGGTACTTCTAACTCCTAAAAATCTTAACTCTCTTTCAAAACAGAAGTTGTATTAACCTAAATGTAGATCATCATGAAAAATGGACAATTACGAGTAACAAGAAACTTGAGTGCCAAAGAGCTCTCAAAATCTGTAAAGAATATGTTGATTGGTTAAACGCCATAAGAACAAATGTTCAAGGTCGTTTCTTTGAGCTTTTTGATAAAAATATGTCTTTAAAAGAAATTGTTGAAAAATTGAAAAATGAGATGAACCAAATCAATGTGTAACTGAACCAGTATATGTTGATCAATATTCAAATCAATTCTAGCTGTTCCAATGAAGTTCCTGTCAACTTATCTGAGTATGACAATGTCAAATTTGACCAAGAGAAACTTAGGGCTGAAAATGAAAAATTGATATGAACAGTCCCAACTATGGGCGTTCCGCCATTTTCAGTCCCAACTAAAGATTATTTCTAAGTAGTCTTAACTATGCATCATTGTTTACAAAATTGGTCCCAGTTGACTGGTTACATGTTTAACAAGTTAATGTTTTTTTTTTAATTTAATAAACCGAATTTCTTCTTCCTCCTTACTATCTCTCCTTCGTCCCTAGCCACCCTTCTACCTCCTCATCCCCTCCCCTGCCACCCCTTAAATCTCCTCCTCCCAAAAATCCACCATTTACAAATTCAAGAAAAAAGAAGTAGAAAGCAGAGGAGGAAACACTTTCTCTCCCTCAGATCTACTAGGTTGGCTGGTTTTCATGGTAGTCTCTTTTTATCATTTTTGTTTAAAAGTTTTGTGGTTGTGGTAGTGTGATAAAGAACTGTTCTTATTTGGGGGTTCGTAGTGCAATGAAAAAGAATTGTTATTTGTTGGGATTTTGTAGCAGTAAAAAGATTTTTGTGACAAAGAATCTGAGTATGATGTGTATTTGTTGTCATCTTTGATGTGCCAAAATTTATAATAAAAAAGTTGGTCATTTGATGAATTTGAACTTAGTTGACTACGATGAATTCATGATTTAGGGGTTATGGTGGGTGGTGAGGGTTTCACGAGATGAGGCATTTTCTGGGATGTTATGGTGGGTTTTAGGCTGCAGATTTGAGTATTGCAGGAGGGGTTGTTTTTTAATGGGTGGTGTGGCTTTTGGGATGGGTAATGTTGGGATTTCTGGGTGGGTAACGTGGATTTTCAGGGATGACGACAGGTATTTGGGTGGAATTCTGGTTGGTGGTGGTATATTTATGGGTGGAAGCGATAGGTTTTATGGTGGTGGTAAGTATTGGGTGGTTTGGTTGGGAACTGGTTAATTTCTCGTGGTTGGGTATGCGGTTGGTGGTTGGGGTGGAGGTGTCAACGATAGTAGTGGTGGTGCTGGGTGGTGGAGTGTGCTGGGTGGTGGGATGGTGGGGCGGTGTTGAATAGGTGGTGGCGAAAAAAGGAGAGAAAAAATGTGTTTTACCTGTTGTAGCAGGTCATTAACCTGGTGGGACCAATTTTATAAAAAAAAAAATATGCATAGTTGGGACTGCTAAGAAATAATCCTTAGTTGAGATTAAAAATGGCGGAACACCTATAGTTGGGAATGTTCTTGTCAATTTTTCCAAATTGAAAATGAAACATACTACGGCTAGAAAAGGCAAAAGTATTGAACAACATGAAGTTACTAAGTGGCAGCTGAATACCTAAACAAAACGAACTGAAGGTCTAGGTTTTAACTATAAAAAGAATAATCGCAAATAGAAAACATATGTGGATCTTCCAAGTAGCAAAATTTGTTCCTTCTGTGGGAACACAGGGCACTTAAATAGGTGTTGTTCCAAGAAGAACAACTTTGTGAAAAAGAATGAAAGGCATGTTAAGTAAGTATGTGTAATAAAAACTGATGTTAATGTGTCTACAGAGGAACCTAAGGAAACCTGGATTCCTGCAGCTAACAATTAGTTGCATTTGCAGGTATTAGTAAAGGTGAACAATACATGGTACCTCGACAGTTGTAGTTCCAAGCACATGAAAAGAGATAAATCTAGATTTCTCTCACTAGCAGCCTATTCAAGGGGAACGATGACTTTTGGTGATAATAAGAAATTAAAGGTGAGATCATTTCAATGGCAAGGTTGGTAAGTCAAGTTCCCAATCAATTGATAATGTATTTCTTGTTGATGGATTGAAGCACACCTTGTTTAGTATTTCCCATTTCTGTGACAAAGAAAAGTCTGTTTGTTTTACTTATGAGCATTGTCATATCATTAACAAAAACACAGGTAAGATAATTCTAGAAGGGAAACGCAAAGGGAACACATACATTGTGGATCTCAATGCAGTTATTAGGAACAACCTTACTTGTTTCAGTGTTATTGAAGATGATTCTTTACTTTGGCATAAACATTTTGGTCATGCTAGCTTCTCTTTGCTCGGTAAATTAGATCTAAGGAACTTGTAGTAGGTCTGCCTTTAATCAAGTTCCATTGTGATAAAGTGTGTAATGCATGTGCAAGAGGTAAGCATCACTAGTAGAATAAATGCTTATTGCTGCTATCAAATTGCTGCGGTTGTAAAGGAGATGAATGATGATCACGAAATTGAAGAACTCTAGTCCAACATGCTGAGTTGCTAATGTACCAAATGTCAAAGGAGGATGCTTTTATGTTTAGATTTCAAGTTATTGCTATTGCATCATTAGATTTGTTGTGCAATTCAGTTATTGTAATTTTTGTTTTTAATAGTTGTAAATTGGTTCATATTAAGTTAGTAAGATGCAATTATTCTTCATACAATATTCTTTTTTATTGAATTATATTATTTTGTATCCTTGCAACTTCACAGCAAAGATACCCAAAAAAAAAAAATGAAAAAAAATTTACCTACAGTTATTGCTGCGGTTTTGGGAAACAACTGTATCAATAGCTTTAACCTATTGTTGCAGCTATTGCTGCGCCTTGATTTGCGGCGATGCGAAAACCGCAGCAATATGTCCTTTAAAAACAGCAACACAATGATATTATTCTACTAGTGCATGTTAGATCTTCGTTTAAAAGTAAAAAGTTTGTAAGCTCCATAAAGCCATTGGAACTCATCCATATGGATTTTTGTGGTCCTGTGAGAGTCCAAAAGTAGAAATGGTAGGCTATATGTCTTGGTGATAGTTGATGATTACTCTAGATATACATGAGTCGTGTTCCTTCATAGCAAATATGAAACATTTGATGAATTTGTAAGTTTTGCTAAAAAAGATACAAAAAGTAAATGGTTATCAACTTGTTCATTTAAGATCTGACCATGGAAAGAAATTTGAGAATTCCATGTTTGATGAGTTTTGCAGGGAACATGGTATGGATCACAATTTTTTTGCTCCTAGAACACCACAGCAAAATGGTGCTATATGTGGAATGGAAAAACACGACACTTGAAGGCATGGCATGAACAATGTTTATAGCAAGCCAACTCCCAAGGAACTTTTGGCCAGATGCTGTCAATACAGCTTGTTACATCATTGATAGAGTTATGATTAAACCTATCTGTAATAAAACTCCCTATGAACTGCTTAAAGGAAGAAAACCAAATATTTATTAGTTGAGAGCATTTGGTTGTAAATGTTCTGCTCATAATAATAGCAAAATGAACTTAAAGAAGTTTGATGAAAGGAGTGATGAAGCTAGGTTCCTTGGTTATGCTTCTGATAGTAAAGCTTATAGAGTCTACAACAAGAAAACAATGTGACATGGAAAGTGTACATATTATTTTCGATGAAACTGATAATAAATTTTGTAGAGAATGTAAATGATGACTTGCAGGAATATGAAGGTTTTGATATTGGACTGGTGAGAACATATCCAGAACAAAAAGAACAACCATCCAACAAGCAACAACGAAAAGTTCAAGAGAATCAAGCTCTTGTTGAAAGGCAAAATGACTAAGTTCCAACAGGCAAGAAAATGAAGAGAACTCCAGCAGAGAAGTACAAATTCCAAATGAAAATGGAGAACTCCACTAGAGAAGTACAAGTTCTTGAAAACAGTGCTGAAGTTCCTATTAGAGACTTTCAACCAAAACCATGGAAACATTATAGTCTCACCCTATAGATATGACTATCAGTGATATTCAAAAAGGAACTCAGACCAAATCACAGTTGAGGAATATGTGCCTTTAATGCATTCTTATCCATCATTGAGCCTCGAAATCACTATAATGCACTTGAGGATGCTGATTAGACCTTAGCAATGCAAGATGAGCAGAGAAGTACTCCACGATTCTCTTTGGCATTGATCCATTTCTCTCTCCTCTTTCACCATCTCTCCTACTTGGCAATTAATGTGCCTCCTAAGTCACGTAAAACTTCATGTCTTCAGTCTTCACCCTACTTCCTCCTCATAACCCTCCCCTCGCTCTCTCTCTCTCTCTCTCTATTTCATATTCAATATCTCCTAATTCAAGTAATGACAAGTGATAATAGAATTTCAATTTTCAAAGAGTTCAATTTCTGGAAACAAAAACGCTGGATTTGTGGATCAATTTGATCAAATGAAAAATAATGCTGGTAACCTTAAATTTCGATCGGCACTTCAATTTTCCTTGTTTCTTCTTCTTCACCGTCAAATGCTTCTTTTGTAATTGTAATTGGAATTGGAACTTTAATTAATTCTCTCTATTTCTCTTCTTTGATTTTTGCAGTTCCTAAATAAATTGTTTGTATTTTTCAACTTTTTTAGGGTTAACTTGCCAACTTCTTGTTGTTATTGTTTTGTTGTTGTTGTTGTTTTGTTGAAGGCATGAATTCTTATCCCAAGGTTATTTAACGCTGGGGCATTTTGCTTGATTGATGAGATCTTCCTGAGTTCCCCCAGATTCGATGGCACATGCGCTCACGTAGGAGGATGTACTGCTCTTGCTTCTAGAACCTCCCATCAAAACTCTCTTCTTCATTTCTTTGCTGTCTCTGATATCCATGGTGGTCCAGAGGTAACACTTCGCTTCCTTTATATTTTTGCCATTTATCGTTAATTACACTATACTTTTTGAATAAGATGTTGGTTATGAAAGTAAGATATGATGAAAGCTGCTTGCACCAATTGTTCACAGTTAGTATTGGTGTTTGAGTATTATATCCTTTGAAGTTGGCGTGACTGCACTTATGTTTCTTCGTTGTTATTTGCTAAAACTTCGTGCGTTATATGATTGTCTAATGCATATTCTATAGCTGTTGTTTACACGAAACTAGTTACTTCCATGAATCCGACGACATAATCGTTTTCTTTTGTCTGATTTTTTGGGTTTTAAGATTAAAGATTTTTTTTCAATTTCTATAATGATAATTGTGTTTGTTGATATACATTTTATTTTTCCCATCACGGATCTATGCTCGTCATTGATGTTACGTATAATTTCAAGCGTGAAAACATCAAATAAACTCAAGACATTCTTATTTTTATTAAACATTGTATTGGAATTGTGAATTTTAGTCTAGTTTCTTAGTTATTTCTCCTCATTCTTTAGTTGTTACTCTATATCTTGGGTTCTTATCAATTTTTTTCCTATTGTAACTATTTGATGTATGAATGAACGGTTTGTTGTTTTAGTGCAAGTGTTAGATTTTACTTTTCCATTTGTATAATTGCTTTGAGTAGTTATATGCAAATCCATCAATATTCTATTTGTCATTTATTATCAACACAATAATAAAGAACGCAAAGAGATGAGAGAACCTTGCTGTTTAGAATAGTGTTTTGTCCTATTCCAAAAAAATTAGCCATGGGCAAAGAAAACACCTATTTTAACTAGGTGTTCTCTCTTGTTACGGAACGCCTCATGAGAATAGGCGTTCTCTTTGGTTCTTCAAACAAAACGTGTCAAAGAGGAGTTCTCTTAGCCAAAGACTAGGCTGACTTGGAGAACCGTTAGGAGGAGTTCTCTTAAGCCCTAATTAACAGTTCTCTTAAGCCAAATTTGTAGTAGTGCATGAAAGGTAGTCCAAGTTCCTTTTGGATAATGGTTTGAAAAGAGGAAAAATTGGTAGAACTTTATTTTTGAAATCAAAAGGAACTAATCTTCTTCTTGTTCAAATTTATGTGGATGATATTATTCGGTGCTACTAATGAATCCTTTTGCGAAGAATTTGCTAATCTTATGAGTAGGGAATTTGAGATGAGTATAATGGGGGAAGTCAACTCCTTCCTTAGTTTGCAAATTAAGCACACTCAGAAAGGAATCTCCCTTCATCAATAAAAATATATCAAGGAACTTCTCAAGAAATATGGAATAGAATCTTCAAAGATTAATCACACTCCTATGGGAATTAACACCAAATTGGATGAAGATCCTATTGAGAAAAGTGTGAATCAAACTAAATATAGAGGAATGATTGATTCTTTGTTATATCTAACTACTAGTAGACCAGATATTGCTTTTAGTGTTAGTGTATGTGCCAGGTTCCAAGCAAATCCAAAGGAATCACACTTGGTAGCTGTCAAGAGGATACTAAGATACCTGATAGGAACTGATGATCTAACTTTGTTCTATCCTCGAAGTGACACATTTGATTTGAAGGGAGTTACTAATGCTCATTATGCAGGTGACTTAGTCAATAGAAAGAGCACCTCATATATGGTACAGTTCCTTAGAACTTGTTTAGTTTCTTGGAGTTGCAAGAAGCAGAATACAGTTGCATTATCCACTGCAGAAGCTGAATATGTAGCTGCTGCTGCATGTTGTTCCCAACTACTTTGGATAAAACAACAGCTAAGGGACTTTGGTATTTTGTATGATTATGCTCATATCTATTGTGATAACACTAGTGCCATATGCATCTCAAGTATGGTACCATCCCTTGGAACTTGTTTAACTTCTTGGAGTTCCAAGAAGCAAAACACGGTTGCATTATCCACTGCAGAAGCCGAATATGTAGTTGTTGTTGCACGTTGTTTCGAGCTGCTTTGGATAAAACAGCAGCTATGAAACTTTGGTATTTTGTATGATTGTGTTCCTATCTATTGTGATAACACTAGCACCATATGCATCTCAAAGGATCCAATGCACCATTCACGTATAAAGCATATTCACATTCGTCATCATTTCCTAAAAGACAATGTTGAGAAAGGCTTGATTAAGTTAGACTTCTGTCAAACTGAGAATCAAATTGCTGACATTTTGACTAAGCCTTCAAGTAGGGATAAACATGAGAAGATATGGATGGAACTTGGAGTGGTCAAGATAAGCTGATTGCCAAAGGAACCCCCCCCAGGTCAGTCTGTACATATTGTTAAGTTCCTAGCTAGTTGATTTTCTTATCATCACAATCTGAATGTGCATCCACATTGAATCAAAATCACAAAAAGATATATTTTTACTTTATTCTTTTATTTTACCCACATGACAAAAATACAAAAAGACTTTATGTTATATTTTCATGCTCCTACCCATATTAGGATATGTGTACATAGCGTGTGTTTTTAGTTAAATACATCGAGATTAACAGCCCCTTATCCTTTAACACTTCGAATTCCTTCTAGATAAATCCCCTCAACACCGAAACCTCCACAATAAAAACCCATATAAATCTCAACAACTGCCATCACATCAAACACTCTCTCTCCTAAAATCCAAAACTCAACCTTCTTCTTCAAACACCAAAATTCTCAAACCCAATAACTCAGCCATGGATGCACAAAAATCGACCAATTCTACATCCTAAAACAAATTAACTGGTGTTCCTTTACCATCATATGCTCCACCAATCACCATTGAAACACCAACCACCACCATTGATCAAAACCCTAACCCCATGGAAACCGATGGAACTCAACTAAATGTCGAACCTTTAAAACGACTTTTCCACCACCACCACCACCACCACCACCACCAAATTCCAGCCAAAACTCACCTCCAAACCATAGCCTTAATGTTCCATTAGGTTCAAAACCACCATCAACCACCGAATCCCTAGAAAATGAAAAACCATTTTTGAGGATGATGAGCCTGAAACAGTGGTCAAGGAGGAAATATTTCTGAATAAGACTTGGAACTAGGGGTTGGAATTCAGGAGGAAATAGAGGAACACAAAAAGTTGGAGAAATAATCTGTTAGGTATGTACCTGGTTTTTGTGTAAATTTGAAGTGATGTAACACAATAGGATATAGTGAATTGTTGGAAATTTTAGAGGCACAAAAATGGGTCTATTTGCAAAGTGAATATTCCAACAACCCTATGTGCCCAAAAGCCCTAAATGAGTTTTGTGAAAACTTTCATTTTTCAAAAGGGCACTGTTTCTAGTGAGGTGAATGGAGTAAAATTAAGTTTTGATGTTGAGATCCTGTCGCATTTGTTCAAGTTTCGGATGATGGTTATGAGACTTACTTGAAGGGGAAGTATAACTTGAAGATTAGGAAAGGATTAAAGGATGATATACTTGTGTTCTTTAGGTGGAGAGGTTGGGATCAACAAGATTGGCCACAATGATATCACAGCCTTTAACAAGCTAATTTACAACATTGTGAGGAAATTTGTTCTGCCAAGAACTCAATTAGGAGTGAGGCATCATTGTTGGACTGTGCCATTATATATTGTTTGGCGAACAAACTGCAGCTGAACTTTCCAGCATTGATGCTTGCTCACTTGGAACACACTGTTCCAAGTGGATACGAGGTAGGGTATGGAACTTTGCTCACTATAGTGTTCCAGTCTCTACAAGTTCCTTTGGACACATATGCTCCGTTGAAAATGAAAAAGGCCGGAGAACTTCGTTCAGAGGTCCACCTTGGAAAATCTGCACTAAGTTATTGTTGAGGGATAAACATTGTGGCTGTCCCAAGTGCAAAAGGAGGAAAAAGAGAAGAAGGAACAAGAACAAGAAGAAAAGAAAGAAAAGAAGGAAAAAGGATCGAGAAAAAGTATGAGGTTATTTTTCCCGCCTTAAGAGAAGAAAGCTAAAGAACTTCATATTGTGTAACTTGATAATGTAGAGGCAGAAGAACTTGAGGAGGAACCCATACATGTTCCTATTTCTAGTTCTAGAAGGAAGGCTAATGGGAGTTCATCTCGAACTCAAGGGTTAAAGAAGATGGTTGAGGGTCTCACAGACGAGCTCCAAGGGGTGAAGAAACTGCAACAGGAACTGCTGGCTGTAGTATCCGATTTTTTACTGTCTTAATTAACGGTCTGAATCCCACAAAAGTCTCTCATTGGACTTTTGAGTTTTAGTAAACTTGGAAGTCGCCACCCTATTAATATCTGAATAGGGACAGATTTATTTAATAAATCGTTTTAAAATCAATTTCAAGAAAAATCATTTAAAACGATGATGACTTCATATGGATAAGGCTTTTTTGAAAACTGGTCTTTCATACCATGAGATAGGGTTCGGGGTTTAGGTTAAGAGGTGCGAACGTCTGGAACTCGTCTCCTCTTCCGTTCTAATGAACGGGCTCTTACTAAATGCGTTATTTTCCATTTTAAAGTAATCATGGCTATTAAAAAAAAGAAAATCACATAATTTGCACATATACACATTAACCATTTTTATTTAGGACCAATATATCATTTGTACATGGTAGGTTCGAGCACTGAAGTTGCACTACGTACCAATCATTGCGGGATTGGAATCCACTCATGGATCAAAACCGTCGTAGTTCGAGCATATGTCGCACCCTAAATGGCCAATTCTACTGGGGAAAAAGAAGAGGAGGGAATAGATTATGAATAACTCTCCTTCAGAATTAAACAAATCTATTTAAAATGAGGTAATCACTCCAATTAGTGATTGAAATGGGGTTATGATAATAACTTTAATTAGTGATTAAATATGAAGGATTAAGATAATCATCTTAATTAGTGATTAATAAGGAAGGAAATAAGTAATTACCCTAATTAGTGATTAAAATGGAAAGATAATCACCTTGATTAGTGATTAACAATGAAGGTTAGGAAACAATCATCCTAATTGATGATTATTAAGGTTTAAGATAATCACTCTAATTAGTGCTTAAATATGATGAAAGGTTAAGCTAATCACCCTAATTGATGGTTAACCAATTTTTAAGATAATCACCCTAATTAGTGATTGAATGAGAAGAATAATCGTCCTAATTACCGATTATTAGGGTTTAAGATAATCACTCTAATTAGTGATTAAATGAGATCGGAGATAATCACCCTAAATAGTGGTTAAAGGAAGTTTGAGTTAATCGCTCTAATTAGTGATTAATCGAGGATTGAAATAACCACCTTAATGGTGATCACGTTTATGATGTTCGAGAGGTCTTAGAAGGTTTGCTTCCTAATTGAAGGCTTTTGAGAAATAATCTTAATTGAAGATTATAGAGAAATGATCAATTTGAGATTGAATTTGGAGATTTTGTATTTGGCTAATTAGAATCTGGCCATTTAAAGTGAGACACGTGAAACGGCCTCAAATCAATTCGGAGGTCATAATTATTAATCTAATTATGTCAAATTATATGATTAATCCATTTGAATATAGAGACCACATTTTTAAAATGTAAGATGGGTCATCATACAATTTAACTTAGTTATATTTGCAATTTTTCCTCTTAATTGAGATTGAGTCATTTGATTCATATACCATGATATACTGGCCCAACATGCAATATTTGTAACATTGGTTGCTCATTTCATTAAAAAGAGTTGTGGAATTATTTATGAAAATTATGCATAAACATCTCCATGTTTTTTTTTATTAATTGAGTGGCGCAATAACTATTTACAAAGAATCATTATTACAACAAAATGTACAAAACCTATGATCTATGCAATCTTCAATCTTGATCTTCACCATGATGCTCCTTGATCTTCATTTCCTTGAATGGGCTTTGGAATTCATGTTTATTTATAAACTTGTGAAAATTTAAAGATTAATTAACCTCTTTGATTTTGATTTTTTATGACAATTTTTATTGATTTTTATTTACATGATAAAACGAGCCATTTTAAGATAAACATAAGGAATTCATGATTTTTTATTCACGATTTTCGTATGAAAAGAACACATTTTTTTTTCTATGAAAGTTGAGTTAATTACTTTATTTCATTTTCCAGATTGCCTTTTTGTTCTTGTACTGACTTACAAAACTCATAACCTTCTGTACAAAGTGTTAAACTGAGAATATGATACATCTTTGGATAGATCAGTGAGTTCTTTATGTTGTATCAAAACTTCACAAGTTTTTAGTGACCTCTTGAATTGTAGTGAATTTTATACTCAAACTGATCAAAACAGGACCTTTATTCAATTTGTTCTTTGAAACCTAACTTATTGAACTTTTTTTGAAGTGAAATTTGGTATGAAAATTCTAGACACTTTGAAATACTATACTGGAAATTTTTACTTGAATTGGACATTTGTAAGATCATCTTTATTTATTTTCTTAACTGAAAAAAAATCAGTATTATGAAATTTAGTGATTTACATGAATGATTTGTAAAAATGATGTAAAATTGTATAAAATTAATATGAACATGATTTTTATATTGTTGAAAAGCTACTTCTTAAAACTTGATATTTTTAGTTTTATCTAAATGATTTTATTTTAAACTTTATTGATAGAACAATCCTAGGTGGTACTGGACAAAATCAGTTTTGCATAACCAAGCTGTATGATTTTTAACTATTTAGAAAAAATTTGTTTCTTAGAAATTCCAAAGCCCTATTGCTGAAAACATCTTGCCTTTCATAGGAAAAATATTAAATACCACGAACTAATTAGTTAATTCAGACGAAAAAATGAAATAAGATAAGAAAGTAAAACTGACTATAATTACAACATCATATTTTCTTTTTATGGAGATGTTTATGCACAACTTATCTTGAATTTTTTTATGAAAACATTTTTGGTTATAAATAACAACTTGATTAAGGAAAATTACATAATCACATTGTTTCCTAAGACTCACCCCATTTGAGGTGACTATTCTAGGTGGGGTGATTTAAGGTTGGGAACCTATTCGGACTTACACATACCCAAATCACTCCAAAGATTAAAAAAATGATAAGAAAAAAACAAGGAGAAAGTTAGTAGATAATTAAAAAAGATAATAAAAAAATAAACAAGAGTTTCCACTTTACCTTGTTAGCTCAATGATGCACTTCCTTTTTGCAAATTCTTCTACCTTTTTTTGTGATTTTCTTAATTTCTAAGTGAGTTTCTGAATACACTTAATTACTAACTTAAACCTTTTTTTTTTGTGTTTTTTCTTATCTTGATGAATTTCTTTACTTACTAATTATCTTACTAACTTTTTCTTTCTTTTCTTAAGTGTGATTTCCTTGGAGGAAAGGAGTAGAGAAGATGAGAGAATTAGTGAAGTTAAGTTGAACTCTTTTCAACTTGGTTTTGAAGTGGAAAAAAGGAAGGTATTTATAGAAAAATGAAGGAGGTGAACTAGGGTTTCAAAGAGGTAGAAAATCAGAATTTTCACCCAAAAAAATCTGATTTTCTTCATCCTTAATCACCCTAATGACATCAATCAAATGACCTCAGCCTAATGACATCATCAAATCTCTTTGGAAACACAAATATTCTTATTCTTTTTTGGATTTTCTCATAAATGAGGCAAAATCAGATTTTCATAAAGTATTCTTCCTTAAACCCTAATACGTAAAAAATACATCGAAAAACGTGCAAAACAAACTGATTAGGAGGTTGTGCCTAGCGCAACGTCCTGCGCTAGACACAGCACCGTGCGTTAGGCCCACAGGCCTGCGTCTAGCGCCGGAGCCTGCTGTGCGCTGGGCGCATGACCGTGCGTCTGGCGCATGGTCATGTGCCTGGCGCACAGTTCGAATCTTCCGAAAAAAAATCAGATTCTTGGCTCTTAAACTTCGGATTTGATTCTTATTCTTATTCTTTTTCATGATTTTATTCTCTAACTAATGGATAAAGAATGGGTTTAGTGGATAAAGAATATATATTCTTATTCTTTATCTAATGAACAATGACTTGACCATCAAGAAACCTGATTAATGCCGGTTTTGGGATACGACTAAAATCCCGACGCCTAATCGCGACTCGTTTTCATTTTTCCGAAAGACTAACTTAAGACAATTAACAAAAACTCGTTAAATTAATAAAGACGAGCATGATTATACTATGAATCATTTTATTAAAACGGTAGTTGTAGTTATTGACTACAACTCACGAAAATTATACTTTTAAGCCGAAACTGTACGACTAATACGCAAAAAGGGAAAATCGTGCGACGGAATGAAACTCGCGCTCCGGGGCACGCGCTCCACGATGCATGACGATTTTGTAATTTTTATTTTTCAAAACCTTTATTTATCCGAAAAAGGGGTTCAAAATTTGGTGTCTACAGAATGCCCCACATTGGTCGAATTTCGGAGAAAATGATGGCCAATGTTTGAAAAGACACAAAATTTTGACAGAAAATTTCTTTTGAGATAACATATTCTCCATAGAAAATAGTTATCATCAGTGCTATTTTGAAAACATGACTTTCGACTTATGTTGACGCTTTAAGTAGAAAATCCCAATTAATTTTCTAAAATAGGAGATGCAACTTTGACGTCGTCTTTAAATAGAAAATCCAAATTAATTTTCTAAAATTGAACATGCGACTTTATTGTCGTCTTAGATAGAAAATCCCAATTAATTTTCTAAACATTGAAAATGCGACTTTATTGTCGTTGTAGATAAAAAAATCCCAATTAATTTTCTAAATTTTGAAAAATGCGACTTTATCGTCGTCTTAAGTAAAAAATCCCAATTAATTTTCTAAAAGTTTTAAATGCGACTTTAATGTCCTCTTAGATAGAAAATCCCAATTAAGTTTCTAAAATTGAAAATGCGATTTCATCATCGTCTTTTTTTAGTCTTCTAAATTTGTCATTTGTTAATGTGAGAAATTCCGCCAATTAACAGATCGACTCTAGTTTTTACAGTTTTTCAAGGCCTTGATGACAAACAAGTTGTTAAGTCACCATTACTTACTTTTTATGACTCCATGTGTTATCAAGTCACCTTAAATTAGGACATTGTCAGGTCATGTCACCTTAGAGTGATGCATTGTCAGGTCATGTCACCTTAGAGTGATACATTGTAAAATCTTGTCACCTAAAAGGACTGACCAAAGGCTATTATCTTCTATGGTGGACCAAACCTCATATGACAAAATTTTATCTGTTTTTTCTGAAATCTTTCAGAAAATTTTCATGCATAATGCTTTTTTGCTTTATCAGAAAATGATGATCACTATATAAAATAGATTGATCAAGGTCATTATTTTGAATGATCATTAGGAAAAGGGATTGTATCAACGTTCTTGATTCATCATTGACACAATTTTTGTTATGTTCGGCTTTAGTAAAAATTGTCATACCACAAATGCTTGGTGATTAACCATTATGAAGGATGCTCCTTATTATCCTATGGACAATACTCAAACTCATTATCCATGGCATAAATCATGTATGATCATCTTCTCCATTTATAAAAGGGACATAGTTCTTCATTTTCAAATGCACCACTTCTACTACTCCAATCTTTTCTCTAAATTTTCCTTTCACAAAAATGGTTCTTACTTAATTATGAAGAAGCTAATGAAATGCGGAGTGGGGAGAAGAAACAACTCTCGAGGATCACGAGAAACTTGGAGCAACCAAGGCAATCCTTTTCCTCTTCCCGCTTCACTAAGGTGCTTATGCCTTTGCTTTCACTTTCAATTTGTTACGATATGATTCATGCTACTTCCAAATTTTGGGATGAAACTCGCCATGTCTTCCGCTTTGGAGACCAGGAGATTGTACCCCTTGTTGAAGAGGTTGAAGGTTTACTAGGCTTACCATCCAATGGTCTAGTTATCACGCCTAGATCTCCTACCAGGATCTCGGGAGATTTGGCAACGATTTTACTTCTTCCCGAAAATCTTCATGGAAACTACCTACAATATGGTGAGATATTTCTTGTCAACTTATTATTGACTTTCCAATTTGGCACTTGGCAATTTTCTAACAATGCCAACTATAGGATTGCTAGAGAAATTGCTTGCATTCTTATGATTTTAGGAAGTACCCTCACTAAATGGTCTTTAAATGCATGTCATGTTCGGTGTCTTTCACTTATTCCTCAAATTGTTAGCGGGGGTCGTCTTGGACCACTTATTTTGGGGGAAATGTTCCTTGGCTTAGATGAACTCAAAAGAAACCCTCAAAGCTTTGTGAAGGGATGTCCATTAGCCCTTCATTTATGGCTATTAGAAAATTTTTCTCTCATGAAACCCCACAAGAGTCTTACTTACAAAACTAGTCATGTCCGGGAGAGAGGCCTTCTTCCTTTCTTCTATCAATTGAGCAAAAATGGTGGGTGGGAGGATTTTTTCCTACATCAAGACATAAAGTGGTTCATAGGCTACCTTGGCATTAGTGCAATTGTATATTGCAATTCTGGTCGCAGAGGTGTACAATTACTCGGGCTGTGCCAAGTCACTTTCTACCTTCCATGGAGATGTCTAAGGCAAATTGGTTGGAAGCAAGAGCACATTCCTGCCCTCCAGGTTCTTCCATCTTGTACCACTTATGAGGCTGATATGAGTGGTATTCAGAGAATGCCTACTATATAGCAGGGAGCTAAAATCATATCAGCGCTACCGGAACCTTCCTTTCCACTTATTGATGAAGATTATCTTCAATGGCTTCTAGAGGATATTGGTCAAGACAAAGATTCAGACGGGCCTACCATGAAGAGGAGAAGGGTTTGAGATAATTGTCATGTTTTTTTTTTTTTCATGTTGTTGTTTTTTAGTTTTTTTTTTTTTTTTTTTTTTTCTTGAGTTTGTAGGAAATGAAGGCTTTATGTCTTTTTGTGTATGAAATGAAGTACCCCAGTTGGGATGAATAAAAGATCTGTTTGTGAGAATTATCTGCTTGAGAGAAATTCAATGTGAACACAATTCTAAACACGTGCACACTTTAACATTAAATATGACATGCAAATCATAATTAACTAATCATATGACACATAAAAGCATAACATATAAAACTTAACAATCAAGGACATGTTTCATCATCTTCCTTTTTCCCCTTTTTTTTTTCTCTTTTCCGTTTTCCATTTTTTTTTTCCGTTTATTTTCGTTTTTTTTGCATACATCATATAAACATCTTAGAAACTCATGGCATGTTTATTAAGAATAACTAGATAGGATACAAAACCCACAAAGTGCTTGGTTACTTGATCATGACAATTACAATTACTTTGATGCATAAGCGTAGTATTTCTTCAACTGATCAAGATTAGTGATATGGGTGAACTCATTTCCATCAAAATCCATTAGCTTCACTACTCCCGTCGTGGTGACATGCTTGACCAGGAATGGTCCAGACCAGTTAGGCTTTAATTTTCCTCGAGGATCATGCCACGGAGCTCAATTTTCTTTTAAAACTAGATCACCTTCTTAAATGTCTCTATCTCGAACCCTTTTGTTAAATGCACGAGCAATTCTCCGTTGATAGAGTTGTATGTTATGCAATGCTTGTAATCGGCGCTCATCTGCGAATGCAAGCTCATCATAGCGAGTTTTGTGCCACTGGTCTTCCGAGATTTCACTTTCTGCTATAACCCTGAGAGATTGTATCTCCACCTCAACTGGTAGGATTGGTTTCATCCCATAAACCAAAGAATACGGGGTTGTTCCTGTTGGAGTCCTAATTGATATCCTATTTCCCCAAAGGGCATATGGTAGTTTGTCATGCCATTCCCTAGTCTTTTCAGTCATCTTGGCAACAACAGTCTTGATTGTCCTATTGGCTGCTTCCACCGCTCCATTTGTTTGGGGACGATAAGGTGAGGACTGATGATGCTTGATTGCATATTTTGCAAGAGTGGTATTCAGATGACCCTTAAATTGTGATCCATTATCAGAGATGATTTCAAAAGGTATGCCATACCGATAGATGATGTTGTTAATCACAAATTTCGAGACTTGCTTTGCCCCTAGCTTCGAAAATGATGCAGGTTCAACCCACTTCGAAAAGTAATCAATTGCTACAAGAATATACTGATGCCCATCTGAAGCCTTTGGAAAAATTTGTCCGATTATGTCTATGCCCCAACTTGAAAATGGCCAAGGAGAAGTCATATTATGTAATGACACAGGTGGCATATGATTGAGGTTAGCAAATATTTGACACTGCTTGCAGGCGCGGACAAAGCTGATGCAATCACCTTCTAGAGTACTCCAATAGAAACCTGCTCGCAAAATTTTACGACCCAGCATTCTTCCATTCATATGGGGTCCACATTCGCCTCCATGAACTTCTTCCATGATGACTTGCTTTTCGCTGTTATTTACGCAAAGTTGTAGAGTAGCATCAAACCCTTTATGATACAGTCTGCCTTTTAATATGAGAAAATGAGCAGTTGGCCTTCTGATGGCTATGCGGTCCTTCTTGCCACTTCCCTCTGGATATTGCATTGTTTCCAGAAAATTCTTGATATCCTTGTACCAGACATCATCATCATCATCTTGTTGAGCCAGTGTGGAGACAATTTGTGCTACCGTCACTGTAGGCCCCTTCCTTTCTTCAATAAAAACTGACTCGATGTTTGTACCATTTTCCCATGTCAAATTAATAGTGAGATTGGCTAAAGCATTAGTGAAACTATTTTGTTCTCGACGAAGATGTTTGTAGCTGATATCATCAAAATAAGGGATTAACTCTTGAAGGTACTCAGTGTAAAGCTGAAGTCTCTCATCTCTAACCCTCCAAATTCCTATTGTTTGAGATATACTGAGATTAGAATCTCCATACACAGTGAGATGTCTTGCCCCTGCTACCAAGGCGGCCTTCACTCCATATATACAGGCTTCATACTCGGTTGTATTGTTTGTTGTTGCGAAATCCAACTTGACAGCAAATGAAATATGGACTCCATCGGGATCTACTAACAAAACCCTGCTCCATTACCTCTCCTATTAGAAGCTCCATCAAAGTACATGCACCATTGTGCACTGTTAATGAATAATAAGTACTCAACAGGGTATGCATCATCATATTCATCTCCTGACACTGGTCCTTCCGCTAGGGCTTCAGATATGGCTCGTCCTTTAACATATTTCTGGCTGACACATTGAATATCAAACTCAAAAAGCATAGCATGCCATCTTGCCAATCTTTCACTAAGAATGGGTTTTTCAAACAGAGACTTGATTGGATCAAGTCTTGAGATCAGATAGGTAGTATGAGCTTGAACGTGATGCCTCAACTTCTTCGTGGCATAGACCAAGGAGATACATGCTTTTTTCCAGTGGGGTATATCTTGTCTCATACTCAAGGAATTTCTTGCTGAGATAGTATATGACAACCTCTTTCTTTGTTCCCTCTTGATATTGGGCTAAGAGAGCTCCCATAGTCGTTTCTGTGATAGTGAGATACAAAATCGGAGGTGACCTGGTCTAAGTGGCATTAGAACAGGTGGATTTGAAAGGTATTATTTCATAGAATCAAAAGCTTCCTGACATTCTTCATTCCACTCATAGGATGTCCTTTTTCTGAGCAGCTTAAATATAGGCTCACATCTCATAGTGAGCTGTGAGATGAATTGAATTCTGCCGAGAAATTTTCTTACTTCTTTTTCTGTTTTTGGAGGAGGTAGCCCTTGAATAGCTTTTACCTTTTCAGAGTCCACTTTGATGCCGTCTTGACTGACAATGAATCCCCACAACTTCTCTAAAGTGACGCCAAGCACACATTTTTGAGGGTTCAGCCTTAAACTGTATTTTCTAATTCTTTCAAAGAAGGACCTTAATGCAGGAATATGCCCCTCACGATCTTCACTTTTCACAATCATGTCATCTACATAAACCTCCACAATGTCGTGGATGAGGTCATGAAGGATAGTGGTTGCACCTCTTTGATATGTGGCTCCGGCATTTTTGAGACCAAAAGCATAACTCGGTAGCAAAAAGTGCCCCATGGAGTGATGAAAGATGTCTTTGTCATGTCTTCTTGAGCCATGAGTATTTGATTATACCCTGAGAAACCATCCATGAAGGAAAACATTGCATGACTAGCCGTACTATCAACAAGAACATTGATGTGGGGTAGAGGAAAGCAATCTTTTGGTGACGTAGCATTGAAGTCTGGAAAATCAATGCATACCCGAACTCTCCCATCCTTTTTAAGTACAACCACTATATTGGCGAGCCAAGTTGGATGTTTTACAGCTTGGATGAATTTGGCATCAAGATGTTTCTGGATTTCTTCTTTCACTTTCAGACTAACCTATGGCTTCATTCGGCGGAGCTTTTGCTGCTTAGGCTTGCTTTTAGGATGTAAAGGAATGCGATGTTCCGCAATTTCTCTATGAACACCAGGCATATCAGCATAAGACCAAACGAACACATTAACATACTCTTTTAATAATGCAATAAACATAGACTGTTCAGTTGGGGAGAGGGATCGATGATCCTATTTTGACTTCTTTTACAGCATTTTCTGTACCAATATTAATTACAATGGATTCTTCCATGGGTTTTATTTATGTTTCAGTTGTATCAAGTGATTCATCATTATTAAATTTACTGTCAGAAATAACGTCTTGCATGCAAATGTATTTAGATAAAGGTTCACATTCAATTTCCTCACGACCAGGTCTTCTGACTGGGTATGTAAGGTAGATTGGTTGGAAGATGAACTGTCAGTATGATATCCATCTAAAAGGGGTGAAAAGGTATTTTCATGAGATGGATGTGGAGGATGGTTTCCTAAAAACATTTTAAATTCTATAGACCCGTCTTTTGCCTGACACTCAATACTCCACTTATGTTCAATGCTTTCGCCAAAAGGTATTATCAAAGACACCGGGTCAAAATCACCTTCTCTAGAGGACTCAAAAGCTAAAAGCTTCTTAAGGACTCCATGTTCTAGATTATCCACCCAGTCATTTTCTTTTTTTATGTTTTGTTCTCGGACAAACCAACTTTTGATTAAGTCCAAATTCCTAGCTTCATTAAAGAATATCTCCAATCCCGGTAAAATCTTCGGTTCTTTCCTACTAAGCCAAGGTTCTGGAAATTCGTAGTATGGCTCAGTATCTCCTTGCAGGATGAACTGACCATTGAGGGTAGGTGTTTTGAGAAGTGCTGCTCGGATCATATCCTAATCCATGTTGGTACTGCTTGTCTGCTACAGGAATTGGTTGCTTCATTCCCCTACCATCAAGCCCTAATTCGACTCCTTGAGTATGACCCATCTTCATCCTAATTTCAAATCCTTTGGACAGAGGTTGCATGGCAATCCCTATAGGCTCTTTGACCGCATTCGTGGGTAGGGCTGAGGTGTTTGTTTTCTGACGGTAATTGGTCATCCTTAGAGAAGGGACAAATTTCTTCTTTTTGGACCTAAAAGTAGAGAAAAAGAATTAAAAGAAAAGAAAAGAATGCTACATGTTGCAGAATGCATTTTTGAGTAAAGAAAATTTTCGAAAACAACTTTGTCATATTTTGACTGGAATGGTCCACCTTCGCAATTTTGCTTTTTTGTTATTTATTTTTTACTTTTTGACTTTATTTTGACCTTTTTAACTAATTTTACTGTCATTGGGGTTGAAAACAGATTTTTTCATTCTTCCATTCCCTGCTTAATATTTGAACAAAGACGGAAAATATAGAGATTAGGGCCTGTCTCCCTATTGATGCGTCAATTCAGCGTTCTGTAATTGCTCCTGTGATGACTGGCATCTTGAATTCTGATCATATCGCCTGAAATACAATGGTTAATATATTTGAGTCAAACCCGAAGGTTGCCTACATATCCCCATTGCTCCAAGGGCATTTTATGGGGAATAGCGTAGTTCGTTATTTTAAAAAGAACTAAAGTTTTTTATTTAATAAAGCAGCTGCAATCATATTGAGCTACCTACGTACCCCAGGTGTTACATAGGCTGTGTGATCTCGCAGTGCAAGTGTAAGTGATAATGGGGATTCAAGCTGCACGTAGTTCTGTTATACTAACGGGCTAAAAGATTTTTTTTTGATGGGCTAACCCCCTTACAGGACTTTTACCGAAGACTTTTCTCTGGAAGACGATCAAGTAGCTTTGAGGTAGATAAAAGCTATGTTGGTGATTTGCTTGATGCGATAGCTGAGAGCATGGCATTGGTTTGTGTCGTGACCATGCAACTGATGATATTGGCATGTGAAGACTTGACCCTACAGGACCTACCCCTGGGCGTTTGGGAAGTGGATGAATCTTACCTTTTTCAACCAGTTTGCGAAAGATATCGACTTGGGATTGCGTCGCGGACGTGATGACACCATCTTTGCAGGTATTTCTTTATGGGTTGGAACAATGATGCCTTGATCAATCAGGCTTCGCACTTTGTAGTAAAGGTCATGGCATCGATCAGTTTCATGCCAAATTGACGACAATAAGTGCAGAGTTTGCTCATGTCTGTTCCAGGAAGGGGTAAACAGTGCACATGCGCTGGAACTTGAAGTATACCTTGTCTCCGAAGACAATCATACATATTACTCAATGGTTCATCCATCTTAGCATATATCTTGGATTTGTGTTGGGAGTTTCAAGATCTTCCCGAGGTCGTTTTTCTTGCAATTTCAGAGTATCCATGTCGAAACCATGTTGTTCCATGTGGCTGAGGGAGGTGTATTTGATAGTAACCGTGTGACGATAATAGAAATCATTTAGGTTTCGCAGCAATATAAGCATGAATTCCCGATCAGTAACAGGGACACGAAGCTGGGAGCGAATGTAAGCACATCTTGAACAAAAGTGTGAGAAACTTTCCAAGCCGCCTTGACGCAAAATGACTAGCTTGAACATCTTGACATCAGTTTGTTTATGCTCGAGAGCCCAATTGACAAAGGTTTGGCTAGCATTTTCCCAACTAGCCTTATCTACACAATCTGAAGAATAGTACCAGTCCAGAGCTGGTCCTTCTAAACTCTTGTCAAACAGCATGGGGTAATCTTCCTCTGGTATGCCCCATGGATGCAAGGCATTCACAAATCCAACTAAGTGGACAAAAGGATCACCGTTCCCATCAAATTTTCTGAATTGGGGTAATTCACGATAGTGATCTTCATGTTGGTATTCCGGAAAGAGAATCAGTGACTCAGTGTGAACCTCATGGATAGGACCCACTACATTAAAGTCCAGGTCAAAATTGTCGGTCCTAGATCTCTTCTTTGAGTCATGATCATCATTTTCTTGAGGATTGCCGATACAGGATTCCTCTGGTGCTTCAATTCACGTATCATGAATGTCAATGCTTGGAGCTCCCACTTCTTCCTCGTCATCCTCACTAAACTCTGGTTATGTTTCTTCAGCGCTTGCATCTGGTGTGGCAGCTGGGACCTTATTCATCCAGGAATTTTCAGGTGCTGCTAAAATGCAGTGGATAGTATAACCATCCAACCTAGTGCCATCCACTTTGTTCAGATACAATATCGATTTTCCGGCGTTGGAGATGGTCATAATTTCTGGATCACCAGAAATAGTCACAGCACCCTGATCAGTGAGAAGCTTTACCTTCTGATGTAGAGTAGAGGCTACTGCTCTATATTCATGCAGGCATGGTCTTGCTAATAAAAAGTTAAAACAGGCTTGTATGTCAATGACCATGAATTCCACCTTCCTTGCCACGGGACCACATTCAATGAGGAGGCTCATCAAACCCAATACTTCTCTCTTAGCATTATCGTATGCTCTGACCACCTGGTTGGATGGCGCCAGATCCTCTTTTGAATACCCGAGCCTTACTAGCACACGCAGAGGGCAAACATTGATTGCGGAGCCATTGTCGATCAAAACCCTAGGTATCTCCCATCCATTACAGCGTATAGTGATGTGTAATGATTTGTTGTGGTTGCTATTGTCAGGGAGATCATTGTCTGTGAACATGAGAGTTTGATCTACCCCATGATTGAGTCCCACCATCTGATCAGGTGTTATAGAAGAGCTTACAGAGGCTTCATTAAGATGCTTTAGAACGGCTGCCCTATGAGGCTTGGAATGCATCAACAATTTCCAGATGGAAACATTAGCATTCACTTCTTTCATGCGCTTGATAGCATCATCTTCCTTGTTACTTTCCTCTGTCATTGGCTTTTTTCCCTTTTCCTTCCTTCTCAATACCTCCAAAGGATTTTCATCCTCCAAATGGGATGGTTTAAAATGGCAGCCTGCTCTAGTCAAATGAGAGATATCCACATACTCCTCATCACTAAGATCATCGAGGCAGATGGGGCGCCAGTATGTATTTGGAGTGGTGGAATGTCCTCCAGTGTTTTTCTCCATAATTGTTAAGACCGAAGAGGCATCTTCATCAGCATCAGAGTCCAAAATGAAGAAGGCACCATCATAATCCAAAGTTCCACACATGTCAGAGAATGGATCCTTGTTGAGAGTGAAGTTGGGGTCTTTACAAGGCATCATTTTGACTTTTTCTTGAGTGGAATAGTCATAGACCAGGCAATTGTAACCTACGGCTATCGGCATTTCATACATTTGAGGAATTATCTTGCGGATTAACTGAACTGTATCTCATCCGTCCGAAGCAGCAGAGATGGCATTAATGGCGAATGAGGGTTTATGATTAGGAAGGGGGTTTTTTGTGATGTTATGCTGAGAGTCATTTGGTTTATTGGAGATGGATCCCAGAGAAAGTTTTCCATCATCCACAAGGTTTTGAATTTGATGCTTTAGAGCCGTGCATTTTTCAGTATTATGCCCCGGGCTTTGATGGTATTCACAGTTTTGATATGAGTCATAATCAGGGTAAGGATTTTTAGGAGGTGGGCGTGGATTCAAGGGTTGAATAAGTCATGTTCAAAGGAGTAAAGTTCCTTTTTGGTCGCAACTGGAATGCAGACGATGCGCCAATGGCATGGATCGCATTAGTTGTCTTAGGAGCTACTGAATCATTATTTAGGGCTCTTTTATTATTTCCAAATTTTGCATTATAAGTAGTGCCGCTAATAGGTTCATCTTTCTTCATGTCTCACCTTTTCATAGCATCCTCAACTAAAGTTCCCGTAGCAATCAAAGCATTGAAAGTTGGGAAATACTGGTATGCCATATGCTTCTAATAGACAGGAAGAAGGTTCTTCACCACCATTTGCAGCTGTTCCTCCTCATTAGGCCTACTCATCATCTTGGAAGCCTTGTTTCTCCATCGAGTGATGAATGAAGAAAATGTCTCATTAAGGTTTTGAGAAGTGGTCTCCAGATCCCTTCTAGTTACATCAATTTCTTCATTATACTTGTATTGGTTTGAGAACTCTCTGACTATGTCAGCCCAAGTGGATTTCTTTGTATTTTCAAGGTTGAGGAACCAATGTGCTGCAACACCATCTAAATATTGTTGAAATAGTTGGGCCATCAAGGATTCTTACATTTTCAGGAAATTGGTGGGGCTACCGGTCCCATCAAACCTTATCAGATTAGGCATTTTGAAACCATGAGGTAATCGTGCCTTCGGAAAAAGAGTTAATCCCTGAATAACCATCCATAGTTCAGCCTTAGTCATGCCTTTTAAGACTTCTTTAAGCTTGACTACTTCTTCCTCGAGTTTAGTAGGAATTTCTCTCTCATTGTTCAGAGGCTCAAGATGAAAAGGCGAAGCTACTTCCGACTCTAAAGGATGCGGAGGAGGAGGCATCTGGGCGCTTTGGCGCATTATGCCTAACACAGTTTGCTCAATATTATCCTGTCAGTCAAGCATGGCCTGGACAAGTCCTCAGAGCTCAGTCATTGGATCAGGTGGAGGGGTAGAATTCTGTAGGTGCTCGTTGTTCGGAATTTCAGACATGTTGTTGAGACGTGTAGCAGAGAATACAGCTGGTATAGACAAGGATGATAGTATTACTGACAGAGAACGTTTCTTCTTTTTTATCCTTTTTTTTTTTTTTTTTTTTTTTTTTTGCATGGAATGAAAGAAATGATATCTTTTGAAAATTCCCTTTCTCTTTTTTTTTTACCCCAATTTCAGTTATCATTTATTAAAAGGTGTAAAACCTTGACTCTATCATTTTGAGATTTTTCATTAAATTTCTTTGACTTATTTTTTTTTTTAGACTTGAACTTTTATTTACATTTTAAACTGCCACTCTTGGACTCTTTTTTTTTTTTTTTTTTTTTTGGGATAATACACAAACATTTTTCAAAATCAATTTGATAATATCCTTCCATTTCCTGCTACTATAGAAATAAGAGAAAAGAGGTATAACGAGGCATGTGTCCTCATTTTGGCAAATTATAATGCCCCGTATATCGTTCTGCTATGTAGTGGTCTGTATCTATTGATTGTTTCTAAGTGTTGAAACCACAAAAGAAAGTATTAAATGCAAAAGGGGCCGCACCCGAAGGTTGCCTACGTATCTCCATAATTGGATTTGGATTTCGGGAAGAAATTTTTCCGGTGGTGAATTTTTTTGAATGGAGAATCAGGCCCAACGTAGTTCTGATATATGAAATTTTACATAATATTTTTTTTTTTTTTTTTTTTTTCAGCTGCACTCAGAAAATGAGTTGCCTACGTACCCCTCTTAGTACATTACATAGTAGAGAAAGCTAAGATAGATGCATTACAACATTGAATTTTGTTGTTTCTTTTTAGGGGATCAAGCCGCACGTAGCTCTACCTACAAAATACAATATAAAAGCGATTAAATGAATCAGGTACTTCCTAAACTTTTCAGGCTTCAGTTTGCCGGGCGCCAAGCCATATGTTCTCCTGTTTGAAGACGTCTGTCCCACCTTTCTTTCTTCTTCATGACATATAACGTGTTGTCCTCTCGGCTGAGGAGCCATGATGCCCATGCCGTGCACACCAGCATGCAAGAGGCTCTTGTTTCATAATCAATTTCATCAAAGAATATATAATTAAGGTTCCATGATAGATTGGATGGCAGCAACCTTATGTGCTGAACTTTCTTTTCCTTCACACTGAACGGCCCATGTTTCTTTGTATAGCCAATGAAACTTCTCTTTAATTCTCTTCAGTTCTCTCATATTCGGTACCCAATTCGGTTGATCAAGATCCTCCTCGGGAATAGGCCAGTGGAAATAGGATTTTACCAGTTTTAGGGGCGGCATATTTGATGCAGTTTCTACATAATCCTTGCCATTCTGTTCGTGAGTTAAGTGACACATATGAGATATGTGAGATTTTTGCATTGTCGGCCCCATGGCTATATCTCCTGGGATGGTGATTACTCCGTGCGGAGTTACCATTTTTACTTTTTGTGCAACGTCGAGATGATAGCATGGTTTTCGTGCAGCCATAGTCGTCCCAACAACATCGTGAAAGGAGCTTCGCAATCGATGATCATAAAGTCCACCTTTCGTATGACAGCTCCGATACGCAAGATCATAGTTGTTGACCCCATAATTTCCCGCTTGGAACCATCATATGCAACCATGGTCCCTATTGAGGTTTCTCCTTGAGGAGGGGAATACCCGAGCCATTTAAGGGTACTGAGGAGACAAAGATTGGCAGAAGCTCTGTTATCGACCATTACACCTTTGATATGTCTGGCACTATGATCAACAGCAATGTACAAAGCACTGTTATGAACTGGGTTATCGAGGAGATCTTTATCAGAGAAGGTTATGGCAGAGGTGGTTTCAGCCTGATCTGTGTTGAGAGGTCCTATTGGCATATTCTGAGCACAACAAATGTCGGCATAATCTAAGAGTTGATCAATTGTCATTGGGATAGTGTAAATGGCTTCTGAATTGGATCCTTGGGGTATTGAAGGAACGTTACTCCCTAGCATGCAGGGGTTGATGGAAACATCCTGAGGACCTGTTTCATCCGCTACCATTGGTGGTGCGGGGGTGAAATTTCTTGGTCGCGTAGGATTCCCATGGATGGTTATTATTCAAGACGTTGTTGGGCATTTGAGTTTCTGGTGTGCAGGAGAGGCAACGACTTTGTTTGCATGGAGTCATGGTCGCTCCAACAACAAAGAGAATAAGGTTAAAGCTTCGACAACTGTGAAATCTGCATCACAAATCCAGTCTTTATACCTCAGTTGAAGGTTGATCGTTCCTATAGTCCTCCCTGAAGAATTATCGTATGCTCCCAATACTGTATCAGTAGGGCTTAATAACATGTTGTCATACCCTAACTCATAAAGTGTTCCTTTGGGGCAAACATTGAGTGTCGATCCATCATCTATTAGTACATTAGTCATTTCTCGCCCATTGCATTTCAAAGTGATGTACAGAGCTTGATGAGGATCTAGTTCCTTAGGAAGATCAGCCTTAGTGAAGGACACAATTGGGGGAACCCATGATGGAGGAATGGGAATTTTTCCATCTTCTATTAGCTGGTGGATGGCATGCCGAAGGTCAACACACCGGTCTGTTTCGTGTCCATACTGATGGCAAAAGTTACAGTATAATCCCATGTTCACCCCTGGCGGTGGCAAAGTGTAACAATGATGCTTCGCTTCTAAAAGACTCTGTCTTTTCAGACGACTGTACATGGTTCCCAAATATTCTTCCGTGTCTGCATAGATTTGATTAATAGACCTCCAACGACCTTTGCCCTTTGCTGAAGCTTTAGTCTGAATTTGCTTTCCAGAATCAGACATTGTGAAATGATGCAGGTTTCAGTTTTTTCCCTTTTTTTTTTTTTTTTTTTTTTGAATGTGAAGTACCTGAAATGTACACACTAACAACGTTAGTAAATCACTAGTGAATTTTTCTTCAAATGTTTTTTTAGCAGAAAATGGAAGAATCCTCTTTTTTTTCTCTGTTTTTTTTTTTTTTTTTCAAATGTGATTATCCCTTTTGATTAGACATATTTTTTTTTTAGTCAATTTTTTTTTCTTTACACCAGACGTCTCGTGTTTTTAGACCATGTTTTAATTACATTCTAATTCCTAAACATGACACGTTTTGAACTCGTGATTAGGACTCTTTTCATTTTTCATTTTTCAAAAAAAAAATTTTGTTTTATTTTGGGATTATATCTTCAAAGCAGGATTTTTTTTTCCTTTAAAAATTATTTTTATTTGGATAAAACCAATTTGAATGAAAAAGAATTATGAAGCAAATGTGATTTTTTTTTTTTTTTTTTGAAAATGGGTGAGCACACACACATTTTTTTTTTACATGACTCTTGTGATATATAAACAAAAATACTCTTCATATTTCAATAATCATTTCGGCAGCAATTCAGTTATACTTAATGATTATTGAAATATTGACCGATTGAAAACGGAGTGAGGAATTTTTTTTGAAAGTTTTTTTTTTACATTATTCAATAACTGAAGTAAATAAAGGACATTTGTGCATTGATCCTTGTGTCCTAGAAGTCAACTAAAAGGTGATTCATTTAAGGAGAGATTATGTTAAAGTGGCCTCGAGTCACTTCCATTGTGTCCATCGAGGGTAGACGCTCCTGACAGAGACGATCGCAATAGCTCGCGGATGCAGGTTTTACGCCCTTAATTCATTAATTTGTCATTCTAAAATTCTCACCCTTGCCAATAGACAGAGGTATCAGACCTAATAAGAAAATGGTTAAAAAGAGTGCACATGTATGGATCGATTAAACTACCAATTTACATATTGAAAATAACGCATTGTTCAGGTTTAAACTTCATATACTTCTAATGGAAGTATCTTTCCCCAGTGAAGTCGCCAGCCTGTGGTATTCGATTTTTTACTATCTTAATTAACGGTCTGAATCCCACGAAAGTCTCTCATTGGACTTTTGAGTTTTAGTAAACTTGGAAGTCGCCACCCTATTAATATCTGAATAGGGAAAGATTTATTTAATAAATCGTTTTAAAATCAATTTCAAGAAAAATCATTTACAACGATGATGACTTCATATGGATAAGGCTTTTTTGAAAATTGGTCTTTCATACCATGAGATAGGGTTCGAGGATTAGGTTAAGAGGTGCGAACGTCTGGAACTCGTCCCCTCTTCCGTTCTAAAGAACGGGCTCTTACCAAATGCATTATTTTCCATTTTAAAGTAATCATGGCTATTAAAAAAAAGAAAATCACATAATTTGCACATATACACATTAACCATTTTTATTTAGGACCAATATATCATTTGTACATGGTAGGTTTCAGCACTGAAGTTGCACTACGTACCAATCATTGCGGGATTGGAATCCACTCATGGATCAAAATAGTCGTAGTTCGAGCATATGTCTCACCCTCAATGGCCAATTCCACTGGGGAAAGAAGAGGAGGGAATAGATTATGAATAACTCTCCTTTAGAAGTAAACAAATCTATTTAAAATGAGGTAATCACTCCAATTAGTGATTGAAATGGGGTTATGATAATCACTTTAATTAGTGATTAAATAGAAAGGATTAAGATAATCATATTAACTAGTGATTAATAAGGAAGGAAATAAGTAATCACCCTAATTAGTGATTAAAATGGAAAGATAATCACCTTGATTAGTGATTAACAATGAAGGTTAGGAAACAATCACCCTAATTGATGATTATGAAGGTTTAAGATAATCACTCTAATTAGTGCTTAAATATGAAAGGTTAAGCTAATCACCCTAATTGGTGGTTAACCAAATTTTAAGATAATCACCCTAATTAGTGATTAAATGAGAAGAATGATCGTCCTAATTAACGATTATTAGGGTTTAAGATAATCACTCTAATCAGTGATTAAATGAGATCGGAGATAATCATGCACCCTAAATAGTGATTAAAGGAAGTTTGAGTTAACCGCTCTAATTAGCGATTAATTATCGAGGATTGAAATAACCACCTTAATGGTGATCACGTTTATGATTTTCGAGAGGTTTTAGAAGGTTTGCTTCCTAATTGAAGGCTTTTGAGAAATAATATTAATTGAAGATTATTAAGTCATCTGGAGAGAAATGATCAATTTGAGATTGAATTTGGAGATTTGTATTTGGCTAATTGGAATTTGGCCATTTAAAGTGAGACACATGCGCCTCAAATCAATTCGGAGGTCATAATTACCAATCTAATTATGTCAAATTATATGATTAATCCATTTGAATATGGAGACCACATTTTTAAAATGTAAGATGGACCATCATACAATTTAACTTAGTTAGATTTGCAATTTTTCCTCTTAATTGAGATTGAATCATTTGATTCATATACTATGATATATTGGCTCAATGTGCAATATTTGTAACATTGGTTGCTCATTTTATTAAAAAGAGTTGTGGAATTATTTATGAAAATTATGCATAAATATCTCCATGTTTTTTTTATTAATTGAGTGATGCAATAACTATTTACAAAGAATCATTATTACAACAAAATGTACAAAACCTATGATCTATGCAATCTTCAATCTTGATCTTCACCATGATGCTCCTTGATCTTCATTTCCATGAATGGGCTTTGGAATTCATGTTTATTTATAAACTTGTGAAAATTTAAAGATTAATTAACCTCTTTGATTTTGATTTTTTATGAAATTTTTTATTGATTTTTATTTACATGATAAAACGAGTCATTTTAAGATAAATTTAAAGGAATTCATGATTTTTATTCACATTTTCGTATGAAAAGAAAACATTTTTTTTTCTATGAAAGTTGAGTTAATCACTTTATTTTATTTTCCAGATTGCCTTTTTGTTCATGTACTGATTACAAAAATCATAACCTTCTGTACAAAGTGTTAAACTGAGCATATGATACATGTATGGATAGATCAGTGAGTTCTTTATCTTGTTTCAAACTTTCACAAGTGTTTAGTGAACTCTTGAATTATAGTGAATTTTATACTCAAACTGGTCAAAACAGGACCTTTATTCAATTTGTTCTTTGAAACCTAATTTATTGAACTTGTTTTGAAGTGAAATTTGGTATGAACATTCTAGACACTTTGAAATACTAGACTGGAAATTTTTTTCTTGAATTGAACATTTGTAAGATCATTTTTATTTATTTTCTTAACTGAAGAGAAAATCAGTATTCTGAAATTTAGGGATTTACATGAATAATTTTTTAAAGATAATGTAAAATTGTATAAAATTCATATGAACATGATTTTTATATTTTTGAGAAGCTACTGATATTTTATTCTAACTTGATGTTTTTAGTTTTATCTAAATAATTTTATTTTAAACTTTACTGATAGAACAATTTTAGGTGGTACTCGACAAAATCAGTTTTGCACAACCAAGTTTTATGATTTTTAATTATTTACACAAAATTCTTTTCTTAGAAATTCCAAAGCCCCATTTCTGGAAACATCTTGTATTTCATAGGAAAAATATTAAATCCCACGAACTAATTAGTTAATGCAGACTAAAAAATGAAATAAGATAGGAAAGTAAAACTGACTATAATTACAGCATTACATTTTCTTTTTATGGAGATGTTTATGCACAACTTATCTTGAATATTTTAATGAAAACATTTTTGGTTATAAATAACAACTTGATTAAGGAAAATAACATAATCACATTATTTCCTAAGAGTCACCCCATTAGAGGTGACTATTCTAGGTGGGGTGATTTAAGGTTGGGAACATATTAGGACTTCCACATACCCAAATCACACTAGTAGAATAATTGTTTATTGTTGCGGTCATTAAGTGGCCTATTGCGGCGGTTTTCGCTGCGCAGCAATAAAGGGCGCAGCAATAGGTAATTAATATATTGCTGCGGTTTTAAACCGCAGCAATATTTGAACATATTGCTGCGGTTTCTAGCCAAAACCGCAGCAGTATATTTATTTTTTATTAAAAACGTACCACGTATTGCTGCGGTTATTGCCCAAAACCGCAGCAATAGGTCCTAGTACAGGTAAAAAAAAAATTACTAACCCATCCACTATCTACCAAATTCGCAGACAAACTAAAGATTAAATAACATGAATTTCATTAATATATAAAGCTAAAAAAACTAATTACATAAATAATACAAAAGATCAAAAAGTAAAATGAAAAAGAAAAAATAACAAAACAACTATTACAACTTAATGACTAATTACAAAAATTATAATAAAAACAAAAAATAAGAAACTGGTCTAAAAAAACGAAAAAAATCAAAAAAAATCCTAAAACAAAAAAAATCTAAAAACAGATCTAAAAAAACGAAAAAAATCAAAAAAAAAAAATCCTAAAACAAAAAATCACAAAAAAAAAAAAAAGAAAACGAAAAAAAAAAACCGAAAAAAAAAGTTGAGAACGATTCAAAAAAATCAAAAAAACGATTCATGGCTCGCGTCTCAACCTTTGAGAACTGGATCTCGTTTTTCGAAACCCATTGCTCGCCACCATTGATCGTCGCTCGCCTCTCCTCGCCAACGATTCATCACTCACCGCGAAGTTTGGAGCAATCTTCTAAGTATAGTTCCCGAAGTCGCCGGTGTTCAACTCGCCGCGAAGTGAGTGCCTTCGCCGGAAGACGAAGAAGATGAGACGAAGTCACTCGTTTTTGTTCTTCAACGACGGCGAAAATAAGAGGCGAGTTGAGAGGAGAGTGAGAGGAAGAAGGACCGACGAAGAAGGACGAATCTCGAGGAAGAGAGAGAAAGGAGTGGCCGGCGAGTTGAGACAAAAGTGAGAGGAGAGAGGAGAGAAAGAGGTTGAGAGAAAACGGCTGGTTAAAAAAAAATGGGGATCAATTGAACCCTAATTGCACCGTGTCTTATATTAAAAAAATGGGGATATTGCTGCGGTTTTTTGTAAAAACGACAAAAAATCGCAACAATATATTAAAATATTATTTTTTTAATATTATTTTAATATATTGCTGCGGTTTTTGCCAGAAACCGCAGCAATATATCTGGTCAAAAAGTCAACTTTTTTTCAAAAATTTTCTGTTGAAACTATATTGCTGCGGTTTTTTGCCGAAACCGCAGCAATATCTTTATTTTATATTTTACCTTTTCTTTTTACGTGATATATTGCTGCGTATGGGTAAAACCGCAGCAATATCACCGCAGCAATAAGCAATTATTCTACTAGTGTCACTCCAAAGATTAAAAAAATGATAAGAAGAAAACAAGGAGAAAGTTAGTAGATAATTAAAAAAGATAATCAAAAATAAACAAGAGTTTCCACTTTACCTTGCTAGCTCAATAATGCACTTCCTTTTTGCAAATTTTTCTACCTTTTTTTTGTGATTTTCTTATTTTCTAAGTGAGTTTCTAAATCCACTTAATTACTAACGTAAACCTTTTTTTTTGTGTTTTTTCTTCTTTTGATGAACTTCTTTACTTACTAATTATCTTACTAACTTTTTCTTTCTTTTCTTAAGTGTGATTTCTTTGGAGGAAAGGAGTAGAGAAGATGAGAGAATTAGTGAAGTTAAGTTGAACTCTTTTCAACTTGGTTTTGAAGTGGAAAAAAGGAAGGTATTTATAGAAAAATGAAGGAGGTGAACTAGGGTTTCAAAGAGGTAGAAAATTAGATTTTTCACCAAAAAAATTCTGATTTTCTTCATCCTTAATCACCCTAATGACATCACTCTAATACCTCACCCTAATGACATCATCAAATCTCTTTGGAAACACAAATATTCTTATTCTTTTTTGGATTTTCTCATAAATGAGGTAAAATCAGATTTTCAGAAAATATTCTTCCTTAAACATCCTAATACGTAAAAAAATGCATCGAAAAACGTGCAAAACAAACTGATTAGGAGGTTGTGCCTAGCGCAACGTCCTGCGCTAGACACAGCACCGTGCGCTAGGCGCACAGGCCTGCGTCTAGCGCAGGAGCCTGTCCTGCGTTGGGCGCATGACCGTGCGTCTGGCGCATGGTCATGTGCCTAGCGCACAGTTCGAATCTTCCAAAAAAATATATCGGATCCTTAGCTCTTACACTTCAGATTTGATTCTTATTCTTATTCTTTTTCATGATTTTATTCTCTAACTAATGGATAAAGGATGGGTTTAGTCGATAAAGAATATATTCTTATTCTTTATCCCAATGAACAATGACTTGACCATCAAGAAAACTGATTAATGCCGGTTTTGGGATACGACTAAAATCCCAACACCTAATCGCGATTCGTTTTCATTTTTTTTCGAAAGACTAACTTAAGACAAATAACAAAAACTCGTTAAATTAATAAAGAAGAGCATGATTATACTATGAATCATTTTATTAAAACGGTGGTTGTAGCTATTGACTACGACTCACAAAAATTATACTTCTAAGCCGAAACTGTATGACTAATACGCAAAAAAGGAAAATCGTGCGACGAAAAGAAACTCGCGCTCCGGGGCGCGCGCTCCACGATGCATGACGATTTTGTTATTTTTATTTTTCAAAACCTTTATTTGTCCGAAAAAGGGGTTCAAAATTTGGTGTCTACACTAGCACAAATGAATTATGTGGAACTTGCCATGGATTCCATTGTGGCCACATCGAAGGACAAAGAAAAGATCCTCCAGGCTATTCAGAAATTACTATTGAGGAGGTGATTGAAGATAATGTTATTGGAGAAACATCAGTCTAGTTCAACCTGCCCTAGCCTAGCCTAAGACTATCCTACCCAGTTCCATTCATTTTTGGTAATAATCTAGTTGTGTTTCTTTTCTTTTTTCCCTTTTATGTTTATTTCTTTTAATTTGCAATTAAAAATGGGGATGAAACTTTATCTTTTATAGAACATACTGTGTCTCTTTTTCGTATCGCTTACGATCCTAACTGTGACTCGATGGCTAATATATGAGATTGCAACTTTTGAGTAATTTACTTTGTTTCTAACCATTTAACATATCTAATGGTGTTGTGATGGTAAAGCATACTTAACTGGAACTTGCTTATGTTTGATGATGCTCAAAGGGAGAAAAACTAGGAAATTTTTCTTCCTTGATATGCACAAGTTCCGGAAATAATTGTTCACGAGTTCCAATCCGAATAAAAAAAAAAAAGAAGTCATTTAGTTTCAAAAAGTTGTACATAATTACTTTTATTTTACATAGTATGTTTTTATTGTTTTCAGTTGTCAACCTTATGTTAGTAATTAGTACTTAGTTTTTTTTTATTTCTTTAAGTTCCTAGTAGGTTTATGTACTTAGTTTTTATTTTTGTCTCCAAGTTTTTTTACCTTGTTTGTCATTCAAAAGGGTGGAATATTGTTGATCTATAAGTTTTGATGATGACTTGCATACAAACAAACTTGTTTAATAAAGCTTTGAGTTCCTATGCAGTTTTACAGGTTCTTAAAGTATCACATGTTGTTGCAAGGAACTTGTGGAGTAACAATCTTTCCGAGCACAAATAAATGGAGTTCCAAGTGAAGAATGGTCGAGGATTATCTAAAAAAGGAATAGAAAGAGTATCATGGAGTTATAGAGAATGAATACTTGAAGGAACAAGGGATAATCCAAGCAGAGTTTCAGAGTAGGAGCAGAGCTGATTAATGCCAAGTTCCAAAGGGAGTTCAGTATACAGAGTTCCAGAGAAGGAGCATCTTGAATGGTACAGAAGTATTAAAAATTAGGAGTTTAATTTTCTAAGATTTTTGTAAGTACACTATAGTCTACTAGAACACGAGTCAAGCTTCTAGTGGAATTCAAGTGTCTACAAGTCTACTGAGTTTGTGTCTAAGTAGGAATCCTAAATGATAGCAAACTGAACTGAAAGAGTCAAATTGGAGTTCAGTTATAATCATGCCTTGATTTTAGGAGATTACTTAGCCATTAATTTGATAAATATCTTGGTTAAAAATCGGATTAGTTAGAGCATCTTTAGGCAATAAAATCTGAACAAATTAGGCATGTGTTTAATTCAGTTAGTGGGCAATTTTATAGGAAGCTTGGGCAACAAGCACAAGTAAGAACGTGCCAGTTTTTATTAGCGGGGAAAGTGGACGTTAGTTGGTTAAGTGGACATCATGGGATTAATGGTTGTTTATGTGAGACCATAACTTAGTATAAATAGTTTAGCACCTGTCATTATTTGATTCACGGCTTAGAGAGATAAACACAGGAGTTTAGAGTTAAAATCTTTTAAAAGTGTTTTGAAGTGCGTCAAAATTCCAGTAGTGTTTCTATCCAGTTACTTTAAGTTCTATTGTACCAGAGTCATCAAAAGAGTTGTAACTTTCAAGAGTACAAGGGGAGTGAACTTGAGTGAGTTCAAGAGTGTGTGAGAAGAGTAAGAGAAGAGAGAGAAGAGCTTCGACAGTTAGAGAGAACTGTTGATTGGGAAAGTCAGAGTTTCGAGTGGAACTTGAGGGTTCAAGTAGAGAATAGGTTGTAACAGAGGTGTTGACCTATTATAAAAGAGGATTTTTTCTGCCTATTAGGCCCCGGAAGTTCTTCTCATTGAACCTCTCGTGTCTTTGCATTTTTTACTTAAGTTCCTTTAAAATTCAGCAAAAAGTACTTAGAGTTCCATACATATATCAATTCACCCCTTGCCGTGTTCCATTTGAGTTAACATTTTTTAAATCCCTTATCCAACCAAACAACGGAAAATGGGGAAAATAGTTTTTTTGGAAATCGTTTTCTTGCAAAACAAAGGGAGCCTTGGCTTCTTTTTTTCTACCCTGAAATGCGTTAAATTTAGAGTCGATTGAGTAAAATAGAAGTTTCGAATCATTTCTATATGTATATATAGCAAAGAATTTCCATGCTATCTCATGTACTCCCCCTTCCAAACTAATGACACAAAGTAAACAATAAAATTATATGTGGAAAGACTCGGACCCATAACCTCTCATTTGAGATGCAAAGATACTAACCAACTAATCTACAATCTCATATTGGTCTTTGTGTGGAAAAAAAAATTATTTAAAGACAAGATAACATACACCCCATAATTATTGAATTCAGTAACTGGAAAACAAATAAAAAACTCACAATTACATCCCATTATCCTAAAATAACAATCTATACTAACATATTAAAAAGGCATTCCTAAACGAAGAACGGTGTCACGTGGCACTCTCCCTTAGGATATTTTACTCTATTCTAATCCACATACTATTAAAAAGAATTAATAAATACATTGTATAAGATTTGATCACATGACTTCAAACTTATATATTAACGGGGCATTTAGTTCATGAAAGGGAAAGGGAAAGGGTACAAGAAAAAAAAACAAGCAGAATGGAAAAGAAAACCCTTTGTTAAAGAATGTTGTTTGGTTTGAAAAATCATCTTCTTCCTCTCACTATTTTTCCTCATTCTTCCCCCCTCTCTCAAAAGTACTACCACCCCCACCCCCACCCCACCCCTCATCGCCGCCCTCTCACTACCGCCCATCAATGACCTCTCACTGTCTCCCCACCTCATCACCCAACACTGCCTCCTTACCTCACCGCCACCCGTCACCAATCCTCCTCCTTCCTTCTTTTCCTTCTCTACCACCATTAAATGCCATATTTGAGGTTTTAAAGGTCAAATTCTACCATAAAAACTTCAGATTTGAAGTTTTTAGGCAGAATTTGACCATCTAAAGCCATAATCAATTATTCGAGTTGGGATTTTTTGAGTGGGTTGGGTGGTTTTCAAGGGGGGGCTAACGGCGTGTGGAGTTTTTTTTTTTGGGTTGTGTAATTTTTTTTCGCGATAATTGTGGGGTGGAAATTTTGTGGTGGTTGTGGGTGGTGGGAGTGTGTCTGGTGGTTTAGATGGTGGGGGGAATGATTTCTAGCTGGATGGTGTCGTTGGCCTGGGTGGCAGTGTTGTTGGCGAGGGTGGTAGGGTTCAGGTGGGGGTGTGGTGGTTATGATGGCGAGGGTGCTGAGTTCAGGTGGCGGTGTAGTGGTTCTGGTGGCAATTAGGTTGGTGAATTCAGGTGGCGGTGTAGTGGTTCTGGCCGCTGGGTGGTGGGTTCAGGTGGCAGTGTGGTGGTCAATGATTGGTCAAGGAGACCATGAAGTAGAGGAGAAAATGGGTAAGTGAAACCTTAGGAGGGTGTGGGGAATGGATGTAGAGGACTTTGGGGAAAGGGGGTAAAGAGAATGATTAAAATGACCAAACAGACATCAAGAAAGGGCATCAAGAGCTTTGTTTCCCTTACCCTTTCTTGAAGCCCTCCAACCAAATGCCCCCTAAAGTCTTAACCACTAAACCAAGTGATATTTGGTGTTATCATTCAAAAGTAAAATATTAATAAATGAAACTAGTATTTAGGCCGGGCTTTACCCCGAGTGGTACTTTTTCCAAATTTGATATGCATTTTTTTTCCATTCGCATTAAAATGTAATAAAGAAAACCCAACATTTAAAAGTTACAAATATAATAATGTCGACATTTAAAGCATGATCAAAAGTTGGTTGAGATGGTAATTGTGCTATATATAAGAGCAATATGTCACGGGTTCAAACCTTGTTGCAAGTCAATTTACTTTTGTTAGTTGGCATAACATATGTACACATTGGAAAATTCTAGTGGGGTAAGAGAGGTGTCATGTGGCGTGTATACGTTGTTTGACACGCCTTTTAATATATTAGTATAGATATATAAGTACCCGGAGGCCGGAGCATAGGCGGAGTCTAAAAACTAGTTATAATGGAGAACTTATTTCTAAATGCATGCGACTCATCAGAAGCACTTTCTGCATCAAGATCAATAACTCAGCTCCCACTCCCACTCCCACTCCATGTAAAATTTGTATATCCATTACACATTTAATTCATACATGTTATTCATGACAATTCACTATTCTATACATTTATAATTATATATATGTATACTGAAGCTATATATATGTATGCATGAAGGCAAACAAAACTAACAAGCTTATTCACATATTCCACTCACAAGCTAAGAGATGAGTGAAAAAGGTGAAGATAGCTAAGAAATAATCAACTTCTCTACTCAAATCTTAGAGGAGGACGAGGAAGTTTCAAAACCTGGTAAATCAAGAGCACTCCAACTCCCATTATTGAACAGATTCGAAAATTGTGAATCTGACTCCAAATCTTGAAGTGGCCTCAATGGCACTTGCAAATTATGACCATCATGATGAGGATGATGATGATGATGGTCATTCAAATTAGAAGACCATGGCATCACTTGATGATGATGATGATCTTGTGAAATGAATGATTCTCCTGGCAAAGGTGGCAACACTATGAGTTCATGTTGAATAGGTATATCTTCATGATGATCATGTTCATGATGAATAGGTCTACTGAACTCCGTCACAAACAACCCTTGATTTTCATGATCAATGTTATTATCATTGCTCATCAACTCTGGCATGGGAAGTGCTTGGGAGAACGATGATGGATGATCATTAGTAGTGCAATGAAGAAATGTTGTATGTTCTTGTAGCACCACTTGCGAGGTTGGCGCGATAGTAGTTGCATCAGGTATGCTTGACAACTCAACTTGTGGAGAAGTTTGAGGCTTTTGGTTTAAGAAGTTGGCGTACACAACTGCGAGATCGATCTTTGGAGCCTCGGAATTCGTCGGAGGAGTGCTAGGATCAGCCATGTTGCTCAAGTTTCCGTAGGAAGAACTATTTCCACCAAGTTCATCTTGATGATGATGATGATTATGATTATAATTTTGATGATGACTACTACCATATATGGTGCTATTCCTGTGATTTGAGGAGGTGTTTAGCCTTAGCATCGATGGCCGTGATCTTCGGCTTTTCCGGCAACCACCGCCGACGGGCACGTTGCGGAGGGACCCACCTTTGGTCCAATACCTTCTACAACCTTTGCAAAAGTACCTAGGTTGTGTAAGGCTATAGTTGTTGTAGTAGCAAAACTTAGTGTTGGATGAGCCACATCTAGGACATGTTGGTGACATATCCTTCCATCCTCTTTCCATCACCAATTCACTATCTACAACATTATTTGAAAGAATATAGCTTGGAAAAATCATATATTTGTACCAAAAAGTACAAGTAAAATACATATATATATGGTAGTGTGGTAATAACTTGTAGGAATACTATACATGGGGAGAAGCAAAACAAATTTTGTAATGCACATGATTTTGTGTATTGGGCTGGCCGTTAGAAGGATGACTACTAACAGTTTCCTTAGAATAGTACGGCGTGTCGGTGTTGAAGACACGTGGCGCAATATGATTGGTGGAGATGAAGGTAACGTGGGGTGCAAATGCCTTGAGGAAGGAGAGGGGTGAATCAGGTATTCCTTGAGAGAGCAGACAACTTTGGGGGGCTTAAAGTTTTTACAAATTAAAGGGGCTATTTATAAATTAAATATTGAATGTTGTATGTGTTATGAGTATTGTGTATGGTTTAAGGGCTCTGATCCCAGGGAATGTACGTAGGATAGGGTGCTTACCCTAAGTTTTGCCATGTGAAGGAAGATTTTGGGGGGTCATCAACATTTTAGTTTGATAAATGAAACTTTAGTGGGGGTTACATTGGTACTTGTCGATTTTCTTTTCATATATGGTTATGGGGAGAACACAATAAGCCTCCCCTTATCATTACAAAAAGCTAGCTCTTCTCATGAAAACTTTTCTGGATAGAGTTAGGAAGAAAATGGTGGGGTTGTCTAAATTCAAATATCTACAAGTAATATTTTATGACAACTCTACCATTTTACGATATATATATATATATATATATATATATAAGATTTAGTGACTATACTAACCTTTTTACATTGATATATAACTATTTTAAGTTTATTAATTGACAAACGTTGTAGAGATAGCAATTAAATAGTTCTCTTTTCACATACGTTCATATATGTCTTACTCGTAGCTCGAGTTCGCATTAAATCGGATCCATTCAACTTCGAGTTTTGGACAAGCTTTTGTTTACAAATAGGGTTAAATTGGATTTGCGTCCATAACAATGTCATTCAACATTTGGATATTTTGTTGTAAAACCACATCATTTAAATTTAGTCTTGGTCATAAATATGTTTGTAAAGTCAACTCCCTAATTAAGGTACGATTATTTTGTGTTTAGGTGTTTGAGTTCAAGTACTCCCTCTACTCTTTATGTACTTTCATTTGAAAAACATGCAATCTTTCATGCACACATTTAACCATTAACACCTTTGTTTAAGTGTTAATAAAATTTGGTATTTTAAAGAATTAAGTAGATTTTCAGACGAATATACTAAGATCTCACTTGACTATACTTTACATATAAATTGTAAAACTCAATACTAGGACAAAAGTTTAGATTTTCCAAAAGGTGAATGTCAATTGCAGAAAAAGAAAATGGAGTATCTTGTATGATATTATTATCGATGCTAACCGAACATTATTATATAATTACTAATCATATTAAAATAAATTAGATATTAAAAATTATACTTCTTCCGTTCCATAATAATTGAAATATACCCCATTGGCACATTTTTTTTAAGAAACCCACTAGTTTTAGGCCCGGGCTATGCCACGGGTAAGGAAAATTTTCATTTATCAATATTGTAATTTAAAATGATAACACTAAACACAACTTGGTCTAGTGGTTAAAACTTTCGTATATGAACTTGAGGTCACGGGATCGAAACCTATACTATGCAATTTCTATTTTTTTTATTGTACATGGATTACATGAACTAAAACTCCCTTAAGGAGAGCGTCACGTGGCACCGTTCCTTGTTTAGGAACGCCTTTTAATATATGTATATAGATGTGAAGAGGAGAAAGATAAATATAAATAAAAAGTGAGGGTCATGTGATAGGAGAGAGATAGATAGAATATATTACCAAATAAAGAAATGTTGCAATTAATATAAAATAAACTTTCAAGTAAGGAAAATGTTGCAATAAAAAACGGAGGAAGTAATAAAATAAGTAGCAATTAGTTAAAATCTTAAATAATTAATTAGTTAATATAAATAAATAAAATATTAAAATAAAATATTAAAAATAAAATAAATAAAATAGAAATTAATTGATGGATATTGAAATTTTGTATTGCATTTTTAGCTGTTGTCATTGGTATTCGTGTCAATTTTGGCTTTGTTCAGTTTCAAGTACGATTAATTTAGAGTAAGGTCAATTTTGGTCGCATCAATTTCAGAGTGAGCTAATTGAAGTCAATCGAGTTTAATTTTAGGTCTCCATTATTAACTAGTGTTTCTGCCTCAACCGCCTGTACCTCCTTCCTCATGGCTCCCAAAAGCACCGATTTTCATCTTACTCTTTCTTTTCTCCAACATGAACTTTATACCAATTGCTATGGCTGAAAAAGTTTCTTATACTTCTTGGGCTAATTCAAAATTACCACAAAAGCAGATTATCCCTCATTCGCACAAAGACCCCATTAATAGCTTGTTTGATTAGAAGGATTTGCAGGGAGAAAAAGCATTTAAATGACTTCAATATTTGGTTATAAAAATCATACTGTATGAGATTTCGTATAAAGAGTAAGAAAGTGATGAGAAAAGATTCTAATAAAATACTTGCTACACCCAAAATTGGAGGAAGTCTCGAGGAAAGAATGAAGTTGTTAGCTTTTTTTTCCTTTCCATTTCCTTTCTTTGTTACTAGATTCCTTTCACATTCCTTCATTAAACCAAACAATGGAATAAATTAAGGGGGCGTTTGGTTTGGGGGAAACTGGAAAGGGAAAGGGAATGAAACCTCATGATTCCCTTTTATGTTGTTTGTTTTGGGGGTTTGTTTTCCCCCCCTTTCCCCTCCTTACCCCCAAATCCCTCTAACTTGATTACCCACACCCCCCCAAGGTTTCACATTCCCCTTTCTTTGACTCATCCTAGCCTTGACCACCTCCTTGAGGGCCTTGACCACCCAACCACCACTTGACCAAACCACCCAATTACTAGCACCACCACCTAACCAGCCACCACCGCCCAACCAACCACCGGAACTTGAACCGACCACCAACCATCACGTGACCCCTCCACCCTAACACCCCACCCACGCCACTAACCACCTAGAATCGCCCACCCAAGTGACCCAAACACCGAGAAACCGCCACCACCTTCCACCATCTAAACCACCCTCCACCATCTAAACCACCCACAAACCCTAGAAAAAAAGGAAGAATAGAGAGAAAACGGGCGGATCTGGAAGGGGAAGGGAAGAGTGACGGTGAAGGGGAGGTGGAGGAGTGACGGTGCAGCGAAAGGGGAGGGGAGATCGCGCTAGCGGGGCGCCGAGGGGAGGGAGATCGAGGCTGCGGGGCGCGGAGGGGGAGGAGAGATCGCTGCGAGGAGGGGAGGGGAGGAGAGATGGCGCTGCAGGGAGGGGAGGGGGAAGGACGGCAGCACGGTGGGAGTTCCGGCGGGGCTCCGGCGAGGCACAGCAAACACTAGAGGGAGGATGGTGGTGGAAGGATGTAAGAAGAGGAACAAAGAGAAATAAAAAAATTCAACCAAACAACATTTTTAATCTAAGGGTTTTGCTTTCCTTTCCCTCTCTACCCCTTTCTTGATTCCATTCCCTTACCCTCATGGCAACCAAACGGCCCCTAATTGTTTTCTTTTCCCTCGATCGGTTTCCATTCTTTTCTCTTCCGATCCCTTCCTCTCTCAATAACCAAATTATGTGGCTCGTCAGCCATGTGGGATCGCTTGAAGGATTTTTTCAAGATAAGTAATTAAATTGTGGTGCTATATATTTAGAGCACCTATTCTCACATACTCATCTTGAGAATTTCTAAATGTCTATTCTAATTGCGAAACCTTGTAGATGCTCGCTGATCAACCTACCATTTACCAACAACAAATCTTCATTCACTTACTAATAATAAGTTAAGTAAAATAATACACTTGAATGGCATACTGAAGGAGTATGTCCTTAGACATCCCGGCAATTACTAAATATAAATAGGAATTATATTATGAAGATAATAAAGTTAATTATTTTAGTAATCGTATTTACTTGGTAGAGAATAAATATGATTAATAGGACAATATTGATTGGGCCTATAACTAAAATAGATTAATCCTATGAGGTCACACATTGTAGCACAAGTTGGACAAAGCAATCCAAATCCATTTAGGATTAGGATTTGGCCGGTCCAAAGGGGAATAGGAGGAGAATTAGTTCTCCTAACTAGCCTATGACTCTTCTATTATATATAGGATATAATATTAGGGTTTAGGTGATCAATTCATTAGTCAGTTTCTTTTCACTAGAGAAAGAAAGAGAAACCCTAGACCTATTCCCTAACCGGCGCCTATACCACCTAAAAGCAAGAGATTTCTTCTCTTCCATTCTAGCAAACGTTGGTGTTCAACTGGTGCTCGTGGACTGATTAGAGGAGCAACACTTGGGACTCTCGGATCTTCAAGGCTTGCATACAACAGGAAAATCACGCTACAAAGGTTTGATATTTAATCCCTATTGAATGATTCATATGTTTGATTATGTTTGCGATCCTATGATAGATGTTAGGAAATTGTTTCCTGAAATTCCGTTATATGCATCTATATATTCCTACAGTGGTATCAATTTTGCCTAATTCATAATATTCATATGATCATGTAATTGTATGCAAAGTTATTATTTTTATTCAATTAAGGGAGGATTTATTTATGGCTTGAATTTGCATAATTGATATTTGATATTAATTTATTGGAAATTGTAAATAATTGATTTAATTGTGATTTATGCTCAAATAAGTTTATAAAGTTCCGATTTTTTTATATTATGGACGAAATAAATTGGTTAATTCACTCCAAATTTTTAGGATTTTTATAAGTATATTTGTTAGATTTAAAATTATTTAATGTTTAATATGATTAATCATTGAAATAATTTGTTAACAATTAAAAGATTTGATTTTTTACTTGTTTAATAAAACTAATATTAATCACCCACATAGATCTACAATAATATGATGGTTGAAAATAATTTGATTATTTTTCCCACTAATTTTCGAATTTTATCATATTATTTATGAATTTTGGTTAAATTTTATGTTTAATTTGATTATCCATAGAATTTAAGGATAATAATTAAAAATATTTGATTTTATTTGTTAAGATAATTCATTAGATCATCCTAAAAATTATTTTCGATTTTTTCAGAATTTAATTGTTGATTTTCTGAATTTTTCGGATATTATTTGATTTTTGCCCTAATTTTGAATTCTTGATAAGATTTATTGTTTAATATAGATTATACATTCAAATCTAATCTCAACAAACCTAAAAATTTGTTTAAGATTTATTGATTGAATCAAAATTTCTGCCATAATTTTTCGGATTTTATAACCTAATAATCTCCTAAATCTTTAATTAATTGTTAAATAAAGATTACTTTAATTTAAATTGTAATTGTTACAAAAATTAAAGAGGAAGGCAACCATGGCTGGGTGGACCACCGGGGAGGGTGGTGCCATGGTGGTTGGCCGGGGAGGAACCGGAATCTGGACGGGCAAGGGCGGCGGCGCGGCAGCCAAGCGTGCGACGCACGTTCGACGTGCGCAGCACTGTGCTGCTGGCAGACCGGACGTTGGCAGCCTTAACCTGCAGGCGTATGCTATCGGGATGGTTGGCCGGCGGAAGGAGTGCGGTGCACGACGCGGCAGAAAGTTGGCGACGGTGGGTGTGTGTGAAGTGATGCGCTGGTGTTTTCCGGCGAAGCTCTCGTGAAATTTGTTTCACGGTGCTGCAGTATTTTTTGGGTTCTAGGTTGGCTGTTGACTGGCAGCCTTGTGCTGCTGGTCAACGGTCAACCAGTCAAAGTCAACCTCATTAATAAAAAAAAAATTGTTTTTAAGGAAAATATGATTTTCCATAATTGAGCATAAATCCAAAGGTTTCCTATTTTGCAAATTTGTGAATAATAATGATTATTGCCATGTTTAAATAAGTAATTGAATTAAAATAATAAATTTTTCTAAATAATTTATAGCTTAAATTTGTTAAGTTTTACAATTATTATGGAAAGTTTTTTTTTTATTTGCTTATTAATTGTTAATAAGTAAATAATTTGTGTTTATTTTTTTTTTGATATTATAAATGCGTGGATGTTTAATGTAATATGTATGATATTATATTTTGCATGTTATGACTAGTATGACCCAAATTAGGATAGTAAATACGATCTAAGAATCGTTAAATTTGAATGTAAAATTAAATACGATCTGCGAATCGTTTGTATTTTTGTAACTTTAAATTTTAGTTATTTATTTAATTCAAATTATGTAATCAAGCATGAGGATCTAAGGAGTTTCAAGGATGGTGATCCATGGAGATTCAAGGGAGGATTCATGAAGATTAGTTATTTTCCTAGGTATAGGGGCCATACTAGATCATTTAGTTATTGCTTATAATAATTCTCTTGCATTTATTTTGTTTAAATGCTTGCTTCCAAGTTTGTTTGTGGTTAATTGATTCACGTGTTCACTATTAATTGACCATATTAGTAAACTTAGGTCCCCAAAAGTAATATTGAGTTCAATTGCTTTTCCAAACAACACCTATAAAGCCTTAGATCATGAGTAATAGGTTCTGCCAAAGCAGGGTGTTGCTCATAGTTCCGGGGATAGTAGGGTAGGTTTTTGAAACTTACATGTATGTTTGGTTTAACTCAACAAAATCATCAAAAGACAAAGTTTTGGGTTTTGAAGCTAAGAGATAGGAGTAAACAAGGAGTTGTTAACCTGTCTACCAAGAATTATAATTAGTTATAATTAGTAAAGTGTTTACTTACCTCAACTACTATAAATTGAAGGCAGGGCCAAAGTTCGTTTGATTGTAGTGGGAGGGGATCTTGGTTATTTCTTTATTCAATAGGGGATTTTCATTTTGAATAAAAGGGAAGTAGTAATTAAAATTTGTTTAATTATTGCTTTTTTGATAAACATTGATTGAATCTTGCTTTATTATTTGTTGTAGTAATTATGTCTAGTAACAACAATATCAACATCAACAATTCTACTAGTAATTTGCGCTCCGTCCTTTCGAAGGACAAATTGAATGTTGAATGTTTCATTGCAAGTGAAATGGATATGGAAATCGTTACACCAAAACCAAAAGTTGCTGCTGAGCACTATTGTTACACCTGTAACAAGGTTGGTCATTGGAAAAGTAGTTGCCCCAAGTATCTGAAGGATCAAAAGAAATGGGTTTCTAGTTCAGATATGTATGTTATAGAAGTTAACTTAGCAACTTCTGCTTCTTGGGTATTTGATACCGCTTGTGGTTCGCACATTATTTGTAATATGCATGGCCTCAAAAGAAGTAGAACATTGGGAAAGGGAGAAGTAGATCTTCGCGTTGGCAATGGAGCACGAGTTGCTACATTGGCAGTGGGAGTATATAGTCCTACACATACGCCATTAAATGTAGCTTATAAATTGCCAAAACACCAAAAAAAATCATAGATTGGGTAAATCCAACAAATTAAAATCCTTATTACGCCCAATCCGAAATTTTATCTTTAGAACTTTAATTTTTTTTTAATAATTGGAAAGGTACACAAGCATAATCAATATATATATATCATATCATATAACTAATATATAAAGCAGAGTACAAAAGTCAGCTCACGAGGCCGCGAAAGTTGGCGTCCTCATTGGATGTCATTTGTCGCGCTCATTAAGTGCCATGTCATTTTTTTTAATATAAATAGAGTTCTAAATTGATTAAAATACAAATAGAGTTTAGGATAAGAATAAATAGAGTTTGGTTCACAATGAAATACTTAAATATAGTAAATTGATTATAACCTTTAATATACAATTCGTAAAATTATATTTTTGGTACCATTGAAAAGTGTTTAAAAAGTAATTTAAAATAAGATCCATTTATACTATATTTAAAATTTTATATTAAAGTAACGTATAAGGTCGCGACATTTGGCGTCCTCATTAGATACCATTTGTCGCGCTCATTAAGTGCCATGTCATTTTTTTTGATATAAATAGAGTTCTAAATTGATTAAAATACAAATAGAGTTTAGGATAAGATTAAATAGAGTTGGGTGTACAATGAAAAACTTAAATATAGTAAATTGATTATAACTTTTAATATACTGTTCGTAAAATTATAATTTTTGTACCATTGGAAAGTGTTTAAAAAGTACTTTAAAATAAGATCCATTTATACTATATTTAAAATCTATACTAATATACTAAAAAGCGTTCCTAAGAATGTATATGTGCCACGTGTCACCATCCGTCATTCAATAACATTCTATCCACGTCTTTCTCATATAATGAAAAAAAAAAAAAAAAAACATTGTTAACGTGAAGATTCGAACCCACAACCTCAAGTATGAAAGTAAGAGATCCAATCATCACTCCACCATACTACTATTGCTTATTTAATCAAAATTAATGATGATATATGAATGGAGAACTTTTGAAATCTATATCATGAATGAGATGACTTTTTTAAATGAGTATGAGATGGCTTATTTAACTACTACTAAATTGTAGCACAGAGAAACCCCGGGGCATCGCCCGGGCCTAAATACTAGTATATATATAAAGGAGGAACTTTTCGGGAGCATAGAGAGCTCCTCAAGATTTTGAGCTCATAGAGCGCGCCACGTAGGATTGCTAGTTTGCCACGTCATCAATTTATATTTTTATTTTTTACAAAAATAGAGTTCTACATAGATTTAAATACATATAATGAGTTTTAGATAAGGGAAAATGAGAGTTTGGTTTTGACTCAACAACCTAAATTATCATATTAGGTAAATTGTGTACAACTTTTGCTACGTAATTCGGAATATTATGATTTTTGTACCATTGGAGTGCGCTCGAAATATGCTTTGAAAGAAGATCCATTTACAATATAGCTCTATAACTTATGAAATAGAGAGTGCCACGTAGGATTGTCATGTCATGCATTTTTATTTTTATCATTTAAAAAAATATAGGATTGCCATGTTATCAATTTATATTTTTATTTTTACGAAAATAGAGTTCTACATAGATTTAAATACATATAATGAGACATAATTTATCATATTAGGTAAATTGTGTATAACTTTTGCTACGTAATTCGGAATATTATGATTTTTGTACCATTGGAGAGCGCTCGAAATATGCTTCGAAATAAGATCCATTTGCAATATAGTTCTATAACTTATGAAATAGAGAGTGCTACGTAGGATTGCCATGTCATTCATTTTTATTTTTATCATTTAAAAAAATAGAGTTCTAACATAGATTTAAATATATATATAATGAGTTTTAGATAAGGGAAAATTAGAGTTTGGTGTTGAATGAACAACCTAAATTATTATATTACGTAAATTGTATATAACTTTTGCTACGTAATTCGAAATAATATAATTTTTGTACTATTAGATAGTGCCCGAAATATGCTTCGAAATAATTATTTACAATATAGTTCTACAACTTATGAAATAGAGAGCGCCATGTAGGATTGCCATGTCATTAATTTTTATTTTAAATATTTTAAAAAAATAGAGTTCTGCATGTAGTTAAATACGTAAAAAGAGTTTTGAATAGGGAGAAATTAGTGTTTCGTTTTGAGCAAATAACCTAAATTATTATATTATGTACATTAAATATAACTTTTGCTACCTAATTCGAAACATTATATTTTTTACCATTGGCGAATGTTTGTAATATGCTTCATAAATTGAATACAACTTTTGCTACATAATTCGCAATATTATAATTTTTATAACCATCGGAGAGTGCTCGAAATATGCTTTGAAATAAGTTTCATATACAACATAGTTTTACAACTTATAAAAATATATTCATTTAGATGAATAATAACATATTATTTATTCTTTATTTTAAGTACATATAAAAATAACTATAAAAGCAACATATTATATGTGACAATAGCAATTATGTCTCTCAAAATCATACTTTTGAAAATGAGTTATAAGAAGAAAAAAAATATATATCTATAGTTTTGAACATATAGCATACCATGATGGAATTATATGAAAAATCAAATAAAAGTTTGTCAACGACATTGCAGAGGTACTCCTATTATATATGCAATTAACTGATTATTTTATTCCTAGAATATTTATTGTATACATAATCATTTATGTTTTCTTTTTCATATATCTATATGTCAGATCTTATTTCTTTTCTCCATTAATCTAAATGTACTAAAACTAATTGGGAAATCAAGGTTCCCGTTTCTAGGTTATTTGAGGTCACGGGTCATTAAAAAGGGGGAAGTTTGATAAATCTTGATATGGTCATGATTGATGAAGAGGTATTTTTTCTCTTAAATAGTATTTCGATTATAGTAGAGGTTAGTTTTATATTTAATTAATTTTATTCATGATACCATCATTATGATCTTCTTTTTGGCTTTCCCTTCTTCCATTCTATATGTGTTAGTGTTTATGTGCTATATACTAAAAGTCGAAGTTGTGGCTGGCACTCATGTTTTTCTCTATTCTTTAGGTCGTGCATCTATCATTTATTACCCTATACTTTCTTAAGGTATCATTTGGGTATTTTTCATATTAAAATTGTGTTAGCTATTGTTAGTCATACCAATTAATGGGATACCATTTAATAATAGACTTAGCTACAATATTCACTTGAATATTAATAATATAAAATTTATATATTGCAATAACAAATTTAGAAATTAGAGTATAATGACAAATACTTTCTCCGTTCTTTTTCTACTGAAACAATGGGTTTGGGCATGATTTTAAGGAAATAAAAAAATGGGTAGTTTAGGATAGAGGTACTAGTGAATTAACTGGAGTAGGGGATAAGTAAATCCTTAATAATGTAAACGCAACTTTTATGAGGCAATTTGACTAATTAATGATTGTTTTATTAGCATAAAGTAAAGACAATACTGTCAACTATAGTTGGTTTTTAAACCAAAAGTGTAATGGATTGGTTCCAATAGATGAAACTACCCAAAGTAGTAATTGTTGCAATAGAAAGAGAACGGAGGAAGTATGTAAATACAATGGAGTTAAAAAATCTCATTTCACAACAACAACAAAACCAACAATGTTAACAAAAAATTTGCAAAAAATAAAATAAACAACAACCCGTGCAACGCACGGGCTTCAAAACTAGCGGTCTTTGTATCTCAAGGAATGACCAAAAGCTGAAACAAAAAAGAAATAATAAGAAAAGGAAAATAAAAAAAAATAAACTTTGATAGAATTATAACCTTTTAGAAGATATTGAGTAATATGAGTGAGAAAATTTATATAAGAACTCACGTGTGCATAGAGCTAGCTTTGTGCAATTGTTTTGCTCCATAACAAGGAATGTTTCCATTAACTACTTCTCTGCAGTCTGCACTATTGCATAGCTTAGAAAAGGATTTCTCGGATCATGGGCTTCTTGGATCGTGGGATGCCATTTTCGCACTCCAACAATTAAAAATATACGTCCTCGATATTTTTGCGCTCAACTCTTAATAACCCGTCAAACTTAAGAGGGCAGACAGTCATCGGATAATCCGATATCATCCATAATTTCTCCACAACTTTTTTTTTTGAGGTTGGGGTTGACTGTTGAGGATACGCAAATTATCCTATGGACGTGGTAGCTTAATTATTTATCATGCAGTAAAACTGTTGGACATATATAGATAGGTTAGGAGACTGGTCCTACTCATTGTAGGATAGTATTGAGGATATTATTTATACACCTAGTTTAAATCATATTAGGACTTTGTCCTTTAGGTTGTATATATTGTTTTGATGATGGAATGAGGAAGATAACTCGAGTTAACCAAACTTAACATGGTATCAAGAGTCACTCGACCAATCCACCAACCTCACGCCAAACCTGACGGCACAACCACCTAAACCACCGCTGCACACCTACTCTCGTGGCAGCCGACGAGTCATCATGACTCAATCGGGTGAATCCTCCACCCCTAAACCCGACCTAATTTATTTTTTGGGCTCCAATGATAATCCGGGCAATCTAATTACTCCTATTCAATTGAATGGTGATAATTTTGAAGAATGGGCACGTGCAATTCACATGTCCTTGAATGCAAAACGAAAACTTGGTTTCCTTGATGGCACCATTCCTTAACTAACAAACCTCGAACGTCTTGCAGATTGGAGTACGATTCACTCCATGCTTGTTTCTTGGTTATTGAACACAATATCTCTTAACCTTCTTTCAACGGTTTCCTTCTTTCTTGATGCGAGTGAATTGTGGAAACACTTAAAAGCACGATTTTGTGTCTCTAATGGCACTCGGATTTGTCAGTTGAAATCGGCAGTGAGTGATTGTAAATAAACCACTGGTGAATCCTTAGCCGATTATTTCGGCCGCTTGACTTGATTGTGGGATGAACTTGGATCCCAAGAGGTGACTCTGGCATGCTCGACAGGGGGTCGGGTTGTGAAGTAGCAAAACTTCTCGAGCAACTCCGGCGTATGACAGATTGCATCATTTCTTGATCGGACTTGATGGTGTGCATGGTCCAATGCGAGAAAACTTGTTGTCCCAAGATTCTTCGCCGACGATGACTCGTGCATATCAATATGTTGCACAAGAAGAGAGGCTGCGGGGGCCACTCACCTCCTTGTTCCCGGCTCCGGGAGATGTGTTGGCCTAATTCAAGGTCTATTCGCGAGGTAAATATCGAAACTTTGAAAATCCTGTGATTTATACTCATTGCAACAGTGAGGGCCATGAGGCTAGCGGTTGTTTTAATTTCAAGTTATTTGCTATCCTAAATGGTGGGGGATTGACCCGTGGGACTCGTAGAGGCCGCTCTGGACGTGGAGGCCGAGGCCGCGGCAGCAGCAGCGGGAACCCCAGTCGTACGAGCTAACACAGCCACTGATGGGTCGAGTAAAAAATCTAGCGGTAGTAGGGGGCTTTGACCTCCCAACCGAAAGATCTTGTGAGTGCTGGACTTGCAGGAGTTACTACTGAACAATGGCAAACTCTTCTGGATTTGCTGAACTTGCCTAAACCAAAAGATCGATTGACTAGCAAGTTTACTCATCATGTCACAATAACTTTCTCACACTTACGTGATGCGTGGAAAATTCATGGTTGTCTAGCTGGATTGCCAGGTGGTAGCTAAGCATAGGCTACACATGATGGAGATGTTCTTCTTCCCGGGAACTTGAAAATTACTAATGTTCTGTTTGTGCCTAACCTTGATTGTTATTTGATTTCCATTCCGCAATTATTGGATGCTGAAAATTGTATTGTCCAATTCACTAAAACATTAATTGTATTACAGTACCGTAGGCCGAGGATGTTGATTGGAGCAGGTGAACGACATGATGGACTATTCTTTCTCCTGAAAGTCTCGACGGTGAAGATCATGGTTGTTGATTGCATGGCATTCATGGATTTGTGGCACAAGCGTTTGGGTCATCCTTCGGAGAAAGTTCTGCGTCATTTACTGTGTGTGAGTCCCTCTATTAGTGGTAGTTGTAATAAAGATGAGTGTGATGTCTGTTTTCGTGCCCATCAACCTAGAAATAGTTTCCCTAGGAGTGATAGTAGAGCTAGTAGGATTTTTGAGCATATTCATTATGATCTATGGGGCCCATACCGAACTAAATCTGCTTGTGGTGATTCGTATTTTTTAACAATAGTTGATGATTTTTCCCGCACTATTTGGATATATTTATTATATAATAAATTGGAAGTTGAAATTATGTTTCTGAATTTTGTGGCTTTGGTTGAACGCCAATTTAATCAGGTAATCAAACCTGTTTGGAGTGATAATGGAACGGGAGTTTAATTGTTTGCGACCATATTTTATGAAATAAGGCATAACATTTGAGACCTCTTGTGTTAGTACCCCCCCCCAACAGAATGGAAGAGTTGAATGGAAACGTTAACATATTTTGAATGTAGCTCGTGCCATAAGATTTGAAGTTAATATGCCTTTGAATTTTTGGGGAGATTGTGTTAATGTCGCTTGTCATTTGATAAATCGTACCCCATTTGTAGTTCTTGATTATAAAACCCATTATGAGTATTTATATGGCGAACCTCCTGTTCTGACAGATTTGGGTGTTTTGAGATACTTCCTAGGCTTGGAAGTTGCCAGGAGTCCTCAGCAAAAATTTTGAGTCAATGGAAATATGCCTTGGATATTAATTTCTGAGTCTGGCCTACTTGGTGCAAAACTATCGGACTTCCCCATGGAGCAACATCATCAGCTCGCCATGGCCGAAGGTCCCCTATTGGATGATTTAGAGAAATATCATCGATTGATGGGTGGGTTAATTTATCTTGCTGTTACTAGACCTGATTTGGCATATTTTGTTCATATTCTATCAAAGTTTTTGCAGGCACCAAAAGTAGTGCATTGGGAGGCATCTCTAAGAGTTGTTAGATGTTTAAAGAAAAATCCAAGACATGGCATTTTATTTCGTGCAGATAGTGATCTCCGTCTGGAAGGGTGGTGTGTTTCTGATTAGGCTAGTTTGTTCTATTACTTGATGTTCCCTAAGTGGATCTTTTGGTCAGTTGGGGTATTCTCCTGTGTCCTAGACTATTTCTTTCAGGGGAATGTTGATAGTGTGTTAAGGGTATAACTATATATATGTATATGAATGCAAGAATCAGGGTTGTAGATGTGGGTGTGTAAAGAGCCCCTTTGTATAGGGCTCCCAGTCCAAAAATTTTGGTTTTATTTGCAAGGGCCCAATTTGAAAAAGGTATGATGCTTCGTAAACCATAAACCGTAAACGGTAAATGCTCCACATCTCCATTCTTGGACTCCTTAATTCACACTATCACCTATCATCTTCCTCAATCTCTTCCACCAAAAATTCAACCTTCCATATTTAACTTTCTAACTTCTTCAATCAAATATTATCATCAATTCTTTTTCATAATTATCAAAAATAAAACCAATCCATCATTTAGTATTGATTTTCTCTACTATAGAATTGTGGTCTTTTTCTCTCACTAACGGAAAGAAAGGGCGCAATTTCCAATTTAGAACATGGGGCGTCGTAAATCTCCAAGACGGCACTGACAAGGATTATTCGTACCATTATGTTTCACAAATATGGACGTAACACTTTTGAATAGTGAAGAAAACTTCATTCATATCAGCAACTAAACCTGTTTAAAAATGGGTTTAAATAAATTTGAATATTGAAGAGAAACTTTGGAAAATAAAATTATTTTACTTCCTGCATTTTTTTACTTACAAAGTTTCTCATTTTTTGCAACTCTTTATTACTTGAGACATTTCTATTATTCATAATATGTTTTCTACTTCTCTATCCTAGCACACGGGGTTCTCTCTCTATCTCTCTCCTCTCCTTGATCTTTATACAAAACTAAACGTTGTAAGTAAACTAAAAATGGAGGAAGTAAATTTCATCAACAGGAAAACATGTAAAAATATCTTAACAGTGAAAAATCCTCCTGTATTCAAATGTTCAAAAGTTCAAACATGCATGTTCAAATTATTACTTGCATGCATGGTCAAGAACGTTACATGTTTGTCAAAATACTTGTATAAATTGGTTTAGAACTTGTGCTTCGGGACCGCATTGATCATTATAATCATTAATCACGGTCCACTAGGGGTGTCAAAACAGGTTCTCAAACAGGTTCTGGGTATACCCACGGTGAACCAGGTCAGACCTGGACAGGTCAGGATTCTGATTGTCAGTGCCCCAGGTCATGATTGGTCAGGTTTTGTTCAACTGGGTCGAACACATTTGAATCATTGGATTCCCGGGTGCCGGACAGGTCTGAGCGTTCCATTTACAAGTCGATCCATTCCCGGATATGATCGCCCGTTGACATTTTTTTTGGCGGGTTTGCGCAGGTCGTATTTAGGTTTCATGTACGGTTGAGTTAAGTCAAATGTACTCGGGTTGAATTAATAATGACCTTAGTTCGATCATTGTGAAACATCGGGTCCATTAGCTATTGCCCGTCAACTCAACTTCGGGTAACTCCTGATCGGGCCATCTTGATTTTGTTATGGATTTTGTAAACGAATCATATTAATAAAAGTATTAAGATCGACATATATATACATATGTGTGTGTGCGATAAATATATGGATGACAACGAAAAACCAATAAAAACACTATATTGATTACCGTAATGTTTAGTGTATTCTCTTAGTCAACTCTTATTTCCAATAATCAACTGCGTAAAACCACTCTAATGAGTAAAGGAGTAGAACGACTCTTCATATGTTTTAATATTATATATTATAACCAACGACAATAATAAGGAGTAGACGATCAATTCCAAACTTTTATATAAATGATTTATTATTATAAGCATTATGATTGATATATAAGTTTGTAAATAGTTACGATGGTAGTGAGAATAATAATACTAATAAACATAAAGCGACAATGATAATAGGTAACAATACAAATAATAATAGTAATAGTAACAAGGCTAACAATAGCAATAGTAATACAAATAAGAACAGGAATACTAACAATAACAATATAAATACTAATATGTTGAATCATTTTAATATAAGATTGATATCAAAATAATTGTAAAACCAATCTAATACTCTATTGATTATAAATTAGTATAACGACTCTTAATATATTATAATATTATAACAAATGACAATCATACATTTATATGTTTACAACGACGGTTCATATGAGGCCTAAGTTGATTATAACGAGGGTTCATACGACAGTAATAGTAGCAACAATGCTAATAATAACAATAACAATAACAAACATAACGTGGTACATATGTATTATGTTGTGACTATATATGATAAAGTATAAACAAACATTTCTATCAATATGTATGTTTAATCATTTTAGTATAAAATTGGTATCAAAATAATTGTAAAACGAACCTAATACTCTATTGATTATAAATTAGTAAAATGACTCTTGATATGTTATATATAATATTATAACAAATGACAATCATACATTCATATGTTTACAATGATGGTTCATATGAGGTTCATCATCTGTATGATGATAATATAACAAACAATCACTATCAACTCAATGAAGTTCATATATATAAGTTATATCGTTACACTATAAGTTCACTAAATAGATATTATAAACAAACAATTACATAATTGAGTGATATTTGCATATGTAACGTAACACTATAAGAATACTAGCTTAAGAAGTAAATCACTATAGAGTTTTAGAGCTTTCCTTAATAGGGGACATTGAATAACATAGTTTATTATAACATATAGGGAGGTTTGTTAAATTACTATATCTTATTGCAATACTATGTCTATAGTTCACGTAAATGACTATAATCAAAACATTAATTCAGCAACTAATAGTTGTATAAGTAATTTTCCAAGAAGTTTAGTTTCATAAGTAATGACCTTAGAGCAATATAACTAGCATAACTATAAGTCTATAACCGATTAGTGCTTACGCTCTTTGTTATTCCCTAATCAATTCACCGACAAATGAGATAATTGACATGAGTAAATTTCGGTTAAACAAATAATGATGCATGATGAAAATATTAAGATCGACATATATATACATATGTGTGTGTGCGATAAATATATGGATGATAACGAAAAACTAATAAAAACACTATATCTTTTGCTAACAAGTATAACTATTCACCGAGTAGCATTTTTGCTAAAGATTCAAGATCAATTTTCAAGTATATATTTTTATGATTGGTTTATCTATTTTATGATATAAATCTTTGTTATTCCCTAATTAATTTACTGGTAAATGAGACAATGAGATCATTGACACAAGCAGATATCGGTTCAATAAATAATATAAATTATGAAAATTTTTATTACTACTATAAATAATTATGATTTATATTTGAAAATTGAGTTATAAGGTATGAGATTTGGGGTTTAGTTGTTTTAAATAGTAATTTGGTAGGATTGTTTATTTTCTTAAGGCAAAATCCAAAACCATCAAATGGGCAAAATATAAACCGTTAGATCATCATAATCAAGAGCACACAAGAAAACAACACAAAGCACACGGATCATAGATATTAACCGTTGGATTTAAGTCATAAACAAACTCAACCGTTAGATCTATCTCCTAACCTATCTCCTTCTCCCTCATCCCTCTCCTCCAAACTCATATTTCCCACCCAAAAAACCTACTTAACTCGAGCTGCTCCCTCCTTCCATCCTCAATTCCACCTGCCGGCAGCCTCCCGCGAATTCGGCAACCACCACGACCACGCAGTGCAGTGTGGTCGTAAGAGCGGTTCGCACTTGTCATCCGACCATCGCACCAGCCTTGCACAGGCACCCACCTCCTTCAATCGCCGACCTCTCCGCCCCCGGAAAATCCCCCGGAACAACCAGCCCATCACCGGCTTCAAGCACCCTTCACCGTCATCACCTTTGTTGCTCCCACCTACGAACCACGCCGCGCCTCCTCCGACCGCCCAAAGCAACCCAACCCCCTGCTCTTCTTTCGTTCACCTCATCACCTCCAAAGACCCCACCCCCCCCGTTTCTTCCCTCTCCATTTTTCTTGTTATCTTTCTTTTCTTTCTATTTTTTGATTCTTTTCTTTCGTTTTTTTAGTCCTAATGATGGCTAAGCTTGAAATTGCGGTGTTTTTTGCTCATGTTATTCATGAGATTGGACATAAGTATTCACTTTTATTGCATTTACCATGGTTTTTTCTTGAATTGCCTACAATTTGCCGACGAGGTGTTGCTTTTATTGTTGTTGTTGTTCGAGGTGTTGTATCCAGTATCCATGTGTATGTTTGTTGGGAGAATATGAGTTTTAAGAATTATTGTTAAGAGTTTTTTTCCCCTTTTTTTTTTTTTTTAGATCTATTGTTGAAATGGTGGTCATATGATTTTTGGGTATGGTAGGCGGTGGTGGTGCAATGATCTGCGCTGGCAGAGGTGGTGGTGGCGCCGTTGGGTTGGTAGAGGAGGCAGTGGTGGTGGTGGTGGCAGTGTAGTTGTTAATTTCTTTGTAATTTTGTATTTCATTCATTTTTTGGTTGTTATTTTTCTGTAATTTTAATTTGATATTTAGTTAGTTAATCAAAGTAAAATTTGCCCGTCAATTTAAGTAGGTTTTGTGTTAATTCAAGTAATAGTTTGATTTGATAGTGATAGTGATAGTGATAAGTCTAATTGATTTATGTTCTCTAGTTAATAAAAGTGAAAGAAATTCATTTGTCTCTCTTACATAATATATCAATTATTATATTATTTTGATTTTTATAAATGTATCAATTGCAACATTTTAAACTATCATGTTATTAAAAAATATTTCTAAGTACTACCTACTTATAAAAAGTTATAAAGGAATCATATAATATATATTTAGTAAAAGATAAAATTGACATATTTAAATGATTTTGTACGTATAGAATAATAATTAAATTTTAATAATTTTATGGGGTTTGATCGTCCAAATAAGGTGGTTTGAAAAATTGGATCAAATAACGCATATCTTATTTTATCTGATTCAATTAAATTATAGTTGAATTCAGGTCGATCATAAACAAAAATTGAGTTGAACCCGGTATTTACTGGGTCTAGTTGGGTTTTGGGTTAATATCTGGTTTAATTACGGTCAGGTTCGGGTAAATGCAGGTTTGTGTGGTCAGGTCAGAATATAATCTTGCCGGGTGCCGGTCAGGTCTGGGTAATCCCAGGTCAGGTTTCGGTCAGGTCTGGTGACTGGCCCTCACAAGTCGAACCAGGTTCAAGTCAGGTCGATATCAGGTTGACCCAGCGGTCAGATCTGTTTCTGACACCTCTACGGTCCACGCATATGATGATATGATTGGTGGGCTATCTAGGAATCTTTGATAGGGTAATATATTTTCTATAGCCTTTTTAGTGGTAATATTTGTCTTTTGAGGTAAAACGTTAAAATGTTGACCATTTTCTAGTAAAATACTTAAAGAGGTATATAATCAGATGAGATCTTGTAACATTTACCTCATGCCTATTTTAATTTTACAACTTTTCTTAAAATAAAAGTCAAAATATTATTGTCTTATTTATCAAAGTTATATTAGAAGTGAAAATAAAATGCTATATTGCTATGACTAACAAATTAAAGATACAGAAGAAGTATTCAAGTGCTTAGAAATTCTTTATCTTCAGAAAACTTTGACATGGCTAACAAGTACTCAATTTTTTCTTGAGAGAAAGATTTACTTTTTTTTCCCTGTACTTTCACTTTTTCCATGTACTTTCTCAAAGAAAAACTAAGTGCTCAAATTAAGATATAGGACTTGTTCTCCCTAACTTATTTTCAGCTCAGTTCAATTCAGTTCAGTTCCTAAATTATTATCATTACTATTAATTAGTTATAATTCAGTTCAGTTCAGTTCAATTGAGTTTAGTTCAATTCAATTCAGTTGTTTTATGCCGAAGAGAACAGGCCCATACTCCGAACTTATGCCTAAAATGGAGTTCACATTTGGGTTGCCGATAAAGATTTAAAAATACTTGTCAAAATTAAAAATCAAAATATAAAAGAAGATAATATATCTAAAAAGATATTCTTTCCATTCGCATATAGATTTAACACTTCTTTTTGGTTGTCAAAAGTTATTTTGACAATAGTTTTAAGAAGAAAAAAAAACCTATAATTATCCATGTCTAATCCAATCAATTTTGTAACTATATATGGAAAATAATTTTAAATTTGATCAAATAAGTACGAGTAGTTGCAGGTTCGGGGTTACTGCCAGGTGTGGAATCATTTGATCCTATTTAAATTTTGATTTTCTGAAATTCATTTGATAAAAAAACGAAAATATTATAGCATTTTCTTAATAATATTGACCATTTTAGTGCACAAAAATATTTAAAATTTATTTTCCACCCACTAATATCTTGGTTTGAATTCGCCGCTCGCTAGTCACCCATCTCCAACGAGCCCATCCCAATACTCAAACCCATGTCAACCAGTAGCCAAACAACCAAACACATGCTATTTTCCATTTGAGTCAGCCATCCTAGCGTGTGTGTAGTGGTGTCAATTAGGCATCAATTCTAGGTTGACCCATGGTGAGTCAGTACATATGGAATCGGGTTTAAATAGGACAATTTGGTCTGTTAAATTGAATCAGGTCAAGTTAGTCATTTTCCTATTCGTGTTCAATTCAGGTTTTAGTCGAGTCAGTATCAGGTCAGATCTTTTTTTGTTCAAGTCAATCTAGTCTAGCTTGCAAATGGGTTAGTTCGGGTTCAGGTTGATTTTAGGTCATATTTGGTATTGGGTTATCTTGTGTCAGCTTCATTTTAAGTTTCAGTTGAATGTCAACATGGGGCCTACTCGGTTCAAATTATATACCCTCCGTCCCAAAATACTCTTGACACTTATCAAAGCACATAGTTTTAGATGATAAGTTGTTGTTTGGTTATCAATTGTTATTTTATTGAAAAGTATATGTGATAGGAGTTAGTAGTTTGTAAAATTAGTATTATTTTAATTTAAGGAGAGAGAATGTTGGCCATGATTAGTACTTCCTCTATTTTTTTTTTAGGAAAAATTTCATAAAACTACCTTTTATAATCAATTTTTTTCAAAAAACTACATTTTAAAAATCTCCTTTCAAAAAACTACGTTATATAACAAATTTCTTTCAATACACTACCATTTCACTGTTAATGGGTTTTAATCATTACTCCCTCTGTATTTTTTTATCTTTCTCACTTGGAATCTTGACACTATTCACAATTAGAGAGAATCTTTTAAATTTTTCTCAATATATAAGAAAAAATATAGTCATGTGGGGTCTTGTTTGATTCGTCTCAGTGAGTATCCTATTAATATTCAATTATTATAATTTTTACGAATATGTAATGAAAGAAATTTAAGGTAGAATAAGTGCATTGGCAAACGTGCAAAGTCAAAGTAGGAAAGATAAAAGAATACAGAGGGAGTAATAATTAAGTCACCGTAAATTGCCTTTCTTTCTTCCCCTTTCGTTTCTCTCCTCTTTTATCGCTACCCCATCGACAGCAACACCTACGGCGGTTGTCATTTATTAATTAGTACAGTATTAAATATAAACGTAAAATGGTAGTATATTGAAATGAATTTGTTATATAAGGTAGTTTCTTGAAAGAAATTTTTCAAAAGATAGTTTTTTGAAAAAAGTTGGTTATAAGAGGTGGTTTTTTGAAATTTTGTCTTTTTTTTATTGCATCGTATTGGGTTTCACACTTGTCGAGCACACTTTAGACACTAATATCTCTAGCTATATATTAGTAAGAATTATAAAGTTGAGATATTGAAATAATAAAACGGTTTTTTCACCATATACCCCCTGACAATTTTTTTTTTTTTTGCACCAGATACCTTTTCAAGTTTCCAATTTCACCATATACCCTTAACTTTTCAAAAAATACATTCACTTGCCCTCAATGACTAACGGCATTAACGTCTATTAGTCATTAACCCCCTAATTTACCCCTAACCCTAATTAACTAACCTAAAACTAAGCCAAACCTTAACCCTAACCCTAACCCCTAATCTAATACCTAACCCTAACCACCCACCCACCACTCCTCCCCCACCCCACCCCCTTCCCCCCACCACCATAGCCCCCCCTTCTCGGCAGCCCCACCCCCGCAGACCCTTCCCCCCTCCCTCTTCCCCGCGCAGAAATCCCCGCTCCCAGAGCACCCCACCCCATGACCCCTCCCCCTCCCCCTTCCTCATCATCGGCCCCCCCCCGCGACGCAATCCCCTTCTTTTCTCCTCCTTCATTTCTTCCCCTCGCTTCTATTGCCGCACACTACTGCTGTTGTCGCACACTACTGCCGCCGCAAATCTGCAGAAATCGTGAGGTAGGGGAGGGTGAAGGGGGGTTGTGGGGCCGCGAGGGAGGGGGTGGGGGGTGGGCTACGGGTGTGGTGGGGGAAAGGGTGGGGTGGGTGGAGGGGTGGTTGGTGGATGGTTAGGGTTTAGGGTAGGTTTAGGGTTAATTAGGGTTAGAGGGGGAAATAGGGTAGGGTTTAGGGTTAATTAGGCTAGAGGGGGTTAAGGTAGGTTAGCTAATTAGGGTTATGGGGGAATTAGGGGGTTAATGACTAACGGCGTTAACGCCGTTAGTCATTAAGGGCATGTGGATGTATTTTTTAAAAAGTGGAGGGTATAGGGTGAATTTGGAAACTTGAAAGGGTATATGGTGCAAAAAAAAAATTGTCAGGGGTATATGGTGAAAAAACCGAATAATATATAGAGATAAATTTAACAAGACCCCACATGATTATATTCTTTCCTTATGTTTAAAATCACAAAAAAAAACCTTGGTCAAAGGAGAGTGTTTGAAATATGAATAGTATAGAAAGTTCAAATAATGTAATTAAAAAAGGACTTTATTCATAAGATGAGAATAGCATAGTAACATACAGTGATTAATTTGATCATAATTTGTTAGATTTATAATTTATAAGTCAGAAGATGTTACTAACACATAAGTGATAAACTAATAATCGAATATCTTGTGTTCATGTAATAGGTTGGGTAAAAATGGATTGCAAGGTAGCAATAAGTTAGGTTAAATAGGTCAAGCATTATAATCGGTCAGGTCAGCTGATCAGGTCAGGTCAGGTCAAATTGGGTCACGAATAGTAATAGGTCAAGGTAAAATCAAATCAAATCAAACACGTCGCGAATTGGAATCCACGAAATCATGTCTGTTATTTCTCGACTTAAATCAATTTGAAATTGTTATTAATCACATATTGGGTTATGATCAGGTTATAATCCTACCACTAGTCTACGAACGACGTGGACTTCATGATTATTTTCGGCATTACGTTTATATACATTATGTATAGGCCCATTTGGGCTTTGGTCCAGGCCATACACGGCCTATGAACTCGATGCAGAGTAATACACTAATACTAGCGTACACCAGGTGTATGCAAGATCATCTGATCATTCAGACACTCACTATATCATGCATAAACTACATCTTTCTATATACAGCTCGTCTTGCAAGAGACCGCCTAATTATAACATTATAATTAGGCAGGCCCAAGTCTAAACAATATGAGCTAATCAGCCCATATTGCAAATTGAAAAAAAAAAAAACACAGCAGCGTTTCTCTCTCCTCTGTCTCTCTTGCGCGTTTCTCTCTGCTCTCTTCACTCTTCATTCTCTTCAATGGTGGAATTTTCCCGCCAAGGGAAATCCTCCATAGCAGCTCCATCATCACCTTCTCCGATTTCGATTCTCCGATTATAAGGATGCTAAATTTCACCGAGATAAGCTCCGAAATTCGACGGCTGCACCGACGGACGTTCAAGCACATTTTCATTGATTTTTGAAGAATTTCAATCCCAAAAACTTTAAAGGTAAGTAAACAACTTGTTTTATGCATTTTCGAGCTGATTTATTGTCAAAATTTGAGTTCTTAGCTCGTTCCTTCATCAAGTTACATGCATATGTTAAATTTGCTCAAGTTAGGGTTTTGGAGATGCTAATTCGAAGCTAAGTTTCAGCTAATTGTTCGTAAAATTACTTAAAATTGTTAGAAAATTGTGAAGGTACACATTTCAGCTATTGTGACTGATTTTTGTATACTAGAACGACTAGATTGACTGATTTTGGTTTTGAGCTATTGTGATGTAGAAAGCATATTGTTGTTGTTGACAATTGGAGACTAGTTTGTTGTGAGAAATTTACTACTTCCTCTGTTTCATTTTACTTGCTACACTTCTCAATTCACGGACTCCTAGGCAATTTTTGAAGAAGAGAGAGGTAGAGAGTAAAAAGAAAAGAGACCCATGTGAGAGGAGAGAGATAGAGAGAGTTTATTGCCCAAAAAGGAAGTGTAGCAAGTAATATGAAACTTCCTTATATGGAAAGTGTAACGAGTAATTTGAAACGGAGGAAGTATTTAGTTTCATTAGTGACTAATTTAATGTTTAAATAAATGTTGTAGATACATGAAATTGGTAATTGAAAAGTTGATAAACTTCATGTGAATTGGCTGTTTTGAATATGTTGCACGTTTTTGTGGTTAGACCTGTGGATTGGAAGGTTTTACAATATGAAATTAGTTTATAATAGAATTTGTTGATCTGGACAATAAGACAATAGTTAATTTTGAATAGTATGATGTTTAGTTTCATTAGAGACCAAATTAATGACTGATTGAGTGTAAACACCAACCTCAAGGTATATGTTTAATGTATATGTGTATTTGCAGGTTATATTGCAAACAAAATGGCAAGACCTAAGCATAAAGTTATGAACAGGACCTCTGAAGATGAACCTGGACCTGAAGACCAACCTCAAGGTAGATAATTCTACAACTCCAAGTTAATTTGAAAGTTAAACATGCCTAAAAATGCTAAATAATGGTTGATTTTAGTTGTTTGAGAATTGTGTTGTTGTTTACTGCCCTGCATATCTTAGTTAATCAACAAATAAGTTTCTGATTAGAAATAAATATAGTAAGCATTATGTCTCAATTAGTAACCAATAAATATCAATTAGTAACCAGTATAAATCAATAAGACACCACTTTAATTTAAGCATTAATAGACACTACTGCTGACAAAAGGTTTTGGATTACTGATCATCTTTGGTATATAACATTTATGATAGGTCAAATAAACCAAGAAGCTGATGAAGGTTACAAACTATAGTAGATAAGGTGAAAGAATTGAAGAAAATGGCAACATTGGAAAGGAAAAAAATGTTGGCCGAAAAAAAGCAGAAGCTGCAGCAAAAAGGCCAAAAAGGGCACCAATATGAAGAAAACAACAACCTAGTCAGGAGGAAAACCAAAAGGATCACGAGGAAAACCAAGAGGATCAGGATCAGGAGAAAAACCAAGGAAATGAGGAGCAATACCAAGAAAATGAAGAGCAGGAAAACCAAGAGAATGAAGGGCAGGAAAGAAATGATGATGCAGCTAATGAGGAACAACGTCACCAGGAGAAACAGGAAAACATCTCCAAAAAAGGAAACAAGAGGAAAAAAACTACAGCAAATAGGAAACAACAACCTAGGAAAGGAAAGAAAACTGGAAACAAAGAAGAAAACGAGGAAAACCATGAGAATGCAGAGGAACATGAAGAGAATCAGATGTAAGTGTTTAAATTTTCTGTGCTATATATGTTATTTTCAGATGCTCATTTGACATATTGGTATCTGTTTGATAAGCAAGTTTAAATTGGAAGTATGGAATACATATATGTTTTAGGGATTGCTTCAGTACATTTAGGGACCACTTTAGTCCATTTTAGGACTACTTTAATACATTTACTGAATATGAATGACTGTGAAATATTTTTCAAGTCTTCAATTGGGATTATGATTTTGAGGGAATTGTCATTTGGGTTCTTGTTATTTGAAAGATGCTTAATTTTCTGGCAATTTATTTCATCAAGTAACTAGTTTACTTCCTTATGTGACCAGTTTAAGTTCTTTGGTAGCCACTTTATTTTTTTGTAAGTATTTTAAATCATTTGGTTCACTTTAAATGAATTTGCTGTATAATCTGATTCCACAGCCGCAAACACAACAACCTCAAATTCCCATCAAGCAAGCAGATGAAGCTAATCAAAGGTTTTGTAGGATATCGAAAAGACAACAAGACGTATCCAACACAGCCACTGTAGTTCTACAAAAGCTGCAAAAACCATCTCTCCCGAAGCAAAACTCTCCTGTGAAGGAATCCGGACCAGCAACTAGATCCTCTCCAAGAAAGTAGTTTGAAGAAAAACTGATTTGGTTACTAACACTGATGATTAATTAGTTTTGAACAAAAGTATAAGTTTATGTAATAGAAGTACAAACAAAACAATTACCACTGGTTTGTTATTTTGCAAAATTATGCTGAGTGGTACTCAACTTTAGGTTCTAATTACAAGTTATGTTGATTAGTAAGTTTTATTTTCTTAAGTGACTCTTATATGTCAATTAGAGACCATGATATGCCAATTCGTCAAATTCCATGCTGACTTTAGATTTCTTCAAATTAGAGACTACTTTAATCCATTTGATGCTTGTTCAAATTAGTCACCTATTCATTTGCTTATTACTTTAATTTAAAAATCACAAAGCTGAACATCTAATATATTTCAATAAGTGACTATTTAAATTCATTTGGTACCTAATTTAAGCTAATTGGTGCCCCCTTTAATCTATTTACTGAATATTTAAGAAATTAAATGACAAAATATATAATAATAACCGAGAAACTTCAAATGTGAAATGGAAAGAACCAAATGTATTTATTACCATAATCACTAACAAAATGTCACTCCAATTACATGTGTGGGTTCCTAAATGTAAAAAAAAATAATAAGTGACCAATAATAACCATTGTGTCACCAACATAAATCATTCAAGAAGCTACAACAATCTAGCATTCTTTAACTTTGTTTCATGCTCAGGTGATGGAGAATCATAAAACTTTTGACGTTGTCTAGGCGGAGGAGGAAGAACGATCATCACTCTAGGATCGGAGGCAGGAATCGTGCTTGTCGGAGTCGGCGAAATCGGCTTCTTCGGCACGAACTCCTGCGCCTTCGCATTGAGTTTTCTCGAGGACGAGTTTTGAGTCAACGCGCCTGACTCGGCGGATGCAATCGCCGGAGAATCGATCAACACCATTCTTTTCTGCCACAAATCAATAACAACACAAAAGACATCATGACAGTTTATTAGGTGACCAATTTATTCCATAAAGAGACTATTATAAGACAAAAAGGGACTAAGATAAAAAAAAAATTAAAAAGCCAACATACCAAGTACAACCAAAGACCTCAAATCAACATTAGACTCAGTAACAACAGAAACATCTGAATTTCATTCATCATCTTGTGAAACCTCCAAAAATTGTTCAAACCTTGAATCAAGTGCGGATTTTACAACAATAGAAGCACCTAATTCATTAGACTTATGTCCATCCTCCAACAAAATTTTTTCAAAACCTTCATACATTTCATCCATCTAAAAAAACACAAAATAGATTCAGAAAAACAAAAACAAAAAAACAATGCAATGCAGTACAATGGAACAGAGCAACTCAAAATCAGATGAAAATTTGAAAATCAGAGACGGAAAACAGAGGATTCAACAAAAACATAATTCGAAATTACCTTAGGACTATTGATTGCAATTGATGTAGAGGTTTAGCTTCTGTAAACAATTTTCAGCTTCTCATCTCTCTAATCAACAAACAACTTAAAATTAGAGATGGAAAATTACAAACAAGTTGATGATGATTCGAAATCAGCAATATAATCACCACTCCACAAAACCACTCCACAAAATTTAATCCAAGATATTCAATTCAAGCGTCCAAAGTATAAGAATCAACAAAACCACTCCACAAGATTCTCAAAAATTAACCAAATCATCATTACAAATACAATGTAATGGACAAAATGCAGGATCAAAATCACACATAATTCAACTACTTAAATGATCATAATTCCATAAAATCACCACGAATGAAAGAATTCAACTCGCAAATGTTCATCTAAAAGAAAAACTGAAATTAACAAGCAAATGTTACTAAAATTGCGTCATTAGGAAGTAACGGAAACTCGAAATTGAATACAAGATATTAAATTCAAGTGTTTAAAACCACTCCACAAGAGTCTGTATAATCAACTAAATCATAATCTCAAATTCAACTTATTCGACGAAATGCAGGATCAAACTAACAAACAAAAAAGAGAAAAAGAAAAAGAGGAGAGAAAAATTATCTGCAAAAAGGATGAAAATCACATTAAAAAAAACAAACAGATCTAAAAATGAAATGGAAGAAACAAGATTGAAATTAAAGCCAAACTTCGAATTTCGTCTGAAAATACCTTATAATACGAATTTCTTAAAATCTAAGAAAATCTAACTTATAATTCGAAATTCTAGCATATAATTCAAAGGATTGCTAATTTTCTATAGAGAGAATTAAGATGAAAATACCTTGATTGAGCTAGAAATTGTAGCGCAAAATTCCAAAACTTGATATGAGAAGATCTGAGAATTCGAAATAATATGCACCGTTGATTTGCGAAGAAATTCTGTGCAAATAGTACGAAAATTTGGATTGAGAATTCAAGATTCAATTCGCCTTTTTTTCGTTTTCTGTAGAGAGAGAATGTCGAGAATTGAAGGAAGCCGTTTCTTGGTTTTCAGTTTCTTTGTTTTTCCTTTTTCGTTTTTTTTGGGTTAGCTTGCGCGGTGAAATGGGGTTGGGTTGGGAATCTATGTGGGCTTGGGCTGAGCGCCTAATATTAACATTATAATTAGGCAGTCTAGCCTAATAATTTGTCTTCTATATATTAAAACACGTGTCACAATATATAGTACATAACTTGATACATCTTCCTGCATGTTAAAACATTAAAATTAAATCCTTCACTATATTGCATGTAATTTCATCATATGTTTTCCATTAATAAAATCCACTATATTGTATATAAGTTCACTAAATCTCTATAAAACTCACTATATGAGTTAATATTACAAACCCGGTGCACAGGTCCATTTAAGTTTTTTTATATGCCAAAAGCCGTTGCAGCTTAAATTATTCGAAGTTTTATTGACCAACTTTGTTTCCATAGGTTATGATCACTGTGAAATCTACTATATAAACACAAAAAATCAAGAAAACAACTCGTCGAAAAACACAAATTACTAACATGTTTCTATTCTATATGGTCAGAGAAAAAAAAACAAATAAACGATCTATCTTTAAATATTACTCTCTGTGATTAGAACAATGATTCAGTATCTTAAGTTTTGACTACGCAACAACTCAACTACAGCAGCAACCACACCCTTTCCCTCGGTGGTGATGTCTAAGCTTGGTTCTTCTATCTTCCTTCGCAAGAGTTTATCAAGCTCACCTCGCAATTTCTGAAGAATCGTGATTGATGTTAGCCCTCCATTTAATCAAAACAGCAATTAAAGGAGAAAGAAAAAAAGGAAACAAAGAAAAAAGAGTACATGCTATACCTTTATTAATTCTAACACACTTTTTGACGCAGAAAAATGAAGGTACCCTCCAAGCATCTCAATTCCTTCTCCTGATTTGCTTGGAAGGAGACTACCCCCAAACATGAGAAGAGCATAATCTGAAATATTTGTTGAATCACGAATGTATATGCTAGTTGTTTTCACTTTCTCACTGTAAACCATATATGGCAAGGGAAAAAGATGAACCCCAGCATTTACAGAAGCAGGATGAATGTCAACTTGCCCAACTTCTTTAGTGTAAAATGATGTTCGTTTTCCTCTTCTCTTGCATTGAACAACATTGGGGTAAAGCCCAGCACAAAGGATGGCACACACCATCTCCATATCGTGGCTGTACTGGTTATAAGCCTACATAGTTATCATAAAAATAACGTTAGCACAGCAATTGAGGATTTTAATGCGCCTGCTCCCAAGTCCCACCCATGGAATAGACGCATGTGAATGAAAAAAGTTCTAGATCGAACAATACAAATTCCAAAGTCATCTCAACCTGCAGAATGTTTTTAATCAATAGCAAATTAATTCAGTACCAAGTATTTTCATGTCCAATTGGTCAAAAAGGCATACAAAAAGGAAAACTATATTACCATAATTATAAATACAAGAATGTGTCCATATATATTTATATATATACTTGCTCCGTTCTTTTCTAGTTGCAATAATTTGACTTTTAACTAAATATGATTTATTTATTTACTTTTTGTAGATTCTGCAAATGTAATTCATATAAAAAATGCACTTACTACTTAGTGCAAAGGTTGCACCTTCAGATTAAAGAAATGCACATTCAGTTCAAACAATAAGCACACAAATTCTTCTCCTCATTTGAAGGGGCTTCTCATTTGATCCTAATAGATATAACTACATAATAGCTTACAGAAATCACTTGCGCATGCGGCTAACATTTCATTTTGAGCTCAATCTAATACAAAACCATCTCCGCAGCCTTGCCGTCTTAGGAGTGTCATTCCAAGTAATGATGTGAATATCAATTTCAAGATAATTTCAAATGCCTGCCTACAGTATGTCCACCTTGCATATGCATGCCACAAATACCCAAAAGCTCATAATATAATAAGAGAAGCAATTGAGTTTGAAGACTCACATTAGGACCCTTTGCTTTGTCCACGAAGCCTATGTTTGAGAGTAGATCTACGAATTGTTTTCTCATATCATCCATCATTTGTAGAGTTATTGGCGACAAGAAGTTCTCCCAACAAAATGATCTCTCTGTCCTATTGGATTTTGCTTCTTTCCACCCTTCAAATGCTTTTAGAAGTGCTATATGGTCACTGCAAAAGCAGATAATTATAAAAGAAACAAAACATAAGAACCAGCTTCAGACAAGTTCTCTTCCGAACACAATTACTCAGCCAGCTTAGTGGAGAGTGAAGACAGCATATACAACTTCATATCACACCTGCAAGAATCACCAGCAAAGGATCTCTTTGCATCATCAGCTTCCTCCTTCCTATTGATTGGCAGGACAAATGGATTACGGTGAGCAAGAGCAGCTGCAATTGTCAATGCTGGATTTAGGCATTGGAAGATCGAGCCCATTAGAAGCATTTTCCCAATATTTGGTTCCAGAGGCAAAGTGCAAAGATGTCGACCTGTTCCATTAAAATACATAAATATCCAATGTTATTACAGAATGATCTTGAATAGTTGTTTTGCTTCTTTTGTGAACATATATTTGATAAGAGAAAAATCACTATTTTTTCAAATAGAAAGATGCTTATTTTGAGACATTCTTCACCTCTCAGTGGTGAGTTAATACTAGCCTCTCAGCCATGTTTTCATGTTCTAACTCAATTTTCATACTTCTCTTGAAGTTGGTCATATTACATTTCTAAGAGTGTTAGAGACTAGAGTATCACTAAGCAACCCCACATACTCTGTACTCTGTAGTATCAACTATCATGTATCAGCCCTATCAATGGAATTCCGTACTTTGGTAATACTCTATCATCTGAACTGCTAAACCTTATTTTGCTAGGCATATACGAAGCCATTGAAGAACCAAGGTAGGCCCTTGTCCTACTCATGTTTCTTAAGTTACATATTCGAAATTGGAGAACATGTTAGACAGCAACCCCCCACCCCCTTCTAACACGCACACATACAATAAAAGAATATGTACAAAGATTCTAATGACTTCAGATTACAATTTATACGAGATGACTTTAAATTTTTTAGGACTTATTATTTTTCTTATGAATTACATTTTTCTAGTCACTTGATATGATTGAATAAAACTTAACGACATACTAACGTTTCAGGATTGTATGTTTAAGCTACAAAATAAATACAATATCTTGATTTGGTCTATGAAACATAGATATTGACCATGTCTATGGCATCCTGTGATACTAAGGTTTAATCATCCCTCCTATCACCAGGAATGGTCTTTACTTCTGTTATGACTCCAGATATCTTAAATGCCACAAAGCATAAAAGATCTTTCAGAATCACAACCCATGATATTTTTCATGCTGTCACAGTCAATTTTAATCAAATGCACTGCAAATTAAAACCCAAAATCTACTAACCTATAAGTTATGACTGTCTAAGACTACATTCACATAGCCTGCTGCACCATCCTCTCAAGCAGACATCCAGTATTCTTCCCATTGTACTATATAAAGTCATTGATTTTGAGGATACCAAGCAGCTCTTTTACCAGGTAGGATATCAGATAACACAATTTTAGGGCTCACTGATCAGATCCTACACATAAAGCACTTCTTCCCGGGATGATATCTATAAGACCTTCAAAGGCCTATGAGTCGGTAGAGTAGATTTTCTTAGAACAAGTCATACGATAGTTGCAATTTTCTCCAAGATCCATAGGTTTGGGTCAAAGAATGCAGTACTTCAACATCTTACACTGTTTAAAATAATGTTATGCCATCTGAACCTTTTGATTCTGAGGGATTGAAAGTTGAAACAAGTAGATCCCCGGTCCAGATTCTAATTCTTTTCAGGCCAGGAACACTGAAATAAATGCTTAGACTTGTTGACTCACTGCCCAAACTTTGCTGTTGATCCCAATTGTTCTAGGTTCATGCTCTTTACATATGACTTATCATTTCTTGCTTGGAGAGATCGTGTTTCTGTCCCTTTGTTACAAGATGATTCCCAAAATTATCCCATACGTCTGGTTTACTTAGCCATTGATTCTTCCACCAGGGGCTGGTCAATTCTCTCATTCTATCAGCCCTTCCACGGTGGACTGATCAATTCTCTCATTGTTACATATAAAGAAAAAGAAATTTGGTGCTTAAGGAGCAAGGGATAATTGTGTAATTGGCGTCCACACATATTCCAATAACGATTCGTGGATTTGTTTTCATTCGGCACAAAGTAATGGAAAAAGCGAGGCAGCAAGAATTAATATAACAGAACATTCCAATCCCTTTGTAGACCACGTAAGGACACTCCATGGAAGACACTACTTCAGAAATTCATAAATACAGACGAAGAACCAGATAAACGCATAATAAACAACTGCATTCCGTGCTCTTAAGTTTAGATAACAGAGAGGGTAAAAGGCACATCGGCAAAGCTACTTCCTAAGTATATCTGAAGCATCACCAAGGTGAGGGAGCACATACAATACTTCTCAAAAGAAAGTTATCAACATGATCTCACAAGAAAAGAGCTATTGGTGCAAGAAAAGGTACTCATTAGTCTCCCCACTCTTGGACATAGGACTCATATAGAATATATCAACATGATTCATCTTGGTGACCCTCCTTCACCCTTCTTTAGATTGTGATTGTGGTGTCAATATTTTGGATGGAATTCCATGTTTCCAATACAAAGCTTGAACAGGGCCATCCAAATAAATTTACAGCACAAAATATTTACATAAATATGGGTAATATTTAATGGGACAAGGGGATCAAGGTGAGAGATATGAGTATTCAAACATGATTGGACCATTTTCAAAAAGATGAGTCTGCAGCTCAAAAAAAAAGACATACCCCCCAACCACATTAGTCTCTCCAACTCAGTCATATCCTCTCCCTTCCCCCCCACTTCACTCAAAACACTACTTGTTCTTCGTAAACCCTACATGTTGCAACTCCAGCTCCCAACTCCCTACAGAAACAGTTGGAGCCTTGGATACCACATTGAAAACCAGAACTCAAAAGAGCTGCCAACAGAGCTCCCATACCCCCTCAAACGTATCTTCCACCAAGCCCTAAGCCTCCTCTCTTCCTCTTCACAGATTTGCGCCAACTAGTGAAGGACATGTGCACATCATTGTTTACCAGTGAGGCCCTATGTTATTCAACTCATCATTTTACCTCAAATACCCTTATCAAATCCTCGTTACTCTGGCGTGGGTATGGATACGTCCACACTTCATTTTCGGTGAAAATCATGGAAATGTTTTGCAAAATAGTTGAGTCCTACACTCGGGCACTTACCCATGTCCAACACAAGAACCCAAATCTGAGTGACATAGGTGAGGCCAACAGACACGAGGCAATGACCATGCTCAACGAAAGAAAAACTTTGTCGTCTACCAAACACCATAGCCATTGCTATTGACATAAAGCACCAAAAGTGGCCACCATTACGATTTACAATACCCATAACAAACACATTCTCTCTCTCTTTCCACACCCAATCAAAGGCCTGAACAACCAGAAGCAGCCAAGCAACAGCCCTATGCCTATTTTGCTTGTTTATCTCTCCACTGCCATCCTCAAATCACCCCTCTTCTGTATAGACAGACCTCCCCTTCACTAGCCCATTCGCCTATGTCAACTATGAAAATTGTCATCCCAGAAAAGTGGGTCCCATGACGGTAATGTGCAAGGTATGTTTCTGGTAGGTAGATAGGGAGCAAAACAGATCATATTCATTACACCACCAAAGTCATCACAGACAGACTCCACATACAAAGTTGGGTTCAACAAACAGCTTGCCATCTTGATGACAATTGATAGGCTGCAAGCTTAGGGATGAAGGTGAGATGATATACTTTGAATTTCTCTAGCTCATTTTACTTTCCTCATTGACAAATGTGAAATAGTAATAAATTGAGACCATTTTTCTCCATGAGATGATGACATCTACAGCATGAAGTTCTAGCATATTATGTTATTTAATAAGTTCCAAACAATTCAAATGTTTAAGAGTTTAACTTATCTCGTCTTAATTCACACCCTAACCTCCATTTCTCATGTAACACTCACCTTCATAAGTAAGTGGACAATGTAATATATTAATGAAAAAATCCATAATACTTTCATAAATCATCACTCTTGTAATGTGGCATTCTAGTAATGCGTGCATTGTGCTCCCAGGAGCACAATGAGAACTGTGCTCCCATAATATGAATAGAACATTTACGAATACAAAAACGAACATTTACGAATACAAAAACGAACATTATACTGTTGAAATGGAACATTACAAAAATTCACTTGCGAAAACGAACATTTTCCTGTTGAAATGGAACATTACAAAAACTCACTTACGAAAACGAACATTTTACTGTTGAAATGGAACATTACAAGAATTCATTTACGAGAACGAACATTTTACCGTTGAAGTGGAACATTACTAGAATCCAATTACGAAAATGAACATTTTATTGTTGAAATGGAACATTACTAGAATTCAATTACTTAAATAGAACATTTGCTTATCAAATATAGAACATATTTTCAGGGAAAATAGAACAAATTTTTTTGCTGGAAAATAAGCTTTAAAAGAACATTTTTTAAAATAGAACATTTGTTCATCGAAAATAGAACAATTTTCACGAAAAATAGAACATAATTTTCTGCTGAAAAATAAGCTTAAAATGAACATTTGTTGAAATAGAACATTTGCTTATTCAAAATAGAACATTTTTCACGGAAAATAGAACATATTTTTTTGCTGAAAAATAAGCTTAAAACGAACATTTGTTGAAATAGTACATTTGCTTATTGAAAATAGAACATATTTTTTTGCTGAAAAATATGCTAAAACGAACATTTGTTGAAATAGAACATTTACTCATTGGAAATGGAACAAATTCACTGAGTGCATGGTGCGCACCGTGCTCCTGGGAGCACAATAGAATTTTCAGCATTCTAGTAGATATAGTCAATCTACCCAATTATGGTACAAAATACAAGGGCTGTATAGAAAGTTGTACAAGAGAAAGGGCCGTAAGTTTTTGGTCCCCAAAGTTATATCTCTACAGTCAGTTCATATTCATGATAATGCATATGTCAAAGCAATTTTGACTTCCATATGAGCATAAAGTTAAAAGGTCAATAGACAATGGGAAATCAGAACCACCAAAGCTCCGGTGACATAGGAGATAGGACGACATTATTGGTGAAAATATCAGGACCTTTGACAAAGAGCAGGACAAAGACAAGGAGGTGAAATTTGAGACAAACGAGGATTTTACTCAAACAGGAAACATAATAATGCTCGTATCTGTAAGTGAAAGATAAGGAGGATAATGCACAATTGGATTCCAAAACACGGAATTTTAATAAAGAACTGTGACCTTATGTACGCATGCTCATGTATTTGAAAGACAGAGGCATTCGTTTTACATACCAAGAGGAGTAAGTTCTTCCCTCTCATCTAAAGCACCAATTGTCTTCAAAAGTTCAATAGCATTTTGTACAGCGATGGAATCTGGTGGCTGAAGGGCTTTTGCCAAAAATGACCCAACAGCTCCAAGTTGCAAACTCTTTATGTTCAGACATAGTTCTTGCAAAGGTGTCCGAAGAATTTCTGGTAGCTGATATTGGGGCAACGCATCATAAACCAGTTTGGGATATAGTCTATAACAAACTCCAGGTTGCACTCGACCAGCACGACCTCGTCTCTGCAATCATTTCAGCGACAATGAAGACTGAGGCAGAAAATGTTGACATTAAAGTAACTATTAGTTACACTCAAGAAAAATTCTGATGTCGAACCTATACCTGATGAGCTGACGCTTTTGAGATCCATGATGGCAACAGACAAGCTAGCTTATTCAAAGCATCATAGCTAGTCTCCTTTGCCTTTCCACAATCAATTACATAAACTACATCATCAATAGTAATACTACTCTCTGCGATATTGGTTGCAAGAACAATTTTCCTGCAAACAAACCATAAAACGAGTAAAATATCATAGGACTTACTAGACAATTTTCGAAAAACAGAAGTACAATTCGGCAGATAAAAAAAAATACAGAAGTTGTAAAAAAAAAAAAAAACACCCCAAAAAACACTGAATGATTAAACACCAATTAATCAATTAGGGGGCGTTTGGTTGTCATAGGGTAAAGGGAATGGAATCAAGAAAGGGGTAGAGGGGGAAAGGAAAGCAAAACCCTTAGATTTTAAGTGTTGTTTGGTTGGTAATAGTCTTTCTTCTTTCTTCCTCCTCTTACTATTCCTTCCACCATAGCACCACCACATTCCCCTCTATAGCTATGTCACTGCCGCCCCTCCCCAACCCATTACCGCCGCACCGCCACCCTCCCCCTCCCATTCCCGTGTGTCGTTGTTCTTCCCCCTCCCCTTTCCGTGCGCCGTCGTCGTTCCTCCTCAAAACGGAAACCCTTAAAGTTCCACGCCCCTTCCCCGCCGCCTAATTTCCCCTTAAATCCTCATATCTCTTGTAGATCTGGTGTTATTGGGTGCGAGGGATGGTGTTTTCGAGTGATATGTGGTGTTTTCCAGTTGGTCTCGTGGTGTTTTCGGGGTTTTGCGGCTGTCTCGGGTGGTTTGTGCGCTGGATTTGAGGTGATTGGGCCAGGATTGCGGTGCCTGGGCTAGGGGTTTGGATGGAGACGCGGTGATTTTGGCCGGAGAGGTTGTGGTGTCGGGTGGCTTGCCGAGATTTTGGTGGCTGGCCTGAGGTTTCGGGTTGAAGGTGGTGATTTCGGTGGAGAGGTAGTGGTTGTGGTGGCAATGTGGTGGTTGTCAAGGTGACCATGGAGTAGAGGAGAGAAAGGGTAAGTGATACCTTGGGTAGGGGTGGGGAATCAATGTAGAGGAGTTAGGGGGTAACCATGGGGTAAAGGGAATGATTGAACACACCTAACAAACAAGAAGTAAGGGAATCAAGTAAGTTGATTCCCTTACCCTTTCCTGAAGACCCCAAACCAAACGCCCCCTTACAGAGTAGTAACAGAAAGGCATACAGCATACAGTTAAATAGATACAGAAAAGAGCACTGAAGACACATCAGCATAGAAAAGCACCTCTACTTTCATCCAATAGTGCCTAGCGGACAACACTTTTGTTCAAGAAGATAGAGTTCAGTAATTAGGCCATCCTTAATAAAATATTATCCCTAGAACATTATTGCAGATGTTTCATGCCTTGGATCCATCCCTGATCGGAAAAGACATAATACAAGAAATAAACTCTTCATTCATTCTATCTTCGAGGACTGAATAAACAGCCAATAGAAGGCAGCAACCAACACCTCAATCAAGTCCATTGATAAAGCAATAACGTAATACCTTTCCCAAACCTTGAGCATCCTCAATCGTGTTCCTTTTTGAAAAATGAAAGAATAGAAGATAGGACTATGATGATAAATAATAATAAGCAATAGTGAAAGCCCATAAAAATCAGAAGTGGGGAAAAGTAACTCAATGGCAAACATAGAAAGCAGAGACATGGGCATATGCCGCAGAAAAGAGGGTCCAAACAGACATGTGTAGTTAACCGAACACATTCTCTAATTGGGTTGTGCTACATAACCCTACAATACCAAAAGGTCCTTCTAGTGCAATTTCGTGGTGAGATCTAACAAGCCCAGTTTGATGATTTCTCACTCAACCTGATCATCCCTTCACCAAACAACGAGGATCCTTCCCTATAAGTTGCTAAAGTATTCTCCTTGATCTTATTCCCTCCATCCCATAAAGTTGATAATCACTTTATGCTGTTAGCCATCCCTAGATATAGTTAAAATTGCATAGGTATAGTATTTGTTAGTAATTAATTTATCAGGCAAAGCAACAAATTATGACTGGGTTTTGAACTATGATTATTTTTAAGGATTAACACAGATTGAAAATTATTTTCACTAATGGTATTGATTTTTGCTGTTTTTCTAGCTTTACTTTTTACTATGCAATCAACTAATTTCGACTGATTATAAGGAATTGAAACTGATTCTTGGTGATTGAACATAAACATTATACTTCTAATTTGAAGCGAGTAGGTCCTATACCTCCTCCGACCTCCGTTACCCAATATTTGCAATACTTTGATTTTCACATTTTCAAACACACAACTTTGACCATTAATATCTTTATAAATCTATTAGTAACATTATTAAAAGTTATATTATGAAAATATACATTGAGACTAGTTTGACATCATACATTAAAAATATTTGTTCTTGTAATTTAAATATAAAAAAAATGGTCAATGTTAGCATATGAATAGTGCAACTAACAAAGCCTCAATTATTGAGAAACAGATGAAGTATTGTATCTTGGAAGTGTAGCTAGCTTTTTGGGATGATAGAAGTATTGTAAACGGAGGTTATTCCTAATTTACAAAATCTTATATAAGACGGCCTTACTATAATTTATGGTAAGTCGATGGTAACTTGTTGTCATAAAGGGGTCACTTATTGTAGAAGTGAGCCCTTTAGAGTACAAGGTGACTCATTATCTAAAAATGACTCCTTTAACTTCTAAAGTGACCCTTCTAACTTACGAAGTGATCCTTCTAGAGCACAAAGTGAGGTGGTCTAAGTTCTAACCATGATATTATTGTAAAACAGTCTTAAAACAAAACTTCCTATTCCTAATTTGTTAAATTCACTTCATTCTGATTCCTTTTCGCATTCAACAATTCATTTCACAGCAACCAAACCATATACTGTAGATTGACTTACACTTAGTTCACTACAATTTTGTACCAAAAATCAATATCTGGACCCCCAGCCGACATAGCTCCACTAATAAGGCACATCTAATCCTAATTTTACAAGTTACAGTAACAAATAAACAAAAAAAAAAGAGGAAGGACAGAAGCCAACTAGGCGCAATACACAAAGATCTAAAAGTATAATTTAACCTTGTACTTGCAGGCGGCTTATCAAATATTTCCCCTTGATTGACAGTTGGCATTGAACCATGTAAAGGGAGAACAAGAAACTTTCTAGTGTCTCCAAGAAAATTGTTCGCCTTAATGCTGTCAAGTAGCTTAGAAATTTCATCCCACCCAGTGAGAAACACAAGTATTGCCCCTTCATCCTCATGCCGACATATATGCTCGATAGTTGACTCAACCTACAAGCTCGTCAAAATAAGATCTTAAGTAGGTTTCACCAAAGTGCCTAAGAGAATAAATAAACTGAACTCTCGGTGAACAGCTCGAGATCAAGAGACGTCAAATGTTTATTTATAGAAAGCGTTCGAACTAATTTTAAAAGCACATTTGGTTGCTCGAACAAACATGAGGAACCTAGAACCCAGGCCTGATAATACTAGAAAGAATCAAATATAACATTAAATTTATTATCCCTATTGAAATTATTACGGGTTCTAGAAAGAGGACACAATAAATTAACTAGATTATGCAATGATAAGAACTGAAAAGGCAAATTTTGCAAAAATAAATATTAGTCCTTTAATTAATAGAACAAATTTTAAATATATAGAAAAATCAAAATCTAGTACACTCAAGTACCATCAACAACTCTGTCAAAAATTCATCAACGGCAAGACATGGTTTTACATGGAAATTACCATGATCATGATCGACAGCAAAGACCTAGTGAATTCAAATGCACGAAATTGCCAACGGAAGGGAAGCAAAACAATGAGCAAAGTTCTTCCAAGTGCATTTCATTGACTAGAATATTGAATGCTTAAAAGCACCTTAAAAAAGAACTATATTTTAAATAAAATACCAAGACAACACATGCTAGCGTTAATACTCACAAGTTTCAAATCAAGTTGTGAGCCAGACCAAGCTTCGAGAGATTTTCTTGTATTTGTTTTGTAGCTTCCGTAATGTGAATCAATGTCAACATCCTACAAACACAAAACAAAGTGTCGAAACATACATCAGAATCATTTGTTGAAAAAAATTAGAAGCAACAAAATCATGAACAAACCAAGAAAGTAAATGTTTTCAGCAGTGAACAGATCAACAATGCTGCAACTAAAAAACGAAAAGTACATGAAGGTAACTGGATTGAATTGAGAATGTAATATTAATGGTAATGTAGATGATAAGACGTGAAAAATAATATGTAAATCAGACAAAGAACCAGGTGAAAGGCTTACAACTTCAGAGCCAATTCTCATCATGAAGAGATTGCTGATTCTCCCATATATGATAAGTTATTGTAGCTGGATGTCTAATCCATAAATTATCTTTTTGTCTTTGAGTGGCTCCCAACAACTGATTGGATAATAGAATATCCTTTGTTCTCTTTAGAATCTCTACCAAAGTAATTAGTAAGTTAAAGAATCCATTTTCTTGGTCCCATATTTGGAGAATAGCACACAACATTTTGTGGGTTGGGACTTGATTTTCAAACCAGAGAAAGTTGTAAGTGTAGATGTAGGCATCGGCAGTGTGATACATATATGTCTTTGGTGATTTCCATCATAACCTAAATTCTTTGAGCACACAAGTAATCAAGACTACATTGATTTCCGAAGAAAAATATAAGGACTTTTTCGTACAAGCTGGCACACAAGTATTCCCAGGAAAATTCATTTGACATAAGTCGTGACTTCCCTGCATCAAGTATGAGGCTAGAAGAAGAATATATGTTTATAGATTATATTACACTTATTTACTCCCCAGTCCTCATCCTTATTGCTCATCATAATCGCATATCGTTCCAACAATCATGATTCTTAAATTGGGAGGGTATTCCACTTTAAGAAGCTTTCTGATTTCATAGGATGCACAATATTGAATAATTCTATACATTCGGGTTAATAACTACTTCGTTAGAAGACTGCTTGTACTCCACATATCGCTAGAATATTTATCTTATCTGAAAAAGAAGGTACGCCAGAAAAAAAAAAAAAAAAAAAAAGTAGAAAGAAATTAGATGTTGGGCCATCGAACTAGCAAAGAAGAACTCAACAGCGATGATAACAACTATAATGCTTCATGCTTTAACAAGATAATATAATTCAACTAGTTATAGCGCGAGTGTGGACTGGAGATACACCTCACTAAGGCTATCTTTAATTCATCTAGTTTCGAAGCCTACTACTATGCATCAAATCAAAAAAAGAAGGAAAACCAAACTCCAGTAGCATTTAGAATCAGACTCAAACTAGAAATGTTTGATGTCTTTATCCATCTCCACTGCATGACCAAACCATATCCAATGAATGCAGTACTTTTGGATATTTGGAACGATTGAAACATTTCAACTGCCAGGGTAGAGTTTAGGGAGTATTTTACTGCCATTTTAAAATATGTCTCATTTTGGATAGTTTAGATGTGACGTTCCAAGTATTTCCATGCTTCATAAAGAGAAGTGATGGCCAATGTTTTGAGCTCAAGGATGTAAATCTTTTTGCTACAATGGCGACGGTAAAACTGAAGCCATCGTGAAATATTACAGATAAAATATCCTAGGAATAAGCACAGGTAGTAGATAAACATATGATGCTGCAAAGATGAAGGTGGAAAGTGGTAAGAGGGAAAACTTGGGCATGCCTCAAACAATTCAGTTAAAGGATCGCTTTTCGAATCCAATTGTCTAGCTCGTCGTCTCGAGCCACCCTGGAAACTATCAGATTCTGGTTTGATACAATATCGGGTTTTCTCTAGCACGTCTTCCAGAAAGAGCTCTGCAACTGGAAAAGTCAGTCCCTGTAAACATATCACAATGAATTAAAGGTTTAACAATTGATCCATATTAGTTCTCAACAATCATGCATCATAAAAACTGTGAGTATACACATACAGGAATATGAATAGTGGGGGCATTCCCAAAATATTGAGAGAACAACTCAGCATTAATGGTAGCACTCATAAGAATCAGTCGTAGATCTGGACGACGTGGGAGAAGATCCTTTAATATTATAAGAAGGAAGTCCTCATACATTCCTCTTTCATGAATTTCATCCACTAGCAGATGGCTCACACCAGTTAAATTTGGATCCTGAACCTGTACAACAGGAGAAAGATAACAGGTAAGACCAGGACAATCTCAACGCACCCATCAAGCATACAGAAACAACATGCTGGCTTACAAACAGACAAAGAGAGACAGATAACGAACAAAGCATACATCCTTGTGTGTAGACTAAATACTTGAATTCTACATATCAACTTATCTAGTTATTAAGTAGTATACGATTGTAAGACTTGACATTACGACACAAGTATAACACAATAATTCCACGATCATGTACAAGTATTAAAATCATCAAGATGATAGGAAACTAATATCTCTCTCCTTCCTCTTACCCTTAAGAAAAACCCTAGCCCTTATTCTTCATCTAGGGGCAGCCATCCACCATTTTGGTGATGGTAAGCAGTAAGCCTCAATTTCTTGTTTATCTTTAGGTATCCAGTAAACTATTATTTTAGGTTTCTCTCTTTTTATAAGAGCCTTTGTCTATAGGTGGGTTTTCTCTTCTCGTGTAGGATCACCAAATCAGATAATGGTTATAATGGTGTACTAACGGTTTGTTATACGCTTATACAATGATCATCAATTATTTGTCTGCTAAGTCGGTACAAGACTTTTCTTCTCAAATTTATGATGGACGGATCCACTTGTGGTAACTTGAATTGATACAGAGATTCAAGAATGTGCCAAAATGTCAAATTTAAGTTTTTGGATTCATAATTTCGTCGTAAAGATTTTTGTTTGTTATGTTTAATCTGTTTTCGTTGTTACTAGACATCTTGTAGATGCTTTACGGCTTTGAGAATTAACAAAAAGCATTCTTTGGGACTTCCTAAAAAAAGCAGAAAAAAAGAATCATCATGAACAACGTGAATCTCTTAATCAAAATTCACCTTACCTATCAGAAATGGCAGAAACTGGGACTTCCATTCATTCTCACATACTTCTATTTATCAAGTAGTGTCATTAATGACTAATGAGAATGCAAACTCTCTTGTCCTCAGAACAGCATTTTTAAGTGACTTTGGCCATCATATCAGTGGGCCTAAAATTATAACATTGACATGCAAATAGATCTTAAGTTTTTAGTTGTTTTTGTCTTTCATCAAAAGACCAAGTCTTGAATTCAAAGACCTACATTTACAAAGATATATGTATATAACACAAAAATAAAACTGCTGCAGGCAAAACGTCTCAATATAATTTACGGCAACACAGGAACATTTTTCACCTTGCACGCATAAGCTTGAGCGCTCACCAGTATAAAGAAACCTTACCACTATGTAGGCGTAAGGCGTACCTGGTGTCAAGAGTTATGGTGCCATGTAATGCTTAATGAAGCAGCCATTTTTTGAAGACCCATCTACCGATATATAGCCCAGGCAGACACAACTATCCAAAGGTCAGCCTCAGCTACTTCTATAAGTAGGAAATTTCAGTTTATATAGCCAAATGAAAAAAAAGGAGCACCAAGAGGATCAAACTAAGCTTTTCTGCTTATATGAAGTGTCTAAGCGTCATAGCCTGAGACTATATATGAATATCGTTACCCAATCTCTATTATACAAGGCAAGTCTTGAGAAGTTTGGTGTCCACTTGAAATACCTTAAATGCCCTTTATTTTTTAAAAAATATTTTACAATTTGAGGTTAATAATAATATGTACATCTTTTTGTAACTTGAAGCACGCATTGCGAGCATTTGAATCTAGTTTTGGTGAAATGAAAGTGTACATACATGCAGATTACTATTATTTACATGCTAGTTCAAGGAAGATAGAAGAGACATGCATCAGAGTACCAGAGATACATATAATATACAGATATATATATGATTTATGAAAATTACCAATTGTCTAAGCAAAACTCCTGTTGTACAGAACAGTAACCGTGTCCCTGCAGAACGTTTCATCTCCAAACGTATCTGATAGCCAACAGTTTCACCAAGATTCTCTCCTCTTTCAGATGATATCCGAGCAGCGACAGATATAGCCGATATACGACGCGGTTGGGTACATATTATACTGCAGTCAGCACCCCGTAGTGATGAAATTTCATCTTCCAAAATGAACTGAGGGAGCTGGGTTGTTTTACCACAGCCAGTCTCCCCTGACACAACAAGGACCTACAGTGAAAACAACAGAAAAGTGCAGAAAGATCTTAGACATTTTCTTTACTGCTGGAACATACTTCCTCCGTTTTTTTAGTCGCTACGCTTCAATAGTAATTACTATTCACCAACGTTTGTCCTTCCTTACGTATAAGGAAAAATCTAGTCAAGTGGGATCTTGTTAGATTCGTCTCAATGTGTGGTTTCCAAATATCAAATTTTTATCATTTTTAATTATGCATAATTAAAGATATTAAGGCTCAAAATAGTGTATTGGACTGCGTGCAAAGAAGAAGTATAGCAACTAAGAAAATACAGAGGAAGTATTAGTGAGACGAGGAAACTAAGTAATACACAAATACATACAGCGAACACTCCATAAGTTGTATAAATTGTTCATGCATTCAAAAAATTCAAATATAGTTGAGTTTCTTGGACCAAATCTTAATCAAACAACAATAGAGCTAAAGGCAATCTAAAACCGAGGCGAAAGAGATACAAGTAAATTATTCTAAAAAGGGAGCTTCAAAGACATATCAAATGTGATTATAAGCAGAAAAATATCTCCCAATTTTATTAATTCACAAAAAATAGGAAACAGCATTTATTGGACCGAAGACATTTATGTTGCTGAGTTTGCTGACTGTTGTTTCACAACACCTAAAGATGGACTTACATCAAAAGAAACTCATATATACCTTACCTGAAAAGGGAACAAATTATCAAAGGTTGGTAAATGACTCACTATTACCCTTGAATTTCAATACATAATACATAGTATATATCACATTTGCGAGGTAGAAGATGGAATCACCAAAGAGCTATGCATAGGTCATCAAAATGCAATTTTCTGTAATACCATGCTAAGGTCAAGGGTTTCTTTTTCTTGTCCTTGTTTGGAGGGGGGTGTAGGTAAAATTCAAGTTAAAAATTTACAACTTTGAACCTCTTTTGCCTACAACCCAATGGATTAGCAAATCCATATAGCCTCAACAAATAAAGTTGTAAACCACCTGCTTATCTATCCAAATCAAAAATTATAACCCACCTGATTATAACCTGATCATAATGTTGAACATATACAAGCATCATAGCCTAAATACCAAGAGGGTCAGATATATCAGAAAATTTACAAAAAAGAGCAGCTAGCTAAATTTTCAACACAGTATCAATCACGCTATCACCCCATGGAAAAGAATTTTTCTTCCGAATCAGAGGTAAAAACCTACCTGATTCTTAGCAACAGCTTTTAGAAATTCAGATCTCACTTTGAAAGCAGGGAGCTTCTCTCTGAATGACCACATCGCTTGTACACTTGCACTTGCCTAGAAACAATTGGAATTAGAATGTCCAAGGAATTGTGAAACTAACTCAGAACAGCCACAAGATGTGATCCCAATATGTTGAGATTATAGTGGCCATAATAGAAGGAAAACAAATTTACTAGTGATGTAGTGAAGCTAAACTTAATCACGTACAAACCTTTAACTTCTCCTCCTGCTGCTTGAGTTCAGCACTAATTTTCTCCTTAGCAATATTATTCTCTAAAACAGCGACTGGTTTCACAAAGTTCATTAATGATGATGAGTTCTTTGAACTCTTAGAAGATGCGCCAATGGACTTTTCAGAAGAACTCGCGTCATTAGAGGTATCCAACAAAGAACCAACCCGTTTCTCAATGTCTGTAGACATCCGTATCTGTATAGTGTTTGTAGCAAGACAAATATCAGCCAGCCAAAAACTTTAACATTGTATCCACCTATTATAAGTATACCTCCTTCTGTGTCGATCCATGACGTTCATCTAGATCTGCACGATAATTTGGTAAGGGAACTTTGCTGGCTACAAGCGTCTTTCCTTTGTTATACGCATGGCTTGCTTTCCAAAATTACCAAAAAAGGAAGGAAATGGAAAATGAAGAGACCACCAGAAGCAATTGCAACAAAGCAGAAAATATAACCAGTTAGAGAAACCATCTCAAAAGGAAGGCAACTTCTTGTCTAGCAATGTCAATATCTATATTATGAGATGATTGATGAGCATTACAGGCCCATAATTTATATATGTGCAACAACTGACGTGCTTATCTACTGTAATCTGACGTATAAAACTGTAATCTGACATATAGAAGTATCACGCATTGAAACAGGGAAAAAAATTGACATCAACTTTTAGAATTATTACAAGTCCAAATGTTCACATAGCTTTGGTTCCCAACACGTATGACTCGGAATGAATGAAGGTTTAGCCCAATCAAGTGAGGAAACTGAAAGAAAAACTAAGTTGTAAAGGTGGCTTTTGAATTAACATAATTGAGTCTAATGAACATGTTATGGAGGAGCCTTAGATATTCTTCCCCTCCCTCTCTTCCGAGGTGTCACCAAATTGATGCATCCAAATCAAGAAGAAAAACTTCTAACAGCATGATGCTCACCATACACACACCTATAGAGGATTATTATCAAAATTGCTGAAGACTGAAATCATAAGGAATGACAATGATAGATAGGCAACGAGGGTAGAGAATCTTGAAAAGTTAGAATAGCAACCAGAAGGAGGGTATTTGTCTTGAGTAAGAAGGATGCAGCTCAAACAGAACTAGAATGAATGACTCCACGTCAACAGAATATATTTGGCCATATTTCTGCTGCAGACTAATTAACTACTTCTTGTCAACTTGCCAGAGCACTAAATAATCTAATCCAAGAAATCAAGTAATCTGAATAGAATGATTTGAAGACAGGGTCAATTGTTACTTCCATGTAAGTAGGAGTTCGCCACGGGCGAAGGGTAATTGGGACCAAGGGAGGCCATCTCCCCCCCCTTCTCCCAAGGTCCTCACCAAACTGTATCAACGGTGTTGAAAATTTTGGGGGAAAAAATATACTCTTACCCTATATATGTGCCCCCCCCCCTCCCCCTATTCCTATTACTGAAGCTTATGGTAGTAGTTACTAGCTACACTTTCCCAATAAGATTTCTTTAGTAAAGTGATTCTTTTGTTACCCATCAATTGGGTGCGCCATTCCAATGTTTTATTACTTCATAGCTTTCGACAGTGTGTTTTTTCTTTCCCTTTTTTCTACTATTATAGTATACACTCTCTCCATTACTGTACCGTTGTAGGTCTTTAACTCAAAAGTCATAAACTTAGAATTCTACATACTGAGTAATACAAAATACACACAAAAAAGTGAATTAAGCTGTTTGTTAACCAAAATTTTTTGTTATCTGCTTCAGTGGGTTTGGATTAAACACAAGATAATCAATCTATTAAAGGTATGTTTGGAACTTGTTATGATACTCTACATTTCCTTTCCGTGGGTTTTTACCTTTTTTATAAGTCATCTTTAATCTTTTCTTCATATTTGTTATCTCTCTAGCTTTTCCTTTACAAAAATTTTGGTGTCACACTATATTACCAAATTAGCAGCTTTTTTACTTTCATGTTATATCGTAGGAAAATTATACACCGTAACACTGTATTTTAAACTTTTTTAAAAAACATGACCCTCACTTATTGGACATTCCTTAAAATAACACTAAACTTCAAATAACAATCTTAAAAAATCTAAAGTAATTTGCTTTAGTTTTATATGGATAATATAGTTAGACTAATTTTAGTTACAACAAGGAGTAAGAGCTTTCAAACCCCCCTACAATTGACTCCTGGCTTCGCCACTGGAGTCCACTCATACGGATTAACATGTCAATTGTCCGTAGTACCATGAAACTAGAAAGGGTCTTCTCACAAACATTGATCGGTATCTGCTTCTTTGTAGTGTTTGAGGACACCCTGTCCTCTTCCTCGTTACTCTTCACTTTGTCCAAGCAAAAGCAAAAATGTCATTCTTATCTTATTTACAGGAGAATATTGCTAGAAGCACCATCCAAAAATTTCATTTTGTGACGAAAGAGCTTTTTTGATAACTTTTTGTGAGAAAGTGCCTTGCAAACATAACTTTGTACGATGAACACCAAACCTACTCTCCGGCAAAACAATCAAATCTCCAGTGCATTGACCCATTTTTCCCGCTCTTCTCCTTTTTTCCCCTCTGTTCGTGCAATTGCAATCACAAAAGCAACAAAAGGAATTAGTTTCTTTTGTTGTCCCTAAGTTATCATAAACCCAGTTTTTGCTCCTAGTTTGAGTTCAAAGAAAAGTAGAAAAACATTCAAGATTCAATCTTTTAATCAAGATTCTGTCACATTTCAAAGCTTGATGAAAGGGGATTAAGATCCACATCAGTTTGATATATGGGTTTGAAAAAAATATTATTGCAAAAAAAAAACTAGGCATGAGTTTTAACCTTTCTAAACACATACCTCACACTCACACTACCAAAGTTTTTGCTGCAAATCAACATGGCACAGGCCATACCCTCATAACATATGTAAGGAGGGGTAAAAAAGGCATTGGAGCACAACAGGACAAAGGATGAAATGGACAGCTGTGAGCAGAAGATCCTCTGATTATTCTCTCTGCACCTAGTACTATTAGGAGTGTTGGGATGAGAATCCTTCTAGAAGTTAAGGTAGGGTAAAGAATAAAATGATGTATGGTAGCCGTATAAATAGGAGCAGGTGAAATAAGTTCAGGCATAGAAGAATATTGAGTAATTTTCATTTAGTTGTGGAGAGCTTTCACCTCTCGAAAGTGAGAAACTTGTACTGACCCAGGGGATTGTCTCTCCAAAATCAATATATCATTTAAGCCTTCCTTTCTCCATACCTTGTTTAATCTGATTTCCAGCAGTTTTGTGAACCAAACACTAGGTATGGGTTTAATCATTCTAAACACACTCTATATATATGGTGTAACATAAAGTATTCAAAGACAGACGCTAGCCAATGTTAGGCCTTCCATGTGGGTTTTGGTGCATGTGCATTATTTGCATAATCATCGACGGACAAAAATAAGACCATTATCCTTTGCATCTCTAGTTCATTGGCCTTGTTCCAAAACAAACATCCAATGAGTAAAGAACAGCGTCATCCAAAACATACACACCTAAGGAAATAATCATCAACCTACTTAGAGCTATATATAGAGAAATCATCAAACAACAACATCAATATTGAATCAGTCAGTAACCTGCTGCCCGAATACACATCCAAAAACATTTAACACTTTCAGGATAATATCCAATGACCATTGCAACCGAAGCATCATTGCAGAACACAAACAAAAGCATCATGCATTATAGAAGCAATACCACTTGAAAAGAGAGAATTAAAAGCGTAATGACTTACAAATGAAGCCCCAACTGTTGAGCCATATTAGACAGAATTTCTTGATCTTCCCGCCTAAAACAGCGATTGATTATCAACTCCTGCTCTCCTCCTTTCTTCAATCCGTCCATCTCATTCCACCATTCGTTCTCATCCAACACTTCATACTATCATCCCATCAAATCATTTAAAATAAAAAAAAAATAAAACACTCACCATAAAATCAAAGCCTACCAAAATCAAATTTTAACATTTCATCAATTATAATACATGCAACATTGAAAATATTGCACTATTCAATGCTATCATATAATACATTGTTGAATAACTCCCAAAATGTATTTTTAAAATATCGATTATTTAACAAGTTCTACAAATCAATAATTAAAGATATTAACAGCCAGAAGTAGTGCATTGGTATGTTTGTAAAACTCAACATGTTGCATGTATTTAGAAACGGCAAAACTCAAAAAGTATACAAATATGCAAATAGTATGGAATTGGACCTCGGTGGCTTTCTGCGCGAGACGCTGAGCTCGCCACACTGGGTCCCACCAGCGCTGCTCACCTCCTCCACCGCCACGTCCGCCTCTTCCTCTTCCTCCGCCTCCGCCTCCGCCGCGATTTCCACCGCCTCGATTTCTGCCGCCTCCGCCTCGACGACCGCCTTGGCTGTTGGGGCGGTAAGACATGGGTGAGCGGAAGAGGAGAGGAGAGAGATTGAGAAGAGAAGGAGATTTGGTGGAGTAGAAGGGGAATGGAGTCAAGTGTTTTAGGAGAGAGAAAGTGGAGGAAACACTTGTATATGTACTGGTACTTGTAGTTGATAATGGGAAGCAGCGCAAAGACATTCACTTGTGACTTTGTGAGTGCTAATGAGGTTGAGAAGGTTGCAGGTGTAATGCGCCGGTGAGGTGTTCTCCTGACTTGTGACTTTGTGAGTGCTAGTCTCTTTCTCGATAGCCCATTTACTTGCAGCAACTCTGTTACACAAAGTGGGGTATTTGGGAATTTTTCACTAACATAATTTGGGGGAAAATTAATTATTTGAGGCAAGATAATAAATCTATTTTTAGGAAAATTCTCAATGGTAACATTCTACTTAGGGGTGTCGAAAATTGACCTAACCGCCTGGCCAACCCGATTCGACCTCGACTTAACCCTGGTTCGACCTCGGCGAGTCCAGGCCGCACGATTGAAACCCGACCTGGGATTACCTGCACCCGACCCAAGCACCTGGCAAGATTATATGCTGACCTGACCAGACAGACCTGCATTCAAACTCGAACCTGACCATACTCAATCAGATAGTACTAAAATTTAATTATTTTTTATATCCATAAAATCATTTAAATATATAAATTTAGAAACTTTCTTACATTTAATAATTAATTAAATAAAAAAATAAATTACATTTAATTTAAGAGTTAAACTTTAAATATCATGTACTTGTTTATGTTTTCTATAATTACCTAATGTCCTCATTTTCAAATTATTTAAAAAAATATCTTATTAAACCCTATACTCCAAATTTATTACCCCATTTTAATATTCTACTAAATTTTCCTCATTTTTTCTACCAAATATTCTACCAAATTATCCCATTTTAATATTCTACCAAATAATATCTCAAATTCTCGTAACACTATACTAAACAACAACATATGAGCTTATAAAAAATCTGCAATTATAATAAATTATACAAAAAATCAAGATTTAGTGAAATTACATAAAAATCACACAAAGAATAAATGTGGAATTATATGAAATTACACAAAAGTCAATAAATCTAAATTACACAAACGACCTAGATTCAAACAAATAACCAACTACATTAACAAATCCAAATTCCTGCCAAATTGACAAAACGAAAATCATAATTTAAAAAAAAATCAACAAAACAGCCACATTCAACAATCCCAAAATCAACAAAACGAAAATAATAATAATGAAAAAAAAAATCAACAAAACGAAAATCTACAAATTACAAAAAATGAAAAAAAAAAAAATCATCCTATTGGTGGAATACCCTAAATTACAAAAAAAAAAACGAAACTAAAAAAATATAAATAAGCTAAATTACAAGAAATTGCATAAAACCAAAATATTATTTGCAGTATCCTTGTAATGGCATTGTGGATCCTCCTCCTCCGAGTCGTACCATCACCAAACAGTTTAACAAATTGAAGAAGAGGAAGATCGATGAGGTTGATGAATATCAGATCACCACCGCTGACAACCTCGAAAATCCTCGTCCTTCTTTTGAATCTGCCTTGGACCGCAATCTTGCCCTCTGATGTTCTGATTTTCTGACGTTTTGTTTTGGTGAGAGGAGTGACGGCGGTGGTGGTGTAGAAAGAGTGTGAGAGGACTGACGGTGGTGGTGGTGTAGAAAGAGTGTGAGAGGACTGACGGTGGTGGTGGTGTAGAAAGAGGGTGAGTCAGGGCAGAGGGGAGAGAGAAGATGAGAGGGTTAGAACGATGGTGGCGGTGGTGAGGAGAAAGGGTGAGAGTGGTGGCGTGAGAGAGGATCTGAGAGTGAGGAGGAGAGAGTGAGGGAGCAGTGAGGAGGGTCAGGGGAGGCTGGAGGTAGAAGAAAGATATGGGGGGAACAAAAACACTTCTTTTATACCTAATAATATTAGGGTTTCTAAATTTAATCCCATCCGTTGGATCGAAATCATCAACGGATGAGATTAGATCCCATCTTTTTTTTCCTCTTTTATGTTTCAATACACAATTAATGGTTAGATTTTAATTCTTTTCAGATCAATGGTTCTAATTCATGATCCATGATATCATTCTTTAACCAATAGAAAAATAGAATAGCCTAGCACATGGATTGATGACCTAGCACATGGATTGATAATCTTGTATTTTTATAATCTTAATAGTTGTTGTCTTGGTTTAGTGACTTACAATCTTTAGTAATTAGTTAATTATTATTATTTCATTATAATTTAAAATTTTAATTATCTTTATTGAAGTTATTATTAGTATTATTTAAGTATAACTATCATTTATTAATTAGCATAGTATAACTATTATTATTATTATTATTATTATTATTATTATTATTATTATTATTATTATTATTATTATTAAATTGTGAATTGAGTTTCTAAATTTTAATTAGACTCCGTGTAACATTACTTAAACAACAATCAGTCTATTACTCAATTAAGTAATAGTATAATTATATTTATTTAAGTGAACTTATATGTAGTGTTACATTGACTTAGATTATCGACTTACAATGATACATTCATTGATCTCGTCTGATAACAACTTGTTTCAATCCAAATACATTTTTTTAGTTTCAAAATGCATTTCACATGAAGACTATTAGCTAAAATAATGTATTATTCTTGAATTAGCTTATAATCTATATTGATGCGTTCATTAATCTTATCTAGTAACAACTTCTTTCAACTATCAATTAAGATCTTGTTAAAATGCAAAAAGATATAGTAATATAACAAACCTCCTATATGTTATAATAAACTATGTTATTCAATGTCTCCTATTAAGGAAAGCTCTACAACTCTATAGTGATTTACTTCTTAAGCTAGTATTCTTATAGTGTTAGTATGCAAATATCACTCAATTATGTAATTGTTTGTTTATAATATCTATTTAGTGAACTTATAGTGTAACGATATAACTTATATATATGAACTTCGTTGAGTTGATAGTGATTGTTTGTTATATTATCATCATAAAGATGATGAACTTAAATGGAGTATTGTTATCTTGAACTATCGACTTACATTCATACATTCATTATATTGATCTTATATAATAATAACAACTTGTTTTAATCCAACTATATAGTAACTAGCAAGTACTTGTTATAATCACTTAAACCTCATATGAACCATCATTGTAAACATATGAATGTATGATTGTCATTTGTTATAGTATTATATATAACATATTAAGAGTCGTTATACTAATTTATAATCAAAAGAGTATTAGATTGGTTTTACAATTATTTTGATATCAATATTATATTAAAATGATTCAACATATTAGTATTTATATTGTTATTGTTATTGTTATTGTTAGTATTCCTGTTCTTATTTGTATTACTATTGCTATTGTTAGCCTTGTTACTATTACTATTATTATTTGTATTTTTACCTATTATCATTGTCGTTTTATGTTTATTATTATTATTATTCTCTTTACCATCATAACTATTTACCAACTTATATATCAATTATAATGCTTATAATAATAAATCATTTATATAAAGTTTGGAATTGATCGTCTACTCGTTATTATTGTCGTTGGTTATAATATATAATATTAAAACATATGAAGAGTCGTTCTACTCCTTTACTCATTAGAGTGGTTTTACGCAGTTGATTATTCGAAATAAGAGTTGACTAAGAGAATACACTAAACATCACGGTAATCAATATAGTGTTTTTATTGGTTTTTCGTTGTCATCCATATATTTATCGCACACACACACATATGTGTATATATGTCGATCTTAATACTTTTATTAATATGATTTTTTTTACAAAATCCATAACAAAATCAAGATGGCCCGATCAGGAGTTACCCGAAGTTGAGTTGACGTTCAATAGCGAATGGACCCGATGTTTCACAATGATCGAACTAAGGTCATTACTAATTCAACCCGAGTACATTTGACTTAACTCAACCGTACGTGAAACCTAAATACGACATGCGCGAACCCGGCAAAAAAAATGTCAACGGGCGATCATATCCGGGAATGAATCGACTTGTAAATGGAACGCTCAGACCTGTTCGGCACCCGGGAATCCAATGATTCAAATGTGTTCGACCCAGTTGAACAAAACCTGACCAATCATGACCTGGGGCACCGACAATCGAATAATCCACTGTCCGGTCGACTCGGTTCACCGTGGGTATACCCAGAACCTGTTTGAGAACCTGTTTTGACACCGCTTACTAGTCTTCTTTGCACGCGATGCGTGCGAGGATTATTTTGGCGGTTATCATTAAATTTCATTTAAGTGTAATTTTGAAGAATGTAATCTACAATCATCATTAGTTCTAATTGAATATCGTTTGGTGTAAATACAAAATATAAAAATTACTTGATGAAGAAGTTGTTTTCTTGGTATTTTTATTACTTGTTAATGGATGTTGGTATTGTTATTGCATTTCAAAGTTTAGGTAAAATTAAAATTTTTGTCTTTGATTTTGTAATTGATTTGAAAACTGCTTTAGTTATTTTAATTTGTTCTTCAATCATAAATTTTTTCTTTCACTACACATATTTTTATGAAAGTTTATTTTAGCTATTTTGAACTTCTTTTGATATACATATTTTAAATTAGGAAGGACTATGATTGAGGAAAATTTCAAAATCTTAATAGGTAAGTATTTTTATTGGATGAAGGGTTAAAAAGTCTTTTCAAAGGTGGACACCATAGCTCCCCCTTGGCTTATATAATAGAGATCAATTGCAGTAAACCTGACATTTATTAAATGTTAAAAGCAAATGAACTTTCTTTTATTTTAGTAAACATTAAAGCATCAACTAATTGAACTCTTGAATGACAGCTTTTATACATGAATCAAGAACACTAAAATTTCACCTTTTTAGGTAATTTGCAACTTCAATTCAACACCTAAACGTTTCACCAATTTATGTTTGATTTCATAACTAAATTAAGACCTAATATCGCACTAAAAGATGTAGAGGGTAAAACCTTCATCATCGTCGTCAAGAGAAGCTTCATCATCATTGTTGACTAAGATTGCTTCTACTCTGCCATTATCAATTTATCAGTTTCCAAAGCTTGAAGCCTTGCTAAAGCCGCCTAAACAAACAAGTTTCACTTCTTTAGAAGTTTTTTGCTACCAAATAGTGAGAGAAAGAGTGATATGAGTTTGACTATTGGAGCTAGCAAGAGCAGCCACCATTTTCGGGTTACTTTACAAGTTCTTGTAGACAATCGCCAGAGTGTGTTGAAGATATCATCCTCCATTGTCCGTAAGTTTACACTGCTGACTACAACATTAGTTAAAATTACTTGAACAATTGTTTTATAGTTGGAAAGTGCAAATTTTGTGAGTTGATTCAAGATTTTTGAGTCAGTTTAAGGGATTTTGTTTGAGACCCTTATACATCAATAGTCGTAGCTAAGCGTCTACTTTACTTCAGCTAAAACAACATAGCAAGATTAGATTAAAATTTTAACGTTTTTTTGACGTTTAAATAAATTTAGATTCACTGTAGTTTAAAAGGTATATATTAGTACAAGGGTACTATAGAGAAGGCGATTAGATTTTGTGTACCGCCAAGAAAAGTCAAAAGTAGGAGAGTACCATTGAGGATTTTCCGTATTTTTAGAACAATTAAGTACAAATGTACTTCCTTTGTAACATATTAATTGCAACGATTGTGGAGGGCACGGACTCCTTGGGAGTTTTTCTTTATGGAGTATTAGAGGTATGGTTCAAATATTAGGGGTATGATTAGGCTTGTAAGGAAAGAGAAAATGAGGTAAAACTTACCACCATACCAACCACCACTGCCACTACCAGACCACCTTCATCACTGTCACCGCAAGCACCACCTTCACCACAACCACCAAAACCACCACCTTCACAAACCGCAACAACCACCTTCACAATCGCAACAATTGAACCCAGAATATCAAACCAAGAAAATGCAACAATCGAACCTAGAAAATCAAACTGTAATTACCACAACCAAGAATCCAAAAAAACAACTGCAATAACCCAGAAAAACAACCAAGACAATCAAACCGCAACAATCGAGCCCAAGCAAATCGAAACCCTAACAAAACCCCCAACCCCCACGAACCCAAGCAAATTACAGCCACCACAATTCGAACACAATCCAATACATATAACTTTTTTTCCCACTTCTCTCAAGTATTTGATTGAACACTTCAAATTCACATTGGTAAATGATCTGGGGCATCGCCCGAGTCAACAACTAGTTGTATTACTACTTCTTCTCCAATTATGAGTTTATTTTATGTTTGATGTCATTAACTCTCTCTAGCTCCTTCTCTTTCTCATTCTCAATTAGCTTTTCTTCAACGTCTTGATGAGTTTTTGCTTATTCGATCTTCAATTGAATTTTTCGACGTTTATTTCATTTTCACTTGTTGTATTTGTAAAATTGAATTAATGCAGATGAGAATTATTAAATCAAATAGTAAAACACATAAGGAATTTTATCTTCATCGTTCTACATCAGTTTAAATGTTTTGAACTAAGAACATTAAGAGAGATAAACTTTTTTTTTACAATGAGAAATCGTGCATTAATTAAAAAAGAAAGTACAACTTAATGCTAATGCAATCAAACCTAAACCAAACAAACAAACCTAAAGGAGCTTTATGAGCTCGTACATTCCATCTAAACACAAAAATAAGTAAAACTGATAGAAAGTCGCTTAGAAAGGGGGCGTCGCTGGTCAGTGCTTGTGATGGTGGAGTCAAACCTCGGATGACGGATGGAAGTGGGAGAAGAAGCATATGATGTTCACGGTCTGGACAACGAACAACCAACGACGAGCGTCGCGTCTCGCCGCATGAGCAATCCCAACAATCTGCTATCGCTTGGGATTCTAGGCTCATATTTTTTGAAGAGTCACGTTCCATTGTGACTCCATACTCTCGCTCGAGAGTATTTCAGGTTTCTCCATGAGGTAGGAGAAGTGCAGATGAGTGGGCGTGCTGCAAAACCCTCAGATGCAACTGGGATGCCGCCTTCAGATTTGAATTTGTCAAGGCAAGGACCATTAAGATCAATGCCAAGCTAGAAAGAGAGCAAACAAGTTGAGATCTCAAATACACCTCCAATTTGCAAAACCGAAAAACATACGTCCCAACCATGAAAAACAATCATCGCCTCGTCCATGCTCACGAACTTCTTGAGTTACCTTATCCCTCAGCACATATTCCCAAAAACCGAACTATTCTATTGTTACAACCTTGAACCACCAATCCTAACCCAACTGACAAACACTTGTCGATGGCCACAACCAACCATAGACTACATCTTTGGCAATTCGTAAAAAACAACGCATTCCTATTATTCGGAGTTTTAACATGCATTCTAATAAAAAAACCACACATACTGACATCCAACATAACTAGTTGGAGAGCCCAACCACCAGGGGGAGGAGGAGGGGAAGCCCGACACTAACAGGGGGAAGGGGAAAGGGGAGCCCGACACTAATAGGGGGGGGGGAAAGGGGAGCCAGATACAAAAACAGAGGAGGGGGAGGGGAAGCCCAAAACGACCACAACACTAAACAGGGGACTATGCCTACTTGACGCGAGGACGGGACAGGGACGGGGACGAGGACCATGGACTCCGAAACAAACAGACAGCGATGGAAAGGGGGGTGACTGATCAACGCGCAAACCAAAGACGAAAGACTCAAAATAGGGGCAGCACGACTAGACTCGCAAGGGAGGGGAAGGGAGGAGGGGAAATGACTCGGGGAACACGCGAACCGGGGAACGAGGGATGGGGGGAGGGGACTGACGAAATAAAGCATCATCCCCCAAACCCTAAACTCTAAGAATCGGGGGGAGGGGAAAACCGAAACCATAACCGACGGGGCTAACAAGAAGCGGGGACGACGGAGAGACGGGGGGTTGGGGCGGGGGACACACGGGGGAGGGAGAAGAACATGGGGAGCGAACGCGGGGGGGGGGGAGGGAGTGCGACTACTACTAACAGGGGAGGCCGACGACAGTGACCGGGGGAGGGGGAAGAAGAAAGACGTGAAATGGACGACGAAAACCTAAGAGCAGTGCGAACTACGAGCAGGCTCACGGGCAATCGGGGAGCGACGCGGCGCTCGGGCAGGCCACCAACGAGCCTGCGCTGGGCGGCACACTGAGGGCTTTTAGGGTTTGGGGATTTTAAGAGAGAGGCTAGAGAATATTTAGGGTTTGTTGCGATGTATAAAATAAATTGTTAAGAGAGAAACTTATTACGCAGAGTGAATGTGTGTATGAGTATCAAATTGAATGAATAAGACAACAATAAGAAAGACTATATGTGCTACTTTATTACAATATTACTAACTGACATCATAGCTAATTCTTGAACTGCAATCGGATCGACTGATGCTTTTATGTCTATTGTAACAAACATGCGAGTAGTTACAATTTGTTCGAGCTATGACCTTAGGGCTTATGTCACCGATAGGATGGTCTGAAGTAGTAATCTTGTCATCACTTGTATTATAATTTGCTAAGCAATACCTTGTTTTTCATTACTCGATATAACTTTCTTTTCTTTACTTGTAATGTTGTAAATATATGTATTAGGGACGATGAATTTTGCTATGCTGTTTATACAATTATACTTGTTTAAATTTTTTCAAAACTTAAATAGGCTCATAAGTTCTGACAAATTTAACATTTATCGGTCATCTGATAGTTGTTTGTTCATAGTATGGTAGAATGTTGTTTGACAGTCCGATATTGTAGATAGATATGCTATTAATGTTATAAAATGCTGCAAAATTAACTCCATGAATATTCATCTTTCTTCTTTGCATAATTAAATCAAATACGAATATGGCTAATTTGAAGAAGGGAATGGGGAAGAATTCTGTTAAAACGAGAGATAAACGGAACTAGAGAGAGGGAAAAAGGAACAATAAGGGGTAATATAAAAAGTCATTGCCGAAAAATAATGTCAACCACCGAAATCCGACTATTGATGCCTTTTTGCCACAAAAAAAATATTTTATGGTAGTTTCATGCCTCATTTTCTATTAGGTAGTTTATCGCAAAAGGTGTATTTAATAAGATTGTGTCTCGTAAATTTTCCTAATATAAATTCATCCTTATGAGGTTTCATGAATCACAAATTCTAATAAAAGACGGTTTCACATTAGTCTTACCGTGAGACATGTCCAAGTCCATATGAATATAGCAACGGAGCCCAAGCGCATAACTGGCCCAAGCGCTTAATTCGCCCTGGCCCAAACGTTGTTTTAAACAATGATGTGTCTATTATATATAGAGTTTTTAGCCCTAATTCCCCTAGCATTGAGTATTATTTTGAGCTCTTTTGAGCTCATATTTGTGTGATTTGATATGTTTGGACTTGGTTTTGTTCCTCCATGTTTTATTGTGCAGATTATGCATTTTATGCCTTAATCTAGCCATAAAAGGAAAGTTCGATGATCACACATAGTACATAGCACCCCTGGGGAGCAAGTCAAGTAGTTTGGAAGAAGAATTCGTGTTAGAAGCCAAATTTTCTGCATTCCCATATCGCTGGTTCGCCCGGTCACACTCCAAAAGTGCTTGCACGCCCGACTGGGCAAAATTCCTCCTAAGCTCGTTAAAGTAGATGATCGTTTGATGATTTTTCGTATTTTTTAGCCAATTTTGTAAAAACTATAAATAGGTTTTTAGGAAATTAAATTCGAGTAGTTATCTTTATTCTTCGTTTTATTAGGTCAAAAACACTTAGCTTTCTCTCTATTTTGTATGAGCTCTTTGTTTGGGAAGATTATAAAGATCATCAATTTTGCTTCAATTGCTCTTCAATCATTCGGTATTTTTCTACTTAATCTATTTACATGAATTATTCTATTTTCATTATGTTTATTGTCTTCTTCAATATCATGAGTGAGTAGTCTTTTTCTAGGGCTTAGTGAGGGAAGCCATGTTTATACCTATTTGATTATGGTTTAAAATTCTTCGATATTTGGATTGAATTAGAGTAATTCCTATTGATTTGTTATAATTGTTTAATTCATGTAATTGCGCAATATCATGAGTTATGCTTAGCTAATAGGAGTTAGAATCAAAAGATCGTACTCATTAATGGCTTGTTACAATTGGTAGATCTGATTATGTTGAGCGACCGTACTAGCATATGTTGATGTAAGATTGTTAAGACCCGATTGTAGGATTAACAAAATATTTTAATTACTCGAATCTCAATCCAAGTATTATTGAATTGTATTGTAGTGATTAAATTGGCATAAGTATGGTGGACTGATCGAATGCCCTAGGTTTTTAATTATTTGATAAGCTTCCATCCATTTGTTTTCTAGTTTATTCTAGTTCAGTTATTAATCATTCAATCAATTTCTCTCTTGAAGTAGTTAATTAATTGAACATTAATCTATAGAAATCCTCTCATGTGGATCGACCCGTATTTGCTAGTTTCTGCTAACAACAAATACCGTGCTCTTGCGGTATTATTTTAAAACCCATCAAACAACTTTCTTCTTCATTCCTCATGTTTCTAGAACCTGGACATTTCTCTCTCTAACTCTCTTATTTTCGACCATTTTCAACCCATATCTTTTTCCATTTTCTACTTTTGCTTCTACTTTTCTTTGTTCTTCTTCCATTTTCTTCTATTCTTGCTTTATTTTTTCTTCTTTTATTTTTGGGTTTTAGGGTTTGAGATGTTTTAGGGTTTGAGATGGGGAGGAAACAATCGGCTTTGAGGAAACACTATTCGAGTGGTAGGAAAGCTTCGGCACCTGCTAATGTCAAACCAATTGCCAAGAAGGCTTCTACACCTGCTGAGAAGATGGCTAAAGAAATTGTTAAAAAGCGTTCTTTACCCAGTGAAAAGAAAGGGAAGGTTATGTTTGTGGTCAAAAGAAAGCGCGAAGAGAAAGATTTGTTCTCTTTCATTTCATTTTTAGGCATTTCTTGGTACAATTGTGTCTGATATCTCGTCATTTTTGTAGATGTATCCAACATGCAACTGGGCTCTTGTGGGGATGATAATGCTGATATTGATGGTTGTAGCAAAAATGTGAAGAAATCTCGTCTGGAAAATCCAATTAGTGGACCACTTTCTGTTGTTGGTGGTGGGGAAGGATCTGTTGGCATCCCTACGTTTGTTCTCTTTTACTTTTTTTGTTGTTTTATGTGTATTTTAAAAAGTTTGTTGTACTTATTGTATTATTAGTTGTGTTTATTATACTATTAGTCATATTTATTTAATTATTAGTTGTAAATAATGTTCCATGTTTGAGATTTCTTGAAATTTTATAAACGAATATTACTTTTCTTTATTAGTTATGGTCTGGCATCATTTAGTTAGCTAATTATTTCGTTCTTTTGTTAATATGTGATTGGTGTTATGTTTATTATACCATTAGTCATGGTTTCACATCATTTAGTTATGGTTTTACATGATTTTGTGATGGTTTGTCTATTTGAACATCATGTTGCAAATATGTTTTAGGTCATTTGTTACTTCATGTCGTCCATATTCTGTTGTTGAGTTGGTTTCCAAGTTGTCTACGGAACAAGTTTCTGCTGTTAAAGAAATTGGTTTTGGTGGTTTGCTTGATTTACGCTTGACTGAATTTTCAAAGATTTTAATGCCTCGGTTGGTGAAGAATTTGTGTTTGATGTGTTTTATTTGCCGAGAGAGATTGGGTGTGATGTTGTGGAAACTTCTCGAGCAGCTAAACATCTTGATAGGGAAATTTATACTCAGTGGAAGGATTGGTTTGGTATTGAAGGGGATAATACCACTCCTTTGCATCTTCTTTATAATGCCATGTGTGCTGAGTTTAGGGAAGGAGATGATGCTTTAAAGAAGTTCTTTGTTGTATATGTGTTTGACACTTTTTTTTTCTCCACTTTCAAATCGTAGTATGGATGTGAAGCTTTTGAAAGCTGTTGATAATGTTGAGAACATCAAGAAATTAGATTGGTGTATGTAAGTTTGTTTTTATTGTCTTTGTAAAGCTTGTAAATGTAATCTGAGGAATGAAATAAATGAATTTTTGGGTGGGTGTTTGTTGTTTCTTCAAATTATTTACTTGCACTACCTCAAATTCCAAGGCAATGCTGCCCCTACTAATTTGCCATTAATCAAACATTAGGTTGATGAGGTTGTAAGTGCCTAAGTGTACGAGGAAAATATGGTCGGGTTTAGGAATGGCCATGTTGTTTTGAACACTTATCCTTTTTGTGCTCGGGTGGATTATGGTGCTTGTTCTGCCACCAACACTGCTCAACAGCCACAGGGAGTCGTCCCTGTTGCCGACGCTGCTCAACAACCTCCTCTTGGTGCTATCGCTGCTAATGAGCAACCTTCTGTTGCTGCTAACCAGCTTGTTATGGATGGTGCAAGTGTTAATGGTTCTCATCTTGAGCAAGGTGGTACTTCATTTCCTCTTAACCAGCGTGTCATTCAATTTGTGCTTCCTGTTGTAGTATCAACTAATGAGGATATACAAGCGTTGTCAAAGGATGTAAGTCTATTATTTTTTATTAGGTCAATTATATTCTACATTTTTTTTCATTTTTTACAACATTAGTTATTGCATTACTATATGCATTAGTTAACTTGTTATTTGCATAAGCTATTATAATTTTATATTAGGGAACCATTTTATTGGATTAGTTACTTTATTATATACATTTGTTAACATTTTGTCTACATTAATTAACTTTATTCACTAAATTATTATTCTTAAACTTAGCTTACTGAAACTTATATCCCTAGACTCAAGTGATCCAAACTTATTATATTAGTGAACTACTGTATTCCATTAGTTACTTTATTATATACATAATTTAACATTTTGTCTGAATTAGTTGACTTTATGTCTGCATCAGTTAACTTTTTATTTGGTTTATTTATTTTATTATTGTTGTTAGTTAACTTGTTTAGATTAGGTAACTTATTTTGCACATAAGTTAATACTTTTGTTGTTTCCTTTTAAAGGATCTTCATGAAGCCATGTTAATTTTCCATAGGGATTTGGATGTGGTTTCAAGATTCCACATTGATCATCTTACTTTGATTATGAAGAAAAATACAGCAAGTGCAGAAGATGATTTGGATGTGAGAAATTCTCCTATGTTATCAGATACACAAAGGTTTTTTGCGCAACCAAAGGTTCATCGTATGGTCGATGATATTGTTGAGAGACTCTTGGGTATGAAGGCTGGGTTAGATATCGATTTAAACGGTCGTTATAACCGTCGGTATAATCAAAACAAGCGACGGCTTGAAGCCGTCGTTGATCACCGACTGCAGTTATAGCATTTAACGACGGTTTAGCTGTCGGTGATAAATAACGACGGCTAATAGCCGTCGTTCATTTTGTGGAAGTAAAGCAGAATTTTTTTTAGCTTGGGCGATGGTCAGAAACAGTCGTTGATTTCTAAAGGGGGGGGTTTCAATTGAAGTCTTTCAGTCAGGTTTTTTTTTCAACAAAAAAAAGGAGGGAATTTGGGCAATTTTGGGCGATTTTTGCAGCGACGAAACTCGGTCGACTCCACCTCCACCTGACTCTCCTCCTTCCTCCAGCCAACGGCAGCGACCCACCTCCACCTCACTTCGCCGGCGGTAAGCAGTTGGGTTTATTTTCTGTTTTTTTTTTTTAAAAAAATTGTACTCATGAACCAAGCCCTAACAGTTGGGTTTTTTCCTTGTGAGAGAAGTGAACTTCAGGCGACGAACTTGGGCGACGAACTTGCATCGACTCTTGCCGGACCGACATTTCGCCGGTGGTAAGCAGTGCTAATTTCTTTTTTTTAACAATTTGTGTACTGATGAAACTAAACCCAGAAAATTGAGTCTTGCTTTATTTTATGTATATTTCTTCATGTAAGTGTTTGATCTTATAATATATCATTTCTTTAATCAAAGTTCATACTACTTTTTATTTTTTCAGATAATTTCATAGTCATATTTTAGTGATTTGGTGAGTGAAATCAGTAACAAGAAAGAGCATGTGGGTATTTTTGTTTTCTAACATTTGGTGGAAAAAAAGAATGGGTGAAAGTAACCCAAAATTGTTGGACTTAATATCAAAGGAAAAACAAAGGATGATGAATAATGAAGAAAGAAGATATGGGTGTTGTTCATCTGATGAAAATAAGCTTCAACTTAGGCTATTATTTTTTATTTTAAAGATGATGCATCTATGTGTGTTCTGTATGGATGATGGTTTACATCCATTTGTTTGTTATTTGGTAATGCAAATGTAAACGTTTATGTTTTTTATCATATGCATTGTACTTTCTGGTGAACATGTTGAGAATTTGGAATTAAGTTTGTTCACAGCGTTTATAACCATGCTTGTCAAATCCATGATTGAATTTTTTTTTTGAGTCATTAATTGCAATCTTATTTTAAGTCAAAAGGGGTGCTTGTGAACTTAAATTCGTAGTTACTTATTATTGGAGTTGCTCGTTTAGTAGAAATTGACGCTTAAAGGTGCCGTTTAATAATTGATTTTCTACATGATGTAGGATTACGTAGCACTTTGGTGTTTCTCTTTGGCTTAATTGTAAGGTTAGTAGCAATTTTTTTACCATATTTTGTCTTCAATTTATATTGTTTTTGTTCATGTAAATTCTATATTTAAATTTTTGTGTAAGTTTTTCATCATGAAATATAATGTATTAAAAAAACTTTTGTTTAGAGAATGTTAAAAACTATATAATTTTTTAGTTTATGTTACTTTGAAGATTAAGTTACTTTAATTGTATAAGTTTAAGTTACTATATAATTATCACAATAGTATTTATAGTGGTTCGTTTATTAAAGGTTATAAAAGTTATAAACTATATAATTATCACAATAATTTATTTATTGCACATTCCTTTATTTAGTTTACACTATTTAAATTGTTTATATTGTTTTTGACATATTTGTTTTCGTGGAAATAGTTTGGATGATGTTATAAATTTAATTTAAGTGTTTAAATAAATATGTTTGCATCGTCATGTGCCTAGATACCCGTTCAAGGTATACTCATTAGGAGTATATCTTGAATAGTCCCCGGTTGGGACTGTTCTTCGACGTTTGACCCCACTTAGGTGGTGAATGTATGCCTTTTGTTCTATTCTATGTAATTTCCGGTCATGTTGTTTCTCTATGCTGTTCTCTGGGTACATATGTAAGCTTTTAAGAAGCTCACATTGTGTACTTGGAGAACCCATGGGAAATGCTGCCGGAATTTACGTAGAAGCGAATAGTTGGCATACATTCACTAGTGGGGTTAGACGTCGAAGAATGGGTTAGGTTGGAGTGATAAGGACCTTTGGACATCATTTTAGGCCCTATATGTATTTCACACAAATGTTTTAATTGTACGTATGATGGTTGTTAATGAGTAGTGTGGTTGAAATGCTTTAGAATTGTAGAATTGGTCACCATGAAACGGAAGGAGCGTTGGTGGATGTATGATAGATATGACAATGTGCGTGACTTGAGGCCTGAGTTCTTGAGGGGGGTTGATGAATTCATTGACTTTTGCAAAGTAAATCCCGAAAGCCCAGGTAAGGATGAAGTTAGATGTCCGTGTCCGAAATGCAAGAATAGACGTATGCATGCCGCAGACACGGTTAAAGTGCATTTGTATAGCAAGGGCTTTATACCTGATTACTACGGTTGGTATTCTCATGGTGAAGAGTTACCTCAACCTGCAGAAGAGCTATCTAATCCATACCGTGAAATGGTTTTCGATGCTCTTGGGAATAACCCGGAACCGTCCCTTTGTTGAAGAGCCTAGTGGAATGGAGGAGGAGCCTAATCCTCAAGCAAAGGTGTTTCTTGACCTATTAAAGGCTTCGAGGAACCGTTGTACGACGGGAGCTCCATGTCCGTGTTGGAAATGGCATCTAGAATAGTATCTTTGAAGTGTGAGTACAATTTGCCACATAGGTGTGTTGATGCTTTTGCTTCATTAATGAAAGAAGCAATACCTAACAACAACAACATGAGTGACACATTTTACGATACAAAGAAGATCTTGGAGGGATTAGAGCTTCCCCACGAAAAGATTCATGCTTGCCCCAAAGGTTGTATGTTATTTTGGAGAACTGATGCACACTTGGACAGATGTAGAGTGTGCGATTGCGACAGATACAAGAGGACTTCTAAGGGGTCTTTAGTTCCAATGAAAGTTCTGATTTATTTCTCAATCACACCGAGATTGTAGAGGTTGTATGCAACAAAGAACGTTCTTTGAAGAAATGACATGGCATGCCAAAAATCCAAGAGCCGAAGACAAAATGGCTCACCCTAGCGACAAGTGAAGCTTGGAAGCATTTGGATAGATCCTTTGGCGAATTTGCATCTGAGCCTAGGAATGTTCGGCTCGGTTTGTGTACAGATGGGTTTGGTCCACATGGAAAGTTTGGGGGTCAATATTCATGTTGGCCGGTCATCTTAACCCCGTACAACTTGCCGCCATCGATGTGCATGAAAAAACCCTTCATGTTCCTTTCGTTGCTCATTCCTGGTCCTAAAAATCCGAAGGGAAACTTGGATGTGTACATGCAACCCTTAATCGAGGAATTGAAGCAATTATGGGATGTTGGAGCAACTACTTATGACATTTCTAGGAAACAAAATTTCAATATGCGTGCCGCCATTCTATGGACAATAAATGATTTTCCTGCTTACGGTATGCTATTTGGCTGGTCCACCGCTGGGAAAAAGGCTTGTCCTTATTGTTTGGATAAATCCAAAGCTTTTTGGTTCGAGCATGGGGGTAAAGTTTCTTGGTTTGATTGTCACCGTCAATTCCTTCCTGAAGATCATCCTTTTCGTAAAAACAAAGTAGCTTTTTGCGAAATAAGGTTGAAAAAGGGTCTCCACCGCACATCATGTCCGGGGAAGAGTTGTGGTCATGTGTTAAAGACTTGCCAAAGGCTACAGATGGACCAGATGCACTTAACGCTTTGAAAAAGTTGAAAAATGGGTGGTTCAAACAAAGCTGTCTTTGGGAGCTCCCATACTGGAAAGATCTGCATCTTCGTCACAACCTTGACGTCATGCACATTGAGAAAAACTTCTTCGACCAACTCATTCACACAGTTATAGATGTGAAAAAACAGACAGCAGACACCGTTGCATCTAGAAAAGACATTGCTAAATTGTGCAAAAGGCCTCAACTTCATGTCACCAAGGATGCGAACGGAAAAGAAACTCCACCAAAAGCACCTTTCGCACTGGACAAGTCCCAAAGGAAAGTATTATGCAACCGGGTCGAGATTTGAAATTTCCCTATGGCTATGCTTCCGACTTAACAAGATGTGTGGACATGCAGTCCCGTAAGCCGCACAAGTATGAAAAGCCATGACTTGTCATGTCTTCATGGAAAGATTATTGCCGATTGCATTAAAGGAGTTGCTTCCGGTTCATGTGTGGAAAGTTGTCACGGAGATTAGCCTTTTTTTCCGTGATTTGTGTTGCTCCACCATCACAGTAAGTGACATGGAAAGATTGGAAAAGGACATAGCCGAGATCCTTTGTAAACTCGAAAAGATTTTCCCACCATCATTCTTCAATTCCATGGAACACTTACCAGTTCACCTTCCACGCGAAGCTAGGCTATGTGGTTCCGTGCAATACCGTTGGATGTATCCCTTTGAAAGGTACCTTATCCTTCATTTTCATATATCCTTTTTTATTGTTGTTCGCAATTGTGTAACTCTTTTTGATAACCACCTTCTTAGGTTCCTCAATCATTTGAAACGCAAAATTGGTAACAAGGCTCGTGTGGAGGGTTCTATTTGTAATGCGTACTTGTGTGAAGAGATTGCAAACTTCCGTTCAAACTACTTTCAGCAAGGAGTGGATACTAAGACACGAGATTCGAGCCGTAATGTAAATGATGAAGTTGATAGGATGCTCGACGAAACTGTCCCGAGCTATTCAGGGGTTAATTGTGGTCGGCCGTCTAATGCGGGTGGAACACGATTTTTAACCGAAGTGGAACTACAACGTGCACACCTATATGTGTTAGCAAATACGGGCATCTTACAAGAATTTGAGAAGTAAAACACTTGTTATTAATCATATTATTTATAAATTTAACTTTCATTTTTAATTTAGACATTAACAATTGTTATGTTTGTAAGGGATTTCGAGGACCACATTCTTCAAATTCGACCTACTCTACGTAGGGAAGATGTGTGGGTGCAACATGAAGCAGAATACCTTGATTGGTTTAGATCAAAAGTGAGTTTGTGTGACTATAGGTTATTCAATAGGTTATTCAAGAAATGTTAATGGATTAACAATATGAATGAATTTCAATAGGTTATTCAAGACAAACCCAATGATGATGTACTGTTTGCTTTGGCAATGGGTCCTTCGACATTAGTTCGCACTTGGAATAGATACTATGTTAATGGATACAATTTCCAAACAAAAGCATCAAGCAAACACAAATCCACCATGAATTATGGAGTGTGTGTGTCTAATGATGGAGGGAGTGATTTCTTTGGGATTCTAGATGATGTTATAGAATTGAAGTTTACCGGTGCTCGTAGTCAATATAGCACTGTTTTGTTCAAGTGCAATTGGATGGACAATGTGAGGGGAATGAACATCGATCAATACAAGCTAGTTGAAGTCAACCACACCAAGAAATACCCCAAGTTTGATCCCTTTGTGCTATCATACCAGGTTAGCCAAGTATATTTCGCACCGTACCCAAGCTTGAAAAGAGATCGTGCTCAATGGTAGGTTGTGTTTAGGACAAAGGCAAGGTCTGTGATTGATGCTCCGGTTGACTTCGACTTCCTTCAGGAGACAAGTGCTGGGACTTCAACGCTTTGTGATCCAAATGATATTCCCGATTATGAAGGTGGTAATGATGTCGAGTATGTTGAAGGAGATGATGAAGAAATTTTGTTTGAAGCCCCATCAGATGATGATGAAGAAGAGTCTAGTTTCGAGTCTGGAGAAAGCGAGGATGATGACGATGACGATGATGGTTTTTGGGATGACGATAGTGATGATGAACTAAGCGAGGATGGGAATTCACTTTGATTTGTTTGAGTATATCATAGCTTGTATTAAGGACAACATTTCAATAAAAATATATGACTTTTGTAATGAAATGTTGAAGATTACTTGTTATGACATTTCCATCTGTAGTTTTTCTTACTGTTGTTGAGTAACATGATCCATTCTGCACCTGTGGTTTTTCTTAGTGTTTTTCTAATATTTAATTAGTACTTGCTTTCTCCCCACTTCCCTTTTCGCATTAATATTTAGGTTTCCTCTGCCTTTCTTATGTAGTGACCCTGCTCATTTCTTCATGATAATATGAATATGTAGAGTAGAATCTAATAATATAACTTTGAAATTTAATAACCCACCACTTAAAGGTTCACTTATTTCTTCGTTTACTATTTTGATATCCCTTCAAGAAAAACAATCAAAATCAAATATGACTAATTAAAAAAAAATGAATGATGGTTGATATACAATAGTAGAAGTAGTCAACAAGCAAATGAACCCTAGCTAGTAGCTATATATGCACTTCTATTTATTCTACCCTGCCCTCAAGTGATCTCATAAATGGATCTTTATCTAATGAATGGATTTTTTCCTACTCTTGTAGTACCCAAATATTGACGTATATAATATATAGTGCAACTTCACATGGGAGTTTAATCATGATAAATTGGCAAAAACCATGAATTTGTCAAATATATGCATCTACTCTTTTTGGGTGTAATTACACTTGTAATTGATTGCTATTTTTTGTGTTGTTCAAATAGTAGAAATTCGTATCACCTTCATCATGGGGGTGTCAAAATTTTCATCAATAACAAAATGGTTGATGCTTTCTTCTTCTTCTGAATTATGATTTGTAATCATAAAAATGAGGGGGTCAGATGAGGGGGGGAGTGCGGGAGGTCGGTGAGTGGGGGGGAGGGCGGGGGTCGGTGAGGGGGGGTGGGGCGTGTGTAGGGGGTCGGGGAGGAGGGGCTGCAGCGGGTCGGGGAGGGGTGCGGGGAAGTCGGTGAGGGGGGAGGGGTGCAGGGGGTCGGGGAGGGGGCGTGCGGGGGTCGGGGGTGGGGGAGGGGCTGCAGGGGGTCGGGGAGGGGGCGTGCGGGGGGTGAGTGAGGGGGAGGAGTGCGCGGGGGTCGGTGAGGAGGGGAGGCAGGGGGGTCGGGGAGGGGTGCGGGGGTTCGAGTGGGGGAGGGGCGGTGTGCAAGGGGGTCGGTGAGGGTGGAGGGGCTGCAGGGGGTCGGGGAAGGGGGGGTGTGGCGGGGGTCGAGGGGGGAAGGGGCTGCAGGGGTCGGTGAGGGGGGAGGGGCGGCAGGGGGTCATGGAGGGGGTTGTGCAGGGGTTCGGTGAGGGAGGGGGCTGTAGGGGGTCGGTGAGGGGGAGGGGCCGCAGGGGGTCGGGAGGGGGGCAGTGCGGGGGTCAGTGAGGGGGAGGGGCTGCAGGGGGGTCGGGGGGGGGGCTATGAAGGGGTTCAGGTGAGGGGGAGGGGCATGCGGGGGGGTCGGTGAGGGGGGAGGGCTGCAGGGGGTTAGGGAGAGGGGGGCGTGCAGGGGGGTCGGTGAGGGGGAGGGGCTGCAGGGGGTCGGTGAGGGGGAGGGGCTGCAGGGGGTCGTAGGGGCGGGTGGTGGGGGGGGTGAGGAGGAGGGGCTGCAGGGGGTCGGGAGTGGGCTGTGCAGGGGTTCGGTGAGGGGGGGGCGTGCGGGGGCGGTCGAGGGGGAGGGGCTGCAGGGGGGTCGTGGAGGGGGGCGTGCAGGGGGTCGGTGAGAGGGAGGGGCCGCAGGGGGGTCGGTGAGGGGGAGGGGGCTGCGGGGGTCGGGGAGTGGGGGCAGGCAGCGGGGGTTAGTGAGGGGGGGGGGGGGGAGGGGGGGCGTGCGGGGGTTCGAGTGAGGGGGAGGGGCGTGGGGGGGGGGTCGAGTGAGGGGGGGCAGGGGGTCGGGGAGGGGGTGCAGGAGGGGGTCGGTGGGGGGACGGGCCGCAGGGGGGTCAGGTGAGGGGGAGGGCCGCAGGGGGTCGAGGAGGGGGTGCTGGCAGGGTTCAAGTGAGGGGGAGGGCGTGCGGGGGGTCGGTGAGGGGAGGGGCCGCAGGGGGTCAGGGAGGGGGGCTGTGCAGGGGGGTCAGTTAGGGGGAGGAGTGCATATCTACTACTTAGTGTAATTTACATGACATTTTCGGTATGAGTAAAAATAAAGCCTTTGTTCAACAATGTCTACAGGCAAAGAGTAGAGGAGGAGTACTCCCAACTGCTCCGGAGTTGTTCTTGAAGACTCATTTTAAGACTGTTCCTGGAAAAGGAGAAATCCCAGCAAACAAGAAAACAAAGCAAATCTCGGTACATACTTCTAAACATATATTTATAGGCAAATATGATTGAAATTGAATACACTAAACATTTTAGGCCATTTTAGTTGAAATTGAATAAATACGATTAGTTTGATGCTAGTTTAAGTTATAAACACCTCAAACATCATATATATAGTTAGTTTAATGTGATTATAAGTTGTTTTGATTGAAAATACACAAAATAGGAAAGTTAGAACCAAATTTAGGCTAATATAGGCCATTTCACTTGAAAATGAATGAATACGAGTATTTTGATGCTAGTTTAAGTTATAAACACCTCAAACATCATATATATAGTTAGTTTAATGTGATTATAAGTTGTTTTGATTGAAAATACACAAAATAGGAAAGTTAGAACCAAATATACGCCATTTTGGCACTTTATATTATTTGAATATGAGTATATTTAACCAAATGCTGGAGACATACAATAAGAAGTTGGATCCTTGTACCACTCAGGGGTCACACCCGAACCCTGTTCTGTTGTATTGGGAGACAGTTGGGGGGAGGAACAGAGGAAAAGTTCAGGGGTTGGGTCAGGGAGATCATTTGTACTACAACTCTTCATCAGGGCGAGGAGATGGCGGCTCTTCACAACCATATGAGCCGTCCATTTTTTCTCAGATTGAGGCGCAAGTGGAGGCAAAGGTCGCTGCACGGATGGGAGAGGTGGAGGCAATGGTCGCAGCACGGGTGGAAGAGTCACGTCAGGCCCTCATAGAGGAAATGATGAGGAACATGTCTAGTTTCGGCCACATGTTCTCAGGTTGCAACCCAGGCCCCACTCCACAACGCAGACCAGAAGATGACCCAGGGTTTGGTGGTGGCGGTAGTGCTACAGAGCCACCCTTGACAGTGTAGTTTTTTTGGTTTTGGCAACTAGGTAACTAACTTATAGTTGGATATAGTTAGTCTAACTATTTTCTTGTAGTGTAAATACTTATCGGCATCTCGCTTCGTTTCTTGATGTGTCGGGTTATTTTTTTTTCAACCTGACTTCTACTTTATTTCCCGACACCGGGATCTATTTTGCGTACATATATTTAATCTAGGTAGTTTGTCTAACTATAGACATTTAGTGTCTATATTTATCGGCATCTAGCTTATTAGTTTCTAGCTTTGTCGATATATATTTTTTGTAAACACCGACATCTACTTTATTTCCCGACATCGGGATCTATTTTGTGTACATAAATGTAATCTATTTCATGTAATTATACAAGTATCTATGTAAATTTTAATATATATCAAAATTGCATATTTTTGTAATTGAAAAAATTGAATGCGATGGAGAAACAAACTTTAGCGTGGTATATTTAGGTGCGGTTGTGCGGTGTACGGGTTTAATTATTATTAAGAACAATAGAATTTTAAATAATATTATTTTGTAACAACAGCGAAGGTTAAACATTAAATCAACGACGGCTAGGCAGTCGCTGTAAGGTTCTCTATGTACCCATGGACACGAAATCAACGACTGCTTTAATACCTTAGCGACGGTTATAAACAGACGTTGATTAATCGAAATCAACGACGGTTTAAAACGGTCGGTGAGTCACCGACGGTTTAAAACAGTCGGTGACCCAGCGACCGTTTTAAACCGTCGTCGAATCACCGTCCAAAACGACCACAACACTAAACAGGGGACTATGCCTACTTGACGCGAGGACGGGACGGGGACGGGGACGAGGACCATGGACTCCGAAACAAACAGACAGCGATGGAAAGGGGGATGACTGATCAACGCGCAAACCAAAGACGAAAGACTCAAAATAGGGGCAGCACGACTAGACTCGCAAGGGAGGGGAAGGGAGGAGGGGAAATGACTCGGGGAACACGCGAACCTGGGGAACGGGGGATGGGGGGAGGGACCGACGAAATAAAGCATCATCCCCCAAACCCTAAACTCTAAGAATCGGGGGGAGGGGAAAACCGAAACCATAACCGACGGGGCTAACAAGAAGCGGGACGACGGAGAGACAGGGGTTGGGGCGGGGGACACACGGGGGAGGGAGAAGAACATGGGGAGCGAACGCGGGGAGGGGGAGGGGAGTGCGACTACTACTAACAGGGGAGGCCGACGACAGTGACCGGGGGAGGGGGAAGAAGAAAGACGTGAAATGGACGACGAAAACCTAAGAGCAGTGCGAACTACGAGCAGGCTCACGGGCAATCGGGGAGCGACGCGGCGCTCGGGCAGGCCACCAACGAGCCTGCGCTGGGCGGCACGCTGAGGGCTTTTAGGGTTTGGGATTTTAAGAGAGAGGCTAGAGAATATTTAGGGTTTGTTGCGATGTATAAAATAAATTGTTAAGAGAGAAACTTATTACGCAGAGTGAATGTGTGTATGAGTATCAAATTGAATGAATAAGACAACAATAAGAAAGACTATATGTGCTACTTTATTACAATATTACTAACTGACATCATAGCTAATTCTTGAACTGCAATCGGATCGACTGATGCTTTTATGTCTATTGTAACAAACATGCGAGTAGTTACAATTTGTTCGAGCTATGACCTTAGGGCTTATGTCACCGATAGGATGGTCTGAAGTAGTAATCTTGTCATCACTTGTATTATAATTTGCTAAGCAATACCTTGTTTTTCATTACTCGATATAACTTTCTTTTCTTTACTTGTAATGTTGTAAATATATGTATTAGGGACGATGAATTTTGCTATGCTGTTTATACAATTATACTTGTTTAAATTTTTCAAAACTTAAATAGGCTCATAAGTTCTGACAAATTTAACATTTATCGGTCATCTGATAGTTGTTTGTTCATAGTATGGTAGAATGTTGTTTGACAGTCCGATATTGTAGATAGATATGCTATTAATGTTATAAAATGCTGCAAAATTAACTCCATGAATATTCATCTTTCTTCTTTGCATAATTAAATCAAATACGAATATGGCTAATTTGAAGAAGGGAATGGGGAAGAATTCTGTTAAAACGAGAGATAAACGGAACTAGAGAGAGGGAAAAAGGAACAATAAGGGGTAATATAAAAAGTCATTGCCGAAAAATAATGTCAACCACCGAAATCCGACTATTGATGCCTTTTTGCCACAAAAAAAAATATTTTATGGTAGTTTCATGCCTCATTTTCTATTAGGTAGTTTATCGCAAAAGGTGTATTTAATAAGATTGTGTCTCGTAAATTTTCCTAATATAAATTCATCCTTGTGAGGTTTCATGAATCACAAATTCTAATAAAAGACGGTTTCACATTAGTCTTACCGTGAGACATGTCCAAGTCCATATGAATATAGCAACGGAGCCCAAGCGCATAACTGACCCAAGCGCTTAATTCGCCTTGGCCCAAACGTTGTTTTAAACAATGATGTGTCTATTATATATAGAGTTTTTAGCCCCAATTCCCCTAGCATTGAGTATTATTTTGAGCTCTTTTGAGCTCATATTTGTGTGATTTGATATGTTTGGACTTGGTTTTGTTCCTCCATGTTTTATTGTGCAGATTATGCATTTTATGCCTTAATCTAGCCATAAAAGGAAAGTTCGATGATCACACATAGTACATAGCACCCCTGGGGAGCAAGTCAAGTAGTTTGGAAGAAGAATTCGTGTTAGAAGCCAAGGAAGAGCTCTCGCCCGGTCGACCGGGCGAGCCAAATTTTCTGCATTCCCATATCGCTGGTTCGCCCGGTCACACTCCAAAAGTGCTTGCACGCCCGACTAGGCAAAATTCCTCCTAAGCTCGTTAAAGTAGATGATCGTTTGATGATTTTTCGTATTTTTTAGCCAATTTTGTAAAAACTATAAATAGGTTTTTAGGAAATTAAATTCGAGTAGTTATCTTTATTCTTCGTTTTATTAGGTCAAAAACACTTAGCTTTCTCTCTATTTTGTATGAGCTCTTTGTTTGGGAAGATTATAAAGATCATCAATTTTGCTTCAATTGCTCTTCAATCATTCGGTATTTTTCTACTTAATCTAGTTACATGAATTATTCTATTTTCATTATGTTTATTGTCTTCTTCAATATCATGAGTGAGTAGTCTTTTTCTAGGGCTTAGTGAGGGAAGCCATGTTTATACCTATTTGATTATGGTTTAAAATTCTTCGATATTTGGATTGAATTAGAGTAATTCCTATTGATTTGTTATAATTGTTTAATTCATGTAATTGCGCAATATCATGAGTTATGCTTAGCTAATAGGAGTTAGAATCAAAAGATCGTACTCATTAATGGCTTGTTACAATTGGTAGATCTGATTATGTTGAGCGACCGTACTAGCATATGTTGATGTAAGATTGTTAAGACCCGATTGTAGGATTAACAAAATATTTTAATTACTCGAATCTCAATCCAAGTATTATTGAATTGTATTGTAGTGATTAAATTGGCATAAGTATGGTGGACTGATCGAATGCCCTAGGTTTTTAATTATTTGATAAGCTTCCATCCATTTGTTTTCTAGTTTATTCTAGTTCAGTTATTAATCATTCAATCAATTTCTCTCTTGAAGTAGTTAATTAATTGAACATTAATCTATAGAAATCCTCTCATGTGGATCGACCCGTATTTGCTAGTTTCTGCTAACAACAAATACCGTGCTCTTGCGGTATTATTTTAAAACCCATCAAACAACTTTCTTCTTCATTCCTCATGTTTCTAGAACCTGGACATTTCTCTCTCTAACTCTCTTATTTTCGACCATTTTCAACCCATATCTTTTTCCATTTTCTACTTTTGCTTCTACTTTTCTTTGTTCTTCTTCCATTTTCTTCTATTCTTGCTTTATTTTTTCTTCTTTTATTTTTGGGTTTTAGGGTTTGAGATGTTTTAAGGTTTGAGATGGGGAGGAAACAATCGGCTTTGAGGAAACACTATTCGAGTGGTAGGAAAGCTTCGGCACCTGCTAATGTCAAACCAATTGCCAAGAAGGCTTCTACACCTGCTGAGAAGATGGCTAAAGAAATTGTTAAAAAGCGTTCTTTACCCAGTGAAAAGAAAGGGAAGGTTATGTTTGTGGTCAAAAGAAAGCGCGAAGAGAAAGGTTTGTTCTCTTTCATTTCATTTTTAGGCATTTCTTGGTACAATTGTGTCTGATATCTCGTCATTTTTGTAGATGTATCCAACATGCAACTGGGCTCTTGTGGGGATGATAATGCTGATATTGATGGTTGTAGCAAAAATGTGAAGAAATCTCGTCTGGAAAATCCAATTAGTGGACCACTTTCTGTTGTTGGTGGTGGGGAAGGATCTGTTGGCATCCCTATGTTTGTTCTCTTTTACTTTTTTTGTTGTTTTATGTGTATTTTAAAAAGTTTGTTGTACTTATTGTATTATTAGTTGTGTTTATTATACTATTAGTCATATTTATTTAATTATTAGTTGTAAATAATGTTCCATGTTTGAGATTTCTTGAAATTTTATAAACGAATATTACTTTTCTTTATTAGTTATGGTCTGGCATCATTTAGTTAGCTAATTATTTCGTTCTTTTGTTAATATGTGATTGGTGTTATGTTTATTATACCATTAGTCATGGTTTCACATCATTTAGTTATGGTTTTACATGATTTTGTGATGGTTTGTCTATTTGAACATTATGTTGCAAATATGTTTCAGGTCATTTGTTACTTCATGTCGTCCATATTCTGTTGTTGAGTTGGTTTCCAAGTTGTCTACGGAACAAGTTTCTGCTGTTAAAGAAATTGGTTTTGGTGGTTTGCTTGATTTACGCTTGACTGAATTTTCAAAGATTTTAATGCCTCGGTTGGTGAAGAATTTGTGTTTGATGTGTTTTATTTGCCGAGAGAGATTGGGTGTGATGTTGTGGAAACTTCTCGAGCAGCTAAACATCTTGATAGGGAAATTTATACTCAGTGGAAGGATTGGTTTGGTATTGAAGGGGATAATACCATTCCTTTGCATCTTCTTTATAATGCCATGTGTGCTGAGTTTAGGGAAGGAGATGATGCTTTAAAGAAGTTCTTTGTTGTATATGTGTTTGACACTTTTTTTTTCTCCACTTTCAAATCGTAGTATGGATGTGAAGCTTTTGAAAGCTGTTGATAATGTTGAGAACATCAAGAAATTAGATTGGTGTATGTAAGTTTGTTTTTATTGTCTTTGTAAAGCTTGTAAATGTAATCTGAGGAATGAAATAAATGAATTTTTGGGTGGGTGTTTGTTGTTTCTTCAAATTATTTACTTGCACTACCTCAAATTCCAAGGCAATGCTGCCCCTACTAATTTGCCATTAATCAAACATTAGGTTGATGAGGTTGTAAGTGCCTAAGTGTACGAGGAAAATATGGTCGGGTTTGGGAATGGCCATGTTGTTTTGAACACTTATCCTTTTTGAGCTCGGGTGGATTATGGTGCTTGTTCTGCCACCAACACTGCTCAACAGCCACAGGGAGTCGTCCCTGTTGCCGACGCTGCTCAACAACCTCCTCTTGGTGCTATCGCTGCTAATGAGCAACCTTCTGTTGCTGCTAACCAGCCTGTTATGGATGGTGCAGGTGTTAATGGTTCTCATCTTGAGCAAGGTGGTACTTCATTTCCTCTTAACCAGCGTGTCATTCAATTTGTGCTTCCTGTTTTAGTATCAACTAATGAGGATATACAAGCGTTGTCAAAGGATGTAAGTCTATTATTTTTTATTAGGTCAATTATATTCTACATTTTTTTCATTTTTTACAACATTAGTTATTGCATTACTATATGCATTAGTTAACTTGTTATTTGCATAAGCTATTATAATTTTATATTAGGAAACCATTTTATTGGATTAGTTACTTTATTATATACATTTGTTAACATTTTGTCTACATTAATTAACTTTATTCACTAAATTATTATTCTTAAACTTAGCTTACTGAAACTTATATCCCTAGACTCAAGTGATCCAAACTTATTATATTAGTGAACTACTGTATTCCATTAGTTACTTTATTATATACATAATTTAACATTTTGTCTGAATTAGTTGACTTTATGTCTGCATCAGTTAACTTTTTATTTGGTTTATTTATTTTATTGTTGTTGTTAGTTAACTTGTTTAGATTAGGTAACTTATTTTGCACATAAGTTAATACTTTTGTTGTTTCCTTTTAAAGGATCTTCATGAAGCCATGTTAATTTTCCATAGGGATTTGGATGTGGTTTCAAGATTCCACATTGATCATCTTACTTTGATTATGAAGAAAAATACAGCAAGTGCAGAAGATGATTTGGATGTGAGAAATTCTCCTATGTTATCAGATACACAAAGGTTTTTTGCGCAACCAAAGGTTCATCGTATGGTCGATGATATTGTTGAGAGACTCTTGGGTATGAAGGCTGGGTTAGATATCGATTTAAACCATAAAGTTGATGGAGCTACTGGTGATCATGTTGATAGTCCTATTGAGGACAATACAAATATGTTTGATGATGATTTAGATGCAGCCTTGGCGTCTAAAGTTCCAAAAGATTTGGAGAAGTTAGATGATGGTATTGGATGCAGCCTTGACTGTGGACCTTAGAAAGTTGTTGTTCCTTACATATCTAATGCTAATCGACCCTACGACGGATTAAAGAAGAGTGGGGAACCTCTCACTGGTTTTTGGAATTCGACATCATGATTGACAACAAAGTTCGCATGAAGAAGTTGTCGAAGCTTCGACAAGAGGTTATTGATTTCTGTTTTTTCGATGATATGGATTTAATATATACAAGGTACTTCCTCTCTCCTTTTACTTATGTTTTCTTCTTTTATCTTTTGGTATGAATTTATTATTTTTAATCTTTTAGTAAGGCACTTTTTACCATTAGTACATAAATTTACAGCATTAGTTAATTGTTGTGTTGATCGACATTCTATAAACTTTATAGGGAATCACTTAGCTTGTTAAATATGGTGACATTCACATTTTACCAAAGAAGAGATTCTAAGTTTACGTGCAGATTAATTTGTTGATTGTTCTATTGTTAAGTGTTGGTACTTCTTATTAAACAACATTGCTCTTTCAAATCCATCTACGCCTTTGCATTTCTTCTTTGGAGTTGAGTACATGGTATGTCAATGTATTTTTAATCCTTTTCAAACCTAACTCATTTTTGTACTTTTAAACAGTTAGTCTAATATGAGGGATATCTTGGTTAAGATTCTAGTTTTATGTTTGTAATTTGTAGCAAAAACTTGAGGAAGTTGTGCTGAAACAAGTGGAGAGAGAAAGTGATGCTGGGATTTATGATTTGTTAAAATCATCATGGGATTGTTAGGTGCATTTAAATGATAAATCTTGGGATCTACACAAAGTTGTCTTGGTAATAATCACTATGAATTTTTCTTTTAATGTGTTGTGATGATTTCTATAGAAGCATATGTATTGTTCTTCTTATTATGTTTTTTTATTGTGTTTCAGGTTTTCTTTCCTTTGTTGTTTGAGAAACATTACAATCTTGTGGTTGTGAACTTTTGTACTAAAACAATATAATATTTCGACAATCGTCTTTACGATGACATGTTGATCTACAAAACTTATGTGTCTACTCTGGCACATATAACCTTGATTAGTTCACTTCCTTTTATTATTAGTTAGGATTTTCTTTTTATTAGTTAAGATTTTGTTATTCCTAGTTGATTTCATAATGTTGGGTTTTCTAAAATATCTTTCATTACAATGTGAGAAATTCAGTCTTTATCTCAAAGAAAAGAATCACCCATTAGCTAAAGAATTGCTTGAATATATGTTTGAGCCTATTGAGTTATCATGGCAGTCATCACTCCCCAATGTGGATTGTGGTGTTTTGTTAATGGTGCATATGCAAGCTTTTTGTGGTTCTGCTTTCGCCTAGTCTATTGACAAGGTTTGTCATGCTCTTTTTTTCTATGCTATCAAATTTAGTTTTAGACTGTTTTAGAGTGACTTATTTCCTTCTTTTGTAGCCTTTTAAGAGGCGTGTAATTCGGGGTGAGATTTGTGCTTCTCTTGTCCTTAGTGATATGGATGAGATCAGGGATGAAGTTTTAAGCAAAATTTCATAACTCAAATCAAGGAAGCAGGAGATTGGACGTGCAAAATCTGAGCAAAAAAAGGAAGAAGCAAAGAAGAAAAATGAAAAAACCAAGGACAAAAAAGCAAATGCAAAAGAGGCGGAAGAAAGAAAGAATGAGAAGAACCATGATGGTGATGACTAGAATGAAGGAGAAGAAAAGGAGGAATGAGTTGGTGGTGGTTAAAAATTTTTTTGCATAGAAATTGAAACTTTATTATTTTAGTATGTGTAATGTGATGGTTAAAACATTTCTTTGTTTTAGTGACTGAAATCAGATTGTTTTGGTGGTACAAGTATCATAGCATTTGTTTTTGTGAATCAGAAAATTAGTTATCACGTTCAGATCTTTAGTTGTTGGTTGTTGTGGATTAGTTTATGTTCTTTAGCCCTTACACTCTATTCATGATATATTAGTTAATCTTTTTGGTATATTAGTTTAATAATTTTGGCAAAATTAGTTAAGAATTATTTAAGTACAATTCCTTCACCATCTCCAGCTTCAATTACCCACAAACAAAGCTCAAACCTTATGAATGGCGTTTTATTAGATTTGCAATAAAACTTAAAAACCAAACTAGATTTGCAATTAAAATGTCAGAATACTAGCAAACTCTGAAATTTGGATATATACTACAAGCTAGAACACTTATAGTATATTCATGATATATTAGTTAATATTTTTGGCAAATTAGTCAAGTATTTTAGCACAATAGTTTAGAGCTGTTAATTTATATGTAGACTTATAATTTTTCTTTAGTTAACATATGATGTACATTAGCTAGATTGTTTTGCTTGTTGGTTAAAACTAGATTTGCAATTAAAATGTCAGAATACTAGCAAAGTCTGAAATTTGGATATATATACTACAAGGTAGAACACTTATACTATATTCATGATATATTATTTAATATCTTTGGCGTATTAGTTAAGTATTTTAGCACAATAGTTTAGAACTGTTAATTTATACGTAGATTTACAATTTTTCTTTATTTATCATCCCTAGTACATTAGTTAGTATTGTTCTATAATTAGTTAAGATCCATTGAGCATCATTTAGTTTCCAATATAAACGAAGAAATAACTTTTTCATAAAATATAAAATGTCAAATACAAAAGACAACCTAAAAAAAGAACTTAAAACAACCTAGCATTTGGAGTGAATGTACCAATTTCAATTTGGTTTTTGGAATTTATTTTTTTTAGTCTTCTCGAAAATGACTTTTCTTCCTTGTGCTTCTTCCCTTTGTTTTTGCACGATCCGGGTCTAAATTACCAATCTAGTTGTACTTGATGAGCATTGTTCTTCTACAACTGGTTTTGTAGTTAAGACTTTGTTTATAGTTGCAGCAGTACTTTCATAGACTTCTTGTAGTGTTTTTCTTGCATCTTCATTATCTTGACTTTTGAGAATGAGATGGTAGAACTTTGTTGTGGTTTCATATCTCCATGGGGTTACTTTGTTTGTAATCGCTCCAGAAATTTTTCTATCCATTTCTCTTTTCCACACTTCGCTCTATGCAAATCTAGTCCACCTTTGGCAAATATATTTATGTGGTATTGTTGTGATTAATGCATGTGCATGATTCTCAAGGCATGAAAACATAACAATCCTGCAGCATAACTTTTACATTATGTTAATTAACTATTACGAATAAATTAATAACTAATAACATTTAGGTATTAGTTACGTTTTTCATATAAAAAGTTAAAATTTCAAATGCAAAAGTTAAGTTTTCTGTACCAAAAGTGATCTGACCTGTTTCTTCAAATTTTTGCAAGTGCAAGTTATCGTCTGATCATGGGCAGTATATATTACCCTTTGAGACGAAACTATGTCAAACTCTTCTTTCACTTAGCTTCAAACATGATAAATAGCTTGTCAGGTGAAACAGCAACAAAGTAAGTGTCTATGGACATTGCCATTGCAAACTCGTGCTCAAAATCTCTAACCATAAGTTGGGAGGTAGACAGGAAATATTGGGAGCCCAAATGTTCTCAATTTGGCGCATAACATATGGTCTCACAGAAATACCAGCATTTGGATGTCCTTACACATGGACTAATAATCGTGATTTAGATCAGCAAATATATGAAAAGTTAGATCGAGTTTATAGTGATGAAGCATGGAGATTAAGTTATCCGGATGCAATAACTATCCCATATTTCTATCAGATCATGATCCAATACTACTTGATATGTTACTTAAGACAACAAAAGCACGAGGTACGTATAGGCATGATTCTTGGTGTTGGAAATTTGAGGAGGTTAGATTAATGATTAGTGAGGAATGTAAAAAACAATACAAGGGTTCCAAAATGTTCCAACTCCAGCGCAAACTAGAAAGCATAGGAAGACGAATGAGAGATTGGTGTATCCAATATAAGAAGGAAAAAAAATTTGACTGGCAGGAGGTACTACAAAATCTAGAAAGTTATCAACATAATGTGCAAATAGTGGGACAAGATGATAGTGAAAGGAAGTATAGAAAAGAGAATGAGGAAAAACTCGCAATACAACTAGAATATTGGAAACAACGAAGCAGATCAAAGTGGGATATTTGGGGAGACCAACCGACTAGTTTCTTCTTCAAACAGGTAAAGGGTGGAAAAGCAAAAAATAGAATTAATGCAATACAAACTACTGACGGACAATGGCTTGTTCATGAAAAAGACACAAGTGAAGATTTCATTAAGTTTTATACTCAGCTGTTTAACCCCACCAATCAAGCAGACATAATACCTTATTCGGAGGAATGGTTCTCTGATCTGCCACAAATAAAAGAGGAGCATGCGTAGCATCTTATACAACCAGTAACAGTAGCAGAGGTACGTCGAGCTTTATTCTCTATGAAATCACAAAAATCTCCAGGACCTGATGGTGCCTCCCCCCCGGGTTTCTTTAAGGAATTTTGGGATAATTTATCTACCCAGGTATGGGAAACTGTTAATGCTTTATTCGTAGGGGGTCATATGTTAACAGAAATAAATCGAACATTTATAACACTTATTCCGAAAGTATGACAACCTACCCAAGTCACACAATATAGACCAATCAGTTTGTGTAGCACAATATATAAAGTTATAACAAAAATAATGGTCAATCGCATGAAAATAGTACTACCATATATAGTCTCGGAACATCAGCATGCCTTTGTCCCATATCGTTTAATGCAGGATAGTTGTTTATTGGCCCATGAACTAATTATGTGGTTGAAAAATAAGAAAAAGGGGAAGAAAAGTTTCGCAATAATGAAAACTGATCTTAATAAGGCTTACGATAGAGTAAGATGGGACTTTCTTGAATACACGTTGCGAGTAATGGGTTTCCCAAAATTGTGGATACATTGGGTACATCAATGTATTTCAACTGTTACTTTTTCAATCTTAATAAATGGAACCCCGTATGGAAAGTTCACATCGACAGCAGGACTAAGGCAAGGAGACTCGTTATCCCCATACCTATTCCTCGTATGCATGGAAGTACTAGGAAGAGCAATGGATAGGGTACATAACAAAGGCTTATTGAAACGCATTCAACTATCAAGAAAATCTCCTCAGTTAACGCACTTATTCTTTGCGGATGATGCGCTATTTTGTTTTCAGGCCGAGGAGCAATCATGCCAGCTGATGAGGTACGTACTTGTAACGCCCCGAAAATTCATACTCCTTAATTAAACACAATTGTTTATAGTTAGCAGCGGAAATGGAACTTAAGCCTGTTGGATATGACCCACTAATACAATGCGGACTTAAATAGTCCTTATACATAAATGCTCGACTCAAATAATAATAATTTCTCTAATACAAGATACCACACAATTTCCCTTGAACACGTTCCTTATTAACAGCGCTCTTGCAATGGCTATGCTCATACCTAAAACAAAAAAAAAAACATCATGAGCCGAAGCTCAGTAACATACTACCCTAACAACGTAAATTCATTTCAATTCATTTTATTTGCAAACAGGGAGAAGAGAATATAGTAAAACACACTAGAAATCAGCAATGAAATAATAGCCAGATAACCAATTATAAGTAGCGTCTTGAAACTTCATAAGTTCCCATTATCTTTTCATCTTTTAACATGGTAACTGGCAAGTATAGACATGCGGGACGTCTCCCACCATGTGATGATCCTCAAGGAGCCCAGCTCCCTTGTTGGATACACCACCATGCGATGATCCTCAAGGAGCCCAGCTCCCTTGTTAGATACACAGCTCGCACCAAAGTAGAGTAGTAACATAACATGCGGTACCCCTCAAGGAGCCCGGCTCCCTTGTTGGGTGTACGGCGGGTGCGAAGGTACGTGCACGACCATAAAGTAGATAATAAGCTTAACATTATACTGCCAGAACCTCTTTCACTTTCATTTATCATGTTTCGTTTATTTAGCATTCATTGGCATAAGCCTTAGATCTTTAATGAATCATACTTGAGCATTAATAACTCACAAAATCATAACATATGTAAACATTTATGTAACTCATCGGAAAACAGTTTATGTATCCCACAATCCATATAAAGAAACACATCACAAAATCCTTAACATAATTATAAACATCATTTCACAAACATATTTCGAAGGGGATCGTGGGTGTTAGCAATAGATGTTATCTGGAATCCTGCTTAACAATCTTGATAGCCGGGGGAGGCTTGTAATATATCTTCCTTTTTAATCTAATCAATTCAGGGATTAATAAAAGACTTGTTAATATCTTATTCTAAATTGTGAGTTTCTTGATCCATTTCCATCATGTGTCCATTTTAGGAGGTACTAGGAGTCTTAAATAGTTAAGTCTTTGGTGGTTGATAAAAAGTCATAGGCACTCTTTCTACCTAACAACTTAGCGCTTAAGTCGTAGTTCATGATTCGTGAGTATGAACGTTTAGTTATAACCATTTCATATTTTATGAATCATTAGGCACATATTACAATTTTGTTAACCCTTGATTTAAAATTTCACTATATTAGTCATAGGGTCACTTTAAACATATTCGTCATTTTATAATTAAAGCAATGATGGTCATTAATCTTATGGTTCATAATTCAGGCTTAATAACTTGTAATTATGGAACTCGTAATATAACTCTTTCATTCTTGTCATCTAAACTATATATAAGTGTTTGTTACTTTAACGTAAATTTGACAAGTAAATTATACTTAATTTGTATTATTCTTAAGTTGATATATTAGAGATACAAATAAATATGAAATCCAGTATTGTCTCATAATAAATCATTAATTAGTCATGGTTAAAGTACCATAATGATTTAAATTACAAGGATTATAGTTTATAGTGAGTTTCATTGTGTCTTAGTTACTAGCTAAACATCAATATAAATATTCAAATAATTGTTTAGCCACCTCACTTAGTCCATTCCATTTTTAGAATAAGTCATCCATCCCAATACATAACTCTAAGCTTAACAAGTTAAACATATGGATTTATTTGATTAGTTTAACTAAAACTACAACCAGATTTTCGGCCCAATACTATGAGTAACTAACATGGCCTACATGGGTATATATTTGGGCTTAAACTAAAAAAAAAAAAAAAAGAGTTGCGGTCCGACCTACCCATGTGAACAGCCCTACTCACGGTATACCTAAATGCTTAATTGCAAGTCAAAACTAGTGAAAAAAAGGCCCGTGGCTCATGAGTCATGCTCGTGCCCGTATACTCTATAGCAAAACTATTATTAATTATTCCCATTCGGCCATTCCTAATTTCCCATCCTAATTCCAACAACATAACCTCGCCGCGTATTCTAGAATCTTGCTCTCTTCCACGCGTTGATTGATTCACACTATGTTTTGCATTCTTTTTGTTTCAAAATTCTACAATTTACATACAAGACGAAACCTTCCTATAAGTCAAACAATGAAAAGATCACCTTTCTTTCCCCTACATCAGCCAGACAGCCAAAGACGTTTTAAATCTTTTTTATAAGTAAACATATTTTTCCTAAGATAAGTGTCCTACCAGATAAAAAAAATACGTTTAATAGATCAATTAAGATTGGTAGCAGATTTCAATCTTTGACCACTAGACTAAGTAATACTTGAATAACTAAGAACTTGCTATATATATTCTCCAGTATCATATATGATTTTTATCATTATCCTTGATGATTAATTGGTTATTTACACAACAAAATGAAAAAGATTTGAAAACTACTGTATAAATTAGGAAGCTTTTCTCCTCGTAGGCTAAAAAGTAAAAATCTCCATGAGAAGACTTTCTCAGGATATTTCCTCCCACTTTCTTGTACTCGGAAGATTACATGTGAAGAATCAACATAAATATATCGCATAATAATCCAACACAAATAGTTATCTAGACTCCATCCTAGTAGTTGTAGTTGAATAATCTGTAACCCCATTTTGACGAGAACCTCTGTTTTTTAATTCTATTTTGAATCATTCCCATTAATAAACATCTTCCATTTCCAAACCAAACACGAGGGAGTAAAAAGAAAACCCCATTCCTTAAGCACCAAGAGTACTCCTTCCAAAAAACCAACCCCTTGATCATCATCACCTAAATACATCTGTTTCTTTTTTCTAAAGAAATAATAATAATAATAACCATGAATAACCTGTTATCAACATCATTCTCGCAGCATCGTAAGAACAACTCCGGTGACATAGAGATGGGTTTGGCAGCAGATGCCGGAGCAAACCTCGAAAAGTTCTTCGAAGATGTCGCGAAAATCAACGAAGATTTGAAGGAGATAGAGGAGCTACAACGCAAACTAAGGGCAGCCCATGAGGAGAGCAAAACAGCCCATAGCGCTGGTGCAGTGAAGGCACTCCGGTCCAAGATGGACCAGGATGTAAGCCAGACTCTGAAGAAGGCCAAGCTAATTAAGGACCGTCTTCAGGCCCTGGACCGGTCTAACGCTGCTAGTCGGAGCCTGCCTGAATGCGGCCCTGGCAGCTCGACTGACCGGACCAGGACATCAGTTGTAGGGGGGCTAGGGAAGAACCTAAAGGACAAGATGGAGGAGTTTCAAGAGCTGAGGGAGAAGATCAATGGGGAGTATAGAGAGACAATTGAGAGGAGGTATTATACGGTGACAGGGGAGAATCCAAATGAGAAGACTGTTGATTTGTTGATTAGTACTGGAGAAAGTGAAACCTTCTTGCAGAAGGCTATTCAACAGCAGGTCTGTTTTGTTACTACCACTTTCGTTGTTTATTTCTATGTTTTATTTTTGTTAGCTGAACGTCCAAAAATGAAATGCATGGGATCAGATGCATGGCTGGAAAACTTAGTCCCACAGTAATATGAATCACATAATTCAGAACGTCACTAATTATAGCGAAGAATATTCAAAGAAGATGCCAAATTGCGAATATATCTAAATATATTGCACAAGAAAATAAATTGGATCTAAAATGACAAGGGGATATTTTCTAGTCTTATGTTGTTCTGGGAAGAGGAGTCCATTTTCGTATTTCTCGTTAACATTTCTTATTAATATTTGAGAGTACATACCATGTCTTGTCAAGAAAGAGGGAGCTTAATTAATGTAAAATGAAATTGGTTGAAATTTCATAGATATAGATGAATTCAAGCAAATAGTATACAAAATAAATGACTTAGATTAAGCATGCAAGCAAAAAATAGTCGTGTGTGCAGATTTATTAAGGTTTTACCGATTGTCGAAATATATTGTTAAAAGTTTGACAAGACAAATTTTATTAGAAATCTATCGCTAGGCCTTGATGAAATCTACACCAAACCCCTCCTACTCTCCTGAAGAAATTTGATTTCAGCTAGAGCTAACAAATAGGTTTGTCTTGTCGTATTTGGGGTTGTCTCTGAAACTAAAGGGGTTGAAAACCTTTAACACTAACTTGATCCATTTGATTGGATAGGTCAATCAAATAAGTTAATGGTGTGGGATCATATACCTTATTGAAGTCCAAAAATATCAACAACCTTAAAGATAAATAGCTTTCTAAAGTCCGATTTTGTTACCATTGTACTATCTCTGTTCCAGAATAGTCTGAACACTTTCCTTTTATGTTTGTCCCAAATTAGTTTGAACACTTCCATTTTTGGCATGGTCCCACCATTAATATATTATTCTTTTACACATCTTTGGCCCACACTCTACCTTTTATCAATAAAAAGTTACCCAACTTTCTCTCTCCTCCAATAAAAAATACACAAACTCCTATCACATCTACTTTTAAATAAAATAACATTTGATAACCACACCACAACTTATCACCTTAAATTACGTGTCCCAACAAGTGTTCAGATCTTTCTGGAACGGAGAGAGTATCAATTAATGTTTAAATAACACAATTCTTCCAGATATTGGAAACTTGAATAATATTTAGATTATGCTACTCTTACTTCTATATGAACTAAACTAAATAAATTTCTATGTTAAGCGAGTAATGGCATGTCAATTTCATGTTGAAAAAGCCAACACCAACTTAACTCGTTTATTACATGCTTAATCTCGTTTGAACCCATTTGACAAACGGGTAATAAAGTCAAATTTCATGTTATATGTGTTGGATCAAGTTTTGTCAACTATACCCTCAACTTCAAGGCCAACTAGAACGTTAATAGAAGTATATGATAGTCATACTACTAAATGCATCCAAATATATTTTGGCTACAAATAGGAATTCGGGTTAGCTCAAGTGGTAAACTTTCTCATCTTCTCTAGCGAAGTTTAAGGCTCAATTCCTACCCCCAAGCATTTGCTTGGGGTTGAAAGGAGGGTTGGAAGTGTCCAGTTGTAATAGACATCTGGATGGGGGCCCTATGAGAGAACAGCCCATAGTCTTCTTACATATTTTAAAAAAATAAATTTTTGCTACAAACATTCCCAAATTAAGAAGTACGAAAATTTTCAATCCCCTTAAAAGGACTATTTCTTTTCTTATTCGTATCAGAATTGAATAATATAAAAAAGTCAAAAGAACGACGTAGTAATATAGAAAAAATGTGATCAAACTATGACTAAATATCAGAAAAATTATTTGTTACGCAACTGCAGGGAAGGGGGCAGATACTAGATACAATTGCTGAGATTCAAGAAAGGCATGATGCTGTCAGAGACATTGAAAGGAACTTAAAGGAACTACATCAGATATTTCTCGACATAGCCGTGTTGGTTCAGCATCAAGGGGAGCAGTTAGATGACATCGAGGCCAATGTTGATCGAGCTAACTCTTATGTTCAGAGAGGTACAAACCAGCTGCATGAAGCTAGAAAACACCAGAAGAATACCCGGAAGTGGACTTGCTTTGCCATAATTCTGCTGCTAATCATCATACTAGTTATTGTCCTTTCTTTACGTCCATGGGCTAGATAAAGCTCCTATGCAGCTAGTGAGCCTCTAGATGTTGAGACTCAAGCCTGATCTTCTATACCATACACATTATATAGCACTCTTCCGCTGTCAGATATCCCCTCCCCTATTTTTTGGTTTGTTTTCCCATGTCGGCTTTTCTAGTCTATTATTCTATGTATATAGATTTGTATTTTTTCGAGAGCATCAGGATTGTTTTATTCAATGAAGGTACTACCATAGATTCATTTCAATAAGCGGAAACAGGTTATGATTTTTGAAAATTAGAAGTGATTCATGTTCTATAAATTCAACTAGACATTACCAACTAGCCAATTTCAAGTCAACAAACATATCAAATTTCATCAAACATTACAAAAAGGGTGCATTGCAAAAACAGATTTGGCCAATTTGAATCATAATAAACAGAAAGCACTAGAATAATATATGGTCTAGAAAAAGCATAGTAAAATCGACAACTTCATTGAGACATTTCATCTAAGAACTAACAATAGATCGAGCTCAGCAGAACAAGTTCCGACTTATCAATCTCTTCTAAAAACCATCCTCTATTTTCTTGCATATGGAAGGGGGGACACCAAAGGAAAAATAACAAACAATCAGATAAAAATTCAGAAAACTTAGACTTCATCCTCATGAAGAAGCATATTAGGGATACCTTTACTAACAGGAAACCTGCGACCAGTTTCCGGGCAAACAAGGGCGCCTTCTTCGAGGTGAATCTCAAGGAGGGCATGATGGAACTTGGTGAGAAAATCTTGGGAATCAAGTAAAGAAGGGTCAACATCTTCAGGAAGTTCAGAAAATCCCAAGGTCTTGGCAGCTTCAACAAAGGGATTCCACTCAATCTTGGTGAATATGTTCTTAAGGAAGTCGGGATTCATGTCGACCTCCTTCTCCACTACCTTCTCCGCCTCGATTTTTAAAGGAAATCCATTTTCAACCCCCTTTATGTTTGAAGATAGCATATTGTGGGTTAATAGCCTCATCTGGGATCGTTTCGCCCAAATTAGTACATACACACGCTAGTATAGTACATAGAGCATGGTGCATTAATCAAACAACAGCAAAAACTTGACATAAATTTGTACACAAAGACAAATACCAATGAACATGCACCAACAGCAGAGTAATATATCTTCTAATAACCAAACAACAGCAAAAACTTGACAAAAATTTGCAGCCATGAATAACATAATTTCATAATTTATGCCATGAATTCTGGACTACTTTATAGCAAGATAGTAATACCTATGGAAGATTTTAGCATTCAAGTACTAAAGCGAAACTTAGTACTGTACAATTTAGCCAGTCGCATACTAGTCAATAAAATTAACTAAATTCTTACTCAAATATTTACCTCTAAACTACAAACTTTAAATCTTAAAACTTACGATATATAGTACAAATAGTCCTGAACAAACCTTCGATTTATTAGAATCGTCAAAAAAAAATCCTTCAATTTGTTTCCTCGAAAAGCAACTTGAATTGATGTTGTGGATTCGAAGTCTGGAATGAAATCTGTAATCTATAATCTGTAGAGAGAAGTGAATTTCTTTGTAATCGCAGCAAATTCTACGGCTTGGAATTTGGAGAGTTAGGGTTACAAACTTCTTCTTTTCTATCTTCCTTTATTATTATTTCTTTTTCTTCTTTCTTTTATCTATCTCTGCCCTCAAAAAAAAGTTTGTGGGAGTAGACTAGAAAAAGTTTTGCATGAAATGAAATATTGGATTTTACGTTGTATTTCTTGAATTTTTTTTTAGAGGTTGTATCTTTTATAATTGTAAATTGTAATATTCAATAGTTGTACTTAGGGGTAAAAGGATAGGAGTTAGACTCAAAGTGGATAGGAAGATTTCGGATAGAAGCGCCTAGGCGGGGTTCGATCCTTATCCACGGCGTTATCTTTGGGGTGTTAGCATGTTGTGCATGCCTTACCAACCAATGTGATGGTGAATCCTACAGGCTAGTAGCCTTGTAGGGGGTTAGCCCTTGGGCTGACTTAATTTCCTAAAAAAAAAAAAAATAGTTGTACTTAGGGGTGATAACGAGTTAGGTTTGTTCGCGAGCAGTTCGGGCTCGGCTCGGTCAAAACTCGGCTCGTGGTAGCTCGACTTGGATTCGGGCTCTACTCGACACCTTAACGAGCCGAGCCGAACTAGGCCAAACTCAGCTCGAAAAGCTCGTGAACAGGCTCGATACGTATTTTATATAAAAAAATTATTAGACCTTAAAACACTTAAAATTATTATAAGCGAAGACACTTTAAAAAGTTATTATACGTATCCTTCTATACAATCTTTTATGTTAAACAATTCATGTATTTTCTTTTTGTAGCCTTTTAGATCTAGTTTGCCGATGTTTTAGGTACATTTGTAAGTAATTTATTTGGTTAGCATGTAAAAATGAAACAAAATATGTTCATTCATGTTACTTTTTGAATTTAGTATATAATTCTACAAGATCTGTCATGTCGAATATAAAGGTTTAATGTTTTGGTTTATTTTTAATTTCTTCCAAATTGTGCTCGAGCATAGCTCCCGAGCCGAACCGAGCTCAAGCCTTGAGAGAACCTCACGAGCTCGAGTCGAGCTAATTGATAAACGAGCAGAGTCGAGCAGAGCCCAATACAGTTTGCGTCGGCTCGTGCAATAAACACCCCTAGTTGTACCTCTATTAAGGCTATGTTTAGTTCACCTTATTTTTACTGATCTGAATTTATCTGATCTGATCCGAATTTATCTGATCAGATCTGAACTTATCTGATTTGATTTGAACTTATCTTTTATAAAACATATTATTATTAATATTATTATTACTTTGTATTTCATTACTAGTATTACTATTACTATCATTTTATTACTATGCACAACTTTATATAATAATAATAATAATAATAATAATAATAATAATAATAGCAGCATAATTAGTTTTTCTTTTTTGAAAAAGAACACATAGTATATGAACATACAATTATTAAAAATAAAAGAACACATATTTTAGGTTAAAAAACATATTGTTTATGGTACAAAGAACATATTGTTCATGTCTAAGGTCCATTTATAATAAGAATTTAGGTAGTAATGAAAGAGCATATAATGATAATAAAAAAAAAGAACATATATTAAAAGAGCATACAAAATCAATTTAAAGAAAACATTCTAAAAATAAAAGATAAAAATAAACATCATATACTATTATCATGTTCTTTACATGTACAACATCAAAAGAACATCGCATATCAAAATTGTTAATTAGAACAAATATAAAAAAGAACACGTACAAATGCCAAAATAACATTCTTCTTCTTGAACACAAATAGCTTGAAATACATCAATGACATTTATAATGATAGCAACGACATTAATAGTAATTACCAATATTATAATTAATAAGTACAACAACGACAATAATAATAATAATCCTTTTGAACAAATGTACTAGTAAATAGTAGCAGTATTAATAATAATAGTAATCGTATAAAGTAATACTAATAATAATAATAATAATAATAATAATAATAATAATAATAATAATAATAATAACAACAACAACAACAATAACTATAATAATAAGAACAATAATAATAATAATAATAATAATAATAATAATAATAATAATAATAATAATAGCTTTAGTAATAATAATATTTTTAATAATAATGATACCAATAACAATAATAACAACAATAATAATAACAATAATAATAAGTTTTTAAATATAAGCATGATCTGAACTTATCTGATCTGATCTGATCTGATCTGAAATAAGTAAAAATAAGGTGAACTGAACATAGCCTAAGTCAATCTTAAATTTTTCGATTATTTTCTTATTTTCATTTCTTTAGACTTACATTAGGAAGAAAATTTGCCCACAAAAAATTAATCCTACTGCTCCATTGCATCATTTCTATTCCTTCTAATATAAGTCTACAAAACTTTAAAAAAAAAAAAAAAAAACAACGAAAAAATTAACAGTGACTTAAAGGGTAAAGCTTATTTATTTGCAATAAAGATCCAAAATCCTATTTTAAAGCCCAATTAATTATTCCTAATAATTAATTGTATTTTGAGCCCATAAAAGTATTTTGAGCTCAATCCTTTGAAAAAGCTTTTAATTGTTCATGATAATTAATTATTTTTATTTATTATTTTAATACATATTTTCAGTAATAAATAAATATTTTCAAAGATATTTTTAAATTTGAAATAAGATTTTATCTCATAAAGTTGATTTCCGGATTTAATAGATAAAAGAAAATCATTTAAAAACGCGTTGAAGAAAAAAAGGCTGTCAAAGCGCGTCTGACACGTGGCTCTGTGCGTCACGCAGAGTCGTGCGCCTAGCGCACTCTTTGCGTGACGCGCAGTTTGCTTTTCTATATTTTCTAATATTTTTGCTATAAATAAGCCGTGATTTTCCGGATCTTAGAAAACACTTTTCATATACGCTCTTCACTCGAATACTTGCGAATTCTCTCGAAAAACTCTCAAGCTCTCACACTTACAAACACACAAACATATATTCACGAATCTACAAGCATATACTTTGATCGATCTTCACAAGCGTTCGTTTAAAGGCCTCATGATTGCTCTTCCCGAAGGTCGTTATTCTCCAGACCCAAGCCACACCGGTATATTCCTGAGGGTCCTTGAATAAATTTCTTATTTATTTATTAAAGTTACTGACGATTTCTTTCATGATGTAGATCTTTAATAAAAGTTCGTTATTTTGTACATTCTAATCTCTGTTTCTTTCCTTGCTATTATATGGTTATGATTGTCCTGTTCATGTTTTCATCACATCACATGTTATTATTGCTAATCAAGACCTAAGGAACTGTTTTAATATTAATCAGATTATTTGTTCAACCTGTTAGGAACCTTGTAATTTTAATTGTTTAATAACTTGTCACTAAAAAGTAGTCCTTGATGTGTTTAATCAACCAATTTAGACTAATATTTTTAGGGTGCTTGAAAATATTATCTGGTTATTCTTTTGCATAAACATTGATATGAATCGATATTAAGTAGAGGCCAGCAATGGGCGAATGTGGTTTATGACCGCGTTCGTACCCTCACCCCCGAACTCAATCTATGGTTCATTGACCATTGATGGAGTCTTGACGGGGAAATCTACATTAGATAAATCCCTAAGTTGTCCACTTGTTCCTACGATTTCCCAATATCCAATTAGATTTACTAGTCTTCCTTAAAGACTTGTTGTCAACCTCTTTCAATTCAAGAACGTTTTCAATAAAAGTAGTCAAATATGCGCTCATATAGCTAGGTGAAATAAAATAACGCCTACACGTATGTTTTGTAATATTTTCCTACTCAGATAATAATTTTAAAAAAACGCATTTAACAATTCGGCTCTAAAGCATAGATTGCTTTGACGGACACTCAGCGGATTTGCTACCTAATCTAGCGTAAAGCCGTAAACCATACAACCACCAATGTCTAATTAAATAAGCTGTTCCCAAACTCAATTGGGTTTTGGCAGCTGCTCCAACGTCTACGTGTATTAGTCAGAAAAAAGGTCGTTCCTTTGATTATTCTACGCACAATCGTCAACCTGCACGGCTGCACTGCTGTACAGTACCCCTGAAACAAATCCAGACCCTCAAACAAAATTTCCATTTCTTAAAAGTTATATTTCTGCGGATTTCCATAATTCTCAATTCTGATCTTGATGTTGTTTCTTCAAACCATTTGTTATCTTCTTTTATGGAGTTGTTTTTGTTTCACTGTAGAATCACAATGCAATAGAGGGTGTCCTTTAGCTTTAGCTTCATACTACTTATGGAGTCAGGCAAATCTTACATTCGTAGCCCAAGTTTTCAATACTACTGGACCTGAAATCTTGAGTTATAATCCAAGTGTTCCTGACCAAGATAGACTTATATCTTCTACTAGAATCAATGTTCCATTCACTTGTGATTGCCTTTTTAATGGCCAATTTCTGGGTCGTATGTTTCAGTATAGGATTACACAAGGTGATACTTATGATAGAATTGCTAACACTTACTATTCTGGGCTTACTACTTCAAGATGGATTGAGAATTTCAATAATTTTCCTGTAAATAATATACCTTTGGGTTCCCTTGTTAATGTTCCTGTGAATTGCTCTTGTGGGGATGGTAGTATTGATAGAAATTATGGGTTGTTCATGACTTACCCGCTTCGTCCTGGAGATACTTTGTCCTCCGTTGCGCGGTACTCGAATTCCACCTCGAGTTTGTTGCAGAGGTACAACCCAAATGTGAATTTTAGTGCTGGAACTGGAATTGTGTTCATTCCTGCTCAAGGTATTTCTTTCTGATGAAGGGATATTTGTTGTTGGATTTAAATGTTTGAACTTGTTTCTGTTCTAATACTGTTTATTTACTATTTACTGGATTGATAGTTACCTTGTGAATTCTAGCTAAAAAGTTAGTTATATAAGGGGAAGGTTGTTAGGCTGATGTCGGGGAATAATCTAAAGGGGATGTATCTGTGTACCTGAGCCTTTATATAGAAATAGAGCCATGAGTAATGAGAGACGGGTATCCAAATTTGAGTGAGGTAAACACATTAGAGGGAGAGTCTCACATCTTGAATAGTGAGAGGTTCTGATTCAGCAATCATTTAGTTATCAATACAACTTACTATTTTGGTTACTAATTGCTGTTCTTTATGCTATTTCACTGAATTTGTGCTTGGTCAGATCCGATCTCTAGCAAATATCTAGTGAATATATAAGACTTACATGATTAAAATGGAAGGCACAAAGAGATATGTTCTCTTCCCTGCGCTTATAAGGAAAAAAGCACAAACACTTTGACCAAAATATTATATGGCCTTAATTGTTGCTATTAAGTTTGCTATGACCAATCCAAATCCAAACCTAAACATTGGAGGATTCTTTCCTTCCAAGTGATTAGAAGGGGGTGGGGGGCTTTGCTCATTGTTGGTTATATCGAAGGACATTTTTTTTCCTTCCAAGTAATTCACTGACCCTATCCCAACCATCCCACTCTCAGACATAAAGGAAGGATAAAACTTGCTCTTCTTTCTTGTTTAGGAGGAATGTGATGTCATGTGTATGAGCATTTTGCTGTTCCAAATATGTTAGAAGCCCACTGCCCTTAGATGAAATACCATAATAACTATTCACTATTTAAATTCTTCCAACTGCATCATACCAATGCAATCTTACTTTAGAGTTTCGGTGAAGGGTATAAGGCACTGTTTTGGGTAGAAAGTAGCTTATTATTTTGTGATGGTCTGAAAATAGAATGTGTCCGGACAGATGGTGTGTTAAGTATCAATGGATATCAGTGAACCAGTAAACATATACTCCCTCCGTTTCATTTTAATTGACTCACTTCACTTTGGGGGAGAACCAAGGAGAAAGTACAAAAGTATGATAGAGAAACTGAAAAAGGTGGAGAGAGAAACTGAAAAGTGAGAGAGAGAAACTACAAAGTGGGTTAAAATATTAAAAAGTGGATGACATGGGTGGAAAAAGAGGAGAAAGTAGATGGGACATTTACCAAAAATAGAAAAAGCAATAGTGTGTAGATTAAAAAGAAACAGACTAAAAAGGAAAGTGTGTAGATTAAAAAGAAACGAAGGGAGTACTACATTAATTTGGTTGTAATTCCAAGAAATTGATTAATAAACAGTTCCATAATGTCTTCCCTTTATCCGACCTGAATAAGTGGTAAAATCCTATGATAGTTAACAGCTATGAACAGAAGACATGCATTATACTGCAGAAGAGCTTAATATAAATTCTGGGAGACATCGTATCTACCCCCCTCCTACTAGAGGTTAGCCACAAAAAAGGAAAACTAGCATGTTCAGTAATATACTAGTATTTGTCTACATGTACATGTGATTGTTTGAGTGCTCTGAAATTCTGTGGTTCCTTATTAGCCCATGAACTTTGAAACTGTGTCACTAAAGACATTTCATGTTCTGATTGCAGACAGAAGTGGACAATATCCTCCTATTCCCACAAGGTACGGTTCTATGGTTCTATACTTCTATCATAATAATGTATGTATATGTAAAGGGGAAATTCCACCTTGGTACCTCTGGTTTCAGATATTTAGTTTTTGGGGCAGTCAATGATTCTTCTAGCTACTCTATGCTTACTTCAGATGTTAAATTTATGGGGTATAATTTTGTTAGTTTTCCCTTAGTTTGCAAATTTTTGTGCACGGTTACTAACTCTATGCTCCACTATCCCGGCATAATGCCCTTATCTCTATTGTGGGTTGTCTAGCTTCAGTTGTTACTTTCTTCTACATTTTGGAAATATGGATGTAGAATCAACAATGTTATGCCTTCAGTTCAATTTTGAAAGAAACAGGACTTGGTTAAACCTATACCAACCGAACTGCAAAAATCCAAATGTTGACCTGACCCATTATCTACCCGATCTAATTTTGACCTGACCTGAAAGCTGACAGACCAAAGATAACCCGCCCAGAACCCGTTCTTGTTGGCCATTTGCCACATGCAGAAGGAGAGAGAGGGGTCATGAGTCATGACTATAGGGGTAAATGCTCTTGAAAGATCAGGATTTGTGTCAGTCTGTCAGCATCAGCAAGAAACATCTAAGGAAGTGTGAAAGTTGAAAATTTGTAAGGACAAAGTAATTACTTGAAAAGAAAACCCTAGCCGCTATTCCCTCCTCTCCTCTCTCTCTCCTCTTTTCACAGAAAACCCTCTAAAGGTGCTGCCATGGATGTTTTCGTCCATGGTAAGCCCCTCTTTCTCTCCTTTTTGCAGTTTCTAGTTTATTTTCTTGCTTTTTTTTTCTTTTTTTGCAGTTTTTAATAAGTCCCATATGTGTGATGGCTTTAGTCTCCTTTATGGTTTTTGTAGTCACCCCTTTCATGGCGGGTCTATTAGTTTGGTTTCTTTGTGTGTTAGCGGGGTTTGGACCCTGGCTCCAGTTGAAGGTTGATAGGATTTTGTGCGGGATTGCAACGGCGGTCAGTATTTCGCGTACAATCGGTTGAATCAACTCTAGTTCTACATCAAAACTACATAAGATCGTTAGACCCTCTCGTAGAAGGCGGCTGCATCAGACAGTGATGTGAAAGAGGGTATTTAGAAGGGTTATTTCTGTTCAACGATCGTGGTTTTGCCATATTAGAATTGAGTTTCTTTCAATTTGATGTGTATTTTTCAGTTTCTGACTTCTATTGTAGATGTCGTATGCCTTTATATTAATGAATGAATTTTCACTTCAAAAAAAAAAGTAATTACTTGAAAATCTTACTTATGTGTAACAAAGTCACAAGTGTTTGAAGTTTGGCATTTAGTAGTTATCGGTCCCATGTAAATGAAAGGAAGATCTATTTAAGTTATGTACATGGCGTGTTTCTCATAATATATTGGAGACTGCATGTATCCAAAATCAGATATACCAAACCTTAGGGTAGTGGTGCGAATTCCTAAAGGTAAACTGAATAAGTTTCTCATGCCATGGTTTAAATTATCTATTAATTTTTTTTCCTTTTCTGCCTTTTGCAGCTCAGGTGCTTTGGCCTCCTTCATTGTCTCCTTTTGGATTGATCTTACCGCTGTTATAGATGAAACACCAGTGAGATAATAAATTCAGCTTTAATGCTACATGAAGTAATAGTTTCCTTTTACGCAAGCAGGACTTTCTGGCGGAGTCATTGCTGGTATCTCTGTGGCAGTGGTAGGTGTGATTTTGCTGGCAATATTATTCTTTGTGCTTATGAGAAGAAAGAAAATGAAGAAGGCTTCACTACTCCTTGATAAGCTGTCTGGTAAGAGTTGACCTTTTTATCTGCAGCCTATTCCACAGGTATCACGACAAGAATGGGGATATAAAGAGTGAAAATACAAAGTGAAAAGACCAAAAACCATGCATTGTTGTTTTGATATTGGCTGTAAAGTTAGGGTAGGTGGACAATCATGAGTGGTTTTTTGTCATCTCTGTACATTGCTATATTTATTGTAAGTAGATGACCATCAAAATTTAGGCTCACTTATCTTTTGATCAAACCAGTGTGATAATACAGAAGTCAAGAATTTATTGTGTTTTGAATTTCATAATCTTAAGTACAGTTTATGCTGAATTCACTTTTGATGACAGTTCATGGAAAGTCCCAGAAAACTGCAAGTTCCTTGGATGCTGGAAACATGGGTGTGACTGTTGACAAATCAGTTGAGTTCTCCTATGAAGAGCTTGCACAAGCAACGGATAACTTCAACATGGCTAACATGATTGGTTCCGGTGGTTTTGGTCACGTTTACTATGCAGAGCTGAGAGGAGAGGTTTGTATGGATTTTAGTTTGCTGATACTTGATATGCATTGTCCTGGTTGAAGTTTCATGGCTGGAGATTCTTTTAGTGGACAAATTATTTATCTTGTGGAGTATTCACAAACCTTATCATGTGGTAGTCGCGAACTTTATTTAGAAGAAATTTAGAGGGGCTATTACATAATATTGGACTTACTATATCTTGCATTAGCTATCTGCAAATCATTGAGTTGGTTAGTATTTAAATCCGAGATGGTTATAAACTATAGAAATTAGCCTAATATGGTCTATGATTATGCTAATTCCTTCTATATAAACGTAGAAATGACAAATGAATGATGGCTCGCTGAAAACTACGAATGTCTTCAAAATTATATCTGGTATTTAATTATGCTAAACTCCTTTTGTACATAAGTGAAAATGGGCATTGCTGGGGATTGTGGATGTCAAACTTGATAAGGCATTATTAATGTTGGAAGGAGAATGCAATAGGTATGATTATAACTCGAGTAATTTATCAGAAATCATTTTCGAAAATAAGTTTATCAGAAATCACCCTCGAAAATAAGTTCTAAAAAAAAAGACTTTGCAAAAGTTGTTTCAAATAAACCATATGACTGGATCATTTTCACTTTTGACCTAGTGAAGCCACCTTAATTTCTGACTAACAAAGGACCTAATTTGACAAACTTGCTCTCATATTAGATGTATGCAGTATGCTTGCCAGTAGATCAATGCTGCCAATCTTTGGTGAAGTTTAGACATAACTCAATACTTTGGATAACCTTAGGAAAATATAAATTTAAATGTATGGAAAATGTTTTTTGCTTGCCAAAACAACTTTATTCTAAGTTCTGGTTACAAAGTAACCTGTTTAGAGAACTAGTATAAATACAAATCGGTGATATCAGATCTGTTTAGCCAAAAATTATCATAAGGTGCCTTTACTAAGCAAATTTTATAAAGATACGTGGTTTATTTGAAAATTACTTTTTTTTTTCAATAGAAATGAATTCTTGCTAAGGGGGTTTCTAATGGATCACTTTTATGAATATTTGTGTTGTAATATAATCCTGTGTAATAGTGTCCTGCTTAATTGACTTCTCATAAATAACATGATACCTATTTTGTATCTCTTGAAGCAATTACTAAATAAAGCACCTTGGTGATTGTTCAATAAATGTAGTTGATAGAGTAAAAAAGAAAATCATGGCATGAATATAACGGTTAAGTTAAGTCATACTCCCTCCGTTTTCTTTTGTTGTTCCTATTTGGAATCGGGGAAGAAACCAATGCAACTTAAAAAAATGGGCAAGATTCCACTATTTTAAATGAAATAAAATAATTTAAAGCAAAGATTCTAACCTTTTGAGTTACTCTATGTTAGACAAGTAAGACAACCAATAAGAAAATAGCTTGAGGGGTAAAAGAGTAAAACATGACTAATGAATAGTGTGAACACATTTATTGGAGTTTAAAACCAATAGGGAATTAAGCCATAAACTTACATTATGTATGGAAAGATTCAAAATAGGAACAACATATTGAATTTTCCCAATAATAACAAAAGAAAACGGAGGGAGTAGTTATATACCAGGAGAGTACACTAAAAATAAAGGGAGTATAGTAATATCTGATACAGTGTGCTCCTGGCCATGTTCTCCTTGTAAGTGTCTGGGTTGTCCACAACTTTCAAGTTTCAAGCTGATGCATAGTCAAACAATCAGACCTTACCAGACACTTGAACAAGTCAGTAAACATAGCATCTGATTTATCGTTTATCTGGAATAAATTGTCTTTGAAAATGTTTTTTTCTTCATAAAAGATAGCTTCTACTTGTAATAAGCTGTCTAATTACTGAAATAGAACTTGGTTTGGGTGAAAACAAGAAAAAAATTGTTACGACTGCCTCCTTAATTTTTTTATGTAGATGTAGTTATTTATCAAAGATATACCTGTTCTTGTTACTTTGAAATTGATGTGGTTTGCCATTTGTGCAACATTGCTCATTTACCTACATATTGAGGTCACTTTCTCCTTGTCATGCATTTCATTCATCTTTTACTTCCCTTACCAAGTGAAATTTTATTAGTTCACAGTTTGTTTGTTTCTATGATAATCTCTGATTTTCTCTTCGTTAGTTGTATGTCTAAAACTATTCGTCGTTGACAGAAAGCAGCTGTCAAGAAGATGGACATGTTGGCATCTAAAGAATTTCTTGCTGAGTTAAAGGTTTTGACCCGTGTTCATCACTTGAATCTGGTATGCATCCTGCACAATATATATGTTCTTTTTTTTTTTTCTGGTACAAGAACTTCTCGTGGATGCCCTCTCAAGGCCCAACACAGAGGCCCGACTTCAATATTTACCCCCATGACCCCACCAACCCCTCCTCTCTTGATAAGCATCGAACAGGGAAAAATAGGTGTTACAAAATGTATCTTATGTATTGGAGTGGAAATTCATTACCCGTCACTGAAAATGTGTACAGGGCAAATATTCCCTCAATAAGATGCAAATGATCTGCACAAATTGACATCACACTTGCAGACACAAATGTGCATACACAGACATGCATACTCCCACACATGCACGCATACATGCACACTAACAATGGTTGAGGGGCGGACAACTATATCAGAGGGAAGCATTTACTTATTAACTGTTGTAGACATGACAAATGATACTCTCTTTTTTTTTCTTCTTGGTGCTAGTTTGACAAGAGTGGCACATGGGGTTTTCTTCTTCAAAGATGTTATCCAAAATAAATTGCTCAGCAGTAGTTCCTTTGTCATCTTCATTTCCTTCTATGTCTTTCTTTCTCCTCCCTATCGCTTTTTATCTCTTTTTATCTTCATCACCTGTCATTGGCTGCTCATTTGTGAGGTTTAGTGCTCTAGAATTTTTAATTTGGCTTATCTGTTATCTTTGGGAGTTTAGTAAAGCATTCTTCTTTATATTTTTGAAGATCTGAAATTATGAGAACTTTGCGGTGATTATTATCAGATTTGCTTCATTGATGGCATTGGTGTCACATTCTTATGAGAATTTACTTCTTCCATTCCTCTTTCACTGCCATTTAAGGTTATGCACAAGTTTTTAGGAGTTACTTAGCGTATGTGTAATGACAGAATCAATCGACAAAGAAAGGAAAACGAGAATAATCAACACAAATTTTCGTGGTTCACTAATAATGCGTTAGCTACATCCACATGCAGCGAATTATCTTTGAGGAGAGAGTACAAATTACAAAATATGGAGGCAGAAAATAATTAGAAGCTTTATATAGAATCCTTGTAATCAATCTAAATGAAATAGGCCAAAAATAGGGCCCAACACAGAAAACGGAACAGTAAACCCCATACACTATAAGTTTCGGGGGCAATTGCCCGCAAACCCCCAAACCAGGGTGCTTCGCCTCTGGACCCCAACTCCTATTTCAATAGTATTATTTCCTTTGAAACTGATACTGACACGTGATATTACATTGAAAAATAAAATAAATGAAGTAAGGGTAATAACATAGTTAGATAATTATGAATGAAGGGATTATATATTTTTAGAAGATAGCTTCTTGTGTGCCTTGTGAAATAGATTTGTTTTTTAATGATTTTGGAAGTTGTTGAGGTGCTCAACGGCAGTTTAAGCTATCAGTGAAAATTTGAAAGACTTTTAACAAGGGACTGATACCCTGCCGTGTTTTTTGCCAGGCATGCTTGCCATGCGCTTAATTTATCACAACTTCTCTTTTTGTTGGGAGGGGGGTGATTTTTATTGTCTTTCGAGTTTCGACTACTTATGACATTGTTGAGACTTGAGAGAGAGTATTCTCGTCAAATACCAAGTAAGATGCATCAAAGGGGTGTAGGCCCTGTTCTTTTGAACTTATTTTCAGTTAATTTCAGTTCAGTTAATTTAATTTCAGTTTATTTCAGTTAATTTCAGTTCAGTTAATTTAATTTCAGTTCAGTTAATTTAATTTAATTTAATTTAATTTAATTTAATTTCAGTTAATTTAATTTCAGTTCAGTTAATTTAATTTCAGTTTAATTCAGTTAATTTCAGTTAATTTCAGTTTAGTTCATCTTATGTAATGTTTTAATTATTATTTTTTATTTATAATGATTATGATTATGATTATTATTATTATTATTATTATTATTATTATTATTATTATTATTATTATTATTTATGAAAATAATAATAATTAATATTATTATATAATATTTATTATGATTATTATTATTATTATTAATATTGTTATTATTATTATTTATGATAATAATAATAATAATTATTATTTATTATGATTATTTTTATTATTACTAATTATTATTTATTTTTTATTATTATTTTTATTATTATTGTTTATTATTACTATTATTATTATTATTATTATTATTATTATTATTATTTATTTATTTATTATTTATTATTATTATTATTATTATTTATTATGATTATTTTATTATTATTATTATTTATTATGATTTTTTTTTTATTTATTATTATTATTATTATGATTATTTTATTATTATTATTATTTATTATGATTATTTTTTTTATTTATTATTATTATTATTATTATTATTATTTATTATTATTATTTAATATTAATATTTATTATTATTATTATATTATTATAATTATTTATTTATTTTTTATTATTATTGTCATTATTATTTATTATTATTATTATTATTATTTATTATTTATTTCTTATTATTTATTATTTATTGTTTATTTATAATTATTTATTATTTATTTTTATTATTATTTATTTATTTATTTAGTATTATTATAATTATTATTATATTTACTATTATTATTATCATTATTTATTCACTATTTGTTATTTATTATTTATTATTATTAGTATTAAATTATTTATTTTATTTATTGTTATTATTATTATTTATTATTTATTATTTATTATTTATTATTATTTAATATTATTATTATTTATAATTTATAATTTATTTATTATTATTATTTATTATTATTGTTTTTATTATTATTTATTATTATTATTATTATTTATTATTTAAATAAATAATAATAATAAATAATAACAATAATAAAAATAAATAATAATAATAATAGATAATAACAATAATAATAATAATAATAATAAATAAAAACAATAAATAAAAACAATAATAATAATAATAATAATAATAATAATAATAATAATAAATAATAACAACAATAATAATAATAATAATAATAATAATAATAATAATAATAAATAATAACAATAATAATAATAATAATAATAATAATAATAATAATAATAATAATAATAATAATAATAATAATAATAATAATAAAAATAATAATAATAATAATAATAATAATAATAATAATAATGATAAGTATTGATAATATTATGTTAATACTTATTGATTATTATCGATAATTATTATTTTAGAAAATTAAATATACAATTCAGTTCAGTTTCTCTCATTTCAGTTAATTTCAGTTAATTTAATTTAATTTCAGTTCAGTTAATTTAGTTTCAGTTCAGTTAATTTAATTTCAGTTCAGTTAATTTAATTTCAGTTAAGTTAATTTAATTTCAGTTTAGTTCAGTTAATTTCAATTAATTTAATTTAATTTCAGTCAAAATAAGTTCAAAAGAACAGGGCCGTAGTAGCTTATATCTCATGTAACTTTTCTGTATTTTTACTATAGTTTACAACTCTATGTTATCGCTTGCAGGTTCGCTTGATTGGATACTGTGTTGAGGAGTGTCTTTTCCTGGTGTACGAATTTATAGAAAATGGAAATTTGAGCCAACATTTGCGTGGGTCCGGTGAGTTTTCTATTTTTGGAAATTTTCAGGGTGATGTATCTTAACGTGATGCTGATATTAACTCTTGTTCTTCTTCAGGAAAAGACCCACTACCCTGGTCTACCCGAGTGCAAATTGCCCTTGATTCAGCAAGGGGTCTTGAGTACATTCATGAGCATACAGTCCCTGTGTATATTCATCGTGACATCAAATCTGCCAATATACTGATAGACAAGAGTTTCCATGCAAAGGTGCGACTTTGTATATAGCGGCAGCCTCTTTTTTTTTTTTTTCTTTTTCTTTTTCCGGGTTGCTTACTTTGTCTCCATCGCAGGTTGCAGATTTTGGGTTGACCAAGCTGACTGAAGTTGGAAATCACTCTGCTCCAACACGTCTTGTTGGTACATTTGGATACATGCCTCCAGAGTAAGAACGTTCCCTGCTACTCATCTGACGGAATAGTTTTCCAGTCAGCAATGGCTTGCTTGAAACTCTAGTTGAGCATCTTCTTTCTTTCCATTTCACTTAGGCATGGATATAGTTGTTAATCTGCTCAATCAACTGTGCACATTGTCAGATTTAGTTCCTGTTCTAAGATTAGAATTTTTCACCTATAGATAAGGTCGCGCGTGTCAGGAGTTCTTCTCTCTCTTCAACTCTCCCTCTCTCAGTCGTCTCCAATTTTAATCTTTCTCACAGGTTTTATGCTGTTCCTGAATGCTGTGGGCACTTAACTGTTAGTCCATTATATGCACTGTCAGATCATTGCCTCTCTATTACACTTCAAAAAGGACATTTGAGATTTACAGCCTTTTCAAAAAGAAAAAATATCACTACCTTTGCGAACAATTATAATGTATTATTGCCTCTTGCTGATTGTCAATGAATTATTTTTGGGGCCAAAATCACCGGAATAGTTTCATAATTATATATATGCATTACGACAACATTTTGGACGAAAAAACATTCATCGAGAATTTGGCAAGAGCTAGCAATAATAAATTAATAGTATTAAAAAGGTTGTATTTTACAACAATTTTTTAGAAATTTTTGAAAAGGTTGCAATTCACAAAGTGAGCTATTGAAAAGATAGTAATTGACTATTTTCTTCAAACTGATCTTAGATTTTTAATTGCAACTTCATGTTTTTGAAATCCAATCCATAATCCTAATTCTTTGAAGTATTTCTGTTATGGGTCCAATTTGATGTCTTTGCTTTCTTTTGCATTGCAACTTTTTGCAAGGCTATCAGTATCTACGTTCTAGGCTTCTTCCTCCCAACGTACATTATAGAAAGCGTTGAGTATTGCTTCTGAGTGCTGATTAGAACATGCCAGAAATTTATCTCTCCTTCCTACTTTACCATTTGCAGCGTTGCCCCCCTTTTTTATACTTGTGAGAGTGTTTTTTGTATAGTCAGCTCACTTGACTTCTAAGAGTGTTTTTAACAAATATTTAGAAGGATTGTTTAGCTTCTTGATAGAATATCTTCATGTCAATGCAGGATATATAATAATACACTATTTTTGCTCTTTACAGGTATGCCCAGTATGGTGAGGTGACTCCAAAAGTAGATGTTTATGCATTTGGAGTTGTCCTTTATGAGCTCATATCAGCTAGGGCAGCTGTAGCGAAGCAAAATGTCTCAGGTCCTGACTCGAAGGGCCTAGTTGGTATTGTAAGCCTTTGGTCCACCCTCTAATTAGGCTTATAAGGGGAAATAAAGGCTTAGCAGATATTAAAAAATAACCAATTGTGTACCACACCTGTAATTTTGCCGTAGAAACCGCACATATGTTCTGAATTAACTGAGCCCTACCTGTCAAATTTCCTCTTTCTTTTCCTTGAGAGAGGGGGGGGAAGAGGTTTACGGCCTGCTCACTAAGCATGTGTATCTTTAAAGATTGGGAGTATATTCTCGTGATGTCCCTCTATAAATGGGATGGTTCTTTGACTTTTGAGCACAATTCTTCTCCCTCAAGCTATCTAGATAATCCTTTCAATATACTACATGGCAATGATGTGTATTTCCCATTTTCTTCATGCTGTATAAAAATGGCTTGACCCGTAGTTTGTTTACTTTTACATAAACGTACGGATAAAGACATGGATATTGATGAGCATGTATGAAAATTCAAGTGAGATAAAAAGCTAATGGTTATCCCCATTTTTCTTGGTTGTTTTACAGTTTGAGCCTGTTCTCAATCAGCATGATCAGAATGAGATTCGGAAACTGGTGGACCCTCGGTTAGGGGACGACTATCCTCTCGACTCCATTTATAAGGTGAAAATTCAATCTACTCAATATTTTAGCTACAAATAACTCTATTGGATCGTTGGATGTTCATCAATTAGAAACTGCATTTATATGATGTCATTGGTGCAGTTGGCACAACTTGCAAATGCATGCACTCAAGAGAATGCTCATCTAAGGCCGAGCATGAGATCTGTTGTGGTTGCTCTAATGACTCTATCGTCCACAACAGGTGAGTGGGACACAGGTGCCTTCTATGAAAATGACAGTGGTAAGCTACTTTCTGCAAATTAACAGAAGTTTGTGCAAGAAATGACGAGAAGTAACAAGTTGATATGTTGTTTGCCATATTGCTTTTGCCATTTTAACTCTCTGTAGTCTGTATATTTGTTGGTTTTTTTTGGTGCGATGTAGTTTGTATATTTGTAATGTACTCGCTGTAACATATAATTGTTACCCTGGCTAAACATATGATACTTATTAAGTTGCGTGATTAGATCTGTGTAAGAATAATAAACGGAATGAAAATGTAGTGAATTCTTTTTAGGGTGTTTTTTTTTCCTCCAAGCTCTCCCAAATTACAAACTGTTGATATGTGTCTTGCATCGAATAATAATTGCAACACTTTGAAATAATAAATAAATAAATTGCAACGCTTCTTATATTTGAGTGACAAAATAATTACATTGCTTTCTATATGAATATAATACTGTACAAAACTATTTATCATTTCTCACTTCCTCGGTAGTCCGCACTATCTATTGTTTAATCTAATTATCTAATATAATATAATATATAAATGGTCCATCTTTTCCTTTTTATAACTAGTATTTCGACTCGAACGATGTCCCAGGTTAGTTACAATTATCAAATATATTAGTATTTATAAATTTGATCAGTGATTTTATTAGCTTCTCGTAATTTTCTGTCTAGCATGAAATTAGAAAATGGACGTTATGGCATGATAAGTTGTTTGAAAAAACTTCTAGTGAATTGGGGATAAAGATAACAATTTCAATGGAATTTTGATAAGACGATGTTATTACCTTAATAAAAATATTAGAGATTAAAAAGCTTGTCTATGTCTTTATAGTTACATATAATTATAAGACTTTATTATGTTTTACTTAGAAACATTAAACATTGAAATTGTGGTTGATTGGTGGTTAAACTCTCATATTTCATTCACAAAGGTCATGTATTTTACAGGGCAATCTTCCGCCTCAACTTTTCTTAAAATTCCGGCAATGTCATTTCTTTTCTCTAAATTTATTTCCTTTTCCTTTTTTGTGCTTTACAGTTTATGCATATCTTTTCCTCTTGAAAACTGCCATGAATTAAGATTGAAGACATTTATATTAGAATTTAAATATCGTTATCATTTGATTTGAATCCAATTTGATTATTGGAAATCAAATTCGAAAAGATTATCCAATTCGAAATTTTGGATACTAGAAAATGGATCGAATATTGATTTTTGGATTATTGAATATGTGGTATCCAAAAGTATGATCAGCTAAGATTATTTGGATTTCCAATATTTGAAACAATGGTTATATTTGACATATTTGCTTCATGTTCTTTTTTACTTTCTTAAAAAATAGTGCGAAAATAAACATGACCAAAGTTTTGGATATCTGATATCCTCAAATTTTTCAGATTTCAAATTTCCGAAAATTTATAAATAGGATATGAATGATAAGTATATTAAATATTGGCAATTCCGTAATTCAGATATATATAAGACCTTTTTTATTTACCTTTTTTTTCTTTGATTTCATTTGTATTGCTTTCAAATTTTGATATATTAAATATTTGATTTCCGCATGTTAGAATTTCCATATCAATATAGTAGATGGTAATAATATGGTTGTCGTTGAAGCTATATGTGATGTCTTGAAAAAAGTCACGTACTTAAAATTCTTGACAATGTTTTTCCACTCCACTGTAATTAAGAGTGGTATTTAGTAATAATATAATGTCTTAGGGGAAAATGCATATTTGGATTGAATTATATTTGGAGGTCAAAAAGTTCTAAAAAAATGTTCTTGGTGGAAAATATTGTGAATGAAAGATCCTACTGAATTGCATTGGGTCCATAATTTAAATAGTGAGATTCTTAATCTCTCTTAATTCTGAAATCCAGGATTTGAATTGATAACCTTTCATTGATTCCTCCTACATTACTATTGATTTAATTATCCTAAAGATCAAACCCTTCTTCTTGTGAAGTTTTTGTGGTGTTATCGGACCCAAATTGTTGATTAGGCTCCAAACTTTGTATTGAAAATCATTAATTGGTAGCATTGTTTAAGAGGTAGTAATCTACTAATTTGTATGTATGGGAAAGTAGGGGCGTTCATAAATACCCGATCCGATTTTTCGGATATCCGATCCGCTTTTTTAGTTTTCGGATATTTCGGATCGGAATTTTTTATTTTCGGATATTCGAAACATGGTTTTCTTTTTTTCGGAAATCTGATCCGAAATATCCGTTTTCAAGGCCGGATATCCGAAATATGCGATGATCCGATCCGAAACATATTTTACGAACTTTTCCTTTGAAAATTTCAATTTTTTTAGTTTTCGGATATCCGATGATCCTATCTGATCCGAAATTTTTCGGATCGGATTCGGATCGCATTTTTCCCGATCCAAAATTTCGGATCGGATATCTGAAATGAACACCCCTAATGGAAAGACTACGGGTTACAAAGTAACCTATTGAAAAGATAGTAATTGACAAATTATCCTTCAAAAGGAATGTAGACATTTCTCTCATTCTTGCTTCTTTTTTCCATTTATTTTTATAGGAGTAATAATTTCGTCAATAATTTTCTAAAAATGGAGGGTGAATTGTGATTTATTGAGTTAATTACTGGAGCCAAAATCCCTTCTATTGGGTTGGGGACATGTCAAACTCTACCACATATTCTTGCTTTCCATGAAGGTTCAATCGGTTACTTTTGGTTAGCCTCGGCTAACTAATCTTACGTGTTTTTTTCTTTCATTAAATAGCATCTTGTTTTATTTTTTTTAAAGAAAAAATCACCTTCATAATTGATTTTTTTTATCTATGAAGTTGGGATACCAAGTTTAAAAAATTATTCTGGATTGGTTATTGTACATTTATGAGCACATTTGTTTCCAAATTAAAAAAGAATATAAGAATTTTTCAGGGATAGATGATGGTGCTTGCTTCATTGATTTTGGTTTAATTGTAGGAAAGCATGTATTTAGAGACAGTCTCATTACTAAGAAACTGTCTGCTTATCTGATGTGTTGATTGTAACTTGGCGAGTTGTCAATTTATCATGTTGCTAAATTTAGCTATGGTTGGAAATGGGTAATAAATAATGTTAGAAGTAATCATGGGTATATATGGACCAGATTATATTATGTTGGCCTCAAATTCTACTATCTGCCTTGTTAATTGATGCTCATAAGGTGTTCACTTAATGCTGTTCTGCAAGTAATGTTATGGGAGTCCAATTTACAATGGGTTTCTAATATGTTCAGGTGAGAATACTAGCTCATAGTTGAAGCTGCTTGTGATAAGTTTTACAGGAATTGGTGCACACGAGTTTCCTGATACGAGGAAGATGTTTCTTGTAGCATTTTGTATCTTGTAAAGGACAAATAGCTTGTTAAGTAAAATGTGTTCTAGTTGCTATTCAGGTGCTCATGTAGTTGAGAGATGTTACTTTTTCATGAATTTAATTCATGGATAACACTTCTTATCTTGAGTTACTGCTATAGTTGAGATTATGGGAGTTCCATGATTATAACATGAAAGTTGGACATTTTTAGTCACGAGATCAAGTTAGATTACCCACCATAGCCTTGTTAACAATTGTATTAGCAAAGTTACTTCTCCTAGCCGTAGTATAACATTTGGACTAAAGTACATATACATAATTTGCACATACTTATTTCTTTTGCATACTCCTTTCAAAGCATCAACAATTGTTTCGCGTCTCCTTCCACAATATTGTTTTTCCATTGTTGTTGCCGGCCACATTGGAAGAATAATATTGTGGAAGGAGATACCGAAACAATTGTTGATGCTTTAAAGGGAGTATGCAAAAGAAATAAGTATGTGCAAATTAAATGATTATCTCTTTAGTTTTTGTCATCGTGAATGTAACAATGTTGCTCACCATCTTTGCAAAATGAGCGGTGGTTGGCTTTAGTGATGATGTTTGGGTAGGTGGTCCTCCTCAAATAACCAATTTGGTTGTATCAAAACTTCCAAATTAATTTGGTTGTATCAAATCTTCCAAATTCTAACAATTAATGGAAGTCTCCCCTTCCATAACAAAAACAAATTTGCATACTTGTCATCATCTTACTGGGATCAAAAGCATATACTAGTCGTTTTGCTGGTAGCTCTCTTTTTTTCTTGATGCAGTTGGGTTATTGTGTAATGAACTGATGTAAAGGGGGGGAGGGGATTTTAGGTATGCCAGTTAAGGTAGCTTGAGGAATAAGTTAGAGGGTTAGTATGGAAGAAACTCTATATAGAATAGATTAGGGATAGAGGAATTTATGTTGAAAATTGATTATTATTTATATGAGCTTTCAAGAGTTCATTTGAGAGAGAATCAAGCCTCTCGAAAGCTTGAATATCTTTACATTTTGTTATATTTTCAGTTTTCAATTAGAGTTTCTTCTTATTCCTTATTTTCTGTCATTAATGATGCTTAACCTATTTTAGTTCATTATAAATGGTATCAGAGCACTACAATTCTAGGAGAATAGAGTGATGATTTTGAATTTCAGATCAAGAAAAAAAACTGCAATGGAGTCCACTGGAGCTTTGTTTCTTGAAATTTAGGAGATATCAAAGAGATCCTCTGAGTAGATAGCGCAGGTCATAGCAAGATGTTTCGAGAACCTTCAAAAGGACCTTGAAGAAAGCATTAGTGGAGTTACTTGTCCAATTAAACTAGAGTTAAAAAAACTCCTAGAGGAGACAACCATGCACTGGTTGTAGGCTTGTAGTGGAAGAAGAGCATACAAATCTATAAGAATGAAATCTGATGAAGGCTACACTGGAAAAGGTCATAGTGTTTAGCCGCATAGATTCTGATGGCTGCTGGATAAGTGTAGTACAAGAAGGCTCCAATGATGGCCTATGTGATGTTCTTGTAGGAGAATGGAAGATACAACTAATTGAAAGGAGAGGTGTTATAGGCTGCAAGTTGAGTGTTAAATGTGGAAAGCAAAGGGGAGACTTATGTGGTGCTCGAAAGAAGTGGTTCGGGTGAAGGTGTAGGCTTTATGACCGATAAGCATAAGTTTGATGGAAGAATCACCTCTTATGGTGACCTAAACAAGAAAGGAGATGGATTTGCAAAGGGAGGATCAGAAGCTAGCGGATTTTGTTGCGAACCCGGATATTTTTCAGGTTGAAACACCAAAGATGGTTCAAGCTTCATTGCCGGCAACATAATTTGGTGATGAAGAGGGGTGGTACTCACTGTGGGGTTTGCTGCAGAAACTTATAGAAGTTGTGCAAGAAGGAAGAAAAATGGCAGGGATCTCCATTGGCTTAAGGAGAAGCCACTTAAGGAAGATACATTTAGTAAAGGCAATATGCATGGTAATTAACCAAAAAGGGAATTATAAGGTTGAGAAAAGTCACATGTTGGCAACCACTCTCTTACAAATCAATTTTTGTCTATTCAATGAAACCCAACCTACCTTGGAGGTCAACAATTCAAAAGCCACTTTCTCTACCTTTTACCTATGCGATAAATCCAACCCACATTTCTAACAACAACACTCATTGCGAACCCATACTTTTTCTCCAAATGGTGAGGTAAAGCCTGCTTCTGGCCAACCCATCTTTTATCCCTCTTAGTTTTACACCTTATTTTTTTGTCAGTCAAGGCCCGTGTTCGACTTTTATTTATACTAACTCTAAGACCCATTTATTTCTTCACTCTTATAAAACCAATTACCCCATCCAAGTAACAACCCAATCCATTTAATCTTCTATTAAACTCAATTACCCCAACCAAGTCATAACTCAATCTAGTCCACCATTTAAAAGGGCCATCCAATCTTCCCACCAAAATTGTCCTACTTTTCCAACCTAACAAATTACAATCCCCACCTAAGCACCACTCACTTCACCCATCACCCCATACTCCATGATAAATCTCTGTAATTTTATTCCAGAGGTAAGCCATTGATGGGCCTACCAACTTACCCCAATGAGGAGTGGCAAATCATGCCATGGCTTGGTCTCAGTTCTGGACAATTCGAGTTGTGGCACTATGATGAATATCGCCAACTCAATCAAGATGAAGCCAATTACTAGCCACCTTGAGGATAAGGTGGATTTTTGGATGATCGATGTTGAGCCAAATACTTGAGCGCGAGAAAAATTGGGCTTGAGGTCCTTTGGGGAATTGGGCCGTCACATATAAGAGGTAAAAGAGATAGGACTTATGTTCAACTCTCAACCTATGACGGTTGTGATAACAAGTGTCATCACACCAATGGCGGGGGGAGCAAATACCTACCATAGCATGCCAATATACAATCATATGCAAGACGTCCATCACGTAAGTACTCAAAATTTGAGTTATGTCTCTGACCCTTATTTTGCAGGAATGATGCAGCCTCCAAACAGTGGAGTTTTTTAGCAAATGGGATCGGTCAACCTTCTCCGCAAGGAGTTAGCACAGGTACAAGCAATGATCTCCAAAATCCCAGGGGTGCCGTGTAATCTCCCACAATTTTATGAATTTTATAAATATATTTTAAATTATATTTATATATATTTTAGTATTTAAATAATTTATTTCTTAAAGTGTTGACTATTTTAAGGTCAAAGGGATTATTTAATGTTTTAAATCATCAAATATTTTATTTACTTATACTTTGAAAGTTATTTTAAATATTTATTTAGTTGAGTTGGAAGTACAAAAGATTTTTAATATTGGGTTAGAGGAGCCCAAACCTTATAACTTCTTCTATAAGCATCTTTATTAAACTAACCCATCAAAGCCAAACTTACTATTGGACCCCTAATGGGGGAACCTATAAATACCCCTTCATTAAACAATTTTGCCACACTAAACAAACACCCTAATTTTCTATTCTCTCTCTCTCTCTTAGTTTTCTCTCTCCCCAACGATTTTCTCTCGGCCGACCACCACCGCAAGACCACCGACGACAGCAGCAGCCACAGCCGGCAACCGACGTCCTCCCCTCGTGCCGCGCGTCTTCCTTTCTCTTGGTTATTTTCTTCCTCCTCTATATTATTTTAATGTAGATTTAATGTTTTAAGTATTGTTTTGATGTTTTAATAATTAAAGTTTGCAACTTTGATGATTTAAATATAGATTTCAGATTATATAATTAGTATAGTGAAATATTAAATTTCAGATTTAATATATTTGTTAGATTAGGGTTTTAAAGCATCAAAGCATGGATTTTTAATGTTTTAAGGGTTGGAATTTGTAGTACAATGTTATAGTTTATGAAAATTGGGTACTTTAATATTTATAACTATGTTAGAGTGACTTTAAAAGAGTTTTAAAAATATTATAAGTTGCTGGAATTTTTATTTAGCAAACTTATGTTGGGTTTTAAACATTAAATTATGGATTTTAAGGGTTTTTAATGACTAGTATGGTAGTACTATACTCGGGGACACCAAAAGTTGAAGTTTTAATGTTTAAGAGGGTTTACAATATTTTAAAGTTGCTGGAAATTTATTAGAGTATTAATACTTGGCTATGTTGGTATTTGGTAGGCGGAGAATATTCTTTAAGCGATTTCTAAGGTTGTGAAAGTGGCCTCCCATTTTGTCTACACAAGGTATGTACATACCTATGTGTTATTAGATTAGCATCATGTCCTAAGATTAGGATTGATGTAGTATCATGTATATGAAACTTTTTATAGTTCATATGTGGCTTACAATAAAGTGATTTTGCATGTTTTATGCCGTTTTGTGAAACATGTCGCCTATGTTGGTTATTATATGTTTGTATGGATGATTGATGCAAACATGTAGAATTGAGAACTTTATTTTATTAATTCACATGAGGGATTGATATTTATATTGTCATTATTGGATCATGAATTGTATCATGTTGTTCCCTTGGATTATAATATTTATTTACTTTATAAGGACCGTGGGCCTTGTTTAGTAAAGCTGGTTATTCACCTATGGAAAGGTTGGTTGATTGTCGATTTAATTCAACAAATAAATATTGGTTGGTTATCAAACTAAGTAATGGAATTATTCCTGGATTATTTGAGTTGTATGATCACACTATTCAATCCGAAGATAAAAATGGAAGTTTTGTGTATCCATGATATTTATGTTGGTTGTCTTACTTTGTGAGTCACAACATTGAATAATTTATTAATAACTTAAAGTGGAAAGTGAATAGCAATAAGCTTTAATTTAGACTTGTGCACGTCTGAAGTGTTGGACTAGTATGAGTTGGAGTACATGGTGGTAGCCCATGGCTTTTCTTGGGACCGAATTGATCACCGTGTTCTATTTTATTTAAATTAGTACCTCGATATCGTTGGTCATGGGAGTACGGAGTCGCGCCCGTACTTCATCTTCTAAATTGAAGACTGGTTTGGTTTAGACAACTCTATCCATTGCCTGTTCAATCAAATTATAATTAATCTATTGGTTGTGGAGTCAAATTCAGTATAGTCAATCTGTTATTTATATTTTATTTATCATTGAGTTAATGTTTATTAGTATCATGTTAGTACTTATGTTTTATTTAGTATGTAGTACTCAGCTTTTCTGATTACGCACTCTTCTGTATGTCGATCATGGTTGTGCCTTATTGGTCCTGTGATGACCCATTTGGTGAGCAGTCTCTTAGGATCAATAGAGCATCGACCATTTCAGGTCTGAAGATGATGCATTAGGGGTTCGGGTTTTCGTGGAGAGCTTGTGTATTAGTTCTTTAATATTTTATAGTTCTGATTTAATTATCGTTTGGATAGTTGACTTTTATATTGGTTTGACTTTTGGTTTGGTTTGGAGTTGACCTTATGGTTGACTAAGTTATTTATATTTTCAAAGTTATTATTTCTTTCCGCTGCAAAATTCTGAATAAGCTGATACGTTATCATACGGGCGATAATACTTTGGTAAGTCTCTAAGTTTTATATGAAAAAGTTATTTTGGAAAATAGAGAATTGTCGGGGTGTTACATGCCGCCACCTATGGAGAAGGCAGCGCCAGGAAGTTATGCAGACTCACCTTTCGCTGACCATATCGCATTAATGGAAATTCCGAAGAAGTGCTCAGTTCCTCCAATGAAGTTATATGACGGAACATCTGACCCGACGGATCACATCAATCAATATAAACAAAGAATATAATGATGATGGCACCAATCCCCAATGGATTGAGAGAAGCATGTTTGTGTAAAGGATTTGGAACGACCTTGACTGGACCAACCCTTCATTGGTTCATCAATTTACCAAATGGGAGAATAGGCACGTTTGCGGAGTTGGTAGATCTTTTCAACATTCAGTTTGCAAGTAGTCGAAAATTACGAAAGCAGTCAAGAGACCTCTACCAGATTGTCCAAAACCAGGAGAAACGTGGAGTACTTAAATAGGTTCTTGAAGGAAAATATGGAAATCGTTAATTCAGATGTTCTGACCGTTGTCGAAGCATTCCGCAGAGGAATCCCGACCGATTCAGAGCTGTACAGGGAATTGAATAAATATCACCATTCTACCTTTGAAGATGTGCAAACCAAGGCCTTAGCGTATGTGAGACTGGAAGAAGATCCAGAGGCGAATAAAAGGAATACTGGTTACAGTCGGAAGGATTACCCACAGAGACGGAGGGATGAAAGACCAAAACCATATTCCAGGCCACAAGGAGAAAGTTTCAGGACCAACGCCGTGAGTTGGAAGGAAGACCCAAATCTTCCTTCGAGAATTAGTGAGTACAGCTTCAGTATTGGGGTAAAAGGGCTAATAGACTGACTGGAAAACTTTGGAAACAAAGTCAGGTGGCCTAAGAAGTCTAATAAGCCTAATGACAAGAAGGATCCTAGGAAATGGTGCGAGTTCCATAAAGACATTGGACATACCACTAATGAGTGATATAATGGGTACTTGAATGATATAACGACCGAGAAGACTAAAGCCATGATTGATGCCAAGCTTGGAAAAGAAGGACATGGGCGTCCTAAATCACCGGTTCCGACGAAGGTAATAAATTTTATGACAGGAGGATCGAATATTTGTGGGCTAACCTATTCTGCAGCTAAGCGAAGAATTAGAGAAGCAAAGGGGAAACATGAAGTTATCAGATTTGTGAGAAGTGAAGAAGACAGTTGGCATTATCAACCAATAACCTTTGATGATTAAGAAATCGAAGAGGAGGAGGAGCATCATGATGGTTTAGTGGTATCACTAACAGTGAGCAACTGTTTGGTCAAAAGGATACTGGTCGACAATGGAAGCAGCGCAAACATCATCACCATCAGAACATTGAACGACATGGCATAACTAAAGACATATTGTCGTCCTAATTGATCCGGTCCGAGGGAAGAGCAATCAGACAAGCTAAGCCCAAAAGCGTTTCGAAAATATACTGTCTATTGATCGGACCCAAATCTAATTTTAAAGCCTAGTTAATTTTTCCTGATAATTAATTGTATTTTTATATTTTAATAATAATTGATAGGTTGTCGTACACCTGTCAAAAATAACTCTTAGCAACCTTCTAACAATGTAGTAGAGTAAGTAGGGTTGAATCCACAGAGAGATAGTCGTTCTAATCTATCTTCTAAGGTACGGAGAAACTAAACAAGAGCAGAAATATGTGAATTAATTAAGGTACTAAACTACTCCCTCCGTCCCAGAAAGATCCGAACACTTGTTGGGATATGTAGTTTAAGGTGATAAGTTATAGCGTAGTTATCAAATGTTATTTTATTTAAAAAGTAGATGTGATAGGAGTTGGTGGGTTATTTTTTATTAGAGGAGAGAAAAAGTTGGGTAACTTTTTATTGATAAAAGGTAGAGTGTGGGCCAAAGATGTGTGAAAGAAATAATATATTAATAGTGGGACCATGGCTAAAATGGAAGTGTTCAAACTAATTTGGGACAAATATAAAAGGAAAGTGTTCAGACTATTCTGGGACGGATGGAGTAATAAATAAAGAAAATCAAACTAAAAAGATCTAGGGTAATGGTTCACCATGTTTATACTTATAATCTATCAAAATATCATCAATAGTTCAATTAATTAGATATTTAGAGCATAGGTTAATCCTATGGTCGGGTCTTGACGCTCTTAAATCAACATATGCAGTTTGGTCGCTAACATAATCAGATTGGAAAAATTGACAATAGAGGTCTCAACTTTGGGTGATAATGTTTAAAAGGTCTGAACTATTGATTAACCTGTGTAAGTCCCAACTTTAGGGGATCTTAACTTTTAGCGGGCCTTAGTGACTTGAAACTGGCTTAATAGGTCATAACTTGTAAAACTTGGGTCACACCAGAAAGGTTAATTAAGGGAGGGAAGTAGGAACTAGGTGAGATTTTAAAAAAAATCGTCAGTTTTAAGTCATCGAGGCCCGCTAAAAGTTAAGACCCCCTAAAATTGGGACCTACACAGGTTAATCAATAGTTCAAACCTTTTAAAAATTATCGCCCAAAGTTCAGACCTCTATTGTCATTTTTTCCAATCAGATTTGCTAATTATAGGTAAGCCTCTAAAAGTCGATCTTTCAATTCTATTCTTATTAGTAAGATTTAATCAAACAATTGATCAGGTTGTAAGATTAACAATAAAAACACTAATCAATTAGAGATATCAATGACTAATCAAACCATCAATAACATCAATCAAGATTCATAGTATATAAACATGGATTTTCAAACTCTAGAAATAAAAACTACTCAATCATGAAATAAAGATTAAAAACTAGATCTAGAAAGGAAGAAATAATTAAAAGAAATTACTCATGAATTAATGAAGAACATGAAAAACTAGGGTTTGCTAGAAAGGTAGAGAGAATAAGAAGAAAACTAGAACTAATAAAAAATAACGTCTAAGAGAGAGGAGAGAAGAGAGTTAGGGTTCCTTATCTAAAAGATTAAGTAACCTAATATGACTAGGAAAGTAAATTACAAAAAAAAGTCGAAATATTCATTAAATGGGAGGAATTAGTGATTCGCGCGTACGGTAGCAGATTCTAGCAGAAACAATATGAACTTCCGAAAGACATAACTCCTTGACTAGAAGTCGCCTCGGGGCATGCCACCTATATTTGGAAAGCTCTTTAAGGCTAGTTTCCAAATCTGCTAGAATTATTCAATTCTAAGAAGCACATCAAAAGTTATGGTCAGAAGAGTAGACGTGACTCTTTTCCCACATTTCTTCTAATGTTTTTCCTCTTTATTTTCGGTCAAACTCGTACTATAAAATATCCAAACAATCCTTATGCATTGTACCTTCCTTCTCAATGCTCCTAATCCTCAAGTTTGGCTAATCATACTCCAAATATGTCCTCAATGCCTAATTCATCAAAAACAAGAAAACATACCGAATAGGAGTAGAAAAACATAACTTAAGAATATGATGCAATAATGAACCTAAATATGAAACTAAATGCTCTAAAATGAAGCCTAAATGCACCTAAAATCTATATATAAATATGACATTAATAATTATTCTAGATAAATTTTTTTCTAAGGATATTTCGAAAATCAGATTTTATTCCTAAAGATAGCTGATTTCAGATTCAAAAAAGATAACTTTCATCAAAGATAAAAAAGAATCTTAAAAAACTAAAAAAAAGCAGAGATCTACATTGTGTCAAGCGCACGGTGGTGCGTCTAACGCAATTTATTGCACGCGCACAACGTCGAAGTTGTACATAAAAACCAAAAACGCGAAGCTAGTGCGCAAAACGCACGAGCTGTGCGCCTAGCGCACGACCTGTGCGCCTAGCGCACGACCTGTGCGTCTAGTTGTATTCATGTAATCCTCTTCGCGTCGTTTTTGGTTTCCTTTGCCTATAAATAGCTTAGTTTCTTCGAACGTTATCCTACGACTAAGTATACAATTTTCAACACAACTTCATACCTTATAACACTAAACAACACACTTTCATACTACATAATACCTCTCTAACAAAACATTCAAACAAACATTCAAATACACTAAACTTACATTCAAACACTCATTCAAACACATTAATCTTCATTCAAACTCAATCAAAGCTTCAAGACTGTTCTTCTTGCAGATCGTTATATAAGACCCAGACGACAAAAGGTATTATTCCTAAGGGTCAATTCTAATTTAATTCATTTTTTACTAACAAATTTACTTGTCATAATGTAGATCTTACAGAAATTTATGCTATTTTGTATATTATTCTTTGATCTATACTATTCTTTTTATTTTTATTTCTATATATTGAATGCATGCCTGTATGATTTAATATTTTCATCACCGCACATGTATATTATTATTAATCAAAGACCTTAATAAATGTTCCAACACTAAATTCAGATAATTTGGACAATTGGATTAGGTTCCCTGTAATTTGATTGCATAATAACATGTCACCAAAAATTAGTCTTTTATGTGTTTAATGAACCAACATAGATTAATTTTATATTGCATTAACATTTACTTGGCTGTTTAATTGTATAATTTTTGACATGAATCGTTATGGTAGAGGACATCGATGGGGGAATTTGATTCCTGATCATATTCGCACCCTCACCCCCAAACTCAATTTTTGGTTCATTGACCATTCATGGAGTCATGACGGGGCACAGAGTCGCGCTTGTTGCTTCGTCTTCTTACTGAAAACTGGTTTTGTGTTTAACAACTCGTTGATTGCTTATTCAACCGGATTAATTAAGTTATTATTAGCGTCATGTTTTATTCTAGTATTATTTAATTTGCCTACAATGTATGACTTTTATTTTATTTTGTAGTATCATGATGCTAGGTTGTTGGTTTATTTATTCTTAGACTTTATGTAATACTTACCTTTGTTGATTTCGTACTTTGTATGTTGATTAAGACTTATGTTTTATTGATCATGTGACTGCCAATCTTTACTACGTATTGTTTAGCAAGCAGACACTTGCATCAAGAGGTCATAGCTTTATTTCAGGTGGGCGATCATGATGCATAGGTTTGTGAGTGTGGCTATTTTTATTTCGTTATTTGGTTGTTTGTGGGATTTAATTAAAGTTTCTTAAATAATATTTATGGGATTTGTTTAAATTCTATGGTTTACTTTATGTTTTGACTTTGTGGTTTGACTTTTATTTATTGACTTAGTTTGGTTTGGTGGGCCATAATTGGTTCCAAGATGTAAGATCTTTGGTTTTACTTTATTTACTTGGTTGGTTTAAATGTTTATTGTTTTCCACTAGGAAGTTCTGAATAAGCCGAAATATTTTCACACATGGCGGTAATACTTTAATAATTCTCACTTATTTATCAGAAAATTAGTTTTAAAATACAAAGAATTATTGAGGTGTTACAGTCCCCTCCCCCTGTGAGCTAGTTTAAGCTCAGTTTTGATGGCTTTAAAAGAATTATTGGGGTGTTACAGCCCCCTCTATGAGCTAGTTTAAGCTCAATTTTGATGGCTTTAAACTTCAGTCTAGAAGAGTTGCCTTTGGTTTCACTATTAGAAATCATAGGGGTGATTTGTGTCTTGTTGGTGCTAACTCGCTGTCGTTTAATTAATATATATTGAAGTAGAATTGTGGGGGTCTTAGGGAAGGTTTAAAGGATGCTTTTTTTTTCATGGAATTGACTCCCTGGTTATTTAAGGTTACAACTTGGTTGCCAGTTGTTGGAAAATTCCCTGGGAGATCAACTCAATCATTAACGATGCCTGGGAGACTTGAAGCATCTAAGGGGACGTATTTCTTTCATTGTTATAGAGAGGCTAATTAAGCGGCAGACTTTATGGCCTACATAAGACAAGGAGTGTTTAATCTTTTGTATTGGTTATGTTCGTCTAACATGCATGTTGTTTTCTTCCATCATTCGTAAGGATGCTGTAGGCTGGTCCTTTTTAAGGGGCGAAACATAGTGTTTTCTTTCCTTATTAAAAAAAGAATTAGTGACTCATTAATACATCAGCCCTAAAATGCGGAATTATTTTTTTTCAGTGAACATTCAAGTGGGAAATTCTTTTTATCTATGCACTATTTTAAGAAATTAAGTCTTGTGTAAGACCACCTTGCTATAAAATTAGTGTAATTTCACCTTACTTTGTTCCCTAAAAAGGTCACTTTGTAAGTTAAAATAGTCACTTTATGAGCTAAAATGGTCACTTGTACCATAAGTGACCCCTTTACGACAGCAAGTTACCCACGTTTTACTTATGATAAGACAGTCTTATATGAGATTTATGCTTAATACGAACCAAAATCCAAACCTATGTGATTAATGTGAACACCAAATCGTGGAATTATTTTGAACATTTATTTTTAGACACCATTTTAAGAAATCGCTTCATTTTGACGGGGACGTATTTGCCACCTAATTTAATTAATTAAGCTGTTTGAAACTCAAATTATTTGGTGCTGCTTCAGTGACTACGTCACTACGTCACTACGTGCACAGTGCACTAGTAAAAAAAAGGGTCGTCCTTTTGATTATTTTACGCACAATCGTCAACCGTCAACCCCTACTGCTGTACAGTACCCTCAAAACAAATCCAAACCCTCAAACAAGATTTCCATCCTATTATAGTTCTGGGGTTCCCATAATTCTGATCTTGATGTTGTTTCTTCAAATAAAGCTTTCACCCATTTGTTTTCTTCTTTTATGGAGTTATTTTTGTTTCATGGTAGAATCACAATGCAATACAGGGTGTCCTTTAGCTTTAGCTTCATATTATGTATGGAATGAGGCAAATCTTACATTCATAGCCCAAGTTTTGGGAACTACTGAAGATGAAATCTTGAGTTTTAATCCAAGTGTTCCTGACCACGATAGACTTCAATCTTTTACCAGAATTAATGTTCCATTCACCTGTAATTGCCTTAATAATGGGCAATTTCTGGGTCATATGTTCCAGTATGAGATTATACAGGGTGATACTTATGATACAGTTGCTAACACTTACTATGCTGGGCTTACTACTGCAAGATGGATTGAGAATTTCAATACTTTTCCTGTAAATAATATAACTTTGGGTTCCCTTGTTAATGTTGCTGTGAATTGCTCTTGTGGGGATAGTAGTATTGATAGTAATTATGGGCTGTTCTTGACTTACCCGCTTCGTCCTGGAGATACTTTGTCCTCCGTTGCGCGGTACTCGAATTCCACCTCGAGTTTGCTGCAGAGGTACAACCCAAATGTGAATTTTAGTGCTGGAACTGGAATTGTGTTCATTCCTGCTCAAGGTATTTCTTTCTGAGGAGGGATTTTTGTTGTTGGATTTTAATTTTTGAACTTGTTTCTGTTGTAATACTGTTTATTTACTGAATTAAAAGTTACCTTGTGAATTCATGCTAGAGATGGAACTTCATATAATAGAAATTGTGTTATTTGTAAATTGGGGTTTTGCATTCTTTGATGAAGATTAGAACTTGGGTACGATCAGTTTTGTTGATGATTGATGTGGAACGTTTTTATGATGTTGTCCCCCGCTGTGGTTTGCTTGGGTGTTCATTTTTCATGCCAAAGCCACTATGAGAAAATTTTAGCAAATTTTGTGTTATGATGTTATGGTTTAGAGTTTTTTGAGAGGTTTCACTCTTGTTTTAGATAATCTTATCTGGAAGATGTTTGCTCAAGACAAACCAGATGAATTGCGTACCTTATGATAAGGCCTGGTTTAGCATTTAGGATACTGCATCATTGCATCTTTAGACTTGACATGCAAAAATCATTTGTAGAGTATGAAAAAGTAGTTAGATATTCTTATGCTGAGAGAATGCTTGGATTGGGGGTAACACACTAGAGGGTAATGAAAACAAAATGAAGAAAATGAAGAAGATGAATTGAGGTGGTGATAGAAGAGATGATGTAGATACTCCAAGGAGGGAGCGATAGGCAGGGTAACTAATACCCTCATTTTGTGGGTAAAGATTACCCTAGGGAGATTGTTCCATAAAAATTCATTAGCATGTTCAAAATAAACTCTGTGCACCTTGGTCTACAAAGATAACGGTGCTAAGTTTCTACAACATTTTCGAATAACGAACATTTGCTTTGAGTCAATAATGAGACGGTCATGTGTCCGCTTCTATTCTTCCAAAGGTTCTGTCCATAAAATTATCTCAATGTTTTTGGGGATTTTATGATTTCCATCTAAAACTGCATACATGAAAGAAGTCGGTGTGGAAAGACATCAAGACTTGATATATTATGTTTAGGTTTAGGTGATACGTGCTGCATATGTTGGAACTATTTTAGTAGCAGAGATAGGAACCTTGTCAGGAGGATATCTGCTAAATGGGGAATTTTCTATTTTCCTTTGGTGTGATGGTTTTCCAATGATAAAAGATAAGCTAGCATTATATTTGGTAATTGAAGAACAATTTTCCTTAGGTATTGGTATAATAGTTTAGGTAAATTAAAAAATTGCACGAAACCCAAATCCACCAGCTATCCGTTGTACTTATGCTAGATGACAAACAAGGCAGCCAGGGGAAAATCAGTAATCTAGCTAGAAGTTAGTTATATAAGGGTTAGGCTGATGTCAGGTAATAATCTAGAGGGTATGTATCTGGCCATTATATAGAGCCAGGAGTAGTGAGAGAAGGGTATGCAAATTTGTGTGAGGTAAACACATTTTAGGGAGAGTCTCACATCTTGAATAGTCAGAAGTTGTAAATGAGCAATCATTTGGTTTTCAATACAACTTCCCGTCTTGGTTGCTAATTGCTGTTCTTTATGCTATTTCACTGAATTTGTGCTTGATCTCATCCAATCTTAGCAGATATCTAGTGTATATATAAAAGATACATGAGTAAAATGGAAGGCACAAAGAGACGTGTTCTCTTTCTTGCGCTGATAAGGAAAAAAGCACAAGCACTTTGAGAAAAATATTATAAGCCTTAATTATTGCTACGACCATTCTAAATTCAAGCCTAAACATTGGAGGATGTTTGCTTCCAAGTGATTAGAAGGGGGGGGTGTGTGCTCATTGTTAGTTATATTGGAGGAATTTTTTTTCCTTCCAAGTTATTCACTGATCCTATCCCAACCATCCCACTCTCAGAAATAAAGGAACGATATAACTTCCTCTGCTTTCTTGTTTCTGAGGAATGTGATGTCATGTGTATGAGCATTTTGCTGTTCCAAATATGTTAGAAGAACAACTTCCATTGCCCTTCAATGAAATTCCATAATAACTATTCACTTTTTAAATTATTTCATCTGCACCATACCAATGCAATCTTACTTTAGAGTTTTGGTGAAGGGTATAGGGCACAATTATGGGTAGAAAGTAGCCTATTATTTTGTGATGGTCTAAAATAAAACGTGTCTGTAATTTAGGGACGGATGGTGTGTTAAGTATCAATGTATATCAGCGAAGCAGTGAACCAGTAAATATATACTACATTGATTTGGTTGTAATTTCAAGAGATTGACTAAGAAACAGTTTCATCGTATCTTCCCCTAGTGGCCTTGTCCTATCTGAATAAGTGGTAAAACCCTATGATAGTTAACAGTTATGAACAGAAGACATGCATTATTCTGCAGAAGAGCTTAATATAATTTCTGGGAGACATCGTACCCTCTTTCCTACTAGGGTTTAGACACAAAACACAAAAAGGGAAAACTAACATGTTCTGCAATGTACTAGTATTTGTCTACATGGACATGTGATTGTTTGATTGCTCTGAAATTGTATGGTTCGTTGATAGCCTATGAACTTTGAAACTGTGTCACTAAAGACATTTCATGTTCTGATTGCAGACATATCTGGAAAATATCCTCCTATTCCCTCAAGGTACGGTTCTATTTTTCTAACATAATACTGTATACATATATTAAGGGAATATTTCACCTTGGTACCTTTGGTTTCCGATATTTAGTTTTTGGGACAGTCAATGATTCTTCTAACTACTCTATGCTTATTTCAGATGTTAAATATATGGAGTATATTTTTGTTAGTTTTCCCTTAGTTTGCAAATTTTTTTGCATGGTTACTAACTCTATGCTTCACCATCCCACCATAATCCCCTTATCTCTGTTTTGGGTTGTCTAGCTTCAGTTGTTACTTTCTTTTACAATGTGGAAATATGGATGTAGAGTCGACAATGTTATGCCTTCAGTTCAATTTTGAAAGAACCAGGAGTTGGTTCAACCTATAACCAACTAAACTGCGAAAATCCAAATGTTGACCTTACCCAATATCCACACAATCTAAGTTTGACCTGAGCTGAAAGCTGACAGACCCAAGAACCCCCCCCCAACCCATTCTTGATGGCCATTTGCCACCTCTAACCATATGGATTACCATGTGGAAGGAGACAGAGGGGTCATGAGTCATGACTGTAGGGGTAAATGTGCTTGAAAGATCAGCATTTGTGTCAGTCTGTCAGACATCAACAGGAAACATCTAAGGAAGAATAATGGTTGAAAGTTGAATGTTTGTAAGGACAACATAATTACTTGAAAATCTTCCTTACCTATGTGTAACAAGTGTTTGAAGTTTGGCATTTAATAGTTATTGGTCGCATATAATGAAATGAAGATCTATTTGAGGTATGTACATGGCATGTTTCTCAGAATATATTGGAGACTGCATGTATCCAAAATCAGATATCCCAAACCTAAAGGGTAGTGGTGGGAATATCTAAAGATAAACTGAATATGTTTCTCATGCCATGGTTTAAATTTTCTATTAACTTCTTTTTTTTTTCTTTTTTTCTTTTCTGCCTTTTGCAGCTCAGGTGCTTTGGCCTCCTTTGTTGTCTCCTTTTGTATTGATCTTAGTGCTGTTATAGATCAAACACCAGTGAGATAATGAATTCAGCTTTGATGTTACATGAAGTAAATAGTTTCCTTTTACGCAAGCAGGGCTTTCTGGCGGAATCATTGCTGGTATCTCTGTGGCAGTGGTAGGTGTGAGTTTGCTGGCAATATTATTCTTTGTGCTTATGAGAAGAAAGAAAATGAAGAAGGCTTCACTACTTCTTGATAAGCTGTCTGGTAAGAGTTGACCTTCTTATATGCAGCCTATTCCACAGGTATCACGACAAAAATGGAGAGATAAAGAGGGAAAATAGAAAGTGAAAAGACCAAAAACGATACATTGCTGTTTTAAAATTGGCTGTAAAGTTAGGGTAAGGACGAGGGACATCATGAGCGGTCTGTTGTCATCACTTTACATTGCTATATTTACTGGAAGTAGATGACCATCAAATTTAGGCTCACTTATCTTTTGATCAAACCAGTGTGATAATACACTGACAGTCAAGAATTTATTGTGTTTTGAATTCCAAAATTTAAGGGACAATTTATGCTGAATTCACTTTTGATGACAGTTCAGGGAAAGTCCCAGAAAACTGCAAGTTCCTTGGATGCTGGAAACATGGGTGTGACTGTTGACAAATCAGTTGAGTTTTCCTATGAAGAGCTCGCACAAGCAACAGATAACTTCAACATGGCTAACATGATTGGTTCCGGTGGTTTTGGGCACGTTTACTACGCAGAGCTGAGAGGGGAGGTTTGCATGGCACTTCTCCTGACAGTGGATTTTAGTTTGCTGATACTTGATATGCATTGTCCTGGTTGAGGTTTCATGGGTGGAAATTCTTTTAGTGGAGAACTTATTTATCTTATGAAATATTCACAAACCTTATCATGTGGTAGTCGTGGACTTTATTTAGAAGAAATATAAAGGGCTATTACACAACACTGGACTTACTATATCTTGGATTAGCTATCTCTGAATCATTGAGTTGGTTAGTATTCAAATCTGAGATGGTCTATGATTATGCTAGTTCCTTCTACATAAATGTAGAAAATGACGTATGAGTGATGGCTAGCTGTAAATTACGAATATCTGCTAATTTCTATCTGGTATTAATTATGCTGAACTCCTTTTGTGTATAAGTCAAAATGGGCATTGCTGGGGATTAGGGATGTCAAACTTGATAAGGCATTATTATTGTAGGAAGGAGAATTCAGCAGCCATGATTATGAGTAATTCATCAGAAATCACCTTTCTTATTTTTAATTTTAAAAAAAGGCTTCGCAAATGTTTTCTCAATTAAACCATATGACTTGATAATTTTCACTTTTGACTTAGTGAAGCCACCTTACTTTCTGACTAACAAAGATCCTATTTCGACAAACTTGCTCTCATATTAGGGGTATGTTTGCCACAGTAGATTGATGCTGCCAATCTTCGGTGAAGTTTAGACCAGTGTAACATAATTCCCTAATCTCCGCGCGAATTACAATTTAAAAAAGCGAATTATGGTCGTTTTTCGCCTATTTTTGGCCCATTTTGGGTGAACCACGAACTGAAAAAGCTGATTATATAGCGAATTATGGTCGTTTTTCGCCTATTTTTGGCCCATTTTGGGTGAAGCGCGAACTGAAAAAGCTGATTATATAGCGAATTATGTTACACTGGTTTAGACATATCTGAACACTTTGGATAACTTTAGGAAAATAAAATTTTGAATGTACGAAAAATGTTTTTTTGGTTGCCAAAACAACTTTATTCTATGTTTTGGTTACAAAGTAACCTGTTTAGAGAAGTATAAATGCAAATCGGTGATATCAGGTCTGTTTAGCCAAAATTACCTTAAGGTGCTTTCAGTAAGCAAATTTTATGAAGATAGGTGGTTTATCTGAGAATTATTATTTTTTTCAATAGAAATGAATTCTTGCTAAGGGGGTTTCTAATGGGTTTCTTTTATGAATATTTGTATTGTAATGTACTTTTGTGTAATAGTGTCCTGCTTAGTTGACTTCTCATAAATAATATGAATACCTATTTTGTCTCTCTTGAAGCAATTACTAAACAAGGCACCTTGGCGATTGTTCAATAAATGTAGTTGATAGAGTGAAAAAATCATGGCATGAATATAATGGTTTAGCTAAGTCAGAGTAATATACTAGGAGTGTCATGGACTGGACACTATGAAATAGAGGGAGTGTAGTATGTTGAAGCTATGATGTATAGCGCACAACACATGTAAGTGTCCCACATTGATAAAAGAAGAGAGATGAGTTAACTTTATAATGCAAAGGGGCTACTCCCCTTATTGCCATATGGTTTTAAGGTGGAACCTGACACTTGAACAAGTCTATAACCATAGCATCTGATTCGTCATTTGTCTGGAATAAATTGTCTTTGAAAATGTTTTTTTCTTTATAAAAGATAGCTTTTACTTGTAATAAGTTGTCTAATAACTGAAATAGAACTTGATTCTGCTGAAAACAAGAGAAAATTGTTATCACTGCCCCCTTCTTAATTTTTTTATGTATTATCAAAGATATACTTGTTCCTGTTACTGTGAAATTGCTCTGGTCTGTGCAACATTACTCTGGTTTGTGCAACATTGCTCATTTACCTACATACTAGGTCACTTTCTCCTTGTGCTCGTACATAAATCTATCTCATTTATCTGCTTCTTACTTCCCTTACCAAGTGAAATTGTATTAGTTCACAGTTTGTTTGTTTCTATGTTAATCTCTGATTTTCTCTTCCTTAGTTGTATTCTAAAACTATGCGTCGTTGACAGAAAGCTGCTATCAAGAAGATGGACATGATGGCATCTAAAGAATTTCTTGCTGAGTTAAAGGTTTTGACCCGTGTTTATCACTTGAATCTGGTATGTGCCCCGCACTACATATATGTTCTTTTTTTTTTTTCTGGTACAAGGACTTCTCGGGGATTCCTCTCTCAAGGCCCAACCCAGAGGTCCAACTTCAATATTTACCCCCACGCCCGACCGCCCCACTACCCTCTCCTTTCTTGATGAGCATTGAACAGGGCAAAATAGGTGTTACAAAATTTATTTTATGTATTGGAGTGGAAATTCCATTTCCAGTCATTGAAAACGTGTAGAGGAAAATATGCTGGATGCCCTCAATAAGATGCACATAGTCTGCAGTTTTGCACAAATTGACATTGCACCGGCACATACACAAATGTGCATACACAGACATGCATACTCCTACACATGCGCACATGCGTGCACACTAACAACGATTGAGGGGCGGACAACTATATCAGAAGGAAGCATTTACTTGTTGTAGACATGACAAATGATACTCTTTTTTCTTCTTCTTGGTGCTATTTTGACAAGAGAAAGGCAAATGGGGTTTTCTTCTTCAAAGATGTTATCCAAAACAAATTGATCAGCAGTAGTTCCTTGGTCATCTTTATTTCCTTCTATGTGTTTCCTCTTCTTTCCTCTTGTTTGTCTTTCTTTCTCCTTCCTATCACTTCTTAATCCCTTTTCATCTTCATCACCCGTCATTGGCTACTCATTTGTGAGGTTTAGTGCTCTAGAATTTTTAATTTGGCTTATCTTATATCTTTGGGAGTTTAGAAAAGCGTTATTCTTTATATTTTTGAAGATCTGAAAATTATGAGAACTTTGCGGTGATTATTATCAAACTTTTGTTGTAAACTCATCATTGATGGCATCGACTGTCACGTTCTTATGAGTATTTACTTCTTCCATTCCTCTTTCATGCCGTTTTAGGTTATGCACAAGTTTTTAGGAGTTACTTATCGTATGTGTTATGACAGAATCAAGCGACAAACAAAGAAAAACGAACATAATCAACACAGATTTACGTGGTTCACTAACAATGCTTTTGCTACATCCACGGGCAGCGAATTATCCTTGAGGACAGAAAGTACAAATTACTGAATATGGAGACAGAAAATAATTACAAGGTTTACAGAAGACCCTTTTAATTAACCTAAATGAAACATGCCAAAAATAGGGACCAGGGCCTAAAATAGAAAATGGAACAGTAAACCCCATGCACTATAAGTTTCGGGGGTAAGGTCCCTGAACCCCCGCACCAGGGTGCTTCGCCTCTAGACCCCGACTTCTGACCATGCTGAGTCGTTCAAGCGCCAGCTAACAGATTCAACGCATTTCAATAGTATGATATTTAAATTGGAAATGATATTGACGTGTAAAATTACATTGACAAATAAAATAAGAGTAAAGGTAACAACGTAGTTAGATAATTATAGATGGAGTATATGTTTTGAGAAGATAGCTTCTTGTATGCCTTGTGGGAAAGATTTGTTTTTCATGACTTTAGAAATTGTTGACTATTGAGGCTCTCAATGGTAGCTTAAGCTATCAATGAAAATTTCAAAGACTTTTAACAAGGGACAGATGTCCTGCATTCCTGTGTTTTTTGCCTGGGATGCTTGCCATGCGCTTAATCTATCACGACTTTTCCTATTATCGTTTTTGGGGGGGGATTTTTTTGTCTTTAGACTACTTATGACATTGTTGAGAACTTCAGAGAGCTTATTCTTATCGAATACCAAGTAAAATGCATCAAAGGGATGTAGTAGCTTATATATCATGTATCTTTTCTGTATTGACTTTATTGTAGTTTACAACTCTATGTTATCGCTTGCAGGTTCGCTTGATTGGATACTGTGTTGAGCAGTGTCTTTTCCTGGTGTACGAATTTATAGAAAATGGAAATTTAAGCCAACATTTGCGTGGGTCTGGTGAGTTTTCTATCTTTGGAAATCTTCAGGGTGATATATCTTAACGTGATGCTGATATTAACTCTTTTTCTTCTTCAGGAAAAGACCCACTACCCTGGATTACCCGAATGCAAATTGCCCTTGATTCAGCAAGGGGTCTTGAGTACATTCATGAGCATACAGTCCCCTTGTACATTCATCGTGACATCAAATCTGCCAATATACTGATAGACAAGAGCTTCCATGCAAAGGTGTAACTTTGTATATTAGTGGGCAGCCTTTTTCTTTTTTCCGGTTGGCTTACTTTATCACCTTCGCAGGTTGCAGATTTTGGGTTGACCAAGCTGTCTGAAGTTGGAAATCATTCTGCTCCTACATGTCTTGTGGGTACATTTGGATACATGCCTCCAGAGTAAGAACCTTGCCTGCTACTCATCTGACGGAATAGTTTTCCAGTCAGCGATGGCTTGTTTGATACTCTATTTGAGCATCTTCTTTCTTTCCATTTGACTTAGGCATGGGTTTAGTTGTTAATCTGCTCAATCAACTTCGCAGATTCTCAGATTTAGTTCCTGTTCACAGATTAGAAATTTTCACCTATGGATAAGGTTGCTCGTGTCAGGAGTTCTTCTCTTTCTTCACCTCTCCCCCCCTCAGTCGACTTCAATTTTAATCTTTCTCACAGGTTTTGTGATGTTCCTGAATGATGTGGGCACTTAACTCTTAGTCCATTATTTCCTCGATCATTGCCTCTCTATTAGAGCATCTCCAATGGTTGTAGCTAGGGACTTGCTTGCAATTCTTAAAAGTCCCTAGCTACTAGCTTGACCATTGGAGACAAATTTAGCAATTTGCTTGGGGGAATATCTGCCAAAAGCAAACCCAAGATTATTGAGAAAGTGGGTCTCATTAATGGCAAGTGGGACCACTTTAAACGGAAAGTTGTAGCTAACCATTGGGGTACTAGTTAGCTAGGAATGAGAATGTGAGGAAATCCTATGTGGCATAGCAAATTAGCTTGCCATTGGAGATGCTCTTACACTTGCCACAGTTGCCAGAAAGGCTCCCTGCCTCATGACTAGACACTATTCTTCATCAATCAGCTAAGGGATATATGTGAATTACTACCTTTCCAATAGGTCAGTTTGTTCCTTCAAAAAACAATGGACAGTTTGAGATTTACTCCTATTTCAAAAAAGAAAAGAAAAATATCACTACCTTTTCGAACAATTTAATGTATCATTGCCTCTTGCTGATTGTCAATGGATTATTTTTGGGGCCAAAATCACCGGAATAGTTTCATAAATTATAATATTAAAAAGGTAGTAATTTACAGCCCTCTTTTTTATAATTTTTGAAAAGGTTGTAATTCACAAAGTTACTTATTAAAAAGCTAGTAATTGACTATTTTCTTTAAACTAATATTAGATATTTAATTGCAACTATATGTCTATATGTTTTTGCAATCCAATCGACAATTTGAATTATTTATGTTTTGGGTCCAATTTGATGTCTTTGCTTTCTTTTGTATTCCATTTTTTTTTGCAAGGCTATCAATACCTTGCTGTGCTGTCTACATTCCAGGCTTCTTTCTCCCGACATACATTATAGAAAGCATTGTGTATTGCTCCTGATTGCTGATTAAAACATGCCAGAAATTTCTCTCTCCTTTATATACTCTCACGAGTGTTTTTGTTGACTTGTAAGAGCGTTTTTAATAGTCAATTTACCTTCTCAAGTAATATTTAGAAGGATTGTGTAGTTTTTTGATAGAATATGTTCATGTCAATTCAGGATATATAATAACTCTCTTTTTTGCTCTTTACAGGTATGCCCAGTATGGTGAGGTGACTCCAAAAGTGGATGTTTATGCATTTGGAGTTGTCCTTTATGAGCTCATATCAGCTAGGGCAGCTGTAGTGAAGCAAAATGTCTCAGATCCAGATTCGAAGGGCCTAGTCGGTATTGTAAGCCTTTGTTCCACTCTCTAAATTGGGCTTCTAAGGAGAAATAAAGGCTTAGCTGAAATAGTAAAAAATACCAATTGTGTACCACACCTGTAATTTTGCCATAGAAGTCGCACATATGCTCTGAATTAACTGAGCCCTACCTGTCAATTTTCCTCTTTCTTTTCCTTGGGTTGTCAAGTTTCTTAGAAGTCGAACATAGGTCTACGGCCTGCAGCCTGCTCACTAAGCATGTGTATCTTTAAAGATTGGGAATATATTCTCATGGCGTCCCCATGTAAATGGGACGGTTCAGTGATTTTTGAGCACAATTCTTTCCCTCAAGCTACCTAGAGGCTAGACAATCCTTGCAATATACTACATCGGAATGAATTGAATTTTGGTTAATTTTACAAAAACACATAAATAAACAAATGGATGTTGATGAGCATGTAAGAAAGTTCAATTGATATAAAAAGCTTATGGTTATCCCCATTTTTCTTGGTTGTTTTACAGTTTGAGCCTGTTCTCAATAAGCATGATCAAAATGAGATGCGAAAACTGGTGGACCCTCGGTTGGGGGACGACTATCCTCTCGACTCTGTTTATAAGGTGAAAATTCAATCTACTCAATATTTTAGTTACAAGTAACTCTTGAATCATTGAATGGTTCATCAATTAGAAACTGCATTTATATGATGTTATTGGTGCAGTTGGCACAACTTGCAAATGCATGCACTCATGAGAGTGCTCATCTAAGGCCGAGTATGAGATCTGTTGTGGTTGCTCTAATGACTCTATCGTCCACAATAGGTGAGTGGGACACAAGTGCCTTCTTTAAAAATGACAGTGCTAAGCTACTCTCTGCAAATTAACAGAAGTTTGTGCAAGAAATGGCTAGAAGTAACATGTTGATATGTTGTTTGCCATATTGCTTTTGCCATTTCAACTCTCTGTAGTCTGTATATTTGTTTTTTTTGGTGCGATGTAGTTTGTATATTTGTAATGTACTCGCTGAAACATATAATTATTGTTGCCCTGGCAAAACATATGATACTTATTAAGTTGCATGATTAGATCAGACGGGGTTTTCACCACATATCTCTAACAAATTCGCTTATTCACCAAACACTCCTATTGTTTCAAAAATTCACCATATATCCATGAGTTTTGCAAAAATGTATAGAATACTCTTAATGATTAATAAAAGCCGATTCAGTTAATTATTATGAACATTTATGTCAACTAGAATTTAAACTCCTTAACTAATCTAACAATAACCCCTAATCAATTTTTTTTAACTCTTTCACCCTTTCCTTCTCTTCCATTTCCTCCATGGAAGCTTTGCTCACCACCATGGCAGCTTAGTCACTACTGAAACTACCTAAACAAAGACTTACTCACACCATGGCAGTTTGCCACTGTATCCACCTCCCTGTCTCCCTTTCTATCTCTCCGCTCCATACTTTGTCTCGTTCTCTTTTCAGGCTCTCGATATGTCCTTTCTCTCATCATTAGGAAGCACAACACCCTAAACAATCGGAAAACTTGCACAATTTACTTAGAAATTTTGTTGCCTTTGCTATGTCTTTAGGGTTCAAATTTTCAGCGTGTTTGCATGGATATGTGTTCTTCGAAGACGATTTTGAAGAGAGGAGAGAAAGAGAGAGAAGAGAGGGTGAGTGAGGGGGAGAGAGGAGTGAGGTGGATGGAGTGGTAGGGTGCGGAAGAGGTGTGTCCATATGTCACATTGGAGGGAAAGTACTCGGGTCGGCGCGCTGGCGAGGCGGTGCTGTGGTGGGTGTTGATGATGGTGGAGGTTGGATGTGAGAGGGATTGGGTTGCTTTACGATGTGACCAAGAGCAGGGTAGGAGCGGGGTCGGGTTGGGGCTCAAATGCACAGGGCAGAAGCGGGCCGGAAAAATTTGTCGTTGCCGGAGAATTTCAGTTAAATATGGGGGTTTTGAGGATTGGGGAAGGGGAGAGGGTGGTTTTGGGAGGCTGGAGAGGGGTGGTTTCTAGTGGGTGGTAGGGAGGGTGATGGTTTCTAGTGGGTGGTAGGGAGGGTGATGGTTTCTAGCGGATGGGGTAGGGTCGGGTGGGGGGCGGGGCGGGGTGGGGTGGGGTGGGGGATGGTTTCCGGTCGGTGGGAATGGGGAAGGAGGGAGAAAGTGGCTGGGTGGTGGTGGTTTAGGTGGAGGAGAAAAAGAAATGGGAGGGAAGAGAAGGAAAGTGGGAGAGAGAAAAGATTAAAAATATTTTTTAAAATAATTAGGGTTAATCACGGGGTTTATGGGATAATTAACAGAATTGCCTTTAATGACTAGCGGAGTTAACTTCCTTTAGTCACTAAGGGCATTATGTACATTTTTTCAAAATTCGGGGGTATATGGTGAATTTTTGAAATAATAAGGGTATTTGATGAATGAACGAATTTGTCAGGGATATTTGGTGAAAAAACCATTAGATCACCATACACTGAGTTCTAGTTAGGATGTTGTTTTTTTCCAAGCTCTCCCAAATTATAATTATTACTTGCATCTCAAAATAATTGCAATACTTCTGATATATGAGTGACAAGATAATTACAACACTTTCTATTCGATAATGATGTACAAATATTTATCATTTCTCTCTTCCTTGGTAGCTCGCACTATCTATTGTTAACTAGTTATTAATCCCGGACAATGTCCCGGGTTATTAATATTTTTATGTCAAAATAGAGCATCTAATGTTGCATAGTTCATTGGTTACAACTTTACTATATTAACTTCAGGTCACGTGGTCGAATCTTGTACGAAACATGTTTCTAATTTTTTAATGTATGTTGATGACATGGAATGAAACAACTAATACGTGGCATGTAGACTTGCTTCAGAAAGCCTTTTAATATATTTGTATAGATATGCTTAATATGAATAGTCCACCTTTTCCTTTCTGTAAACTAGTATTTTGACTCGGGCGATGCCTCGGGTCATCTTGTAGCCTAACATCTACGGCTCCTTTAAAGACACTTGGGCTCATCAGGGCCGCACACGTGTCCTAGTTAATATAGAAAGAAGGCTTAATCTCTGGGCTATACTCAGTTGGGTTAAAAGATTAATTTTCTGGCCCGACAGTCAGAACCCAGCACTATGAGGTGGCTGCATGAGAGTGTTTAATAAACCCTCACAAATCATGGCCTGCCACGTGTCATGATCTGATTCCTCAGCCAATCAGAGACCACTATTGTAGGGCAGATTTTAAGGATAGCTGTCATCTTGTTATCACTATAAATAACCCAGAAATCAGGAGAAAAGACATTCAATGCAAACAGTGCAAAGTTACTTTGATAAAATACTCCCTCACTTTCTCTCTCTATCTCTACTTTCTCTTACCACTCCTGATATCTGACTTAAGCTTCGGAGGGGGAACCACCACCCAAACCTCCAGGGTGGGTCCCTTTTTGCAGGTTCGGGAACGAAGCCCAGGCCTAGACCAAGCTGACTCAGGCATTGTTGCACAAATCTCCAACTGAAGAACATCTAAGGGATACTCTTTTACTTGCTAGACAAGAAAGCTCAGCCTACAACTTACTTGTTCGACTAGTAGAGGACAAAACATTTGGCGCCGTCTGTGGGGAGACGTAACGATGACTGATTGTCAATCGTCCAACATTGCCAGAAACCGAAGTCTTCAGGTTAATGTCGAAGACACAGTAGAACACGAGAGACCGCCTAGAGGAAGGGATAGACCCCCAACCATCGTCCATGTTCCTAGACCAAGCCAGCAGCCGGTCATTCAGCAAAATCTTGAACGTCCAGTGACGGCTGCCCACCTAGACAACGTCCTGAATGACTTTCAGACTAAAATGGCAGCAGTAGTCCAGGAACAGATTAGGAGCAACATGCTGTTCTTCCGTCATAATCCGGAGCCAGCCGTCAACAATCAAGCTCCTCCTAGGGGACATTCCCAAGAAAATAGTCCAGGTCCTAGTCGACCTGGTTCGTCAGGAATCCTCTAAGAGGACGGCAAGAGGAATGCAGCCCGAGGATAGTGATCAGTGAAGGAAGATGGACTGGAATCTGGTGGTCAGGACTCAAGATCAAGCTCGTCCTAATGGACATCGAATGGAAACCGACGCCAGGGATTACTTAGAGGCAAAGAGGGCTGCAGCTTTGCAACGGTCGGCTACTGGCTCTACCCCGTATTTGAGAGACCCTCCTTTAAGGATACCATCCAGAACAGAGGGAAGAAGTCTGAGTCCTTCGATGGTTCGTCCGAGACAAGAGAGGACGGTGGTTCAACCCATGGTCTTTAAGCGACCAATACCCGCAAACACTTCATCTAATACAGTGTTGAAGGAATATCGCAAGGAGTTCATACCCATTGAGGGACAGCTGGGAGCCTTCCGGATCAATTGGCCTACTCCATTCTCGGCCAGGATCATGGAGGCGCCCCCTTCCCAAAGGTAAAACTCCCAACCATTGAGCCTTTTGATGGAACAACTGATCCTGATGATCACCTATCTGCTTACAAGCATCAGATGTACGTCCAAGGAGTAGACGACGCTACTTGGTGTAAGAATTTCCCGGCTACCTTGAAGGGTGTAGCTCAGAAATGGTTCAATAATCTCCCCCCCCAATTCAGTCAACAATTTCACCGCACTCAGTGTCTTATTTACTAGTCATTTCGTTGCAAATTGTCAAGAACAAAAGACAAGCATGCACTTGGACAAGGTCGTCAAAGGACCAAAAGAAGCTCTTAGGAGTTTTGTTAAGAGATTCAATCTGGAAGCCCTTCAAATTCAAGATCTCAATGCCGGAGTGGCTTTTGATGCCTTTATCCGGGGACTGAGGCCAGGAAGTTTTAAGTTTGACCTTGTGAAGAAGAAGATCAATACTCTTGCCGAGGCCTTAAAAGAAGCTGAAGCCTTTATACATGCCACTGAAGTATGTGCGGAGGCAAAGCATCCCGAGTCCAAGAACCCTGAAGAGGTTGCTCAGCTAAAGAAGAGCAACCCCAAAAAGGCCGAGACTTGGGCCATAACCTCTACCACTAAGAAGCAAGAGGAAAGAATCTGAGCCTTCTTCATCCAAACCCATCGAATTCAGCAAGGACCAATACTCCATTCTCATGGAGATAAAGGACCAATATGAGTTGAAGGCTCCGGCTGAGATGAAGACTCCTTACAGGAACAGGGACAAGAGCAAGTATTGTCATTTTCACAAGGACTGCGGCCATGAAACAAATGAATGCAAACACCTTAAGAGAGCTTTGGAGGATCTAGCCCGAAAAGGAAAGATGAATTCATACTTACCCCAAGGGGGAAAGATGTTTCAGAGGAGAGATGATCATCAAAGCAAGAAGAAGGAGAATGAAAGCACTGACGAGGATGTAGTCCTCGTTATTTCAGGAGGATTTGCTGCCGGAGGACCAACCAATAGAGGGCACAAAAACTACCTCAGGGAACTCGGCCAAGTCTTGTTGACTAACCCGTCCAAGGCTGAGCCCTTCCCAAAAGTGGTGGTTAGTGAGCAGGATCGGGACAAGTTGAGGACCCCCCATGATGACCCTTTGGTTGTAGAGATGAAAATAGCAAACTTGAGAGTAAGAAGAATTTTGATTGACACTGGAAGCTCGACGGACATCATTAGTGCTGATTGCTTGTCCAGATTGAAATTTGATGAAAAGAACTTGGTCCCAGTCCATCATCCCATCATAGGGTTTGGGGGAGGAGTCATCCATCCCATGGGAACAGTCACGTTGCCCGTCCGAGTTGAAGAGAAGGAGGCCTCGCTGACTTTGTTCATCAAGTTCTTGGTTGTCCGAGATTTGACAGCCTACAATGTCATACTCGGACGACCAACTTTGAATCATGTTAAAGCTGTAATAGTAACTCACTTGATGCTTATGAAGTATGAGTGTAATGATGGCAAGATTGGCTCCCTGTATGGAGACCAGTAGGCGGCTAGGGAATGCTACCTAACCACCCTCAAGCCGTCGTCATGGAAAGCATGCAATGAAGACCAGACGAAGATTGGTGGCGAATGGAAAACGTCTGAAATTGGAAAGATAAGACGAAGGTGGCTGGAGAAAGGAAGGCGTCCGAAAATGTAAAGGAGCCTAGGATGGCTATTGAGAGTCCTCAGACGCCAATTGCCCCCTCAAGGAAAATGTCTAAGCATCTTCCCAGCAAGAAAAGGAAGTATGAGCCCATAAAGGAAGAGTCTCACTCGTCTGAAGAGGTGATGGCCATCATGGGACTGGCTTTAGAACGTCCAGAGCCTGTGGAAGCTCCTGAAGAGGTATTGTTGGATGAAGCTCGTCCAGAAAGAACCCTCAAGATTGGGTCTTCACTCAGTCCTGGTTTGAGAGGTCTTCTATTCAGCTTGCTGAAAGAATTTCAAGACGTCTTCACTTATTGTGTTGAAGAAATGCCTGGAATTGATCCAGAGATAGCCGTCCACAAACTGAATGTTGATCCAAATTTAAAACCTGTCCGTCAGAAGAAAAGGCATTTAGGACCGGCCAGAAATCAGGCGGTTGACCAAGAAGTTCAGAAGTTGTTGGAATCAAAGTTCGTCAGAGAAACTTATTATCCAGAATGGATAGCAAATGTGGTCATGGTGCCAAAGCCAAATGACACTTGGAGAATGTGTGTGGACTACACTGATCTCAACAAGGCTTGTCATAAGGACAGTTTTCCTTTGCCTAAGTTGGATCGTCTGGTAGATTCCACGGCCGGCCATGCTTTGCTGAGCTTCATGGACGCCTATTCAGGTTTTCATCAAATCCCCATGTGGTCAGAAGATCAGGACAAAACGTCCTTCATTACTGAGAAGGGACTGTATGGCTGGTTGAGAATGCCATTCGGCCTACGCAATGCTCCGTCCACGTTTCAAAGATTGATCAATACCGTCTTTCAGCCACAGTTGGGAAGAAACATGGAGGCCTATATTGATGATATGATAGTCAAGAGCCAGCAAGAGGAAGATCATGTTGGTGATTTGAGAGAGACTTTCGAGACTCTAAGGAAATACAAGTTAAAATTGAACCCTGGCAAATGTGTATTTGGAGTCTTGTCTGGGAAGTTCTTAGGCTTCTTGGTAGATCAGAGGGGAATAGAAGCCAACCCAGAGAAGATCCAAGCCATTTTAGACATGAAATCCCACGTCAAAGATAAAGGAAGTCCTGCGACTGACGGGTTGCTTGGCTGCCCTTGGACGTTTCTTGTCCAAATCAGGTGACAAGTGCCATCACTTCTTCGCCACGATCAAGAAAAAGGCCAAGTTTGAATGGACAACAGAGGCAGAGCAAGCCCTTCTGCAAGTCAAAGATCACCTTCGGCAGCTTCCTAGGTTGGTCAGTCCAGCTGAGGGGGAGAAACTGTTTATATACCTGGCCGTGTCCACTCAGGCTGTGAGTGCCGTCCTACTGGCTGAAAGAGAGTCCGTCCAAGTCCCCATATACTTTGTGAGTCATGTGCTCAAGGATGCGGAAAATAGGTATACTCCAGTTGAGAAGTTTGGATTGGCCCTCGTCATGGCCAGCCGAAAGTTAAGACCTTATTTCTTGGCGCACAGCATACTCGTCTATACTGACCAACCTCTGAAGCAAGTTTTGCAAAAGATGGAAGCTTCCGGACGAATGCTAAAATGGGCTGTTGAGCTTAACATGTTCGATATATCATTTGAGCCAAGGAAAGCCATTAAGGGGCAAGCCTTGGCAGACTTTATAGTTGAATTTACTCGGCCAACCATAGAGCCAATATCTGATCCAGCTGAAGGAAGGAAGCATTGGACGCTCATGGTTGATGGGTCGTCCACTGTCAATGGATGTGGGGCAGGAATTATTTGCCAATCTCCAGAAGGAGACATGTTTGAATATGCGCTAAGGTTCCAATTCCAAGCGTCCAATAACGAAGCTGAATATGAAGCACTTCTAGCTGGAATCAAAATGTGTAAAGCGGCAGGAGCTTTGGAAATTGAGGCCAAATCGGACTCGCTCTTGGTCGTCAGTCAAGTCAATGGGGATTTTGAATGTAAAGAAGCATCGATGAGCAAATATATGCGTCTGATCAAAGATGAGATTGAGCCTTTGAAACGATTTGTTCTCGACCAAGTGCCAAGGTCAGAAAATCATCAAGTAGATGCTCTCTCTAAATTGGCCAGCTCGGCTGAAGGTGATGTGCCAAGAACAGTGTTTTGGGAAGTCAAACCCAAAAAGAGCATTGACCAAGAGCAGATTATGTTTCTTAGCCGAGGAGCAGTCTGGATGGAGCCTATCATAGAATACAAGAAGACGGAACGATTGCCTTCTGACCCTGTTGAGGCTAAGTATGTGAAGGCTAGAGACAAGTGGTTTGAGTTATGGGATGAGATTCTTTACAAGAGGTCATTCAATCGTCCTCTCCTCAAGTGCATCACCAGGGAAGAAGGTTTAGAGGTCCTGAAGGAACTCCATGAAGGAGCTTGTGCATCTCACATTGGGGGAAGAGCATTGGGAGAAAAGGCTTTAAGGACGGGATATTACTGGCCTACCCTAAAGGAAGATGCCCTCGTCTATGCAAAAAAGTGCGACAGTTGTCAGAAGCACGAAAATTTGCTTTAGAAGCCGTCCAACTACCTAACTCCTATCTTGTTCCCTCTGCCTTTTGCCAAATGGGGCATGGATATTCTAGGACCTTTCCCTGTGGCCGCTGGGCAAAAGAAGTTTGTGATAGTGGCTGTGGACTACTTCACCAAATGGATAGAGGCTGAAGCCATGCGAGGTATAACAACAAACGACGTCAAGGGCTTTATTTGGAAAAACATTATAACTCGTTTTGGTATGCCACAGTCCATCGTCTTTGATAATGGCCCGCAGTTTGAAACACCTAAACTGAAAGATTGGTTGGCAGAACGAGAAATCAAGGCTCACTTTCGCCAGTCGCCCACCCACGAGCCAATGGGCAAGTGGAGTCCTTCAACAAGATTCTATCTAATGGAATCAAAAGAAAGTTGGATAATGCCAAGGGACAATGGGTTGAAGAACTACAGCTAGTGTTATGGTCCATCAGAACAACTGCCAAAAATTCTACAGGGGAAACACCCTTCATGTTAGTTTATGGCACTGAAGCCGTCTTGCCCATTGAAATCGAAGAACCCACCCTGTGAGTTATGTTGTACACAGAAGACGCCAACTGGGCAGCATTGCGCACGGCTTTGGATCAAGTACTAGAAGTCAGGGGCAATGTCTTGCTAAGAATGCAATTGTACAAGCTGCGAATGGCTCGGAACTTTAACAAGAGAGTCGCTAGACGATCACTCAAGGTGGGGGATTTGGTCCCAAGGAAGATGGAGGCTGTTGGACGAGCTATAGAGATGGGGAAGCTAACACCAAATTGGGAAGGACCTTATCTGATTATCCAGCAGGTGCGCAGTGGAACTTTTCGTCTCCAAGATCTGGATGGACGAGTTATACAGCGCACTTGGAACTCAGATAACCTGAAGAAGTACCACGTCTAACTTAATTCATCGTCAGGAATCTAGCTGGTAGCTTGTAGTAATTCCAAAAGTGCCACGGCACATGCTAGAAAAAAGAATTGTATACATGTATCTTGGCGTTTAGTCAAGCAAATTCATATAATACAATTCCTACTTTATGATCGCCTTTGTTTATTCCCACCAAGTTAGTTCTCTTTGGGGCATTCAATCAGTTACTAGTCTAAAAGAGATAATAACTTGGAACAAAAAACAATAGAACGTCAAAAATACTCACTTCAATGCCGAACATCACTCCCTCGAGGAGACCAGCCAAAAGTATAACAACCTAAAGGTTGACAATACATAAATGGCATTTAAATTGACAAAATCTCTAGTAAGGGAAACGTCAAAGTCTCTAAGAGAAGGCTGACCAGAAATAAGCCCTTAGTAAAGGATACTTACTTTCACCTACATGGACAGCTAAGTAGTAAAGACCCTAGTAAGGGATCACTACTTCCGGACGAGTGTTGTTCCCTCAAGGAAGGCGGCTAAGACATGGTCATACCATGTATCTAGAGCTCGTCCTTAGAGATTTCTGCAGGCTTGGCCAATGATTGGCTACTCTCCTTCTTGGACTATGGCTTGTCCACTATATATGGTTGAGCTAGCCCAAGAAGGGGAGGATAAGACAAACCTGTAGGACGAGCTAAAAGAGGGAAGGTCGTCCAGAAAATCAGGATGAACCAAGCAATAAATACTGCAGGACGAGTGTTACCAACTCGAGGAAAACGGCTGAACCGTGGTTAGTCCACAAAGCCATATGAGTAGGCCCCTTTCCCACTTGAGGCAAGACTCGTCTGAATGTGAAGACCATCTAAAGTTCTAGGACGAATGTCACTGAGTACTTAAAATACTTATTCGAAAGATTCACAATCGTCCAAGGACATGGATGACAATTTTTAACTATATCTATTTTGCAAACCATCCAAAGTTTCAAGACGAATGTCACTAAGTACTTGGATACTTATTCAAAAGATTCACCATCGTCCAAAGACAAGAATGGTAATTTCTCCAGGATGTGTTTTACAAATCGTCCATAGACCCTCGACCGTCCAAGGGCAGAGATCAGGGTTGACAGGATTACTCTATTTGAACTACATAAACCGTCCAGAATTCAGGATGAGTCTCTTCTTGTGCTTGGATGCATTTTGAATAGACTTATGATCGTCTAAATTCAAGTACGTTATTCAGGTACAGATCGTCTAAAAGCCAACATCTGTACGGGTCGTCCAGAATTCAGGATGAGGTCAAAATTTTAATAAAAGAATAGGAGGGGAAAGACAAGCAATTGGCAAAAAGTCTTTCATATATATCATTGGCAAAAGATTTACAACTTAAGACTGAAGAGCTAAGGCTACAACGGCAGACAAGCCAAGAAACTTAGAAAAATAAACCTAAAACTAGGCATCATCTTCAGCACGAGTTTCTTGGTCGTCTTCAGGGTTCTCCTCCTCAGCTGCAGCTTCGTCGTCGGAGTCCAAAAACTCCTGAGGTTCATACCATAGCACGATGGACACTCTGTTGATACTCCAGACGACGTACGAAGCTGGGGACCTCATCAGCTTCAGCCAGCATCTCAAAGGCCTTGACGGCCCAGTCCTTAGACGTTTCGACGACTTGAGCCAATCCTTCCTTGGCATCGTCAAAGGCCTTGGCCGCCTCCCTTTCCAGACGGGCAGTCTTCGCTCTTAGGAGAATGTTCTCCCTTCTCAGTTCAACGGCGACAAGAAGAGCAACATCTCTCTCACCCTTCAGATCAGTAGAGACAGCATTAATAATCATCTTCAGACAGTCTAGCTCCTTGTACAGATCGTTGATGGTAACAAGATAATTCTTGTTTTCTGATTCAAGGAGAGCTGATCTCTTCTCCAAAGCCTCCAGAGATTGACGATGAAGGGTGTTAGCCATCTCAATGTCATGGATGGCCTTGTCGCCTGCCGTTGTAGCCAGGTGGACGAGCTGCTTATTCTCCTTTCTCAGCTCTCTGGCCCACTCTTCAGTAAGATGCTGCGAGCAAAAAGATGGAACAATGAAAATAAAACAAGTCATTAGACGAGTTACAAACACTAATTTTACAAGTATAAAACAAAACCGGCAGAAAATTATACCTCAGCAGCAAGCTGGGACATGTAGCCCACATGCCCGACAGATGCTCCCCTTAACCCTTTGGTGTAGGATTCAGGGTAGCATTTGAATAACTCCTGCTTAAGCCGATCCTTTTCTCCCTTGGACATTTTGGCAAAAGCAGGGGAAGACTCTTCGTCCGAGTCTATGGTGGGAGGAGCTGAGGGTAGAGCTGGGCCTTTGCCCTTATCTGAAAGAGGGGGAGAGTCAGTTATCTTGATGGGAAAGACGATGACTTGTCTATTGGACGGACTCATGGACCGTCCGCCGACCCGCACCGTCCTAACTATATTTGGATAATACGACTCACCAGACGAGATGGAGGCCGCCCTAACAGCTAGCGGCATCTGCGACACCAGCTTGGCCACCGAGCCGCTGAAGCCCGGATAGTTCTCAGCAGCCGTCTCCGATTCTGGAACAACCAAAGCCACGGCCGACTCTGGGTTGATCTCAGCAGAGTTTGCCGGCAGAACGTCCAACGGACCAGCAGGATCCGCGCTCTTTTCCCCCTCGGCAAGGGCGGCAGCTGAAGGCTCCTTTTTCAGGGCCTTGTCCTTTGGAGGAGGCATGTTTTTCTCCCCAGCTTCACCAGCAGAGGCCGTCTTCTCTGCCCTATTCCTTGTAAAGCCCTTAGGCTTTTTCGCTGGAGGTTGGTCCGCTACCGAGGTAGGCCTCTTTTTGGACGAGGACGACTTCCCAGGAGGAAGTTTGTTTGTAGGAGCATTTTTCAGCAAAAAATAAACAAGTTATCATACTGTTCGTCCAAATGGCAAAAGTTCTAAGAAAAATTACAAGGCTTCAGACGAAAGTCACCTAAAGAAGGAAGGCGTCCTATAATGAACAACCTCCTTTCCTAAGGGAACCTCGTCCGAAAAAATTTCCGAATGCAGACGAAGCTGATACAAAGGAGGAAGCCGTCCCAAAATTGGACGGACTAAAGTGACTCGTCCAAGGACAGGAAATTAATTCTTCGTCCAGTTTCAGAACTTAAAACCTTTCGGACGAGCATTGCCCAAAGAAGGTGCCCGTCCAAGTATGGACGTTTTCCTTCTTCAAGTTACCCTCGTCCAAGAAAAGGTGCAACGACTTGGATGAGTCCAAAGGATACTCGTCCAGATAGGGCTGTTCACATGGGTGGGTCGGACCGGAATTTGGACCGGACCGGACCGGAGATTCCGGTCCGATCCCCGGTCCGTGGAAAGTGACGATTCCGGGTTTCCGGTCCGGTCCGGTCCAAACCCGGAAAAATCAGGTCCGGACCGGAAACCCGGAATTTTAGTATTTTTTTTTTAAACACCGGCCTAAGTCATTTTTACGAGTCCAAACGAGTCCAACGAGTCCAAACGAGTCCAACGGGTCCAAAATTCGCAAAACAGGTCCAAATAGAATATTTAAAATCCAAAAAAAAAAAAAAATCGAAAATCAGGTCCAACAGGTCCGGACCGGGGACCGGACTGATTTTTCCGGCCGGCACTGGACCGGACCGGAAAAATCGAGTCCGGTTCCCGGTCCACCAAATCCCACAAATCCGGTCCACCGGTCCAAGCAGTCCCGGTCGGTCCGGTCTTGGACCGGTGAACAGCCCTACGTCCAGAGGTATAAAAAAACCTCAGACGAGAATAACCCAAAGAAGGCGCCTGTCAAAGCATGGACGTTTTCCTTCTTCAAGTTACTCTCGTCCAAGAAAAGGTGCAACGACTTGGACGAGTCCAAAGGATACTCGTCCAGTGGCATTTAAAAACCTCAGACGAAAATAACCCAAAGAAGGTGCCCGTCCAAGCATGGACGTTTTCCTTCTTCAAGTTACCCTCGTCCAAGAAAAGGTGCAACGACTTGGACGAGTCCAAAGGATACTCGTCCAGAGGCATTCAAAAACCTCAGACGAAAATAACCCAAAGAAGGTGCCCGTCCAAGCATGGACGTTTTCCTTCTTCAAGTTACCCTCGTCCAAGAAAAGGGGCAACGACTTGGACGAGTCCAAAGGATACTCGTTCAGAGGTATCAAAAAACCTCAGACGAGAATAACCCAAAGAAGGCGCCCGTCCAAGCATGGACGTTTTCCTTCTTCAAGTTACCCTCGACCAAGAAAATGGACAACGACTTGGACGAGTCTCAATGGTACTCGTCCAAAAGCGTTCGGCATCTCGGACGAGAATGGACGCCTTCCTTCTTCAGGTGATTCTCGTCCAGAGAAAGTGTTTCATTATCTTTGCCGAGAATATCCCAAAGGGGGACATCCATACCTGGACGTTTTCCTTCTTCGGGTGATTCTCACCCAAGGGATATATGTAAAAAAAAAAAAATATATATATATATATATCATACCAGTGTTTCAGCCCTTTTCTCGGCGCTGCTCTTGGCATATTCCTTCCAGAAATTGTCCGTAAATTTAGACATGCTGATATCACCCGTCCAAGAAGCCTTGAGACGCTTTCTGGCCGAGTCTGCAATAGAGAAATGAAAGATGGTTAGTCCGATGGGCCATGGACGAAGAAGCTATACTTAGAGAATCTGAAGATATACCTCTGTCTTCGGCCAACTGCAAGTTGGCGGCGACCAAGAAATCATCATAGTAAAACATTTCTTTAAAGGGTATCCAGTTAGTTGGTCCCTTAAAAGATCGTTGGCCGGGCCTGGAGTACTCCTTTATTCTGAAGTACTCCACCACCTCTTCGTCGAAGCTGTCCTCCAAATCCAGCCAAGACTGTTTCCGCCCTGTATTCGTGACGGACCGATTATAAACTCTATAGCCCTCGGTGGCGTAGTCGTTGGCCCCCCGTAAGAAAATGAAGTCAGCTTTCCAGTCGAGCATCTTTGACGGCTTGCCCCAAGCCGTCATGAAGCCTGGACGGTTACAGATGCTGAGCCATGCCCCGTCCACGGCTCCAGGTACCTTAGCTGCATAGTGGATATTAGGGGTGTTAACGAGCTGAACCGAGACCGAGCCTGGCTAGGCTCGGCTCGGCTCTAGAAGGGGAAAGATCGAGCTCGGCTCGAGCTCGAAGCTCGTCGAGCTTGAAAATCTGGGCTCGGCTCGAGCTCAAAACAAAAAAAATATGGCTCGGCTCGAAAAAGTTCGCAAACTATTCTGAAAATTACTAAGTACAATTCACCTATTCATCCATCTACTGCATAATTCGCATATTCATCCACTTACTACATACTAAGCAAAAAGATGAATAGGAATACAAAGAGTTTGATAATTCACCCCCACATAAGAATGAAAGGAGAAAAAAATTAAAAGGAAAAAGAAATAATGAAAATAGAAAAGAGAGGAGGAAGTCAGACATTAAATGGTGAAAAAACGAAGAAGAAAAAACAAAATAAAGGAAGACAATAGATCAAAGTTTACATCCCTGTCAAGTGGCACCTAATTGCCGGTTGCTGCTCTCTGAGAATATGATGCAGATTGCGGCGCAAGTCTCATCCTCAAGTGAAAAATAGATTAGAGATTTAGGGTTGAAGTTGAACGATGGGGAGTGGGAATTGAAGCTGTCATTTTTTATCTAGTTATTTTGTGTTTGGTCTGTAAATTTTTTGTGCGCTGAAAATTTTGGTTTGCATTATTAAAGTGGGCTGGAAATTTGTGTTTGGTTTGTATTATTAAAGTGGGCCGGAAACTAGATCTTATGTTTTTTTTCTTAGTTTAGTACACTTAAAGTCTAAGTTGGATTAAATATTAATACTTAAAATTTATCGAACATGTTTGCGAGCTTTCGAGCCGAACTCTACTAAGCTCAGGCTCGGCTCGTTAAGGTCTCGAGCCGAACCCGAACTCGAATCGAGCCATCTCGAGCCGAGCTTTGACCGAGCTTTGACCGAGCCGAATACGAATAGTTTGCGAGCCACCCTGGCTCATTAGCACCCCTAGTGGATATGAGTAAAGGCTTGAAGGGAAAGAGCTAGGCCGCGCAGCTCACAGACGGCAATCAACGTCAAGATGTTGTGCCAAGCGTTTGGAGCCAGTTGATTGTGGTCGATGTTGTAGTAATTCAGTACTTGTTCTATGAATTCGTGGAGAGGGAACCTTAATCCCGCGTCCAAGGCCAGTTTGTAGACGGCGAAGTGCTTCTTTGGGGCGCTCAGTATCGTCGCGTCCTTATTTGGGATGACGAAGGAGAAGCTTGGCATGGGCATATAGGACGAGAGATAACTAGGGTCTGGTCCTATTTTCTCTAACCATTTGCGATTAACTAAAATGAAACCAGGGTCAGAAAGGGGACCTAAGCGTCTTCTAATCTCCGGCGAGGTAGTGGAGGCCTCGTCTGACTCCTCGGCAGCATCAGATTCACTGCCGTTATTCCCTTCGACGGTTTCCTCCATATTGACGTCCCTGCCAGAAGGACTGGTCTCAGGGTTTATTTCGGAGTCTTCTAAGTTATGGTCAGAGGAAGGAGGCCCGCCCAAAGCCTCAGCACTTTGAACCTCTCTTGCCTCGTCGGGCACCCGTCCAGTAGATTCCTCCATATCTGAACTATTTGACGGGATTATTATCTTTCGTCTTAGACGGGCCGTTTGCTTGACGCGCGCCAGATTACCCTGCACAGGTAAAGACTGGGTCGTCTGACTTTCTCTGCCAAAAGAATAAAAAAATATATAATCGGCCAGAAGAGGCCCAACTCTAGAATGTGCCGAAGAAGAAGTATCGGTTCTAGGGTCAAGACAAGTTCTTGGTCGGCTAAGATTATTTGAGGAAGAAGATTCCATTTTATTGATTTTCTAAGAAAAAATAAAGAATAAAAGAAGAATGAAGAGAACAAAGAAAAGATACCTGCTAAAACGCCTGGACGATTCGGTGAAGAAAGCTGAGGCTAGACGATCTCTCTCTCTCTCTAGAAAAATTTGCAGAGCTTCTCTCTCTAGAAAAATTCGTTCAAAGTGTGAAATGATTAAATGTTCTCACACCAAGGTTATTTATAGGGGGGTAAGAAACTTGTGGAACCGGTCAGGAATGACCGAAGAAGAGAGTGTAACGGTCGGTTATGACCGGTAAAACCCAGGAAAAGGGCGCGTCATTTCCTTCATTTTTGAAAAAAAACTACCTTGGATAAAAGGGCCTTAACCGTCAGATGGGCCAACAGTGAAAGCCCTTTTAGGGGCAAATGTTGTAGCCTAACATCTACGGCTCTTTTAAAGACACTTGGGCTCATCAGGGCCGCACACGTGTCCTCCCCTAGTTAATATAGAAAGAAGGCTTAATCTCTGGGCTATACTCAGTTGGGTTAAAAGATTAATTTTCTGGCCTGACAGTTAGAACCCAGCACTATGAGGTGGCTGCATGATAGTGGTTAATAAACCCTCACAAATCATGGCCTGCCACGTGTCATGATCTGATTCCTCAGTCAATCAGAGGCCACTATTTGTAGGGCAGATTTTAAGAATAGCTGTCATTTTGCTATCACTATAAATACCCCAGAAATCAGGAGAAAAGGCATTCAATGCAAACAGTGCAAAGTTACTCTGATAAAATACTCCCTCACTTTCTCTCTCTATCTCTACTTTCTCTTACCACTCCTGATATCTGACTTAAGCTTCGGAGGGGGAACCACCACCCAAACCTCCAGGGTGGGTCCCTTTTTGCAGGTTCGGGAACGAAGCCCAGGCCTAGACCAAGCTGACTCAGGCATTGTTGCACAAGTCTCCAACTGAAGAACATCTAAGGGATACTCTTTTACTTGCTAGACAAGAAAGCTCAGCCTACAGCTTACTTGTTGGACTAGTAGAGGACAAAACAGGTCAGTTACAATAAATAAATATGTTATTATTCTTAAATTTCATAATTTATTTTGCCACTTTTCGTATTTTTTGTCCATTAAGAAATTGAAAAGTTTACGTCATGACGTGATAAGTAAAAAAATTCAAAATAATAGCTTAAAAGGAATTGTGTGTAAGAGAATATGACATTCAATAGTCTCTTGTTAATTACATAATAAGAGTGTTAGAGATGTATATACTTGTTTAAGTCTTTTTAGTCAAGTATATTTATTATAAGACTTTATCATATTTTATTTCAAATATTAGACAATAAAATCATAGTGTATTGATGGTTAAGATCTTACTTTTCATTTCAAAGGTCACGTGTTCGAGACCTTGCAATTACACAATTTTTTATTATTGAGGAGTACACATGGACATAAAACCTTTGCATTAGAAATTTGAGGAGAGTGCCACGTGGCACATATACTTCCTTTGGCACGACTTTTAATATATTTGTATAGATATTCCCTTTATTTCGCGTTCTTCCAACCAAGCTTTTTGACACATATATTTAAGAGGACGATAGAAAAGGTAAACGAATATATTAATTAAAAGAATTTCAGCACTTAATAACCTACTCACTCATCTTAGTACTATTTAAACTGTTTTGATAAACTTTGTTTGTTCACTTTGTCTTATTTTTCTCCTAACACGTGCAAAGTAGTTTGTTTCCAAGTGTTGCAAACTTGAGAAACTAACACTCCGCAGAGTTGTGAAGTTGTTAAGGATGTTATTAATCGCTTCAGTCAAATTTCAGGCGAAGTCATTAATTTTTCAAAGTCGTTAATCATGTTTAGTCCTAACACTCTACAGAGTTGTAAAGCGAGTATGATGAGTATTATTGCGACTCCTGCATTTGAATAGTTAGGCAGATATTTGGGTAATAATATTGAATTGGATAGACGTGGTTCCAGCAAGTTCCTACCTATTATAGAAAAAATTCAAAAGAAGGTGGGTAGCTAGAAGCATCTTGCTCTCTCACATGCAAGGAAGATTCTCCTCATCAATGCAGTACTAGCGTCGTTATGCAACCACGTGCTTTCTGTGTTTCTGCTCCCTAAACGAATTTCGGATAGTATTAATGCGATTTTTTCAAGATTTTGTGGAGAATTGCTTCAGGATCAACACCAATTCATTGGGCAAGCAAGAAAAATGTTGAACTGCATAAAGGAATGGGCGGTCTTGGGATTAGGAATATCAGAATTTTTATTACGGCAATTATGGCTAAACAAGCTATGAGGTTGCATAAAAGGGAAGACCTGCTTGTTTCTAGAGTTTTGCTAGCTAAATACAAAGGATCGCCTGTTTCAATTGGATTAAAGCGGCAACGTATTGGATTTGCATCGTGGGGTTTTAAAGGTATGTGGTGGGCAATTAATCAATGTAGGACGTCGTATAGTAGAGTAGTTGGCAATGGGGCCGAGACTCGCATTATGCAGGATCAATGGGTTAGTGGCACGCCGATAGCTTTAAGGAGGGATGTGATTTAGAACAATTGGGTATTCAGCGAGTGAAGGATTTACTGATTCCTGGATTGAAGACGTGGAATGCGTCGCTAGTTTGGAGGATATTCCCTAAGGATGTTGCACATAGGATTATGTCGATTCACCTTCCTGATAACTGATGTTAGAGATTCTTATGTTTGGAACAGAACGAACACTGGAATTCTGACGACTAAAGATGCATATGCTATGTTACAATTGTCACAGGAATTGCAAAGCAGGCAGAATGTGGACAGTAAGTTTTGGAAGAAGTTATGGGCAATGAATATGCGGCCGAAGTGGAAAGTTTTTGTTTGGCGCATATTGATGAATGCTTTGGCATTAAACAACAATCTCAGGAGAAGAAATGCCAACGTTACCGAGCGGTGTATCTATGTCAAGACGCAACAGAGGATGAGGCTCATTTGTTTAAAGATTGTCCAGTGACTGCTAGAATCTGGTGGGGATCATGGTTGGCTATTCAGGTGCAGAGTACAAACCATGTTTCAATTAATTACTGGAATACTAACTTCATACACAAATTTTGGAAGGAAGATGGTCCTCAGAGTCCTAGAGTATCAAGTTTTTGTGCATATATGTGGGCTATATGGAGGCATCGGAATCATGTGGTATTTCGTAATAGTAACCCAAATCCATTAGAAATTATGCATATGGCAGAAGAGTATCATAAGGAGGAGGAGGGCAGATTCAAATACCATGATGCGAACCATAGAAATATGGATCAACATCAAAGAAATCTGGTGGTTACTTTTGGAAGGCAGTAGGCTAGCATATGTAGGGTTAAAGTGGATGGAGCTTGGAAGAAGAATGTTAGAAAGGAGTGTCCATCAGCAGGCATTGGATGGATGGGTGTGTTGGAGGATGGATGTGAATTTCAGGGGAATGACCAGGTTAAAGCAGTATCAGCAATTCAATGTGAAGCGATGGCGGTTTTAAGAGGATTACGGGAAGGTTTGAAGCGCGATATCTCGGCAATTAATTAGTGTGCTTACTGATTCCAGTATATGTATGATAAGGAGGAATCAATTTCCATTTCACTTATGTACTCTAGGATATGACATACTTGCTATCTGTAATAAGTTTAGTTATTGTGAAATTAGGAAGGTTGCTAGGGAGGTAGTTCAAGTTAGTCATGATCTGGCTATAGCGGCTAGGAACGGTAATCTTTTGTAGTGCTTTTCTTTCTATTTTTCTGTTTGTTCTTGTTGTAAAAATAAATAAATAAATAATATTCCATTAACTCTTATCTCACTACAACAAAAATTAGTTGTTAAACTCGAGCGACACACGCCACGTGGAGCTCTCCCTTAGGCTGTTTTACTACACGTGATCCATATACAACAAAAAAACAGTAAATGCATTGTATAGGATTTGATCCCGTGATTTCAAGTTTATATACTAGAGTCTTAACCACTAAACCAAATAATATTGGGTGATATCATTTTAAGGTAAAATAATAATAATGAAAACTATAAGTACCTGAGGCATAGCTAGGGCCTACAAACTAGTTTAAGCTTAAAGCTTGTGATAAATTAATTAATAAGTTTTTTAGTATTAGATGAGTATCATTGATTCATTTGCACATTGGTAGATACTCTATATTTTCTATATAAGGTTGTGGGTTGAAATCCTACCTTGACAACCTAACTTCTCTCAAACTCGGGATGTGCTACCATTTTTATGAACAACTACCTAATAAAAGATGTTTATAGAGAAGAACCACTATGTTAATCAGTTTTCTTACTGTAAGGGGTTTATATTCCTGAGATAGGGTAAATTGATATAGGAAAACAAATTGGGAGGGAGCAATGAGAAGGAAGTAAGGAACCAACAAATGTTGCCCTTGATAACTTAAAAGATGGCTCCATTCAACTCTTTTTTTCAATTTTGCAAGCTTAAAAATTATAAAAAATTAATATACTAAAATAGACACCGAAACAAATCTAATAAGACCCTAAATGACTATATATATTTTTTATAGGCTAGTGAGAATTATCTTTCCCAATAAATAAAATAAAATACCCTTGTGTTTTAGCATTTAATATGTTGTAATTCTATTTTTTTCTTTTAAGTTGTACCTTTAGCTTTTTATTTGTTTTATATTACACCCCTCTATTATGTAAACATTAATTTTTCTATCAATTCCAACCTTGAAAACACTAAATACAAGAAATATCTTATTAAAAAAATAGAGTACAAACATGGAAAGCCCTAAAATACAAAGGATACTTGATGAAATAATCCATAAGTGAGAAGTTTTTAAGAAAGGTAGAGAAAGAAAGTAGGGGGTCATTTTAGGGAAGTGTAACAAGTATTTAAAAACGGGGGAAGTATAGTGCTAGTGGGGTAGCTGACCCTAACCATGGTAGGAGCTGAAACTGCGTTTAGATTGAAACCGCAAACGGGCGTGAGTGTTTAAACAAAACGGACAAATTTTCAAAAAAAAAAAAGATAAAAAAAGAAAAAAAGAAAGCAACGCCTTTTTCATTAGGGTGGGGTACTGGGTTTGAACTTTTCGAAGGAAGGATCCTTCAATTCTTCATCTTCTCACTTCTGAGTTCTGACTTGTGAACTGCGTTACGTTGGAGTGACGAACTGCGAAGAAGATGAAAATACAGTCGAATTCAACTGGAGAAAAATTCGAGCTCAACTCTTAGGCCTTGTTGTTGCCTGTTGGAATTGAAGTAAGAGAGGTGGAAAATCAGGGTAATCCATTTATGTACAGTTTCATTTTTCAGATAATACGTGTTACTTGATGTATTCTTTTGCAACTTAATAATGAAGTTCATCTTGATTTTGAAACTCAATGATGTAGCCAGTTTTGCTAATTTAGTTGATTAAGTACTTGAAAAGGATATATGATGTTCTTTTTTTTAGACATAGCTTCTAATCTATCAAGCTTAACCATGTTACAAAATCTGCGATATTGGAAATTTTGCGCTTTTCAAATACTAACTTTGACCGCATCTCAAAGCTAATATAGATATATAATACTATCATATAATATATTGTCGGATTAGTCAATATTCAAAATGTCATTTTTTTAAAGTTTTACTAATTGATAATTAAAGGTATTAGCAATCAAAGGAATGCAATAGTATGTGCAAAAGTCAACATGTTACATGTATTTGAGGAAGTATAAGATATAGCTAAGTTCGTCTTTATTATAGACGAGGATAACTGTATAGTAGGAGTGACCCTTTTGAGTAAAAGGTGACCCTTTGTCTAATATTGATCCTTTTAACTTTAAAAGTGACCTTAATAAATGAGATGGTGTGGCAAAAATTCTATTGTAAGGTTTTCCACGAGACTTACTGTTTGTAAATAGATCATTTAAACGTTGTGTTTTCATTCCCCATTCTCTTTTTTTTTTTTTGACGGAATTCATTCCCCTTTCTCAAAGTCTTACCTGGTAGTGGTTTGTTCATAGATCATAATATTTGCATAAATGCCCTGTGATATGTTTGCAAACCTAACAAGGTTTGTAATTGGAAAATTTGTCGATTACTATGTTTTCAATACGTAACTTTGTGAAATCTGACTTACTAACCTTTTCAAAGAAAAAAGTTGTAAATTACTACCTTTTTACATTTATTTTGATACTTTTTTCCTATATTTGCAATGGATTTTTTCCCAAAATGATATCATTAATGTATATATTGAATATGTGAAGTCCTTGTGGTGTTTTTGGACCGAAATTGTTGCTTAGGCTCCAAACTTAATATTGAAAATCATTAATTGTTAGAACTGTATATGGGGTAGTGATTTACAACATGTTTATGGAGGCTATAAATTACAAAGTAACATATTGAATACATAGTATTGACATTGATCCTTCCTAAGGAATTTAGACTTTTTCTCTCACTCTTGCTTCTTTTGTCCATCTATTTTTATAGGAGCAATAATTTCGTCAATTAACTACCTGAAAATGGAGGGTGAATTGCGATTTTTTGAATTAAATACTGGTGCCAAAATCCCTTCTATTGGGCTGGGGACATGTGAAACTCCGCCACAAATTCTTGCTCCTGCCATCAAGGTTCTTTCTGTTACTTTTAGTTTTCGTGTTTTTTTATTCCTGCAAATAGTATCTTGTTTTATTTTTTTATTTTTTAAGAAAATATTATCTTAGTATTTGGAATTTTTTTACATTTATGTTTCTAGGGTAGAGGGAGGGGATTAAAGTTCTTCATATCATACATTCATACATGGAGCACAATTATGTCCAGAAAAAAAGCAATCCTCAAGGGTAGATGATGCTGCTTGCTTCCTTGATTTTGGTTCAAATATAGGCCTAGTGGAGCATGTATTCAGAGACAAAAAGTCTCATTACCAAGAAATTATTTGCTTATCTGATGTGATGATTGTAGCCTAGCACATGAGTTGTCAATTTATCATGTTGTTAAATTTAGCTATGGTTAGACATGGGTAATAAATGTTAGAAGTATTCATGGGTATGGAGTATGGACCAGATTTTATTATAATGGCCTCACACTCTGGTATCTACCTTGCTAATTGATGCTCATAAGGTGTTCACCTAATGTTGTTCTGCAAGTAAAGTTATGGAATCGAGTTTACAAAGAGTTTTCTAATATGTTCAAGTGATACTACTAGCTCACAGTTGAAGCTGCTATGATAAGTTTTACAGGATTTGCTGCACGCGAGTTTCCTGGTACGATGAATATTTTTTTGTAGCATTTTGTATCTTGTAGAGAACAACTAGCTTATCAAGTGAGTTATCGTGTAGTTGAGGAATGTTCCTTTTTCATGAACTTAATTCATGGATAAGGTTTCGTATTGTGAGTTACTGCTATAGTTGATTTTCAGAGAGTTCCATGATTATAAAATGAAACTTGGACATTTTTAGTCATGAGATCAGGTCTGACTACCCACCATGGCTTTGTTAACAATTCTATCCGGAAAGTTACTTCTCCTAGCCATAGTATAACATTTGGACTGAAGTTACGTATACATATCTTGAGATCCTACAAATAATGATGTGAAGTTGGGCAACTTGCTGTCTGGCTATCTCCAATTTTATTGGATGTTTGGTAAATTGAGCTCCATTTTAACCGTTGTCACACATATTATAGGAGCCTATTCAACTTAGCTATATATGGTAGAGATTGTGCCTATAAATTAAATATAAATATGCATACCTTGGAATGTGCCTGGCAACAGTGATGGAAAAATAATATTGTGGAAGGAGATGCCCAAATAATTGTTGATGCTTTGAAGGGAGTATGCAAAAGAAATAAGTATGTGCAAATGATTATCTCTTTTAGTTTTTGTTATCGTGAATGTAACAATGTTGCTCATCATCTTGCTAAATGAGTGGTGATTAGCTTTAGTGATGATATATGGGTAGGTGATCCTCCTTAGTATCAGATCTTCCGAATGCTAACAATTAATTGAAGTGTCCCCTTCCATATCAAAAAGAAAATGCATACCTGTCAATTGTCATCGTCTTATTGGGATTAAAAGCAAATGCTTGCTATTTTACTGGTAGCTCAATTTTTTTTTGATGCAGTTGGGTTGTCGACATATTGATTGTGCACATATTTATAAAAATGAGAAGCAGGTAATGAAAAGCTTAAATTTCCGATCCCTTCTTCTCTTATTAGTATCATTCATGTTATTTCTCCTAAAATAAAAGAAGTAAATATTTAAAGGTCTAGTTTACTTGAAGAATTTCCCAATTTTGAAACTATATCACCATGATATCAGGTTGCGTGAAGTAGTGAATGTTATTAGAAGAGGGATATAAGATTTCCCTTTAATGAAAAATAGGGATGATTGTTAAAGATATTTGTTGACCTACTTATGCTTTCCTTCGAAACTAGATTGGAGTTGTTCTAAAGGAGCTGTTTGAAGATGGCATAGTGAAGCGAGAGGACTTATTTATCACCTCCAAACTCTGGTTATTTACTAAAAGCCTGCTTAGTTTTATGTATGTTATGAAGTTGTAAAGTTAGATTTTGGTTATCATGAAGGATGATCATCAATCTCAATATAATCTTGTAACTAATAAACAACCTTGTTTATAACAACATGGGACTTGGCTGTGTTGACATTTGTCTCTTTTGTTAACCGTAATATGCAGGAACTTTGACCATGAGCCAGAAGATGTGCCGATGGCACTCGATAAAACTTTGAATGACCTTCAAGTTGACTACTTGGACCTATATCTTGTATGTGACCTGGTTTTTCACGGAAGCACCATTTACAGTGGCCTCATACTCGGGTATCATTCAAAATTGATACATCATATTAATTCGTTTTCATGAATGGTATTATTGTCAAAAAGGTCCACTGGCCAGTAAAGGAGAAAAAGGGATTATCTGGTGACGATCCTGAGAAATACCTTCCATCAGACTTACCTAGCACATGGAAAGCCATGGAGGCGCTTTATGATTCAGGTAAGGTGCAAGCTATTGGAGTTAGCAATTTCTCTGTGAATAAACTAAACGACCTTCTAGAAGTTGCTCGTGTTCCTCCTGCTGTGAATCAAGTTGAGTGTCACCCTATGTGGCAACAAACAAAGCTGCATGAGTTTTGTAGATCAAAGAACATACATCTATCCGTAAGTTTGCAATTTGGAGACTCTTTGTAATGCTCCAAATACTATATGCCTTTTTAACATTTGCAACATGATTTATGTGATGGTAGGGGGGGGAATTCAAGGTTGTATTACTACTATTTGCACTTTATCAAGGCCTGTAAGCTTGATAGTTTTGCTCTAACTCAAATAGAATGTCTTGTGATCTTTTTGCTTCTCAGGGATACTCACCATTAGGTTCTCAATTTCCTGAAGCAAACGACAAAAGGCTTCTTACAAATCCTATTCTTAATCTGGTTGCAGAGGAGCTAGGGAAGTCTCCTGCACAAGTAGCTCTTCGTTGGGGGATTCAGATGGGTCACAGTGTGTTGCCGAAAACCTCAAATGAAGCAAGGTTGAAAGAGAATTTGGACATATTTCATTGGTCCATACCTAAATATTTGCAGAGCAAATTTTCCGAGATCAAACAGGCAAGTTTCCGTTGTAATTCTTCCTGCTGCCTTATGCTGTTGTATTATTCTTAAATCTTCGTCATATATATCAGATTCCACATGCGATTCATCCATTATTGGAACAATTCTGCAATCAAGTCAGTCAAATTGGTATAATGCATAAGTTAATTGGTGATGCATGTTTAATACCTAATTTTTTCTATTATGCAGGAAAAATTTCTTAAAGCGAAGATTTTTGTGCACAAGGCATCTGCTGGCTACAAAACTCTTGAAGAACTTTGGGATGAGCAAGTCGAGCTCTAACTGTTAGAAGTATTTCATTGATCCCATGTTGCATAATAGACTCTCTGCTAAAGAACTCTACTCTTGGGAAATAATTAAATAAATGTCTATCTTTTGATGTTCTCAAATTCGTAATTTGTCACCTTTTATGGAACGAATTACTTATGTCTGATATTGTTGTTCATGGAACACGTAGTCCTGTACAGTACAGAACAGTACAGAGATACTGTTCCTACTGTGTTGCTTATTAAAAAATACTACTATTTATATTGAACTAGTTATGGGTGGAATGATGCCTTGAATTGTGATTTTGAGTAGTCATCTATCAATTTACTTTTGATTCGCATATTGAAATTTAATCTTGATGTTGAAGTCCATAATTTACTTTATTTTGTAATCTAACATATTGTGATCAGTTCATTAGTATCATTAGGAGTAAATGAGCATCATTGTTGTTTGATGTGTGTGACCACCCTCATGCCCTAGAGCTCGTTCCCCCCTTATTTGAATTCTTAAACAATATCCCCCTTCCCTCATATCTTCCTCTCTTTTCTTCTTGTGTAAAACTGGTCAAAAAGCAGCTTTACTTGAGGATGTTGCTAGAAAGTAGATAGTGACACCATTTACTAGTCACTTAACGTCTTGCGCTGTTCCAACAGGAAGCAATTATATTAAATAAATTTTATTTTCTATCACATCTAATAATTAGCAACTTTGAAAAGGTAGCAAAAATTTTAAACTACTTAAAAGTGGCTAAAATTTCCAGCGACTTATAAGTAGTTGAAATTTTATCTACTTTGAGCTTTCAAAATGTAGGTAAAAGTACCAGCTTGATGCTTGCAAACCACATAATTTTAGAATTAGTTTACCTATGCACTAAATTGGGACTTTTTTCTGGATACTATTTGGAAAACCATTCTTTTATCTCCAACTCATATATTAAAGACTCCGTCATTAAATTTTGCTTAACTAGTAAATCTAGTCATGTTCAAGGAACAACGTATAAATGTAAAAGAAAAGATAAAATTTTCAAATCATATCAGATTTACACATTCATAATGGTTACTTGATATTTAGAGTCAAATTAGAGGAAAAATTATTGTTATAAAGAAAGTAAGTGAAAGGAAGAGAAGAGGTTGAGGAACGTCTATGCAAGTTGCAACAGTGATAAAAGAAAGTATTAATTACATTTAACCATTGCAAATTTATTTAATTAATGGAACAATGATATTTGACCTAATTCTTTTGAAAAAATTACATCCAATTGTGACAAGTCTCAAGAGGAATGTGTAAAGTAAGTAAATTGCTCAAATTTGTTAAAGCAATACATAACTTATTACATGATTTAAAAATAACCTCTTCTATTTCAGAGATATACTCTCAATCTTAAAGATAGTACAATCTCTATCATACACCAAGGTGCACCGTGTGCATAGTATACTCAAGGATATTTTTTTCTCATTTGGAGCTCTCACTATGCTCATTTAGAGGTTCCAGACGAGCACAAAATAGTCTTGGCCTCTTGGGTTAGTTGGGTGCACCATGCACAAGGTATACCCACTACCCAGGTGTATGATAAATGCACTCTTTTCTATCTTACTTTTCTAAGGATAATTTATTTATCAAAAATATTAATCCTATATCAATATTATTAAGGAAAAATTAATTCTAATAATCCAACCTTTTGGCCATTCGCTCAAATTAATCCAACCTTTTGATTATTATTTAATAATCCGACCTTTTAGTACGATCCGCTCATATTGAGCCTTGACCTGTTGAAACAGGTTGGTGACCATTGAAATAGGTTAATTAAACACGTGTCGTGTTCTAATTCGTTCTAATCTAATTAATCAATTTTAATTTTAATTAAAATATTTAAAACAAAACCACACCACATCAACCCCCACCCCCTCACCACTGCCAACACCCCCCACCGGCCACCCCCACCACTGCCAACACCCCCCACCGGCCACCCCCACCACTGCCAGCTAGGGATGGCAATTGGGCGGGGCGGGTGCGGAGGATGGTACCTCCACACCCACACCCGCATAAATTTCCCATCCCCATCCCCGCCCCACCACCCATTGCGGAGGAAAATTCCAGACCCATCCCCGCCCCACCAAGTACGTATTTATACCCATCCCCACCCCACCACCCGCATGGGTACCCGCACCCGGTTCGTACCCGCGTCGTACCACTTCATCCCCACCCACCACCCGCATGGGTATCCGCACCCGCGTCGTACCCGCGTCATACAACATATTTATATGGAAAAATGGAAAAGAATAATCCCACCTTTTGGTGGTCTTCTCATAATAATCCCTCATTAACTTAATTTTAGAATAATCCTACCTTTATGCCCCATCTTCTCAAAATGAGTCTTTTTACCTCCAACCTGTTTAACAGGTTAGATTTTTATTTTATTTTTCCTTTAATCTCTCCTCCCACCTCACACCCTTGTTTCATGGCAGCCCCTCCATCACCACCACTGGCACTACCTCATCACCACCACCACCTCCACCCTTGAAATAATCTGGCCCCAACCCTCACCACCCACGGCCACCTGAACCGAACCCCACCCCCACCCCTAAACAAAAGCTGGGTCAAACACCCCACCACCTACCCCCCACTAGCCAAAACCCCACCCCACCTTCATTGCCACCCCGAAATCCTACCCCTTTCCACTCCACCCCCACTAGCCAAAACCCCACACCACCAGACCAAAACCCCACCTCACCCCGACACCCACAACCTCAAACCAAAACCGTTATGGTTGTGAGAACGAGAGGGACTGGGAGGGAGGGTGGGGCTTCACCGGCGCGAAAGGGAAGTGGGGCTGGCGAGGCAGGGGAAGGGTAGGGAGGAAGGGAAGGGGAGGGAAGGGAAGTGGGGCTTCACCGGCGTGGAAGGGAAATCGACCGGGTCCGACGGCGGGGCGGCTTCACCGGCGCGAAAGGGAAGTGGGGCGGCGAGGCATGGGAAGGGTAGGGAGGAAGGGGAAGGGGATGGGAGGGGAAGGGAAGGGAAGTGGGGCTTCACCGGCGTGGAAGGTAAAATCGACTAGGTCCTGGATTCGGCGGGGGGCGGCTGGATCCGACGGCGGGGGATGGGGAGGGAAGGGGGCGGCTAGGTCCGACGGCGGGGGGATGGGGGCTCCCGGCGAGAGGAGGGAAGGGAAACAAAAAATGTTTTTTATAAATTCCTTTATTTTTAAAAAAAATTAAAAAAAACCAATCACAAGTTGACAAGTGGCAAGTCACCTTTTAAAGCAGGTTACCAATTTCACAAACCGGTAAAAGGCTCATTTTGAGAAGATGGGGCATAAAGGTAGGATTATTCTAAAATTAAGTTAATGAGGGATTATTATGAGAAGACCGCTAAAAGGTGGGATTATTCTTTTCCATTTTTCCTATTTATATTTTGCAAGATAAAATTATTAATAATATAAGTATATAAATATAATTTTAATAATAAATATGCGGGCGCGGGCGGGGGTGGGGCGGGGCGGGCGGGGATGGGGCGGATATAGCGTAAAATCCACACCCGCTCCACCACCCATTGCGGGTATGATTTTAATCCCCATCCCCGCCCCATCCTCGCCAAACCTAGACCCATCCCCGCCCCACTTGGACGGGGATTGGGCGCGGTCTCCTACTTGACCCACTCCACCGCCATTCCCACCCCCACCCCACCCACCGCCAACACCACCCACCCCCCCCCTCCACCCCCCACCGCCATTCCCACCCCCCACCCCACCCACCGCCAACACCCCCACCCCACCCACTACCAACACCACCCACCCCCCCCCCACCCCCCCACCGGCATTCCCACCCCCCCCCACCCACTGCCAACACCCCCACCCCACCCACTACCAACACCACCCACCCCCACTGCCAAGATTCCCATTCCCCCCCACCCCACCCACGCCAACACCCCCACCCCACCCACTACCAACACCACCCACCCCCACCGCCAAGCATTCCCACCCCCCACCCACCCACGCCAACACCCCCACCCCACCCACCGCCAACACCACCAAACAACACCCCACCCCACCACAACCATCGCCAACAACCCCCATTTCACCCACACCACCACCACACAATCGCAACGGCACCAACCACCACGAAACCTTTTTGCACAATCCGCCCCACCACCCCAATTCAAAATTCCAAGATGGGAGGCGTGGCATCATCAAGAAGAAGAGAGAGAGAGAGACTCGAAAGGGGAAGGCGCCGCTGCGGGATTCGAAGGGGGATGCGGGGGAGGGGGAGAGGGAGGGGGATGCGACGGAGGGGAGGGCGCTGGCTGCGGGGGAGGAGGGGTCGGTGGGGGTAGGGTGGGGGTGCTCAAAGTGGGGGTAGGGGAGGGCGCGGGGGAGGGGCGGGGATCTCACGGTGGGGGTCGGGAAGGGTAGTGGAGGGGAGGGGTGCTACGGTGGGGGTCGGGGAGGGAGGGGGTGAGGGAGGGCAATGGAGGGAGAGGGGGGTTCTTGGTGAAGTGATGAGTAAAGGGTGGTAAGTGGGAGGAAGAGAGAGAGGGAGAGAGGGGTTAGAGGAAAAAAAAAAAGAAATATGGAAAAAAAAAAATTAATTTTACAACTCCAACAGGTTACCGGTTTCATGGACCATTATGAGCAGATACAACTAAAAGGTTGGATTATTAAATAATAATCAAAAGGTTGGATTATTTTAAGTGAACGGCCCAAAGGTTGGATTATTAGAATCAATTTATCCTATTATTAATCCGAGAAAATATTAAAAACAAGATTATATTTTCCACTTCAGGAACAAAAACCTCCCTGATAGTCCCCCTCCAAAAAGAAACACACTACGGCAATGGCTGCATCTGCATTGCGGATGATAGGCAAGTCATCTTTTATGCTCTTTAACAATTTTCTAGCTTAATCCAACCTTAACTACATTTTTTAATCATCATTTTTTTTTCTTCTATACGACAGATATAGCAGTTAATTTTACAGGTAAGAATTTATCTTTTCCAACATTTGATGCTCTTTTTCATTGTTCTTCCTTCATTTTCATGTTTTTTCAATTTATATATTGTCATCTAATTTGGTGAAGTTCTTTAATTTATAGATGGCATGTTTAAAGGAATCTATCATGGCAAGCAATGCCATGTCTCAGACATCCAAACAGTGTTAAAAAGAGCTTGGAGTGCTGGAATTGATCGAATCATCGTAATTCATCTCTTTTTGTGATGCCCATGTTCTCTTTTTCGAGGAAATCTATGATATTTTAAAATTTTCTTATCTGGGTTTATTGTGTTTTGATGAATTGTGCTGTATTTACCTTGAAAGTAATGACTTTATCTGAATTTTACTGGGTTTAGGTTACTGGAGGATCCCTTGAGGAGTCAAAGGAAGCTTTAGCAATTGCAGAAACTGATGGTTAGGATTTATTGATATTTTTTTTGTTCTTGAATTGAAGCATTGGATTGTGTTTGTATAAATTTTTCCTAATTTATGGTGTTACCCTTTGTAGGAAGGCTATTTTGTACTGTTGGTGTGCATCCAACTAGATGCAATGTATGTCGTTATTCGATTCAATTCCTTTGTCACTGGAGATAGCTTACTATATGATGATTACTAATAAGAGTTGTGAATTGTGATGCTTGCTTGAGTTTAAATTTGAATATTTTTTTTTTGTGAAACTTTTTGTTGGTCCAAGGAATTTGAAGAAAGTGGCGATCCAGAACGGCATTTTCAGGCACTTCTATCTCTAGCTAAGGAGGGAGTTCAGAAGGGAAAGGTAAGGATTATTTCTAAAAATCTGCATATTACTTGAGATATATGGGAATCTGATTATGAAACTTGACCATGTGCATATGATACTTTTGACAAGCTAGTTTGGTTGTGTACTATGTTTGTCGTTTCTCGATAAGTGCTGGACTTAGTCTGTGTGTTACATTCAATAAAGTGATAAATAGTAGTTATTCAGGCCTGCAACAACTGCGAAGAATACTTAGAACAGCTCAATTGATTTTTCTTTGACGTTAAATTGACTAAATTTTTTACATGAACTGATATTCTGATACTATGTTCATGTAGTTGAATAATATAAAAAAAGCTTAACGTTTGCACACCACCTGTACAGAAAATTTTTCAGTAACCAAAAAGATTTCTTTTTGCTATCAGCACTCAATTTTATGCTTTATAACTTACCTTTCAGCCCCCCCTTAATGATTGTATTTCTCATCAATAACATCTCAAAAACGAGAAGTTTACTAGGATCTTAAAGAACATTACTCTACTGTAGACAAAGCTTTCTTTCTTTCTTGATGCATGTAACTGTTGGAATATATGAATCTTTATTAATCTGAGATATGCTTACTTTATGATGATACTATTCAATCTACTACAATAAACTGTAATAGTGTATGTATGCATATCATCAGCAAAATTAATTAGATCGATTATTTATGTAGAGAGCAAAATGCTTTACACTCAGGCCATTTTATACTTCTTTTTAGTCCTATACGTCACTATGATAACAGTCATTTCTAGTTTGATTCTGCTGCAGAAGCAACATGAAACAGTAACAATATACATTGACCCCTTTTATTGGTCATTTTGCAATTTTAGTATTGAGGGGGAGGCAATTGAGGATGTGGTAACATTGGATGGAGGATTGTCTATTAGTGAGCATTCTTGAGTCAGTCTTACAAAGGGATAAGAATATTGAGTAAGAGTTGACTCATAGAATACAATCAAGGTGGCATAAATGGAGAGGACCTTTATTGTGGTTTTTGTGCTACTGTAGTGTACCTCTAAGGTTAAAAAAAAAAAATTGTAGGACAACTATGTGACCAACATTATTATATGGGCTTTAGGAAAGACCACAATAGGAAGATGGGAATAGCAAAGATGTACATGTTGAGATGGATGTGTGGAAACACATTAAGAGGATAGAATTTGGAACGAGGATTTTCGAATGAGGGTTGGAATTGCATACATTGAGGATAATATAGAAGAGAACCAGTTATGGTGGTTTAGGCATGTGAACATCGTCTAGAGAATGCACTGGTTAAGGTAGTGGACTAGTGAAAAGTTGGGATACTAGAGATTTTTGAGGAAGTCAGGGGAGGCTGAAGATGACTTGTATGGTGGTTGTTAGAAGCGATATGAAGAAATTAGGTTTGCAAGAGTCTCTAGCACTTGATAGAATTGAATGGAGGCAGAGGATCCATGTGGACGAGCACTGGAGATGAAATCTATATTCATGTCGACCCCATTTTTAGTGGGATTAAAGCTTTGACATTGTTATTTGTAAGGTATTGTGGTCATTTCCTATGTACTACCTCCGTTTTAAAAAGATTGTTACACTACGTCAATTTTTCACTATTCAAATTACACTTTGGCAATCGCTTGTGATTCATACACAAGGAAAAATATAGTCATGTGGGATCTTGTTAGATTCGTCTTAATATGTATTAAACTTTGTTTCTAAATAAATGCAACACTTTCCTTTCAAGGAAATGTCACAATAAGTGCTACCAAGCTAAAAAATGACAAGTTTTGCTTGCTTTTATTATAGAACTGCCATTTACTAATTTTATACACCAATCTAGTTAACCACTCACCTACTAGCTTAATCCTTGTTACCATTCTAATCCCACCCCCTCTTTCTCCTCAACCCACCAGCCCTGTGACAACCCCAATCTCCTTCCTTAACTGTCTGTGCACTCGCCCACCACCCACCTTTTACCCCACAACTCACCCACCACCCCTCTCTCTCTCTTAAACCCTTTTCTATCAGTCTTCTCTGAACTAAACCATTGACCCCATTGAACTCACCGAAAACCACCACCGACGGATGGCGGTTTGAAGGCCATCTTGGAAGTCTGAGTTGAAAGCGACAAAATTCTAGCCAGTACCCAAACATTATCAAAAACTTGACCGTACCCACCTTCAATTGAAGGCCAAATTGATACATCCACTTGATATCAAACAAGATTTTTTTTCACCATAATTTTTCGATAGATATGCAAATTTCTTGGATCTTCATTTGTTTCAAAAGTTTGAATTACTACTCCTCTCTCACGATCCCTTTGAGGCAACAACAACAAGCAGAGTTCTTTTATTTTGTTAGCTATGGCTTTGTCGACTCGAAGTCATATCGAAGTTCTTCTGTCGACGGCCTATGAGTTGCTACAATTTGTTGTCGTGGTCTGCTGTGCTATTGCTGGAGCTCTTCCCTTTTTCATTTCAATGGAAAGCTTAAATTGATCTTAAGGTCCCCTACTTTTTGGTTTAATCTTTAACCAGGGTAATTAAAAGTGGGCCCAACTTTCTCTGTAGTTATCTTGGTTTGTGTGTCATTTCTCTATGTTGCACTTATTCTGAGATGGAGGTAGTATTTTTATACATATCTACTTTTATAATTTTTACAAATACATAACTACAGATATTAGTGCTCAAAGTTTTGCATTGGTATGCGTGAAAAGTGAAAGCGTAACGATTTTTTAGAAACAGAGGTAGTAGCTATTAATGACATCTGGTGAAAATAAACAACCAATTAGGTTTTGGCTGCTTGTGTGGCATATTGGATAACTGGCACCATATCTTTCAGTTACATAAGGGATCAATCGTATTGGTGTGGATCATACTTTCATGCTTAACCACGTCTCTGTGATTCCTTAATTAGTCTTGTTTTCTGCCTTTACATTTGACTGTTTGAGCATCAAATTCTTTGTTGGTTAAGCTACTTTCTTTGGGTCTTACTTTCAGCGCACCATACATTGCCGAGAGGTTTTTTTTGTCTTTGGGTAGATGGTGGAGGGGGTGTCGGGTGGGGGCGTGCTTAAAGTCCAGCTTTACCACTGTGGCAGAGTAAAGATTGATAATATTTCTCTTTTAAAACTTGGATGTTTGGTTATCTGTCAATCTGCTGTCAAATGGATGTCTCAAGGAGAGGATATGTTCGGATAGAAAGGGCTTTAGTTGATTTTTGCATGATCTTTCTTCCCTTTGGATAGTCTGGGATTATGATTCTTTGGATTGACTTATAGCATCCAAATGCTTGGTGCTTGATATTTATGATTTACTATTTAAGGAAGGTCGTGGCAATTGGCGAATGTGGACTGGACTATGACAGACTTCAGTTTTGTCCAGCTGATATCCAAAAGAAGTACGTTGCTCCTATTAAATCTATATTGCCTTTTCTTAAAACTTGTTCTGAGTGCTCATTTTTCAGACACGTGAAAATGTGCGATCTTTCTTTTTGGTCCTAGGTATTTTGAAAAACAATTTGAATTGGCATATGCTATGAAGCTGCCAATGTTCCTGCATATGCGCGAAGCTGCAGCAGATTTCTGTGATATTCTCGATCACAATAAAAGCAGGTACATTGATATCCTTGCGCCTTTGTATTATTTGAGTCTGATCTTACTGCATGCTATTGCCTGTATCTCAAATTCCAGCTAAAATGTATCTGGTTGCTGTGCTGGGCCCGATAAAATCCATTATTGACAATTATCCTGCTAAAATGATGCTTTCAACTGTATATTGATGATGTTTATATTTCTTCTTTTTCCGTTTCTATCATCTTCGTGTTAAAATTCTGTGTCTATAGTATAGTTAGAATTAGTCAAGCTTGTTAGAGAACACTGGACATTATTATAGTCAACTCAGCTCATTTGCACCTCTGCTGACAAACTTTCTTTGGCTATGATCATCCATCGGATGATAATCATGTCGCCTACAATTAACCTACAAGATGCACAAATCTGTTAATTTTCCAACATTCTATATTGTAAAATTTTAAAACAACTAATATCCACCTTTATCTGCTATTTGCCGTCTTTTCTAAAAATCCCGCTTCCAGCATACTGTATCTAGTTGTAACGCAATTTACCTCCATGCGTCAAAGATTTTTTTCCCCATGTAATTTTCCCACAACATAGAAGTTTCAGTTTCTATATGCTTGCTGAGCTTATCTGTTCTGTGTGCACATCTTGAAAAGAGCAAATAGTAGAACCATGCTATAATTTAATCAATTTATCTTCATCTTGCTCTGTATTATTAACCTGTTATTGCAGTAGTGTCTATGTCAACAGTCATTCCTCTCAAATTGGTGACGTCAGATTGGTCTGATTTGCCTGGGATTTGACCTGAAGTACGTGACGATAATGGGGATTTGTTAAATAATTTATGATTAGGACTGCTAAAATTGTATCCTGGATCTTGATCATTATCGAGTAATGTCTGAAATGGAGTAGAGTTATGATTGTTTAGCAGCAATTTTATTGGCCCTTTATGCAAAGATTGTTAAACACTTGAGATTGGGTCAAGAGAACAAGGTTGAGTGAAGAATACTTAGACAAAGGATAAGTTGCTGCTGGAGAGAATAGAGATTCTTTTTTTCTCCTGTATGGCAGTTGTGACATGCAATCTACTGTATGTAGTAGCTGACTGATTCAGTTACCTATATTCTCTTCAGATGCAGAATTTTGATGTCACTATCACATTCTTGGCTTGCAGATTCTTTGCTGGAGTTGCTCATTCTTTTACTGGAAGTGCAGAAGATCGTGATAAACTACTTTCTTTCAGTAACTTGTACATTGGTAAATACACTACTTACCCGAGAAAGCTTTTACATGCATCTATTATCTGCCGTTTAGACTTCAGACAGTAGTGGAGCACAGTTGTGGATTTGAGCAATAGTATATTAGATTATTAATTAATACAGTGAGAATAGTGATTGATAACTAACATACACTGTAGTCGTTGACTAATTAGGACAGTCGTATAGGGCATTCATTTTCTTTTTTTCTCTTCTTGTTGGGACCTTATCCGTAGGCACATGACAACTCACGCACATTATATTCTCCTAGAGAATAATTATTGGCCCTTGATAACTTGAGGACTAGGAGGTGTTGGCCTGTTTCCAGAATAGCAGGGAAACTAATCATCTGCTTTTACTGCTATAGCTAGCTGAGACCCATCTACAGGAGCTTTATATAGGCTTTAGTTTGGAGCAATGTAAACTAGAATATATATGCTGTATGTTCCATTGAAAACACAGTGAAGGATATTGGTTGTAGCTTTTCAGTACTGTCCACTTTGATGTTACCTGGTGCTATTGTGTTTTTGTTTTAAATCCAAAGGCCCTTTTCCTAGAACTGGCTGTATGTTTGTGATGTGGTTGAAGTTGCTTTATGTTTGAAACTGTTTTAAAAGTTTAACTTTTTAGCTATGCATGGAACATATTACGCTTTTGCTGTTAAATTCATTTGGTAGTTTAAGTTAGGAGTCGGACATTGCACGTGAGTTTGATAGTTCTTTCCACGTATAATTATTAGGTTCAAGCAGTGCCAAATTCTTAACTTGTGATTCTTTTCACTTATGACTGTTACAAACAGGAGTCAATGGCTGCTCTCTCAAGACTGCTGAAAATCTTGAGGTTGTTAAAGGAATTCCTGTTGAAAGGATGATGATTGAAACAGATTCACCGTACTGTGAGATTAAGAACACTCATGCAGGGATCAAAATGGTTAAGTCAACATGGCCATCGAAAAAGAAAGAGAGATATGATCCGGAGTCCCTTGTCAAAGGGCGAAATGAACCCTGCTTAGTTCGGTTAGTTTAATATAGTTCTGAATTTACAAGTTCATCTGGCTGTTCTTTTTTGAACTTTTGGTATTTATGATTTCGAATTAGTACACCACTGCTTTTATGTGCCTTGAAACCATATTTTTTCAAATTTGTTACTTGTGCTCCCTTTAGTACTTGTTAAGTGGTGAACTCTATTTTTTTGCGAAAATCCACCTTTTATAAGTCATTTTGTGAAAAGCTACCTTATAAAATATTTTTTTCATAAACTATCTTTTATCACCAAAAAAAGTTGTGGGTAGTACCAATGTCTTTCATGTCCTTTTTCAGTGCGTTGACATATGTTTCGGACATTGACTAAGCACGTACAATTATGTGATCTATGTTTTTCTTTCTGCCTTTTGATTTATTCCTATTCCCCAACTTCCCGTCTATATTGTGCTTGTCAAGGAAACTTCAAAGTGAAAAGATGAAGAAAGAAAAAGAAAAGAAAAAAAAAGATCACATGATTTGCTCATGCTTAGTCAATGTCGTAAGTGTGGGCTAACATACTAGAAGATGACATGGGTACCACTTTGCAACCTTTTTGGTGTTAATATGTAGTTTTTGACAAAAAAATATAGGGTACCCCTGTGTTTTAGTGATTTCTATGCTGTACCCCCAATGTTTTTTTCTTCCAAGTTATATCTTAAACTTCATCTTTTTTTTCTATGTTCCATCCCTCTATCAAGTCCGTGTTAGTTAGTTCAGTTTTATAGACTTACATTAGGAGGGAGAGATATTCTTCGGCTTTAAAAGGGTTTGATATCATGGAGGAGAAGAAAGTTCCCCTCATTTAAATCTAAAAAACTAAAAATAAGAAAATAAACTGGAAACTTAATGTTGACTCTATAGAGGGGAACAACAAACAAAGAGTTCAGGGTACAGCTTGGAAAAAAACATTTGGGGTACAGCATAGAAAACGCTAAAACACAAGGGTACCGTACATAAAAACCCCATTTTATAAGATTATCTTGCGTATAATGACTCGCCTTATCATAGTCTCAGCTTAATGCTTTAAAACAGACAAATTGTTTACCAAAAATTTTAAACCATTTTAGATCAATATTCATTCTTACGGTTTTTTATATGTTTCTGGTTATTGATATTGTCAGTTTATGAGTGCGAGCCACATCTGTATTGCAGGCAAGTCCTTGAGGTGGTTGCTGGCTGCAAGGGTATTGCTGACATAGATCAGCTGGGTCAGAATGTGTACCACAATACTTGCAGGTAAATTTTTGAGCATTTATTCATGCTTCAGTGACTTCCAATATGGTGCTCATAAAATTTCACTTATTTTTGGTGTTTAAAGAGTTAAATCTAACAAAGCCTTAATAGAACTATATGTTGAATAAAGGCACTCACATAGGTTGAACTTTGACTATCAATTACTCTAAATAATATTTACTATATGAACTTATTTTCTAAGATAAAAAAAATCCAATGATTTAATTTTTATAATTATTTTCTATCATATTATAACATATATTAGTGCTCAAAGTAAACTTTCGAGAAGCTTGTTTTCCATATAAAACGAAACGGAGGGACTACATTTTGAAAAGAAAAAAAAATCTCTCGCACATATTATGCCTAGTGAGCTATATTATGCTACTATTCTCGTTTAAAATTAACTGTCATAGTAACGGTGGTTCTAAATCCAATTCTCTGTTTTATGATGCAGGGTCTTTTTTCCCCATGATTTGGACTCCGCTGCTGATGCTCTGCTAACTGGTAAGGAGAACCAGTGAAGAATCTCATTCTGATACACTTGACAGAAACGGTGGTATTTGGAGATGAATCAGGCTTAATCTTCTTGTGGACATTTGGAGGAGGATTCTCAACGTGCGCCTTCTTATGTCACACCAAATCAATATCCGGTCAAGTATTGAACCTAAGAATATAATTTTGTTTATGTTCGATCTTGGAAGGGAGCGAGACAGCAGTAACACAGGATTTGAATCCTTTTTTCAGTCAAGCACAATTTTCTTTGTAATCTTAGTTACCATAATTTTGGATAAGGATTTTGCATTCTGCCGGGTAATTCGTGATTCAGCTGAATACGGAATGTTGAAGCTTTATCAGAGCTAATTGTTAAATGGTTCTGTATTCACCTTCAAAATTTAACTTGTACAAATTACAACAAGAATATATAAGTTACATGGAATCGCGACATTTGCAGTTTACAACCATCTGTCTACTTCCCGCTTATATTCTCTCTGAAAAATTGCTACTTCAAAGGGAGTATAAATGTTAGCCAACTCAGTCTAATTCCTTTTTGAAGGGCTAACAGAAGAAAGTTATGCAGTCTGCTCAGAATAAGTCTCGGTGTTAGAACGAGCTCTGTCAGCTGCCATATTTAGTCGTAAAGATCGCCCTTCCAGTTCCTGGTGCCATAATTTGCAGAATCAAAGCATACCCAGTAAAAGATTTAGCTACAGTAGTATGATCCGATGTTATTGACATTTGAGATTCAATAGACAAAACTCAAATAGTGCTTACCACTCCATTCATGGCAGAAAGAGCTGATTCAGCAGCATCAGCAGATGAGAAAGTGATGAAGCCAAAACCTCGGGATCTTCCACTCGTTTTATCATATATCACCTTGGCACTCAAAAAACCTTGATGGTTTGCAAAGGCATCAATGAGGCCCTGTGTTGTAACGCCCCATCCGAGATTACCAGCATAGATCTTGTGAGGAGTATCCACATACCTCTGGTTGCTGTATCGGATTTTTGGTCCCATCACTTTCCTCTCGCCACCTCTTGGTACTTCCGGAAAATTGACCCTCACAGTTCGGCCTCCAACTTGCTGCCCAAATTTACTTCTCAATTACTAAGGGGGACATTTAATCAGACACTCAACCAAGTCAAGCTTTGTACTGCTTATTAAGTTATAAGGTAATTGCAGTCACCTAAAATTGTTCTAAATTTATGTTTTCCCTGATATAGAGATCCAGCAAGCACTTCACATAAAAACAGTTAAATGGTTCAAATACGAATGTGCAGACTTCATTTCAGATCAACCATTGGACAATAATGTTACCCGAACTCCAGGACAAAGAAATGCAAGGATTGTACAGGTGAGTTTCATCTTGTGTTGAACTCATTCGAATTTGTTCGAATGTCGGATTAAGATGTCACTGATGTCTCCAAGTGACATTAGTTTGACAATTGAAGCAGTTGAACACTTTCTTCCTTTTATCAAAGTTTCCCTATCCATGATTGTGTAACGCCAAGTAGATATAATTTACATATAAAGTCACATTATGTCTACATCTCTACAATATGCTCTTCATACACAATATATTGATCTTTCAGTATTTCTCAGAATCATTAAAATCTTGAGTACTTATTTCTAATATTCAACAAATTGATACATGGCTCTAACAAAAGAAGAAGATAAAGGAACTTACAGAACCATCAAACATCCGAACGGCCTCTTTCGCCTCATCGATGCTTCCCATGGTAACAAATCCAAACCCTCTGCTCCTATCAGTTACCTTATCATATATAATCTGCAATTTCATGTGAAAACAACCCATCAGAATTACCCAAAATAATTACGAAAATAAAATTAAAAACAAAACAAGAGAATATACCTCAACGGACTGTACTTGACCAGCTTCAGCAAAGACTGCAGACAATTGGGCTGAAGTCATTGAATAAGGCAAATTACCCACAAAAATCCTGCGATCATCATATGAATCAAACCCTTTGTTCTCTTCAAATTGAACTTCTTTTGATTCATCTCCCTCTTCTTCTTCTTCTTCCTCTTCATCTTGTTCAAATTCATCTGGGTTTTCTTCTACTTCATCAGTAATCGAGTCTTCGATATCGTTAACCACGGACGAAGAGTGACAGAGATGGAGAGGCAAGAGAACAGGGAGACAAGAGATAATGTAATCCTGGGATTTAAGAGTGAGGGTTTTGAGGAAAGGTTTTGATTTTGGAGATGGGAAATAATTGGGTGAAAGATGGTTGAATGAAGTTTCAGAAGGGAAGAAAGCGAGAGAAGATGAGGATGATGAAGGTGTGACAATGGAGGAAAGAGATGCTGCTGCTGCCGCCATTGTTAGTTACACAGAGGAGTAAAGAGGGGCGCAAAGTGGCTTGGTAAATTGGTCGTTAGTTGGGATTGTTTCCCTCCCACATTTCTCTATGGATAAGGTTGTTGATATAAACTTCAATTTTTTAAAATTTCAGTTGGGTTATTACAATATCAAACAATCCCGTTTCCCCTCTAAGAGCACCAACATTGGTATGGCTCTCCAACTTTACTCTCCAACCCATTTTTTACTTTCTCTCTCTCAAGATGCTCTCAAGAGCACCCCTTCAAAAATTGCTAACATTAGTATTGCTCTCCAATGAGCTCTCCAATTCATTAAATTATTTTTTCCAAAAATCAAAAAGCAAAAAAAAGGAAAATAAATAATTATCAATGACATGTGTCATATTGATATACCAAGAGCATGCTCTCCCAATGCTCTTGGGGGAGAGCATTTCTCCAAGTGCTCTCCATGGAGAGCAAACGGAGAGCACCTCGAGATCACCAATGTTGGGCTAGAGTTGGCTCTCCATTTTCTCTCTCCTTGGAGAGCTCCTTGGAGAGCAACTTGGAGAGCACCAATGTTTGTCCTCTAAATAGAGTAATACATCTATGTTAGGGTTTGTTCTGCACTAGTTGTTGTGGTAGCTGCTACTGCTAGCTGTAGCAGTAGATGTCAACTATTGTACTAACTGTTAGTTGTTAAATATTAAGTTGTTAAAGTTTGATTGTGAAAATTAATTTTATGTAATTAGTGCGGTAAAATTACTCCATATGTTACCTCTACCCCAAAAGCTAATACTTATAGGTTTTCCAAAACACTAGTTCAAACACAAAAGCTACTTCAAATACAACTTCATCAAATACTACTTTTCACCATTATTAGAGATTTGACTTCAAAAACTATTGCCAAACACGCACTTATAAATTAAAACCAATATGTGTCAAGAACTTTAAGTTAATCCCCTAGATATACAAGTTTAACGTATTTCAGATATGTGATTATATTTTCTACATCTACAATTGTATATTGATCAATTATTTCAATTGCTTATTATTTTGGTCTTATCACAAAAATTTCACTTGATTTGCTATTTTTGTTTATATGTGGGATGAACAAGGCGACCCTCAAATTAAATTTCACGTTACCTATAACACATTTTGGCGTACATAATTAAGATGTAACAGATCAAATGAGTATGAGTTTTATTGAGGAAAAATAATTAAATAATTTTACAAATAAATAGTCAAATTTTATTCAATTGATTATACGGTAGAAAAAGCCCCTAATATAGAAAATTCAAAACTTTTCATGTTGTTACACAAGTTTAATGATTATGATAGTTTGTCAAATGTTCCAACAAACTCAGTGTAGTACTTGAAAATACTCTCTCTTGGTCCACCCTAGTAATCCACCTATGTCTTAATAGATGTATCATATTGACTAAGTACACTTGTTTTTTTTTGATAAGGAAAGAAAACTTAGGAAAGACTCCCTTAATCCGGAGGCTAACCTAAACTTAGTACACTTGTTAATACACAAGTTATTAACCCAATAACACTAATATTAATAATATTATAGTATTAATTCGAAGAGTCTTGAATGAGACCGTCTTAGTCAAGCAAATGATTGAAATGACTCAATAAATATTTCATATTTTCCTCCATGAATATGCTTCACTTCATGCATACTTATGGCTTTGTATCGAAACTTCAATCTCTCTTCAATCAAGACAAACGTAGTATTTGAGATGGAGACGAAGGGAAAGAGCCTAGAGTGAAGGCAGAATTAGTAGGCAAATCGTCAAGAAGATATTGTGATTGGAGGAGAGAAATGAAGGATAATATGAGTTCCAATTTAGGAGTCATTTGGTCTAAAATATGGAATGGAAAGGAAATGGTCACAAATAGATGAGGGAAACAGTAACAAAAATGGTTACTTTTTATTGAATGTTTGGTTCAAGCCAAAGAAATAGAAATGAATAGTAACTATTACCACCAAATAATGAATTTTGTTACTTGAGAGGGGGGTAACAAATTGAGGGGATCCATTATCATCTAGTAATGGTAATGGATTGATGAGAGGTTGAACCAAAAAGAAAAAAGGAATCGATAATTAATTTCGTTTATTGGAGTCCAAAAATAGTAAGCTAAATGACCCCAAGGTAATCAAAGTGATAGATGATGAGCATTAAACATCTATAGTTCTTCCTTTGCTTCTTTATCATTTTTCCATTCTCTTTCTTTAGTGGCGGCATATTTTGGAAGATGATACTTGTTATGGCTGTTTTTTACAGGTGACATTGACATAATAAACGAACGACGTTGACGCAAGCGGTATTGTCATGACGCAAAGACCCGGTCGGAGGACAGTCAGTTGCCGAAGGATAAGGAGGACAAAGTCTCAGTTAGTCCAGTCTGTTCAAATGATTCATTAAAAGGTCAAGGAACGTGTTAAGGAAGTAGGGATTTGGTGCCATGATTCTAGCTAACTAATTTCTATATTTTTGGGCGCACGTTGAAGCCAAAAAGGGTTATATAAGGACCACGAAGCTGAAGGAGAAAGGGTTACAAAACACTCTACCTCACTCGAACAAGCAAGAGCATTCTCAGTTCACTTTACTTATATTCATCAAACACTTTGAGTTCTAATTTATTTTTCCTTTACGCTATAAGCAAGCTATTTTACTTAGAATAATCATCCTAAGGTGTATTGACTGTCGTTCACCCTGAACGTCAGTTGCATATAGTGGGCTGGTGGACTCATATCTATCCGCGGTGTTTTACCCACCTTCATTGGGGTTTTTCCACGTCACCATCTCCTTGTGTCGTTTCCCTTTGATTCTCCCTTGCGTTTACATTCATTCAATCGTCCTAATCTGGTTGTTGTCGTCCCAACTTGATTTGTGTCGCTAAGGCAAAAATCTGCATAAACAATATGGCGCCCACCGTGGGGCCTACAATAAGATTTCTCATTAATTCCTATTAACGATCAAACATCATCATTCTCCATCCCGATGGATCCCAAAGAAATGCAAGCTGCCTTTGAAAAATTGAAAGCTCAAATGGAGCATATGAAGAAGGACAACGATCGTCTGTCCTCTGAATTCACTTCGTCAAAAGAACAAGTCCAAAAGCTGCAAGAAGAGTTAGCATCGACCACGGCGTCCAAGCAGCGACATCCCAAGAACATTGGAGAAATCTCAACTATGCAGCGCTTCAGCGACGAAGAGAGCTATGAGTCCGAAGAAGCCAAAGGCGATGAAGAATGGGAAGACGAAGATATCCCCAACGATGATCAGTCCAAGGAAGGTGAAGTTATGGCCAAAAGAATGGCTATGATTGAAAAGTAGAATCGCCAGATGATTTGTCTCCTCTCTCAACTTCCTGGAACTCCAACTCCCAGCATCGTTGAGCATCGCGACTGCTATGAAGCGTCCCCGTTCGTGGAAGAATCGCCAAGGAGCATTGCCGAAGAAGCTTAACTTTCCCATGCTGACCGCCACTTATGACGGATCTACCGACCCAGGGGAGCACGTCCCCCAATACAAGCAGCGGATGTGGCAAGCGTCCATTCCATGGCACTTGGTCGAAGCATGCATGTGCAAATCCTTCGGAGTGATGCTGACCGAGCCTGTCCTCAAATGGCTCGGATCCCTCAAGCCAGGAAGCATTGGCAACTTTTCACCCATGGTGAACAAGTTCTACAGAAAATTTGAAGGCAGTCGCAGTCTTGAGAAACAGACTAGTGACCTTTATGGCGTAATTCAGAAGCCAGGAGAACCGATTCGAGATTATTATAATCGTTTTAATAAAGAAATGATTGGGATTAAAGATCTAGATACTGAAATTGCTATTGAATGTTTCAGGAAAGGACTCATCCTCAGATCCAAGCTGTACAACCGTCTCACTAAGTATCCTTGTGCGACGTTCGAAGAGGTCAAGTCGCGAGCTTTGGCGCAGATGCGATTGGAAGAAGACGACACAATCCTCAATACAATATCGACGCGTCACGTATCAGAAGGCTCTAGTGATCGCAAGACGTTCATACCCAAGAAGCATACTTGGAGGCCTCACCCATATAGCAGGCCCAATCTGGTACATAATGTTAATGACTCGTCGGAATGTGTAGGTACCGAAGTCAAAGCTTATTCCAACGCTTATCCCGACATCGAGCCGTACGGTTTTTCCGATCGACGTTGGAGGTGTTGTCAACGCTCTGACCAAGATTGGTGCGCCCGTCCGTCGGCCGAGAAAGAGCGACCGCCCAGACGCTAAAAAAGATCAGACCAAATGGTGTCAATTCCATCATGACCATGGCCATAAGACCGAAGAATACATCACACTCAGGAGAGAAGTCGCGTTCATGCTGAACAAGGGGCATTTGCAGGATCTTCTCAGCGACAAAGGGAAAGCGTCTTTCGACAAGAATCCCCCAAGCCAAATCCGCCTACGTCCCCTACTCATGTAATTAATGTTATTTCTAGTGGATCTGACGTTTGCGGACTAACATATTCAGCAGCCAAGCGGCTAGCAAGAGAGGGTTCTCCCTCGTCCAAAGTTCCTAAGTCTTGCAGGTCAGATGACGAAATAAAATTGGAAGCGATGTCCATTACCTTTGATGACGATGATGTATGCGACGAGTAGCACCACGACGGATTGGTCATATCTTTGACCGTCAGCAACTGCTTGCTGCGACGCGTGCTGGTCGACGGCGGATGCTCAGCCAACATCCTGTTCAAAATCGATCTCGAAGGTATAGGTCTTAATGAATAGGACATAACAAAGAAATCAACAGTCTTAGTCGGCTTCAACGGAGAAGCGCAACAAACCGTCGGAGAGATCACTTTGTCAACCTTCGCCAAAGGCGTTAACTTGCAAACTAGATTCAACGTCGTAGACTGCCCATCCGCGTACAACGTCATCCTTGGCACGCCATGGATCCATAAGATGAAAGCAGTTCTGTCAACCTATAATCAAACGCTCAAGTTTCCAACAAAGTGGGGCGTCCAAGAGATCAAAGGCGAGCAATAAGCAGCTAGAGAATGCTATAGTTCGTCGCTCAAGCCTGCCAAGGCATCAATCTAGCAATTAACAAGCAGATTCGCGCCCGACGAGCCCGATGAGCAATAAGTAGATGAAGTGGCGCTTGATCCAACCTTTCCTGATTGTGTCGTTCGCATTGGAGCGACGCTGTCGCTAGAACTTCGAAACCAGGTAATTGATTTTTTAAAAGCTAACCAAGATTGCTTTGCTTCGTCGTATGAAGATATGACAGGTATAAATCCAGACGTCATCACCCACAAGCTGAACGTCGATCCAGATCACAACCCCGTCAAACAAAAACGACGCAAGTTCGCTCCTGAACGCAACCAAATCATACACGACGAACTTCATAAATTGATCGACACAGCTAAAGTACGCGAAGTCAAATATACTGATTGGTTAGCTAACGTTGTTGTTGTCAACAACAAAAAGGGCAAAGTGGAGAGTTTGCATAGACTTCACAGATCTTAGCAAAGCATGTCCCAAGGATCCATTCCCACTCCCCCACATAGACGTAATGGTCGACGCGACGGCAGGGCACGAGCTCTTAACGTTTATGGACGCATATTCCGGCTACAATTAGATCCTCATGCATCTCGACGATCAAGAGAAGAAAGCGTTCATTACTGACAAAGGTATTTATTGTTATAAGGTTACGCCCTTTGGACTAAAAAATGCAGGTGCCACATATCAGCGTTTGGTTAACCAAATGTTCAAGGACCAACTCGGTGACACGATGGAAGTCTACATCGACGACATGTTGGTTAAATCAAAAAGGGCGAACGACCATATACAACACTTGTCAGAAGCTTTCGATGTCTTCCGGAAGTACGATATGAAACTTAACCCCACTAATTGTACATTCGGAGTTGCTGCATGTAATTTTTTAGGTTACGTCGTGATGCAACGAGGGATCGAGGCAAGTCTTGACCAGATCAAGGCGTTGATTAATATCTAATCTCCCAGAAACGTCAAAGAGGTGCAGAAATTGACTGGACGTGTCGCTGCACTAAATCGTTTCATATCCAAATCGTCCGAAAAGTGCTACATGTTCTACGACGTGCTGCTAAAAAACAAAGGCTTCGACTGGTCGCATGATCATGAAGATGCTCTACAAGCACTCAAGCAATACTTAGCCTCTCCACCTCTGCTATCCAAGCCAAGCGACGGAGAAACACTTCAACTTCATTTGGCCGTAAGCAGTACGTCCGTCAACGCTGTTTAGACGTAGAGACCAGGTATTCTTCCTTGGAGAAACTTGTATTAGCTTTAGTTACTGTTGCCAAGAAACTACGATATTACTTTGAAACTCATACTGTCGTTGTCATGACTAATTATCCCATTAAAAGTGTTTTGCGTAGGCCCGAATTGACAGGTCGCATGGGAAAATGGGCCATCGCACTCAGTGGATACTATATCAAGTATCTGCCTAGGACAACAATTAAGTCGCAAGCCCTGGCTGATTTTATGGCAGACTTCAGCCTAGTGCTAGAGAAGATCGCAGACGAAGTCACTAGGATCAACAATGTTAGCAGTGACGCTTGGATATTATTCGTTGACGGATCTTCTAATTTTCGTAGTGCAGGTCTTGGCGTTGTCCTGAAGTCACCACAAGGGGACAAGATAGTACAAGCCATATGTTGTGAATTCAAAGCGACCAACAACGAAGCAGAATACGAAGCATTAATCGCAGGAATGACCCTAACAAGCGACTTGGGGGAAAATCGTTAAAAGTCTACAGCGATTCGTTGTTGATAGTTAGCCAGCTCAAAGGAGAATTCACTGCCAAGGATTCCAAAATGGCGCTATATTTAGAGGTCGCACAAGGTAAGAGTAAGATGTTTAACCCTTTTGACATAGTGCAGGTACCAATGGACCAGAATACGCAGGCAGACGCACTGGCAAATCTGGGATCGTCCCTGAGGGATGCGACGTTCACTTCCGTCCCTATCATTCATCTCATGACTCCAGCAATAAGTAAGTGCAAAGAGATTGCAGACGTTGTCGCCACAGTTAACAACAACGATATGGACCAAGCAGTAAATGACGATGTCGACCAAACAAACGACGTTATTCCTGAAGACGTCGAGGTAAGTGTTAGTTGGACGAAACCTATTTATGATTATCTTTCTAACAATGCACTCCCAGACGATAGAGCAGAAGCACGATAAATCCGTTTTAAAGCGTCCAGATATGTCATCATTCAAGGGGTATTGTTTAAGAAGCATGTCGATGGGCCTTATCTGCGATGTTTGGAGAAGCACCAGTGGGAGCAAGTTCTGCAAGATCTACATGAAGGGACGTGTGGAAACCATTCTGGTGGACGCATCCTATCCAAGAGAGCACTGATAATGGGCTATTATTGGCCAACAATGAAGTAAGACGCAATCAGGTACGTCACCAAATGTGACAGTTGTCAGCGAAACGCAGGTATGACGCACAAACCTTGTGAAGTTTTGCATCCAACTTTAATCCCTTGGCATTTCATGAAATGGGCAATGGATATAGTTGGTAAGCTAGATTCATTCCCTCAGGTACGCGACAAGGAGGTAATTTGTTTTATACATACTAACATTATTTGCAGGTTTGGTGTACCGTCAGAAATTATATGCGACAATTGGTCGCACTTTATCAGCGATAAAAAAAGCATTTATGCGACGAGTGGAGCATTACGCTGTTGACGTCGATGCCCAAATATCCTGAGGCCAATGGACAAGCTGAGTCCAGCAACAAAACCGTCATATATACGTTGAAAAAGCGTCTCACTACTAAGAAAGGTAAGTGGGCAGAAGCGTGGCTAGCCATCCTATGGGCAAACCGCACGACGCCACGCACAACGACCGGACAAACGCCCTTCTAGTTGGTCTACGACTACGAAGCAGTCCTACCAGCTGAGGTAAGTATCCCAACTGCCAAGTACGGCTTGATGACGGAACATCAAAATCGTGACGAAATGATCAGCGACCTAGATACCATAGAAGAGTTGCGAGATGCAGCGCTGGTACGCATGGCAGCGCAGCAGCAGATCGTCGCAAGGAGCTTTAACAAAAACATGCAAGCCAAGTTGTTCATTGAAGGTGAATGGGTATTAAGGAAGGTCTTCCAAAATGCACGGGAACCCAACGCAGGTAAGCTAGGTCCAAAGTGGGAAGGTCCCTATCAAATCAGCAAAGTCGTTGGCAATGGCGTATACCAGTTGGTCCAACGCGACGGATCTATGGTCCCACGCAGTTGGAACGCTGTTCACCTCAAAAGATATTATTTCTAGCTAAGTATTAAGTGACATTTTGTTTCTTTTTTGCATTCAATAAGTGATGAACATGTCGTCGCAAGGTCGTTGAGATGTCAACGGCAGAACATTACTGTGTGTTTCTTTTACAGGATTTCTCATGTCTTTCAATAAAGTTTGCAACGTCCAGACGTAGCTACCAGTGATTGTTTTTGCATAATAAGTCAACTAGATTGGCAAAGTAGTGAACACAACACCAATAACGTCCGGTTACTTCGACATTGCACACTGTTGTAAACGTCACAAGATCTCAACGACATTCGCAAGAACGCAACAGCGTTATAAGCATCCAACCTGTTAACGTCAAGTAAGTAAATGTGTTTTATGCATATTTGATTTTCATTCGGATGACACCTAAGTCATACGACAGAGAAAGGTTTTCAAAACACCTGATCGTTATACTTTGACACCATAAAAACAGCACGACATAAGATCCAAAAGGTTATTTGCATAAAGTAAATTTAAAAAGTCATACCATTCCCACGAATGGCCAAAAATAAACACAAGTTGTGGCCACTCCTATGAGTGACCCAAAGTTAAAACTACATATGTTTAGTTATTCTTATGAATAACCCAAAAGATCCATTGTTTCTAAGCAAAGTAAATCTAAAAACAAAAGGTCTAAATGGCTAAACGCCAGTAACATCAGTCGCATTATCGTCAGTGGATTTCTCAGACGCTTGCACCAGGCACATTTTCCTTCTCTGAATCATCGCTATGCGGAAGGTCAGCGTCATCAGTGTTGCGCTGGTAACAAAAATGTCGTCTTCTTGTTGACCGACGCTCAGAGACGACTCTGCAGTCGCTTTGACCAGGTCGCCCTGTCCCATTAAATCTGAGCCTACCTATTTGAGGTACAGATCTATTTCCTTCTGGGGTTCCCATGACATTGTACGCCCCATCATGAATTCATACATGAATTTGGCCCTGACCGCCGTGGTCACCTTAGCTTCCATCCCATCCAGCTCGTTCTTCTACGCAACGACTTGTGCCTGTAATGCGTCGATCTAAATCCGTGACGCCTCCTCAACGTCTGCAGCCTTCTTCCTCAGATCCTCCAGTTCTTCCCCGTTCTTATTCAGAGCCTCTGTCATCTTTGTCATCTCAAGATGAATCTTCTTTATCTCTGCGTCCTTCTCTTTCAAAGCCGCTCTATTCTTCTCCACCTTCGTCTTCACCACCTGATGGCTTCGATAAAGCGAAGATATATCCTTCTTGACCATCAAAAAATGCTGCGACGCCTGATGAACAGAGATCGCAGTAAAGAAATCGTTATGTGCATAGGTCAAAAATAGGACTACGAGTTATTGTCGTACCTGAAATATCATCTCTAAACCATCTGACATAAGTCTTGGCATGGGACGGTCTCGCAAACGATACTCAGCTCTAGGAAAGAGGAGTTTCTCTACTTCAGGCCAGATTGACTTGTTCGACGACATGAAATCGTTAGGAACTGTCGCGGAGTATGATGGTCCCTCCTTGTCAGGTGGGGCAGGAAATCAGATTTACTAACTTTTGGCTGGTGAACGACAGTGTCGACGTGGACGACGTCGTGACGAATCTGTTTGTCTGACGTAGTGGTAGATGACGCGGCGGAATGTTCCGCTCCCCTTTTTCTCTTCCTAAGGGCCTCAGCTAAAGCATGACTGTCCATAGACCCCCTCTATCGTGATTGTGAAGAATCTGTCGCACATAAAACAGGCATATTCAAAATTAATTATAGCAATAATACCCAGCGACTCACGGAGAGGACTATTTACCTGACGCCATTGAGGAGCAACTGCCTTGGTCAACGGCTAGGATTTTCTTGAACGAGCGCTCTTCTTCACCAAATTCCAAGAATTCTCTACAACTCTGTTCCGATATTTCACGATGTCCCAGCAGTTTCGGGTTCAATTCTGCAAAGAAAACGACGTAAGAATGATGTTAACGACACGACGTTAAGGAAAATCGCAAGGGAATTTACGGACCTTCCATGTTCTAGCCTCCGATTAGGGAACTCCATAGGTCACCAAAAGATGATTTTTTCACAAAGATGTAACAATTCTTTCAGCCTTTGTCGTTCGACGGTACCCCTTCGACTAGTGCGTTTATTTTCTCTCTGTCATGTAAAGCTAATATGTTTTTGCCCTTTAAATTTCATAGCAGTACATGAGGTCTTGGAGGGTGAAAGATTTGTCTCAGGTGGACATTACCCTATCAACGACGCTAAGGACCCTCCAGACTTGGGGCATTATCTGTCCTGAGCTAATTTGAAAAACGTGCAATAGATCTTTGACTATGGGTGGAAAGGTAGCCTAAGACCTATTTTAAACGGATACTCATAAAGGACAACCCAATCGACGGGGCAATCTTCTGGACGCTCATGCGTTTCAGCATTTCTTAAAATTATGCCAGTGGGTAGATTTCCTAGGTCTAAGAACTTCATTAAATCCTCTTCCGAATTAGTTGATTGTTCGTCGTCATATTTGTTTTTCTCCTATGTTATTTTTTCTTTCGCCTAGCTTTCTCATGATTTTTGGCATAATTTCTAATGCTACACCTACTTGGAGCCATGAATTTGAAGATAAAGCAAGAAGTTTTTGTAAATTGGAGCTAAAAGTGGCGGAAATTACCTGGTAATTCACGACGGTTCAGTCGGAGTTCTCCGAAAAATTCTAGAGAAACAGGCGAAGATTCAAGAATTTTTGGAATAGAGGGAATGTTGTGTGTAGTGTTGGCTCAGCTGGCACGACTTTTTATACTGCTATCTTGATAACTAACGGATAGATTTTAATTGCCAAAGGAAACTTAATTATCTTTAATTGCTTATCTTTTACATATGACTCTTGGATTATCTTTTGCAAAAAGTTATCTTGTAACAAATTAGTTCATCGCTTCATTGTCCTGGAGAACATATGATTCTAAGTATCAATGTGTCAATTGTTTTATGACTCTAACATAATCCTCATTACAACAATTGGGGGCAAACTGTTATGGCTGATTTTTACAGGATGACATTGACATAATAAACGAACGACGTTGATGCAAGCACTATTGTCATGACGCAAAGACCCGGTCAGAGGATAGTCAGTTGCCGAAGGATAAGGAGGACCAAGTCTCAGTTAGTCCAGTCGGTTCAAATGATTCATTAAAAGGTCAAGGAACGTGTCAAGGAAGCGGGGATTTGGTGCCATGATTCTAGCTAACTGATTCCTATATTTTTGGGCGCACGTTGAAGCCAAAAAGGGTTATATAGGGACCACGAAGCTGAAGGAGAAAGGGTTACAAAGCACTCTACCTCACTCGCACAAGCAAGAGCATTCTCAGTTCACTTTACTTATATTCATCAAACACTGAGTTCTAATTTAGTTTTCCTTTACATTATAAGCAAGCTATTGTACATAGAATAATCATCCTAGGGTGTATTGACTGTAGTTCACCCTGAACGTCAGTTGCATATAGTGGATTGGTGGACTCATATACACCCGTGGTGTTTTATCCACCTTCATTGGGGTTTTTCCGCGTAACCATCTCCTTGTGTCGTTTCCCTTTGATTCTCCCTTGCGTTTACATTCATTCAATCGTCCTAATCTGGTTGTTGTCATCCCAACTTGATTGGTGTCGCTAAGGCAAAAATCTGAATGAACACTACTGCAAAAGGGAAAAAGGGAAGCTAATAAAGAGGCAGGGTATCATAAAGCAACTGTCATGCTTCTCCCTAAAATCGTCGGAAATTGATCTAAAACTCGTCTCAACCAATACATCTAAATAATAAAAAAGTCAATATAATGTACTTCCTCTTAGTATCAATACTTGCAAGGTCTTTCATTACAAGAAATTTTAATTTCTTACAACATTCACATTTTTGGTAATACATTAACAGTGGAAGTATCTATTAAAAAAGGGAGTAAGCATTTCTTTCTCTGGTCTTGTAAGAGGCCGCCTACTTTTAAATTTAAAATTGAGTATATATGTTACATGCACCATAACTTATTGTGTAATAAAACCTCATACATACATAATGACATAGACTCCAAAAAAATGACATGGACTATACAAATAATGACATGAATTTCATGTCATTTTGTCATTTATTTTATGTCATTTGAGTTTCTTTACAAAAGAAGTTATGATTTTTGGGTTGTTACACCATAACTTATGGTGTAACAATTACACCCAAGAATTTGTGTTTAAAATTAGGCACGACCCAAATCTAATATTAAAAAGAGAGTATGCCACCTTTATGAATATAATGACTAATTTAATCTATTTAGGGACCAGTTTAATTTATTTAGTGACCAGTTTAATCCATTCAATAATCACATTCATTAATGCATTATGTGACTAATTTAACCCATTTAGTGACCATTTTAATTAATTCGATAAGACTGTCAGGTTAGTTTAAAATTTTTCATATTATAACTCGAGATTTAAAGGGAAACAACGAAAGGAGAAGAGAAGGGATCACTAGATTAGTGTGAGATATCTAGATACCTAGCGACTGTGTTGGGTTAAAATGAGATGAAACAGACTTATTAGGAGAAAGCAAACTTGAGTTTGTCTATGACAATTCTAATAATTTGTGTTTTTTTAAATAGTGTATATTACTCCCTCTGTTTTCGAAAGTTCTTCCTACTTTGACCAATTTCCTCTCACAAAAAGATTCCAAATAGGAACAACAAAAGAAAACGGAGGAAGTATCATAATTTGTGTTTCTTTAAATAGTGTAAAAAACAATTAACTTTGTATTAGTGGGATGTACCAGGCCCGTGCCATAGTGCAATGCATGGACGACGCTTGAAGACCCCATCAGCAAGCTACTGTCGTGGGCCTTCCCGTTAAAAAAAAAATTTAATATCATTGTGAACCATTGGCCACGTGTCAGATATTAAACTGATAAGAACATATACTACACTTGATCTTAGCCACCGAGAAAGGTATGTCTTATTCAATCGTTCCTCCTTTGTTTTAGTTTCTGACAGCTTCTCCGTGTTTGTTCCATTTACCAATGTGGGATAATTTTCTGATGTTCTCGTGGAGATTATCTGAGTCGGGATGTACTCCCATGAAGAGATATCATGTAGGAGTATTAGATAAAATTGATTGCAAATACTTCTTATTGTTTCGGTATCGAACAAGAGGGTACCTGATATTGTGAGGCCACCATGTATAACAATCCTTGAACCTCGCTGGTAAGATGTGCCTGCAAGATGAACTCTAAATATGGGGTGGGGTCCCCATGGCAGAGCCTCCGACGCTCAAGTCTGTACCCAAAGATGGATAAATATCATAGAGAAAGTAGGGTAATTTGTAGAGAGTGGAGAGAGATCCCTTTACCTTGACCCTTAGTCCCATATTTATAATGGTGACTAATTAGGTTAAATAGAGTAAGTGATCCGCTTAGGGCCTATGGGCCATATGACGAGTTATTCCAAATAGAGGAGTGATCATACTCGTATTGGGTCGATATGTTATTGTTAAGGTAATCGGGAATGTAGACCGCTTTAGGTGGCATCATTATTATTCCCATACAACTAGCCCCCCATGTCTAAGTTCGATTGGAAATTGAACTTGAGCTGGACACTTTATAATTTAGCTATAGAATGGGCCTTGAGGCTTTATAATATATTACAATATTTGCAGTTAGTGTTACAAAGATAATGTCGAGTTTGTACCGTCGCACTTGGTTTCTTTTCGAGTCACAAGTTGCTAATCGGTCAATTGACAGTACATGGTGTCGAGCTTGTACCGTTGCACTTGCTACTTTTCGAATCACAAGTTGCTAATCATTCAGCTGACAATACATGGATCCTTGTCAGAAGTTGCCATGTTCCTTGTAGCTTGAAAGAAAAGAATGTAGTTTAACAATTAACAACTGGGTCACTTTGTTAACTTTACATTTCTATGATCATTTTGAGCAATTAATACTCAAACGTTTTACATATGACTTATACTCGCTAGCCCCCACTCTTGAGTTGTGTCAGCTTAAGAGTGACATCAATATTTTTTTCATGAGGTGACATTTGTATGAGTTTATATGACTTTATCCAGCTATTATGACATACTTACTAGCCCCATACTCTTAAGTCGAGTTTGAGTCGGCTTAAGAGTAGTATAGTCTAACATTTACAAAGTATGCTATGAATATGAGCATGTATGGTCCCTTACTTATGCCATAAGGATCTGCTATGGTGTAGTCATTACTCTTCACATAAGCATAATTGAAGCAAAACTGATAAACACTTGTAGTGAGATGGACTTAGTCACACTCTTGTGGTATGTTTTTGCAAGTGAGCATAGCATGTTTATTGAGTAGTTTGTGTCAATTTAGACCTCTATTTATACCCAATTTAAATTCGGCTACTTTAATGCATAAAACAATAATCTATAAGACAAAGATTGAGAAATGCTGGTAATTTTACAATGAGACATACTTTGTGCTCACATAGATGATATAGGAAGAAGGACTTAGCTCTGCTCGTCTAATGGGAGAAGTTGAGTATGTGATCTCCCTTACTGAAATACGTAGCCCATACTTCAGCTCAAATAGAGAGCATAGCTTCAAGAAATCATGAGCTTGATAATATCCCTTGCTTTGCATTTGGAGGTCGACATGTATACAAGACAAGTATGGTCGGCCAAGGTTTGCATGCACCATCCTCTGTGAGTGTCTACAGAAATTCGGGAGCAACAATCTGTATATCCGGCTTCTCACTTAACGGCGGATTAATATATCACTGACCGTTAGCGGAGATAGTCAGGTTAGGGTTTGCTTCTCTTTAACGACGATCCACTTAGGTCGTAGACCGTTAACAAAGATAGTCAATCTGAGGTTTGCTTCTCTTTTAACGGCAGATCCACTTAGGTCGTAGACCGTTAACAGAGATAGTCAATTTGAGATTTGCTTCTCTTTCAGCGGCAGATCCACTTAGGTCGTAGACCACTAATAGAGATAGTCAATTTGGGGCCCGCTTCTCTCTCGGCGAAAACCACTTAGGTCGTAGACCAATAAGAGAGATAGTCAATTTGAGATTTGCTTCTCTTTTAGCGGCAGATCCACTTAGGTCGTAGACCTCTAATAGAGACAGTCAATTTGGGGCCTGCTTCTCTCTAACGGCAGATTCACTTAGGTCGTAGACCGATAAGAGAGATAGTCATGGCTGATGTGGTACTTCTTGCTTTTCCTAGATGGTTAGTTGTTATGGCACATATCGTTAGTTGAGATGAACCAAAAACGTACTAATAAAAATCTCTGAAATATTAAGAAGATGTTCATCTTATTAAAATAAGTGGCTCTTCCCGGCGGTGCCAAACTTCTTTCAGGCATTTTGTTTGAGCATTTAGAGTGCGCTGTGAGCAGCAACTTATTTTTCATCTAATAGAGTTAAAAGATAAGATATGGTTCCCTGTGACCTTGATGGAAGAGATCTCCAGATTCATGAAATATGCATGTTTGCCTTTATCACGTAAATGTGTAGATATAGCTCAAATGATGACCATCACTCGGTGATACATCTGCTCAAATAAAGAACACCACGAGTGTGCAAATGGAAGCTTTAAGTTCAACCTCCTTGTCCAGTGACTAACTCTTGATCTTGCAACTTTGACTCTGTTGTTGGATGTCCCCAGTATACTCAGTTCAGCATGATTTGCCCAAATAAAGAGTATTATAGTCTGTGAGCTGGAATTTATGTACCAACAATGAAGCTTGCTCATGTTTGATTAGAGTGCCGTCCTTAGCAGTGGCGTGCCGTGAGAAAAATATTTTTTGCTAGATTGAAGTTCAGATTATATAAAACTAGCCATTGCTTGTTCTTGAATTCAAAAGAGAAGATATGGATGTGTAGGAGGTGCATAAACACATTGGCATAATAACTCTACTGTTCGGAATTTGTGAGTCAACTCTCCAAATGAGGTCTCCAATCAGGTATGCAAGCCAATATTTCTCTCCACTTGATTCTTGTCCACACATAAGGTCTCATTTAGAGAGAAGTTGGGAAGATAACCCAATTAATTGGAGTTTCCGCCTTAGCAAGAGTAATTAAAAAGTGTGTATTTGCTTGTGAGAGTACAACGATCATGATCACATATTGATAGCATTGTAGAGCTGTAAAACTCAATGAAACAGTTTATCAAGCGTTTAGAGTACACAACATTAGCTCAATAAGGGGGAAGGAGCATCTAACATTCTGACTTCAATGAGGCATTCCGTCAAATACTTTGAGTGCATTTCTGGTATGTGCTTGTGTACATAACATTGGTAATTAACTTAAGCCCAAATTCAGATAACGATCACAATCAAAGCATGTAACACAATATTTATCAATTCATGGTAGCATCCAACAATCCCAGGCATATAGATAGAATGTGATGATTTGTTGACTTGTAAGGATAAAAATACTTAGCTTATTGCTGAAGATGAAGAGATGTTTGGCGGAATTGAGTTGGTTTCACCTTGTGATTGCAACCTTACTCTTACTCTTTTGCTCCCCGCTGCCATAATCAACTTTCTTCTCTATTTATATAACTTGTAGCAATAAGTTCGTCTGAGATAGAGTGGGTCTGCATCCCTTTTGGCATGAGTTGAGTAAGTAAGTCATGGATGAGTTCCGTTGGGCTAGTGGAGGCTTTTGAACCAGCGACATTCTTGCTTGCTTGCAGTAGCTTTTTGCTTAGATGGCGAATTGGAGATGATCCACTTTTCTGCCGATCAAAGCGGTGGTTCTTCCTCTGGTCGTTTCTCGGAAATTTCGCCAGCTTCATATGTTGGATGGATGCAACATTGCACTGTCTCATACCAACAAGAACATCAAATATTGTGATTATTATTCTATAGAATAGTAGGTGAACTTGATTTCACAAGTCATCCTATCATATTAGCACACATAACTCTAGCTTATAGTGTATAGAGAGACAATTGAACATTCTGATTTCAATAAAGCATATCGTTGAACACTTTGTGTGCATTATTAAGGTGTGCTTTCCTATATGAGATTGAATGATAAATTTTACCCAAATTGATAAGGTATATTCAGACCAATATTCAACTCATTGCACACAAATTCAAGTTCTAATATGTATATCTAAAAATAATGGCACAAATAGAGAACTTATCTTTCCATTGGATTCTTGCCCTCTGTTTGTGAAGGTTGTGATTCTTGCTCTCTGTTTGTGAAGGTTGTGATTCTTGCTCTCGAGAGAAGCCATTGAAAATCTGGCATTAGTTGTGAAGGTCGTCCAAGTAACGACAGAATATACCGGAGCCTAGTTCTTCTCCTACTCCAGTAGCTTCATCTTGAGTCAATTTCATCTTATATGTTTGTGTAGTAAGTGAAAGGCTCCACCTTTATCAATGTTTCCCATGGATTTCTATCCACTTTTTTTATTAATTGGGAATTTGATAAAAGAATGAACGCAAAACCTGATGATACATATTTGTATGGCCCGCCTCTGGGACACTTGAGATTATCACCGATATGTTGATGAATATAGATCGTTTCATGCTTTTTCAATCTTTCAGACTAGCTAATTTTGAGTGATAAACTCGATATTAATTACTAGTGTGAAAATATGCCGCATATTAGCATGTAATTAACGTTCGTTCATCCACCGATCTCCACCACTATCTCTCCCAGAGGTTCCGGAGCAATAATTAAGTATTGCCCCTCCTTCTAGTGCCAATTGTTTCGGTATCAAACAAGAGGGTACCTGATATTGTGAGGCCACCATGTATTACAGTCCTTGAACCTCGCCAGTAAGATGTGCCTGCAAGATGAACTCCAATCATGGGGTGGGGTCCCCATGGCAGAGCCTCGGACGCTCAAGTCAGTGCCTAAAGATGGATAAATATCATAGAGAAAGTAGGTAATTTGTAGAGAGTGGAGAGAGATCCCTTTACCTTGACCCTTAGTCCCATATTTATAATGGTGACTAATTAGGTTAAATAGAGTAAGTGAGCCGCTTAGGGCCTATGGGCCATATGACAAGTTATTCCAAATAGGGGAGTGATCATACTCGTATTGGGCTGGTATGTTATTGTTAAGGTAATCGGGAATATAGACCGCTTTAGGTGGCATCATTATTATTCCCATACATTTATAGATTTATAAATTTATGATTAGATTAATAGTAGAACAGTGTTGTATTGAAAATATCGGCAACTTTTTTTACAATCACACCTTATAATCTTTGTAATGAAGTACAAATGTATTTGCTCGTTTTTATTTTTGTAGTGGTTAGGAGAATGATCTTAATCAAACCTTAATTTTTCCAATATCTTGGTCTAATATTGGCCAGACACTTAAAAAGGGAAAATGAAAGGGTATCCCTACCCCCGAGTGGCCGAGCACCATCAATTGGTTCAAATCCAAGACCTCAATGATTTAATTCTAAGGTAAGACTCTACCGGGTGAGCTAAGTCTCTCTTGGTAAATGTATATGCTCATATAATTTATAAGATTGTAAGAGTACCTAAAACTATATATGAAGGACTTAGGTCCTGTTCTTTTCGACTGAACTGAACTAAGTTGAACACATGATGTAGAACTAACTAAACTACAGTGAACTAACTAATATGTTTGGTATCAGCTAGTATGTAGTGGATGATATTAAGATATGAGATCATATTACGTCTATATTATTGTCTATTGTCACTCTTTTATATACAAAATAGTTTAGGCGGGTCCACATTTAAGAGAAGGTTCTTGAAAACTTTCATTATGTCCTTTGAAAAGAAAAATAAGAAAGTTCAACAAAAAATGGGTATTTTAAATACATCATTTAACCATGTGGGTATTTAAAAAAAATTCAACCACATGAAGGTATTTTAAATAGTCTACTTGCACCATATGAGTATTTTAAAATTTCCAGCAACATGTGAGTATTTTAAAATGTTCCGCTAATCATTTAAGCCCCTTTTTATGGATTTTAATTTTAATTTTTTTCCTAATTTCGTTTTATATATATTAATATAATTTTTCTTTACTTTTTTTTTCCACTACATTAGAATTTGTTAATGTCAATGACAATTATCCCAAATAAATATCAAATAACATTATCAACATATAACAAGACGTAAAATTTTAACAAAATACAAAACACTAAATAAATTTTACTTTTGATTTACCTCTATTTATACTTTATACTTACATATATCATTCCAAAAGAACTCTTTCAAAATATAATTTAGTAAAAATCGTAAAAGATTTGTTTAAAGTTAATCTATCAATACTTTTTTTTCCTCTTATTTCTCTCTAACCTACTATGAAAGCGTGAGATTTAATGTTTTCATGTGAAAACTAACAAAAAAGTAAATAAGGGGAAAAATGAGTGAGAAAATGAGAATAAATTAATAAGGAAAAATAAAAATAAAACTTGTTAGTATAAAAGTAATTATACAAGACAAGTGATAAGAATTGAAGATGAATTTGGTTTGGATTCGTATGTTTAAAAAAGTTTTATTAAATACCCATACGTCGCTGTAGTTTTCTTTTTAAAAAAATAACTTCATGATAACATAATACCATTTGAAATGCTCACTATAGAGTATAGACAAATAAATTTGACTCCTCTTTTAGCAACCACCTAGTAATTAGGTTCGGGCTACGCCGTAGATAATTGTATCTTTCATTTATAAGTATATTAGTTTAAAATGATAGCATCAAATATCACTTGGTTTAGTGGTTAAGACTTTAGTATATATGCTTGTCATCACATGGTGGAATCTTATACAATGTATTTTCTATTTTTGTTATATGTGGACTACATGGAGTTAAACACTCTAAGGGAAAACGCCACGTGGCATTGTTCCTTAATTATTTAGGAATGCCTTTTAATACATTTGTATAGATGATTAAACATACCGCCGTCCTACTTGGACTGGACAGAAGATGAGCAATCAAAAGCCTTGCCCCAAATCATTTTTTTAGTCCAAATATGTTTTAAATCCCATTTAAAACAAAATTCAATTTCAAGTCCAATAAATTATTCATGATAATTACTTGAATTATCAAATAAACCTTTCATTAAATTTTTTTCGTAAAATCAGATCTTATGATTAAAATCCATTATTCTTGATATTTGATAAAATATAAGTCAAAATAGTTGTTTTAGATCAAATCCGACTAAACTTAAAAAGTTGCGCCAGACGCAAAATTTTGCATTTAACACAAGCCCATGTATCGACGCTGATGCAGACCAATTTACAAAACAAAGAATCACAAAAAAGAGTTGTTCTAACGTAGGAAGCATGCCCCAGGTACAAGCTTTGTGTACCAGGCATAACAGCCATGCGCCAGGCGCATGCTAATTTCGTGAGGCACAAGCTTTGATTTCATCTCCAGCGATGATTTTCCAACCCTAATTGTATTTGTACTATAAATACCCGTTTTTACTAGTATTTTCTCACAGACTTTTATGTATATTTCAACATAACAAAAACCTCAAAAAAATTCTCTAAAAACACATCCAAACACATTCAAACACATTCAACCTCAACTATTTTCATTATTCATCTTTGAATCTTCATTCAAGTTTCTTAAGGTTTTTCACTTTTTCAACGCTAAAGATTGATTCCTCCAACGTACTTACAATCAGACCTCGGCGACAAAGATGTAATTCCTGAGGATCAATTCTAATTTATTTCTTATTATAACAGCAATCTACTTTTCTTGATGTAAATCTTCTTTTCATAAATATGCATTGCATCAGTATATGTTTTTTGTATATTATTTATAACTCACTTCTCATAATTATTTTCATAATTATATATTTGAATGTTTATATGCCTTGAATATTATTTATTATGCCTTTTTTTAACTGTAATTGTCTGATCACCAATATATAATTATTGTTTGCTAAATTAGACACGCAAATTAGTTAAATCTCGCCTAATAAGATAAATTAGACAACCGATCTAGGTGCCTATTAATCTTGTAATTAATTTTAATTAAAAAATCACCAAAATTAGATCTTATGTGTTAAAAAAACCAACCTTTAACGTGTCCGTCTTTTATGCAATTAATTGAATTATGTGCATGTATTTGAATATTTCATTGAAAGTAAGGAAATTCATCCCGAACTCAAATCTCTTACTAATTTTGGTTTTATTGATTTTTCATGAAAATTAATTGGCGACTCTCTTCGAACCAAAACATCACTAAAATTGTGTGGGCTAAAACATGATAATCACATGCCTACACTCACATATCGCTATTTTTTTTAAATACTCATATGATTAAAGGGTGCATTTTTAAATACCCATCTCAATGTGAAATCTTAGAAAATTCTAAACTAGCTGACATTCATCCGTTCATGACATTAATTAGATGTAACAAGAAGACAATGTCAGGACTGCCAATCACTTATTATAGGGTGAAAGTAATTTGTTAAATTAGCCTTCCTCCTTTTGACTTTACTTCCCTTCTCCTCCATCTCGCCTTTTTTTGGTCTTTTTTTTCTTTTCATTTTTATAATACGTAGCCAAAGAAAAGAAAAGGAAGGTAGAAAACATATTCCGATCCGTGTGTAATATAAGAATTAAAGTTGGTCTAGGTGGTTGAAAGTCATCCTTCCACCTCTGTGACGTATAGGGGTTCGATTCTTACCCCATGTAAAGTGGGATCCTCAAAGCCCCTCCTAGCAAGGGATCTTCATCTTATAGAATTTAAGAAGGACATCATGCACCAGAGAGACCATATCTATGTATGGAAATAATCATGTATAGTTGCATAGTGACAAGGAAAAACTTTTATCTAAGTAAAGAAATAATCATGTATAGTTGTATTTGACATGTGGAACAATTTTATACTGTCTTGACACTTTACTCTGTATTTATTACTTCGTTCATTTATTATTTAAAGGTTGCGACATTTTGAATTTTGCATTATTCATGTATCAACTTGACCGGAAATTTTTGACTGACATATACAACAAAATTAAGTATGTAAGATGTTAGATTTATCTTAATGTATGTTTACAAAATATCAACTTTCTATAATTTAAACTAATAGATAATCAAAGATATTGATTGTCAAAGTTACAGGTTGGCAAGCATATATGTCAATATGTTGCATCCTTTAAAAAATGGGGAAGTACAAGCCATTGTTGTAATATATACGGAAGTTTCACGTACTGGTAATGATGCAGTTGCATGTCAATATCCTATTAGCTCTCCAATCATATATGCAAAGTGTTGGGGTCTAAGTACAGGCCTAAGTGCAATAATTGATCTTACACCCTCATTTACTGTATAATCAAGCCCTATAAGCCTATACTTTGCAAAAATGGGCTCAAAAGGGGAAAGACTCAAGGCCTCTCATGTTCAAAGGACCTCTATAATTATGCCATTTGACACAAATATAAAGGTCCATTCTTATTTTTACTTACAAATAACTTAATTGCGTCTCTAATTCCACTTTGTTTACTTGCTCATGAGTCTGACTTAAGCATCAAATAGGGTTTTTGATAAGTGCGTATTTTACATACTTTTTACCCTCTTTTACTACTTGTTTTGGGTTCAAATTGTACTAATTTTACGAGTTTTCATTGTTTATTAGTAGAAAGTATAATTTGCTAGGGAGTGAGTATTTATTATAAAATTGGGACATTGCATGTTATTTCCTACTTTTATTTATCTAATTAAATTGTTAAAACACTTTTATTATGTGCTTTACTTGCTAAAGATGCACCTTTTGTTTTTACTGATAAGTGCAAAATTGCTTTTGATACTTTGAAAGAGATGCTCACTTGTGCTCCTATTATTAGACCACCTAATTGGTCTTTACCTTTCGAAATAATGTGTGATGCTAGTGATAAGGCGGTAGGTGCAGTACTCGGACAAAAGGTGGATAAGGAACCATATGTCATTTATTATGCTTCTAAATCTCTTGATCCTGCCCAATGTAATTACACCGTTACTGAAAAAGAAATGTATGCAGTTACTTTTGCTCTTGAAAAGTTTAGACCTTATTTGTTGGGGACTCGCGTGATTGTGTATACTGATCATTCTGCTTTGAACTATCTTCTAACAAAGAAAGAGTCTAAACCTAGATTGCTGAGATGGATACTTTTATTACAAGAATTTGACCTAGAAATTAGGGATAAAAAAGGAGCAGAAAACCTTGTTGTTGACCATTTAAGTAGAATCACCCATGATAAGGAAGTAGTAATTTCTTCATCTGATTTATTCCCTGACGAGTGTTTATATGCATTACATGGTACAATGCCTTGGTATGCTGATATTGTTAATTATTTAGTGTCAAAGGAGCTGCCTAATGATTTGTCTAGCCAGAAAGATAATATTAAACATGATTTAAGATTCTTTATTTGGGTTGAGCCTTATTTATATAAAGTTTGTTCTGACGAAATCATTCGAAAATGTGTGCCTAATCATGAAATTAAATCTATTCTTGAATTTTGTCATACATTTGAATGTGGTGGTCATTTTGGTCCCAAAAGAACTGCTTATAAAGTTTCAGAATGTGGATTCTTTTGGCCTTCTTTACATAAAGATGCTTATCTATTTGTGAAATCTTGTGATTGATGTCAAAGAACTGGAGATATTTCTAAGAGATTTACTCTCTAGGAGTAAACGAAAGGCTTACAAAAATTAATTAACCCAAGTACTCCCACTGTTTTTTTTTATTCTCACTTTGAATCTTGACACTATTCATAATTAGAGAGAATCTTCTCAATTTTTTTCAATTTATAAGCAAAAATATAGTCGTGTGGGGTTTTGTTTGATTCGTCTCAATTACTACTTTATTAATATTCAATCGTTATAATTTTTAATAATATATACTGAAAGATATTTAAGTTCAAAGATGTGCATTGGGACACGCGCACAGGAAAGTGAGAAAGATAAAAACAGGGGGAGTACCTTAGAAAAGAAAATTTGAAGTTAAGAATACTATTACAACGAATTTTTTAGACAATACTAAAATAAATAATTCCATGATAGAACAACTAAATAAGTCATCTAAGTGAATTATCTAAGTTTCCTCACATGAGATCCCATCACCAAGTCCAACCTTGCAAAGTAACAGAAAAGAAGACAACAAGAGAGACAACTCCCAAAAATCAGAAAAATTGAGTAATTCGTCTCCAACCCGTAAAAATAATAATTTTAAAAATAAGTTTTGAGTTTAGAAGTAAATGTGAACAAATAATAATAATATTAATGTTTGGGTTCTAAAACGTTTATATTAATAACTCCAGTCATAAGTCACATAATCAAATAACATTTAATCACACAATTATCAACAATAATTTTAATTAAGAGAGGGAATGTGAACGCCAGTAGGCCGAGGCTAATCTCTTTTATCCGCCTACTTCAACAAGAGGTCGTCACCCCAATAAAACCATGGCCAATATCATAGAGTCACACCCCTTTTACTTGGATCACAACAAATAGAAGGAAGACAACAGTTTTGTACCGTATATAATAATTAACCTATAGATAGATATACTATCATATATGGCAACCTGTTCAACACCCTTTCGGGATTCATTACCCTCCTTAGTTTTATTTAAAAGGTCATATTGTACACAAGTTCTCATTTTAATAACCATACAATTTCACAAGTTTTCTCAATATAGTAACATATTCAAGTTCTAAGTTCATTACAAGAAAAGAAACACATATTAATACTTATTACTCGTCATTGCTCCAAAAAAAATACTTGATAATAAAAGATTTATATTATTATCGACATTATACTAACATACTGAAGTTTTATAGTAACACAAAAAAAATATACTTTTATAATAATAGTTTTTAACTCATAAATTAGTAATACTCATATATTAGTCCATAATTACTTATCACATACATAACCACATAATCATACAATCACATAGATACACCGTCTTACAACCGTAATTAGAACACGATGGACATCGGAATTACCTCGAGTAGCGCAAATACGAATAATAAAGTCGCCCCTAGAAAGTTCCTTCTACAAAATCTTCGTCTACAGTAATACGTTAACGAACGAGATTAGTCACCTATGTAATATCCGATGTAATTAAAATTGTTAACTTCAAGATAGTAGATACTATAAACTTTTCCATTTAAAATACTAGTTAAGTGTCAAAGTTATAAACGAGTTATTTTTATTTTTGAAATACAAGAGAAGAAAGAAAATGAAAACTAAGTTACCTTTTTACTCTTTTGTTTTATTTGCCTTTTTCTTTCTTCCTTTAGTTCATCTCTTGATGCTCCTTTTCGTACACATCAGTAGATGTGTTTTACATTTTCCTTCTTATATTACTATTAGTTATAAACTTAGGTGTCGTTTGGTTCGCATAGGAAATAACTTCCTATGAGAATTCTTATTTCCTGGGAAGTTATTTTCCTTGTCAATTCCCTTGGAATTGAGTTAAATTTGTTTGTTTGACATTATAGGAAATTGAATTTCCTAGGAAGTCAATTCCCATGTTTTGTTTGGTGTACATATCTATTTCCCATGGCATTTTAACTACTTTAACTACTTTTATCTCAACTTTTTCTATAATTTTTCTTGTTTTATTTTCAACATAGTAATTTTTTTTGTTTTTCTTGCAAAAGTCATAAAGCCATCAACATGAACACTATGAGATCAACAAAAACCTGCTAATATATATCTTGCAAATGTTATACTACTAGAGCTACAAATCCAGCTCAATCTCATCCTTGTCCAAAAATTACATCAAGCCATTCATAAATTAGCCAAAACAAAACATAGCAATTTTCTATCACCAGCCATTCCAACAAAGCCCAAAAAAAATCTAATATTGTACTCACATCAGTATATCACTGGTCAGGAAGTAGAAGACCTTGGACATAAGCATATTTAAAGTTTTCAGGTAGGCTGAAAAAGAAGTCAACCTCAACAGGATTAAGAGCAATTTTCTTTCATGCCAAAAGTACCTCACTAGGGGATAACCCTTCCATTTTCATAATCTCAGTAGTTAGTTTCATCCTTCTATCAGCCGAATCAGATTCATGTTGAAAGCAATTAGCAAGTCGTCCAATGTGTTCCGTAGCAGCTTCCATGACATCACTAATTTTCCCAATCTTGGTAGAAAATTCTTTTAAAGCTTCAATTGTTTTTGTCCTTGCTCTCTTTGTTCGACTACTTGAAGGAGTTGTTGATTGTGGTGTTGATGATGGAGGTCCCATTGGATCACATCGAGTATGTGAATTACTCTCCTCTGCATTCAGATCAAGTACTTTGTATTCTTCTCCGACTCTTGCTCCATCCTTCATTTCTTGTAGAACATCGTACACAGTTCCAGATTCATTACCAACAGCTCTATCTTTGCCCCAAATCTTCCCCAACTCTTCATAAAACGGAAAGGCTTGTTCCTTAACCCTGCTGCATTTTTATGGCTCTGTGACAAATAAAAAATGACAACCAAAATCCATCATGACTAAGCATAAGGTTCTTAATTGATATTTAAGATACATGAGTTCTTAAGTGAGAAAAGCAATTGATGGTTGCATTTCCCTCCAATTTTTTTGAATTGTGGAAGACCATTGTCACAAAGTTACAGTAACCATAAGATGGCTTACTTTACCTAAAAGTATTTGATGATTGTATAATATAATAATGTAGACGTATCTCCTCTGTATCATAATCTATTGCAATACATTTATGATTGTTAAAACTTAAGTTGGAATGGCAGTACTGCTGTTCTATTTCACGACAATAAAATTGGAGGATAGTCAATAAGATGTATGATTTTGTCCAATATCAGGAAGTACAAAAAGGAAACAAAAAAAAAAGCTTGAAGGTATACAATTTATGCCCGTATCAACTTGTACATAGGCTTTACTAGAGATCCACTGAAGAAGCTTTTGCACAAATAAGATAGGAAAGCATACTCACACAATTGTACTTAATTGATATTTAAGACACATGAGTTCGAGAAAGCAAACAAAAGCACCTAATTAAGCAAGTAAGAATATCTACATTACCTTGATCCATTCATCCCATACTGCTTGGGGGCATGTAACAAACTTTTCTTCATTATTCCACCCAAAACCACTAGCACTTGGGCTGAGCATTTCCGTTATAACATCATATTGTTTCCTAAGATGCTTTACTCTTGATTTAATATGAGGCTTGGCTTTTTTCTCACACCCAGGCAATTTTTGTAACATTATAGCTTCAAACTTAGCATAAGCACCACTCTTGAATTGGCCATTATCTGCTTTCCAACCACCAATATCCAAAAGATCAGTCATGGCCATAATGAGTGCACGATCCTCAGCAACTGACCATCTTGACAAGTTTCTAGCAGTATTGCTACTACGAGAATTTTGAGGTTGACTCATCTGTAAAATCCAATAAAATGCAACAAAACAAGTACAGAACATGTACAAATGTCAATGGAAATATTGTACAGATAAGTGTTTATATATATACATATATGGTCAATAACATCAAAAGTGTGCAAAACAAAGCATTCATTACATATGTGTAGACACCAAATTTCAAACCCCTTCTTTGGATAGAACCCCTTTTTCGGATAAATAAAGGTTTTCAAAAATAAAAATAACTGTAGACACATAATCGTGTCTCCACATTTAAGGGTCCAATGATGAAATATACCGCGGTCTTAGTTGGCATGGCCCAATGGAGTAGCAGTCCGAATAACCAGGCAATGTGAGCTTTAAAACAATATTACAAAAGCCTAATTAATCATTCATGATGATTAATTGTAAGTTCAACCCGTGAAATGCTTTCTAAAGTCCATTTTAAAAGCCCAACTGAATATTTATTATTCATGAATATTTTTTCTAATATTTATTGTTTTGATAAATATTTTCCTAAAAGCTTTTATTATTATCTTTTCCCCATAAAACAGATTTTCAACCCGGAAAATTCGATCTCCGGATTTTTAGGGATAAAAAAGGCATATTGAAAGCACGCGTAGCATTTAAAAAGGAATATTCTGGAATATTTCGGATTTTGCGCCGGACGCGGCGGCTGCGCTCAGCGCGCCACGTGCGTCCAGCACATTGGCCGTATCACGTCAGGCACTCCAATGAGCGCCTGACACTTGGACTTGTGACTCACACAGAGTCCTGCGCCTAAAGCAAGTCTTGTGTGAGACGCAAGATAAAAATTTATCTTTTCGAAAACGCGTTTTCATGTGCAAAGTTTTAACTGGACGGACCACGTCAGGCAGGCCAACCTGCGCCTGACGCGTGTCCTCGCGCCTGCCACATAGCCTTGCGCCAGGCGCAGGGCGTGCGTGAGACGCACGCACTGGTTTACCTATAAATACGGGCTGATTTCCCGAATCAAAGACAGCTTCGAATGATTATTTTTACGCACGCAAATACTCTGAAACACTCCGAAACATACTTCAAATACAAAACATACAAAACACTTTTGATCTTCCACATTAATTCTGGTTCCTGATTCTACTATATTCCTGGTTCCAAGATTGCTTCGACTGAAGGTCACTACGCTCTTCGATCTAAACCGCATAGGTATAATCCTGAGGGCTCTTGAATAATCATATTTATTTCATTGAAGTTACTAACCTTTTTCTTGTCATGATGTAGATTCTTAATTAATAACCGTGGTCCTTTTGTAAATTCAAACCTATTTTCTTATATTTTCTGTATATAATGCTCATATTATTAAGATTGTCTTGCATGCCTTTTATCACCCACATGTTATTATGCTAAACAAGACCTAAAGAACAGTTCTAATTAATTCAGATAATTTGGACAACCTGCTAGGAACCTTGTAAAATGATTGTATAATAACTTATCACTAAATAATTAGTCTTTTGTGTGCTTCCTGAACCCATCTAGATTAATTGTTTTAGGGTGCTTTAAAATATTGTTTGAATGTTCTATTGCATAAGATATGCTGTGAATTGTTATTTAGTAGAGGCAAGCAATGGGCAATATAGCTCCTGACTATGTTGTACCCTCACCCCCGAACTCAATCTTTGGTTCATTTTGACCATCTATGGAGTCAAGATGGGGAAATCTACATTGGATAATTTGTCCCTATGATTTTCCTATATCCAATTAGGTTTATGATTCTTCCTAAAAAGAATTGTTGGCGACTTCTTTCAAAACAATTTTCAATAAAACCTTAACAGTGAGGTAGTCAAATCAAATAAACGCGCTCACACCGCGTGTAGGCGTTAAAGGATTTCAAAAATCCACGCCTACAATTTGGCGACTTCACTGGGGAGGATTTTAAAATTTTTTTTTTTAAATGAGTGGGTGAAACTTGAAAAATACGATTCATTCTTTTTGTTTATGCCTTTGAATATATACGGTTTGCATATGCATGGCTATTGTTCAACCACCATAAGGACAATCTACCTTGCCTCATTAGCACATGTTCTATGTGTGAGGTCACCCCCGGGGGATTTGCGTTTTGTCCTTCCAAAAAGCTTCCTGAGCGATAGTGTTGGATCTTATAAACAAACCTACCCAACCATGGCATTGTTCTCTTGTTCCTGACTTAAGACTGGAGTGCGTCTTACACGTGGCCACCTCTTTAAGCAGGGGTACGAAGCGTGGGACCAATCTCTTAGTCACGGACCCTTTTTAGCCTTAACCTAAACCTGACCAATAGTTGAATGTAGAACTGAACCTTAGGTTGGAACTGTTGCACCCATGTTATATTGCCTGTGATTGCAATTCTTGCCTGTGATTATCCTGTCAAATTGTCATTATTATGCGTCGTTCCTAAAATCGCGTCTAAAATAGATCGTCATTTTCGTCCGAACTCTCGTCAAATTACCAATACGCATGCCGCAGAGCAGTGCGCCAAACGCATTAATTTGCGCCTGGCGCACTGTTCCTGCGCCAGACGCATAGCCTGCGTGCCGCGCGCATCAATTGCGTGGCACACAGTCTATTCGTCCCATGCTTATTGATCCTTTGACCATTGTTCCTAGTAAAAAAAAAAAAAATAAGATTTTCAATCTCTAATCTCCTATCTATTTTGAAAATTCTATCCCCGATCTTTACCAAACTATCTCCTATCTTTATTTTAAAAAAACTGATCTCCCACTTTTTTTGAAATTTCATCCCCATCTTTTTTTTTTTCAAAAATCATTCTCCTATCTTTTTTGAAATTTTACCCCATCTTTAATCTCCTATCTACTTCAAAAAAAATTCTATCTCCGTTTTTTTTTTCAAAAAAAATATCCATCTTTTTTTTTTCCTATCACATATCTTTTTTTTTTTCAAAAATTCATCCTTTTTCTCTATCCTATCTTTTCATGTACATTATCCATTCTTTATATGCACATCATTTAGGATTCCTTTTAGTGTCTATCTTGTTGTAAAAGTCCCATCTGCTTAGGAATTCTAACTGCACTAGAAGTCCATCTGACCCAAATGTCTAGATTCATCTAGTTTCACTTCATTTAGAGTTTTTCACCTCATCTAACTCTATCCATGTTAGGAATCTTAACCTTGTCTAGGTTCACCCATCTAAGAAGTCTAGGGTCGTTAGAATTCTTGTCAGCTCCGAAGTCTATAATCCATAGAAGTCCATGCAATAGGCGTCTAAAACCCTTAGAATCCCATCCATCTTAGGAGTCTAAGTCCATTAGAGTTCCGCCCATATTAGGAGTCTAAATCCATTAGAATTCCATCCATTTTAGGAGTCTAGGTCCATTAAAGTTTCATTCACTTTAGGAGTCTAGGTTCACTAGATTTTCATGCACATTAGGAGTCTAGCATCCTTGAAAGTCCGTCAAATCTAGAATTCTAACATCATTAGAAGTCTATCAAGTCTAGGATTCTGAAGTCATTAGAGTTTCATGTCAATTAGGATTGCATTCATACAAGAGTCAACCTACATTGCATAGTCCGTCGTTCGCACATTTCATGCATAACTAGAGTTATTAGACATTTAGGAGTCTCATTGCATCCATGCTCTCCATTTAATTTCATGCATTCCGCATTTAGTAGTCCCGAACTACAAGCGATCTGATTCCCTCTTTTGGGATATGTAGGCAGCCTTTACAGGTTCGAACGCATAGATTGAGTCATTCATACATGCATTAGGTCTAGGTACATCCAAAAAAAAAATCCAAAAAAAAACATAATTCATTTAGGATATTCAGATTTGTTCCTAGAAGCTCAACTTTTAAATAAACATACGTTATGTCACTCCATTTCTCTCTCTCCATCATCATTCTATCTCTAAATCTCCTTTGATGATCTATGTAGAAATCAAGCGACATTGAAATGGGCAATCCATCGAATATCGAGCAACAACTTGCTGAAATGGCTAGAGTTTTAGCCCAAGCTATTCAGCATGATGGAAGAAATAGCTATAAGGCTTAAGAAGATCGAGTCTGGTGAATCTCCTGGATTCAACAAGACATTGGAGAGTGTTGTTCATAGGGTAACCAATGCAGAGTCTTTTTTTGAGCCCATTGATAACACCAAACTGAAAGGGAAACTTCCTAAAGAGTTCTCTACAACCGACATCCCTAAATTCAAACCAACTGAGAATCCAAATTATCATTTAAGGAACTTTCGTGCAACCATGATCATCAAATCGGTTGACCCTGAACTCTACCTAATGGTATTCCTGATTTCCTTGGACCCAATCTGCCAAAACTGGTACTATTCACTGGATCCCAAGCATATTGAAACTTGGAGTGATATTACCAGGGAGTTCATGAAACAATATGCACATAATGCTGTAATCCAAACCTCACTAAGGGAGTTGGAAGTACTGAAATAGGAAAATAGTGAAGGCTTTACTACCTACCTCAATAGGTGGAGAGAGAAGTTCTCTCACATGGTCTCCAAGCCTCCTGAAAAAGACCTAATTCACATCTTCATCGCCAACCTGTTGCCTGAATACAAAAACCATCTCAAGTATTTAGGTATGACAAGTTTTACAAAGCTGTATGATATAGGCGTGCAAATTGAGGATGATTTACTGAAAAACGGCCACAACAACAAAAACAATACCATTAATGTCCTAGAGGCTCCTACCAGGCCTCGAAGAAAACGCAAGAGAGAATATACCTCACTGGGTATAAGTTATGGAACAGCTTTTGACCGCCTTCGCGCAAAAGGCGCATTTTCCCCTCTTGGGCCTACTCCAGATCCAGAAGAAGATAAAAGGGGGCCAAATTGGGACAGAGATGCTTATTGCAAGTACCATAGAGGCCATGGACATAAGACTGACAATTGCTACCCATTGTGAGGCCTTATTCAGGACAAGATCGATGATGGGAGACTTCCAATTTCTCCTACTACAAAAAGGCCTCAGATTTAAGATGACTTGTCACGTGACGTAGGATTCTAGACTTAGGATTTTCTTTTCTGTTTCATATCTTCTTTTTTCCCAGTCTGATATAGGATTTCCCTTTTTATTGCATTCAATTAATAAATGAGTGTTTCTTTATTTACTCTCTAGCCGTGCATTAATGAGCATTAAAGGAAATCACGATTGACACCTTAAAGGAAATGAATTTCTAATTCTCATGACTATTCTAATAAAGGCAATGAACAACTGGCATATATAAAAGAGGCATTCCCCTTCACTACAACTACTCATCCATTTCAACCTAAATATATAACATCCATCTCCCTTTAACCTACCTCATTGGAAGTACATTTAACATCAATTTTCAATGTAAAGGGCAAGCAAAAAAAAAGTCAAAAGAGCAACATAAGAAGAATCAAAGCAAAAAAAAAAAAAAAAAAAAATAAATAAATAAAAAAAAGAGAGAAACAAAAGAAAATGATACAAAAAGTGCAAAATATAAAAAAGAAAGAAGTGTTGCAAATAAGCCCATCAATAGCTTTGTCAAATGTATTTTCTCAACCGGCAACCAGCCACATTGCATTCCAATAAGCCATAATAGACAAACCAAAGCCCGCTAGGTCGAAAACCCATAAGGGCGACTTAGGCAAAAGTCAAGGCACCTTCTCATTCACTTGGCATGAACTACGACTGGCCTGATTCCATCATGGATACGTAGGCAACCTCTTTGAGGCCCGACCATTTTTAATTCAAAACATATTTTTCTGGCTCGCCTAGGCCCATGAGAAAAGCGCGATCGCCAAATCATGAATTTTCAATGCTCATCCCTACCTTTAGAACTAGACTGGGATTTGAACCTGCATCATTAGCTTACCTCATTGCGTGAATCGATTCTTTATGACTCTGCCTTTTCTTATTCTAATCACTTCCTTTTTCTAAGCCGCATTATCACTTCTAAGCCAACCTTAGCATAACCTTTCAACACTCAGCGCTATGACCGCGCCTTATCCTTTGAGTGTTCCTTTCTGTGGCCTTTCTTGACTTTTTCACCTTAGGAACCCTATATGGAATCTTTGGTCGAAACTTCCGCTAAGCGTGACGAGATATCTTCAAAATCAAGCAATCAAGTTGGAGGCTTCATCAACTCCATCTTACTGGGGGCTTCATAACTGTTCCACACAGAAAATCATAGGCTCCAAGTATAGGCCTATTGTAATAAGGACTTCATTACGAGTCCATACATGAAATCGTGGGTTCTAAAACACACACTAATACAAGATTGAACCGATTGTATGGGCTCACTTAGGCCTTGACATACGAAACTCGAAGCGCATATAATTCGAGCATTACGAGGACTACAATGCATTTCAAATCCAACAGATCATCCTTCATAGGCTCCATGTGTACCTTGATAAGGACTTCATTACGAGTCCATATAAAATATTGTGGGCTCCAGACCCATACGAGATCCTAACTGTTTTATAGGCTCACATAGGCCCGTACCAACTACAACACATTTCGAATCAAACACAGCTTACATGGATCATCCTCGGGGCTTCCCCTTTCTTCTCTTTCGAAAACGGTTTTCTAAAACGAAAATTTGAGCTTCTAATGAAACGATCAAAGCATCATATCATATCATCTTCATTAGTGTCATATCTCTGCATTTGCATCTCGCATTATACAAACACTATGTCAATCATTGCATGCATCCTTCATTCTTAGTCATAGGATCCTAGCATCAATCATCGAGTCACACATACACACACATATTATACTCATTCTGCAGTCTAGTGTCACACAGTTGCACACTTAATCTATATCCTCATAGTTTAGGTCATCAGTATGTCATATCCCTTCTCGCTTTTTAGCGAATGAACTTTTCGCAAGTTATATTTCTCGCTTTTTAGCGAATGAGCTTTTCGCAAGTTATATTTCTCGCTTTTTAGCGAATGAACTTTTCGCAAGTTAATATTTCTCGCTTTTTAGGTATCAAACCATCAATAACGGCACACAACCCGTTAGGTCTGCAGACCATTTTCAATCAACTACACTATTTGTCTGGGAGCGGGAGAACAAACTGCTCAGCCCCGTGGAGTGGGATACAAATACTCTACAACATTTGCCTTGGAGCTGGACAAAAGCTCTACACATATTGCTTTGGAGGAGGCCAAAAACTTTATCCCGTCATGAGCCGGACCATTAATAGGTCTATCCCATCGTGAGCCGGACTATTAATAGGTCTACAAGTTATCTATCCCGTCATGAGCCGGACCATTAATAGCTCTATCCCGTCGTGAGCCAGACCATTAATAGCTCTACAAATTATCTATCCCGTCATGAGCCGGACCATTAATAGCTCTATCCCGTCGTGAGCCGGACCATTAATAGCTCTACAAATTATCTATCCCGTCATGAGCCGGACCATTAATAACTCTATCCCGTCGTGAGCCGGACCATTAATAGCTCTACAAATTATCTATCCCGTCATGAGCCGGACCATTAATAGCTCTATCCCGTCATGAGCCGGACCATTAATAGCTTTATCCCGTCGTGAGCTGGACCATAATAGCTCTACACATCATCAACACCCTGGAGCGGGACCATAATAGCTCTACACATCATCAACAACCTAGAGCGGGACCATAATAGCTCTACACGTCATCAACACCCTGGAGCGGGACCATAATACCTCATGATTTCTCTTCACCTATATTATTTCATTTTTGCAAATTTACATTTATTTTGCAAATTTGTTCATATATGTCTGTGCCTGAAACTTTTGCTTGTCTTGCAGGTACTGGCGTAAAAGAGTGATTTTGGATTGCAGAGCATCCAGAGTCATTCTCCGTCCCGACACATATACTTTGACTTTCGGTTTTACAAACCTTAGTCAAAGTGGGGGCTTTTGTAGACACATAATCGTGTCTCCCCATTTAAGGGTCCAATGATGAAATATACAGCGGTTTTAGTTGGCATGGCCCAATGGAGGAGCAGTCCGAATAACCAGGCAATGTGTGTTTTAAAATAATATTATAAAAGCCCAATTAATCATTCATGATGATTAATTGTAAGTTCAACCCGTGAAATGCTTTCTAAAGTCCATTTTAAAAGCCCAACTGAATATTAATTGTTCATGAATATTTTTTCTAATATTTATTGTTTTGATAATATTTTCTTAAAAGCTTTTATTATTATCTTTTACCCATAAAATAGATTTTCAACCTGGAAAATTGGATCTCTGGATTTTTTAGGGATAAGAAAGGCATCTTCAATGCACGCGTAGCATTTAACAAGGAATATTCTGGAATATTCCGGATTTTGCGCCGGACGCGGCGGTTGCGCTCAGCGCGCCACGTGTGTCCAGCACATTGGCCGTATCGCGTCAGGCAATCCAATGACCGCCTGACACCTGGACTTGTGACTCACACAGAGTCCTGCGCTTAGCGCAAGTCTTGTGTGAGACGCAAGATAAAAATTTATCTTTTCGAAAACGCGTTTCAATGTACAAAGTTTTAACTGGACGGACCACGTCAGGCAGGCCAACCTGCGCCTGACGCGTGTCCTCGCGCCTGCCACGTAGGCTTGCGCCAGGCACAGGGCGTGCGTGAGACGCACGCATTGGTTTACCTATAAATACGGGCTGATTTCCCGAATCAAAGACAGCTTCATTATTATTTTCACGCACGCAAATACTCTGAAACACTCCGAAACATACTTCGAGTACAAAACATACAAAACACTTTTGATCTTCCACATTAATTTTGGTTCCTGATTCTACTATATTCCTGGCTCCAAGATTGCTTCGACTAAAGGTCACTACGCTCTTCGACCTAAACCGCATAGGTATAATCCTAAGGGCTCTTGAATAATCATATTTATTTCATTGAAGTTACTAACCTTTTTCTTGTCATGATGTAGATTCTTAATTAATAACCGTGGTCCTTTTGTAAATTCAAACCTCTTTTCTTATATTTTCTGTATATAATGCTCATGTTATTATGATTGTCTTGCATGCCTTTTATCACCCACATGTTATTATGCTAAACAAGACCTAAAGAACAGTTCTAATTAATTCAGATAATTTGGACAACCTGCTAGGAACCTTGTAAAATGATTGTAAAATAACTGATCACTAAATAATTAGTCTTTTGTGTGTTTCCTGAACCCATCTAGATTAATTATTTTAGGGTGCTTTAAAATATTGTTTGATTGTTCTATTGCATAAGATCTGCTCTGAATTGTTATTTAGTAGAGGCCAGCAATGGGCAATATAGTTCCTGACTATATTGTACCCTCACCCCCGAACTCAATCTTTGGTTCATTTTGACCATCTATGGAGTCCGGACGGGGAAATCTACATTGGATAATTTGTCCCTATGATTTTCCTATATCCAATTAGGTTTATGATTCTTCCTATAAAGAATTGTTGGCCACTTCTTTCAAAACAATTTTCAATAAAACCTTAACAGTGGGGTAGTCAAATCTAATATGCGCTCACAACGCGTAGGCGAAATAAAAACACCCCTACAATAACAAAATCATTATACGTAGTGGAGCGCGCTCCCGGGAGCGCGAGTTTCATTCCATCGCATGATTTTTTTGTTTTTTGCATATTAGTCATACAGTTTCGGCTTAAAAATATAATTTTCGTGAGTCGTAGTCAATGACTACAACCACCGTTTTAATAAAATGATTCATAGTATAATCATGCTCGTCTTTATTAATTTGACGAGTTTTCATTAATTGTCGTAAGTTAGTCTTTCGGAAAAATAAAAACGAGTCGCGATAAGGCGTTGGGATTTTAGTTGTATCCCAAAACCGGCATTTATCAGTTTTCTTGATGGTCAAGTCATTGGATAAAGAATAAGAATATATTCTTTATTCACTAAACCCATCCTTTAACCATTAGTTAGAGAATAAGAATCATGAAAAGATGTGAGAATAAGAATCAAATCCCATATGTAAGATGGGGAAATCCGGATTCTTTCCGGAAAAATCGAGTCTGCGCCAAGCACACAATCATGCGCTAGGCGCATATGCGCCTAGCGCAAGGTGCTGTGCCTAGCGCAGCTTCCTATGCTAGGCGCAACACCCTAATATTTTTTTTACTTATTAGGATGTCTAGGGAAGAATATTTTCTGAAAATCTGATTTTGCTTCATTTATGAGAAAATCCAAAAAGAATAAGAATATTTGTGGTTCCAAAGAGATTTGATGATGTCATTAGGGTGAGGTCATTAGAGCGATGTCATTAGGGTGATTAAGGATGAAGAAAATCAGATTTTTTTGGGGTGAAAAATCTGATTTTCTACCTCTTTGAAACCCTATTTCACCTCTTTCATTTCTCTATAAATACCTTCCTTTTTTCCACTTCAAAACCAAGTTGAAAAAAAAAAAACAATTCAACTTCATAATTTCTCTCTCTACTACTATTCTCTTCCTTAATTTATTTTTATCTAATCAAAAGTCTTAATTAGTAAGTAAGCAAGTTGAAAAGAGTTCAACTTAAAAATTCAACTTCACTCTCATCTTCTCTACTACTCTTCTCCTCCTTAATCTTTCCATCTAAGTAAAAGTCTTAATAAGTAAGTAAAAGAAGTTCATCAAAAGAAGAAAAAAACACAAAAAGAGTTTAAGTTAGTAATTAAGTGGATTTAGAAACTCACTTAGAAATTAAGAAAATCACAAAAAAGGTAGAAAAATTTGCAAAAAAGGAAGTGCATCATTGAGCTAGCAAGGTAAAGTGGAAACTCTTGTTTATTTTTTTGATTATCTTTTTAATCATCTACTAACATTCTCCTTGTTTTCTTCTTATCATTTTTTTAATCTTTGGAGTGATTTGGGTATGTCGAAGTCCTAATAGGTTCCCAACCTTAAATCACCCCGCCTAGAATAGTCACCTCTAATGGGGTGACTCTTAGGAAAAAATGTGATTATGTGATTTTCCTTAATCAAGTTGTTATTTATAATAAAAAATATTTTCATAAAAAAATTCAAGATATGTTATGCAAAAACATCTCCATAAAAAGAAAATGTGATCCTGTAATTATCGCCAGTTTTACTTTCCTATTTTATTTCATTTTTTCGTCCGCATTAACTAATTAGTTAATAGGCTTTAACATTTTTCCTATGAAGTGAAAGATGTTTTCAGCAACTGGGCTTTGGAATTTCAAAAAAAGAATTATTTGTAAATAATTAAAAATCATACAATGTTGTTGTGCAAAACTGATTTTGTCCAATACCACCTAGGATTGTTCTTTCAATAAAATAATAAAATAAAGTATAGATAAAACTAATAACATCAAGTTTGAAGAAAACATCAGTATCTTTTGAAAAATATAAAAATCATATTCATATGAAATTTATACAATTTTATATCATTTTTACAAAATCATTCATCTAAATTACTAAATTTCGGAATACTGATTTTCTCTTTAGTTAAGAAAATAAATAAAAATGGTCTTTCAAAGTGTCTATAATGTTCATACCAAATTTCACTTCAAAATAAGTTCAATAAGTTAGGTCTTAAAGAACAAATTGAATAAAGGTCATGTTTTGACCAGTTTGAATATAAAATTCACCATAATTCAAGTTTTCACAATAAACTTGTGAAATTTTGATACAACATAAAGAGCTCACTAATCTATCCATAGATGTATCATATGTTCAATTTAACACTTTGTACAGAAAGTTATGATTTTTGTGAGTCAGTACAAGAATAAAAAGGCAATCTGGAAAATGAAATAAAGTAATTAATTCAACTTTCATAAAAAAAATGTTTTCTTTTCATACGAAAATGTGAATAAAAAATCGTGAATTCCTCAAGTTTATCTTAAAATGACTCATTTTTTCATGTAAATAAAAATCAATAAAATTATCATAAAAAATCGAAATCAAGGAGGTTAATTAATCTTTAATTTTCACAAGTGTATAAATAAACATGAATTACAAAGCCCATTCAAGAAGGTGAAGATCAAGGAGCATCATGGTGAAGAACAAGATCGAAGATTTGTATAGATCATAAGTATTTTACATATTGTTGTAATAATAGTTTCTTTGTAAATAATTATTGCATCACTCAATTAATAAAAAAAACATGGAGATGTTTATGCATAATTTTCATAAATAATTCCACAACTCTTTTTAATAAAATGAGCAACCAATATTACAAAAATTGCATGTTGGGCCAATATATCATAGTATGTGAATCAAATGACCCAATCTCAATTAAGAGGAAAAATGGCAAATCTAACTAAGTTAAATTGTATGATGATCCATCTTACATTTTAAAATGTGTTTCCCATAATTTGACATAATTAGATTGGTAATTATGACCTCCGAATTGATTTTAGGCCGTTTCACGTGTCTCGCTTTAAATGACCAAATTCAAATTAGCCAAATACAAATCTCCAAATCTCAAATTGATCATTTCTTTCCAAATGACTTAATAATCTTCAATTAAGATTATTTCTCAAAAGCCTTCAGTTAGGAAGCAAACCTTCTAAGACCTCTCGAAAATCATAAACGTGATCACTATTAAGGTGGTTATTTCAATCCCCGATTAATCGCTAATTAGAGCAGTTAACTCAAACTTCCTTTAATCATTAATTAGAGTGATTATCTCCAATCTCATTTAATCACTGATTAGAGTGATTGTCTTAAACCCTAATAATCGTTAATTAGGACGATTATTTTCCTCATTTAAGTGATTATCTTAAACCTTGATTAACCACCAATTAGGGTGATTAGCTTAACCTTTCATCATATTTAATCACTAATTAGAGTGATTATCTTAAACCTTAATAATCATCAATTAGGGTGATTATTTCCTAACCTTCATTGTTAATCACTATTCAAGGTGATAATCTTTCCATTTTAATCACTAATTAGGGTGATTACTTATTTCCTTCCTTATTAATCACGAATTAAGGTGATATCTTAATCCTTCATATTTAATCACTAATTAAAGTGATTATCATAACCCCACTTTAATCACTAATTGGAGTGATTACCTCATTTCAAACAGATTTGTTTAATTCTAAAAGTGAATAATTCATAATCTATTCCCCCCTCTTCTTTCCCCAGTGGAATTGGCCATTTAGGGTGAGACATATGCTCGAACTACGACGGTTTTGATCCATGAGTGGATTCCAATCCCGCAATGATTGGTACGTAGTGCAACTTCAGTGCTCAAACCTACCATGTACAAATGATATATTGGTCCTAAATAAAAATGGTTAATGTGTATATGTGCAAATTATGTGATTTTCTTTTTTTTAATAGCCATGATTACTTTAAAATGGATATAACGCATTTAGTAAGAGCCCGTTCTTTAGAACGGAAGAGGAGACGAGTTCCAGACGTTCGCACCTCTTAACCTAAACCCCGAACCTATCTCATGGTATGAAAGACCAATTTTCAAAAACGCCTTATCCGTATGAAGTCATCATCGTTTTAAATGATTTTTCTTGAAATTGATTTTAAAACGATTTATTAAATAAATCTGTCCCTATTCAGATATTAATAGGGTGGCGACTTCCAAGTTTTCTAAAACTCAAAGTCCAATGAGAGACTTTCGTGGGATTCAGACCGTTAATTAAGACAGTCAAAAATCGGATACCACAATATGCCAAAACATAGTCATGCATTACAAGTTGTACACTTGGTAGAAAAAAAGATTTCAAAGCAAAATCAATCAAGTGTTTCTGGTTTGAATCCATGCGTTATACATCTCATTTGCTAGCTCCTGTCTAAAAGCATTCCATGTTGCACTTGTTTCCATGATTTCAATATTATCACCATCATTGTCTTCCGTGTTATTAACAAGTAGAGACTCCATAGGATCAACGTACATATATGTTCAAATGAAGTTATGCACAAGAGCACAAGCCAAGATAATTCGACTAACTGTCTTTCCAGGATACCAAGTTGTACGTCTTAGGATACCCCATCTCATTTTTAGTAACCTAAAACATCTCTCAATCACGTTCCTTGCCTGAGAATGCTTTATATTGTAATACTCTTCGGTTGATACAGGAAGAGAACCACATTTCCAAATACTCAAATGGTATCTTTGGCCTCTAAATTGTTGGGGAAAATACGAATATAACAAGGGTCACAAGATGAACAATCTTCTAGGCATGAATCACTTTCCCAAAAGTAATATTCTGAAAATCGTAAAGCACGGGTTTCACGGAATCCACCTTCGAGATACAAAGAAGAAAACAATAGTGGTCACGCTTACTATGAACACTATTAATTGAAAATGAGTTTGTGAGATTTTGTAGTGATGAAGAATTTCTGATTTTGATCTTTAGAGTTTGTACGCCAAAAGAGAGAAGTAGTTTTCTCCACAACCTTCATCATATGAAAGATCTCATATTTATAACACTGTTATACTGTTTCAGAAAATCCGAAACGATACACTGATTAACCGTCAAAACACGAGAAATAACGCAAAGAAGAAAAAAGTCAAGAACACCGTCGCGAGCTGGGCCGAAACCAGCAGGTCGTGAGGGGCGACCCTGGTGGCGACCTGCGACCACTCCTTCCCTCCCAGTCCTGCTTGTTGCTGCTGGCTTGCGTAGTGCGTCGCGTGGTGCGACTATGCTCACGAGTCGTGAGATCAGCGTGTGACTATCTTACCGCAAACTTGTTTGCTGCACCATGAGTCGCAAGGTGTTGAAAGTACAAACCACGAATCACACATATAGCATGTTATTATATCATATGTTATTTAAGTTACGACACCATAACCGAGCAACTTAAATAAACACATCATGAATTAAACTAACCTTATACTCTAAATCTCCAACAATCCTCCCCCATTTAGAGTATACAAAAATAGTTATTGCACAAACAGCATCATAACAAAACAACCTCATGCATAAACGAAAGTGTACAAAGACTTGAACTTCCACTTAGTATAATACACATTCCAAGCATTCGTATCCAAATGGTGTCGATAAACAATTGAACCATTAGCAACATATAATGAAAACTTGAAGATATTACACACACAAGATTAACTACTCATTTCCAATATATACTAGACACTAATTAGCCATGTGTCCATATCAATTCATAAGTGCATCAAAGCTATGCTTCACTAGCTCCTTGAAGCGGCCCAACTTCGCACTTACATAGGTAGATCTCTTAGAAAACATGCTCCTGTGACAAAGCACAATGTCAAGAGACCTATTAAGATTAAACAACCTCTTAAACCATCACAGATTTAAAGAACTTTACCTTGGATGATTACTTAGTTCTTTCAATCATCAAATAAGGAAATTAATCTTATTGAACTCAAGACCCAACGTCTTATTGGGCGTTAAGTTAAGATTCCCTTACTCGTGATTTCCAATAGGCACCAATCCTAAACCGATTGCCATCCTCTTCACCGTATCTATAGCTAAAGCCTTTGTGAAGCAATCCGCTAGATTATTCGTAGTCCTTATATTGTCAACTGTAATAGCACTATCTTTGATCAATCCTTAGACATAGCTATGTCTCACACCAATGTGCCTTGATTTACCATTGTAAACTTGATTATAAGCTCTTGCCAATGCTGCATCACTATCACAGTGTATAGCAATAAGTGATATTGGTTTTGGCAACAAAGGTATCTCAAACATGAGATCCCTTAACCACTCGGCTTCTTTGCTTGCCGATGATAGAGCGATAAACTCCAATGTCATTGAAGAATCTGCAATGCAAGTTTATTTCTGGGAAGCCCAAGATATGGCACCTCCCCCAAGGAGGAATACCCATCCACTTGTGGAGGAATGGTCTTCTCTATTAGAGATCCAACTTGCATCCGAATAACCTTCTAAAACCGAAGGATATCCACTATAGGACAAACCATAATCCATGGTTTTCCTCAAATACTTTAATACTCAACAAATAGCTTGCCAATGTTCCATACTAGGATTACTAGTATATCTACTTAATTTCCCTACCGCAAACGCGATATCCGGCCTAGTACTCGTCATAGTATACATCAAACAACCTATAACCCTCGCATACTCAAGTTGAGACACGGCATTGCCATCATTTGACAACAATTTTTCACTTGGGTCCACAGGAGTTGAAACAAGAGATCAATCACTAACATTAAACTTCTTGAGCACTTTCTCGATATAATGAGATTGTGACATGATCAATTTTCCATTGTCTCTCTTAATTCTTATACCTAAGATGACATCCGCCTCCCCCAAATCTTTCATGGAGAATTGTGAAGATAGAAAATATTTTGTCCACTCAACTTGTGACAAATCCGATCCAAATAACAACATGTCATCTACATATAGACAAATCATGACACCATTACCGTTGTCATCAAATTTGCTATACACACACTTGTCTGAATTATTCAATTTGAAATCATTAGACAACACAACCTCATCAAACTTTTGATGCCATTGCTTAGGTGCTTGTTTTAGCCCATACAAAGATCTAATCAACTTGCATACTTTATGCTCTTGACCTTTCACGACAAACCCTTCCGGTTGTCGCATGTAAACATCTTCCTCTAGTTCTCCATTCAAGAACGGCGTCTTGACATCCATTTGATGGATCACAAGCTTCTGAATAGCCGCAAGAGCTATTAATAACCTTATAGTGGAGATTCTAGCAACGGGTGCATATGTATCGAAATAGTCAATTCCCGATTTTTGTGAGAAACCTTGAGCCACTAAACGGGCTTTGAACTTATCAATAGTTCCATCTACTTTCATTTTCTTTTTGAAAATCCATTTACACCCAATTGGTTTACACTTAGGAGGTAAATCAGCTAGAACCCAAGTGTTATTTCCCATGATGGAATCCATCTCATCATCAATTGCCTCTTTCCAAAAGCGGCATCTTGATACCTCATAGCCACATTAAACGTTAAAGGATCCTCTTCCACATTAAATATATATGGAAACTTAGTCACTATGGAACTCCTTGATCCTTCAACCAAATATACATGAAAATTCGGGCCGAAAGATTTCTCTTTTCTCGCCCTTTTACTTCTCCTAGGTTGTGATGATGTTGATGCAACATTCTTATCAAGAGTTTGTTCATCAACTTCTTGATCAATGTTAGTTTGATCAAGTCCAACTCCTTGATCAATGTTAGTTTGATCAATTGCTTGAATATTGGTATTAGGATTAATATCCTTTGGTCTAAGAGTTGATGAATATCTATTTTCATCAAAAATTGCATCTCTTGACTCCACAATAGTGTGAATTGACCAAATGTCATTTTGTTCTATAACATAGAACCTATAGGATTTGCTATGAAGAGCATACCCTATAAAGATGCACTTAACTCCCCTTTCACCCAACTTTTTACGTTTGGGTTCCGGCACTTTTACAATTGCCCTACATCCCCAAACTTTGAGATAACTCAAGTTTGGTTTTCTTTTATACCAAAGTTCATATGGCGTAACCTCGTTCTTTTTCATTGGAACTCGGTTTAAAATATGGCAAGCTGTTAAAATAGCTTTTCCCCAATAACCATCACTTAAACCCGAATAGGATAACATAGAATTTACCATTTCTTGCAAAGTTCTATTCTTTCTTTCCACTATACCATTTTGTTGTGGTGTATAAGTTGCGGTTGTTTCATGTATAATGCCCATACATTGAAAATAACTTGGGTCATAGAATTCACCACCTTTATCGGTTCTAAACCGTTTAACTTTGTCATTTAGTTGCAATTCAACTTCATTTTTATAGATCTTAAACTTATCAAGGGCTTCATCCTTAGTAAACAACAAGTATACATAACAAAACCAGGAATAATCATCAATAAACGTTATCATGTATTTCTTGTTCCCTAAGGGAGGAGTGCTATGAAAATCACATAAATCACTATGCACCAAATCAAGCAATGAAGTATCCTTTTCCACATTGTTTGGAAAAGATTTTCTAGTTATCTTTGTTAACATGCATGTTCTACACTTCTCTATACTTGGATCAAAAGAGGGAATCAAATCATGCTTAGACATGGAATACAACTTCTTATAGTTAACATGACCAAGTCTATTATGCCATAGAGAAGAATTGTCATTAACAACAAAGCAAGTATCTTTCAAAGCATACGAAATACTTAGTTTGAACATACTATTACAAAGATAACCAAGTCCTACAAATGTACAACCCTTAGACAATATAAATTTATCAGCTTTAAACACCATTTTAAAACCTAATCGATTCAAAGTAGCACTGGAGACTAAATTTCTCCTAAGTTCCGGAGCATACAAAACATCTCTTAAAATAAGACGCTTTCCAGAACTAAACACTAATTCTACTTGTCCTACACCTAGAACTTTAGCCGTAGAATCATTGCCCGTGTAAAGAACTTCTCCATTCTCAACCTCCTTGAAAGTCTTGAATAGAGACCGCTCCTTGCATACATGTCTTGATGCTCCCAAATCGATCCACCATGAACAATCATCCTGTACACAAAAGATTTCAGAAATCATGCACATAAAATTCAGATTTTAATTAAGTGAAACTTGTGTACTCATACCTTGTTTGGCATGGGTTTGGCTAGACTCGCCATTCCCACCATTCTTTTTGTTCATTTTCTTCTTCCAAATGGTGCAATCCTTCTTGAAATGACCGGGCTTTCCATATTCCCAACAACCTCGTTGAGCTCATCTACCAAACTTAGGCTTCTTCCCATTGTTGCCTTTGGTGAGATTGTTAGCCTTCTTCTTAGGATTAGAAGACTCCTTTGATTTACCATCCTCCACCATGTTAACGGTGGAAGAATTAGGATTGACATCCTTTTGTCCATCTTGGACCTGAATGCCCTCTTCAATCCGAAGATGAGCACCCAATTGTTCAACATTCATATCATATTTCTTATGCTTAAGAGAATTTCTAACATCCTTGCAACTAGTTGGTAATTTGTCAATTATAGAGGAAACAACAAAAGTCTCATCCATCACAATGTTGTGTTGCTTAAAACTCCCTAACATTCTTTGAATTTCATGGAATTGCTCCATCAACAGCCTAGAGTCTACCATTTTAAAAGCATTGAAATTACTAACAAGAAATTTCTTAGTAGAAGCATCTTAGGCCATGTATTTACTTTCTAGTTCATCCAAAAGAATCTTAGCGGATTCAACAAATTGATAAATATCAAACAAGACATCGGACATACCATTAAGGATGTGACCACGACATATGTAGTCATCATTCTCCCATTTGTTTCTCCTCCTAATTTCTTCAACAGTTTCATTTTCCACTTCCTCGGGTTTGGGAGTGCTTAAAACATACGCCACACTTAACGAAGTGAGAAGGAAATGCATCTTCTTCTGCCATCTTCTAAAACCAACACCTTCAAACTTGTCAAGTTTGTGAAAATTTGCTGACATTTCACGAATTGTAGTCATCTTGCAAAGATATTACTTTTGGATTGTTAGGGAAAATACGAATATAACAAGGGTCACAAGATGAACAATCTTCTAGGCGTGAATCACTTTCCCAAAAGTAATATTCCGACCCTAATAGTAAAGCACGGGTTTCACGAAATTCACCTTCGAGATACAAAGAAGAAAACAATAGTGGTCACGCTTACTATGAGCACTAGTAATTGAAAATGAATTTGTGAGATTTTGTAGTGATGAAGTATTTCTGATTTTGATCTTTAGAGTTTGTATGCCAAAAGAGAGAAGTAGTTTTCTCAACAACCTTCATCATATGAGAGATCTCATATTTATAACACTGTTATACTGTTTCAGAAAATCCGAAACGATACACTGATTAACCGTCAAAACACGCAAAATAACGCAAAGAAGATAAAAGTCAGGAATACCGTCGCGAGCCGCGACGAGCATCGCGAGTCGCGAGCTGGGCCGAACCCAGCAGGTCGCGACCTGCGACCACTCCTTCCCTCCCAGTCCAGCTTGTTGTTGCTGGCTTGCGTAGTGCGTCGCGCGGTGCGACTATGCTCACGAGTCGTGAGATCAGCATGTGACTATCTTACCGCAAACTTGTTTGCTGCACCATGAGTCGCAAGGTGTTGAAAGTACAAACCACGACTCACACATATAGCATGTTATTATATCATATGTTATTTAAGTTACGACACCATAACCGAGCAACTTAAATAAACACATCATGAATTAAACTAACCTTATACTCTAAATCTTTAACATAAATGGCGTAAAAAAACCCTCACAGTTCATGTATCCAGCATCACATAAATAATAGTTACCTAATGCCAAGCAACAAAAGTTGTAACCATTTTATTCTCATATAGTTGTTGTATGACATATAGAAGAAATAACTACATTTATTACCTTGAGGAACTCTTAACGGATTTTGTGTAGACAAGGCATCACGAAGTACTCTATTATCATGTGACGAACCCTCCCAACCAGGTAATAAATATATAAAATGCATATCCCGCGTACAAGCAGCTAAGACATTTGTAGTAAGATCTCCTTTTCTGTTTCTGAACCTAACTTTATCCTTATCCCCTACACGAACCTTAAAGTATGTTCCATCCAAAGCGTCTAAGCAATTCTACAAAAGGAAAAAAGAAAAGAAGAACCATCCATATATTAATGAACCAAATCTGCAAACAATTATGAAAATAGTTATTTTGTATGGCAAAGTAAACTTACTTTAAACCATTTCCACCTATCATCTTGACAGTTTTCTGTCACTAATGTAGGCTTTTTTAGTAAGATATGATGACATCTAAGAAGAGCTTGTAGTACTAAATTGAAATGCCTTGAAACAGTTTCGCCACTTCTTCTAAAGTGTAATTGAGTTCTTCGTTTTTTTTTATCATGAGAAAGCGTGAAGAGAAATAAAGCTACCATTTCTTCCAAACTTGTATTCCTATTTCCTTGCAATTTACCAACATCTCTAAACATCTCACATAACTTATAAAAACAAGCTTTGTCCATTCTAAGGTTATCCAAACATGCTATGTCACTCCCTTGGATCATTGGCCTAATATTTAGAACTCTAGCAGTCAACCGCTCTTCAAGTGAATCATCAAACACAAATGATATAAGCTTAGGAATTTTAATGTTTGTAATGGAAAGAAGATACATGAGATGAAGTATTATCTTCATAATCATGACCATGATCTGCCTATATATCACAATACAAGTCGCTGCAATCTTCTTTTGTTTACTTAAAGGAATGCGAGCCATTACTGTTGAACAATTGAAAACAATGCAAATTAAAAGATTATGATCAAATATGCATATATCTAGTAAAAGAGATAAATACAGAGTACAATATTCTATAAAACAAAAAGAAATAAACACAAAGTATAGATATAAGAAATTAGACATGTCATCATGTTCCTTAGTGCTACTTTCTCCAACCATTAACAATTGCATCTAGAAGTTGACTTCCCAATCAACCCCTAACATCAACATATCTCCTCTGCACCACACTAATCATATTTTATAGTTGACAATGAGATCAATGAACATCGACAACTTTCGGTCATTCAAGAAAACATCCCAAACTAAGTTCATCCCAAACGCAATCATTCCCCAATTCAATTTATCTCAATCTCATAAAAACTCTACTCATACTTCCCCCATCTTTCTTGTCCTTAAGCTCTCTCGTGTCTGCGGCTCTGCGCTCCACAAATTACGATTTCAATATTCTATGTCTATTTTGTCAACTGTAAGTTCCAACTTTATTTTAATTTTTATAAAGGACACATATTTCCCAACATCTAAAGATAATGAAATGGACATCACTGTATTTTGATACGAGAAAGATAATTGAGCAAAATAAACACAAAATCCCACTTAAAATTAATTAAAGTACAAACCTTTTAGTGCTAGAATTTCTGACCCAATTTTCAGATTAATTTTTTTAGGTGTTTTTGGAATCTTTTTATGAGTTAAATTTTAGATAAAATCTCAAAAATATCAAAAAAACACACACAATGAAGATTGAACACATAGCAAGAAAAGGAGAGAGAAAAATCAAACCTTGCTTTTGAGATGAAGAGAAGGAAAAGATGGAGATTGCAAGATCAAAGTATTGAAGATTGCATGTAAAATGGAGGTGTGGGTTGTTGCCTTGTTGGAGAGCAAACCCTCGTAATAAAACAATGAAGGCGAGGGAAAAAGCGTGCCTTTGTGAAAATTTCAAGGGCATGATTGTCATTTCCCAGTAAAAATAGACACAGGAAATGTAACTCACCGTGGGGGGGGGGTGGGTGATTTATTTTCGTTGTTGTGAGGGAAATTGTAATTCCCTTGGAAATGTGAGTTCCCATGCTTTCCATATTTTTGGTCAACCAAACACAACAAATGGTGAAGATGGATGAGGTGCCCACGGCAGAAGAGAAGATTGATATTTATAGCTGACTTGCTCAATGTAATTTAGGTAGGTAAATTTCTGATTGCTTGATTTTCTCAATCAATTTGATTGATTAGGATGTTAATTGGTTATGTAGGATAATTGATTTGTGGAGTTTGGCTTGATTTACTCAATCAATTATAAAATTGAATGATTTGCAATCTTTAGTAGAAGGTAAACTGAAATGGAAAGATGGATGTTGTTTGGAAAGGTGAATATTGTTTGAAATTGGAATATTGACCGGTGCAATTTTTTTTATCTTAAAAATTGTTGTAACTAAAAGATCAACCAGTTATTGATTTTGTAAATTAATATTTAACTCCATTAAAAAAAAGAGAAGATATCATCATGAATTATTTTGTGAAACACAAAGTTATAACATAATTTTATGAAAAATAATTTCGGGATATTACATTTACTCCTCCTAAAAAGCAAAGTTCATCCTCGAACTATATCGCTAAAACCTCGCTCAGCTAGCAAAACGAATAAAATACTGGTATCACAGTCCAGCAAGGCGTTGGTTGTGGGTAGATGAAGTGCCGACATGTATAGTTGACCGACATGGTAGATGTCGGTCAACCATTAAGGGATTAATGATCCCGTACAACTAGCCCCACAAAGTGATGTCGGTGGAATCGACACTACGTTAGCGAGAATATGTCAGATTAGTTTAATCGTCAAGTCTTTTGAAAAAGTGGCGCTGCAACTTCATGTAGGCTGGTCCACGTGTCGTGATCTTGTGGGGGCTGTTATTTGCCTTGGAATACGGTCCGTCCACTATTTTCCTTAAATGGGGTGGTTACTGTGCTTTCCCCCCTTTTCTATTCTCTCACTCTTTCTTCTTCATCTTCTTCTTTCACTCTCTTAAGCGACCCTTAAACTTTCGACAATTTTTCTTTAATTTCTCTTGAAACTCTTCTTTTTTCTTCTAATTATTGCTCAAATTTCTCTTTATTTTCATTTTTCGGTTAGATTGGAACATTTTTTCGGCCTCTACACAATTTTTTCTAACTGGGTTTTCTTTTGTGGGTTTTCAGTCTGGTCGTTTTCGAGTTTTTCGGTCTTCTCTGTATTTTCCGGTTGTCTTGTTCGGTACCTCGTCTCCATCCCTTCTGATTATTAGGTATCTGTCTTTTTCTCGCATTTTCTTTTTCTTTTGTCTCCTTCTTCGTAGAGAATTTGGGGGGGGGTGTCGAGTGCTTTTGACGATAGTATGAATGAGGATAATGTTAACACTCTCTTTGGCACTAACCCTTCTTCGCCGAAGCGTTCCTCTAACGAAACCCCGATAATTGTTCAGGAGGGTGGTGCAAGCTCTTCATCTGCGGAGAAAGGAGGTGTTTCATTTCCTGCAGGCCCTTCTACTTCTCTCACTTTTTCTGTTACTAGGGAGGAAGTTCTTCTGGGCTTGTCAAAAATCAAGGCGGAGGTTGACAGCCGAAAGCGTGGGGTAGAGCTTTCTCTTGATCCGGAGGTTTTGAAAAAGCTCCGCCATGAGACTCTTGGTGAGCTTCGCAATAAGAACATCCTGAGATTGTGTTCCCTGATGCAGTTGAGATAGAGCCTATTAGCCGTCAATATTGGCTGGCTTCATATGAGGCTACCATTCATGAGTATGACACTAATTTGGGGATGGCTGGAGTGACGTTGGCAGTTCCACTGCCAACATCTATGGATACGGGTCCATCTGAGGAGCCGTCAGATTGGGGTGACGCTCTTGGTGGTGATAAGATTAGCAGGGATGAGCACTATCAATGGCTTAGACTTGGCAGTCGCTCAAGGGTTGCTACTAGGGCCTCCCAGAAGGCAGTGACTCTTGAGAAGATCCCTACAGTTATACGGATTAGGGTAGTAAGTCCTTTGAATGACCCTTCTGCTGTTGTCGGTCTGGCCGCCAATATAGATGACGGTGTAGAGGGTGATGATGAGAGAATGATTGCTAGTGACGGGGAGGATAAAGAGGAACTTGACGGTGGTGATGATGATGTCGGCTTGGATGATGAGTATTTGCATGAGGGATACTCTGAAGGGTCGTCTACTATGACGCCTGAACTAGCTTAGTTGCGTGATGCAGCCAAATACGATTATAGCGGTGCTGCCGCCAAGTTGTATAAATTACCCTCTGATTTTGAGTTATATCTTCCGTAGGAAGATGATGTTATCATTCGACCTCCTGCCGGTTGTATTGGCATCTATTCTTATCACTTTGAGTTTTGGTTGCGTTTTCTTATGGATCGCCATTTCAAGGACTTGTTAATTGCTCTTAATGTTTGGTTTTTTCAGCTAACCCCCTTAGCCATTCGCCAAATGATTTGTTATATCTAGACTTGTATGTGGCATAACTTTCCTCCTACTCTCAACTTGTTTCGCCATCTGCACAAATTAAAAAGAGATGGTTCTAACCATGGGGCCAAGGATGGCGATGATGAGGGTGCTCGTAACAAGGTTGGTATTCCTTGTATACCACCAAAAAGAAGTTGACGGTATTTCCTCGCATGACCTTCTTGAAATTTTAGCGGCGGTGTTGGTTCTGGGTAAAGGTGCCCCAGGATTTTCCCTTACGTTGTTGGTTTACTTAGCCTCGTAGCCGTTTGGAGCACATTCCTAAGGCTCCTTTGACAGATAGAGAACTTAAGGCTTTCGAGCATTTTCATACTGTGCCGCCAAAGAGGAAAATGGGGCGTACTCTTCCTAAGAATTGGCTTCCCCATCCAAGGTATAATTTGGGAAATATACCTTTGTCGGCTACTAGAATATGTTATACACATCCCTTCGGCAAGGATGGTAAGGATGTCTTCGCAATTCATGACTTGTCGTTTTTTTTAAAACTTATCATTTCTTGTTTTTTCAGCTTTAAAGGCTTTGGACAAGAAGTGTTTGGGTTTGGGCCCTCGTTGGATACCGACAACAACTATGCCTGATATGCCTCCTCCCTCAAAAGAAGCTGAGACTATTGCCTCATTCTCTATGTCTCAGCGTATTGCTGAAGTTTATAGCATGAAGACTGATGGCAAATCTACCTTTTGCCGCCAACCTACTAGGAGCAATTCTGTTCAGACCAACACCAACAAGGCTTCCAAGACTTTGCCTACTATTAGAGGTCGTCGTACTAAGAGAGGGGCGACTAGAGCCTCGTCTGATAGTTTACGGGCAACATCTGAGAAGGTGGGTTCTCCTATGGAGGTGGAGAAGACCGGCAACCCTATTGATGTTGGTAAACCCTCTGTTTATGCCGATATGTCCACTTCTCCTCGCCAACCTAAGAGGAAATCTCTTGGAGCTCTTTCAGATCAAGTTTCAGTGGATCTTATCACCGGCAAGCATGCTATGTTGTTGGTTGAGGAGAAGAATGAGATCCTCTTGCGGATCCCTACGGGCATTCATTTTAAGGGGGATGAAGGGATAGAGCCTGAGCAAGTGGTAGTTCCTCCCAAGCATCCCTTTTTCAAGAATGACGAGGTTTCTGTTCAGCCGGCAAGAGCTTGGCAGCCCACTCTTGATGTTGAGATCAATGAGTCTCTTCAATTTGACTATCCAGAGCTTGGCGATAATCTTGGATGGCGGCTGCTCAAGAACATGCACTTCCTCTGGAGAGACCATTAGATGTCATCCTTGCTCCAGCAGTTACTATTACTCACAAGTTCATGGAGGTAATACTTATATTTTTTGAATTGTGCACTAACTCTCTCTGTTTTTTTTGTCCTAGGATGCTAACTCTTTGGCAATTCTCACCTGAGCTTACTAGTCGGCATGTGAGGTTAAGGATGCCTATGCTTCAAAATTCTCCACAATGAAGTGTCAGCTTGATGCTTATGCCAAGGCTAAGTAAGATTATAAGGCAAAGATTGATGTTGCCGCCAAGAAATAGGTCGATGAAGTCAACTCCCAACCGGAAGCTGAGCGAGCAAAGGTTGCTAACCTCACCGCCAAACTGGCTGAAGTGGAGGGTCGACTTGCTGATGGTAGGAAGTATGTTATTAACGAGTACCACTCTTCCGACGACTTTGTTGACTACTTGGTCCAGCGTCATGCCGGTGGTTAGGCTGCTGCTATGCGTTGTGCCTTGAGGTAATTTCAAGAGTTTAAATGGGATTTGGTTGAGACAGCTTTTAATAATGGCAAGCATAAGAACCCCTTGACGGATGAATTGAATCAAGTTCATGAGGTCCATGATCGCAAATCAGACCCTCGTTTCGAGATGGACATTGACGAGGAGGAAGATGCCAACTCAAAAGTTGATCAGGTGACCACTGATAAAATTATCGATCTCGACAAATAGGGGTTTTAGCGGCCTTCACCTCTCTCATTAGTTTCATCGAATGACTTATAACCAAACTTTGTTGTAGTTGAATATTGGAAATATTTGTGTTTTGTGGAGATGTGGTGACTAAAGTTTATTTTGGTTTGGAACATCTTTCTAGCTTTGTTAGTTTTTATTAATGTATTGGGATTTGTTTGCCTAGCTTATGTTACATACTTTTAGGTGGATGCCGCCACGCTATGTTAATTTTTAAACATCTTCGTTATACTTGGCCTTTATTTCACCAGCCCCCTTGCTATGTGTTCGTGATATGTTGTCGGTAGGCCGACAACCACTAATCAGTGCTTTTCTCTTATACTTGTTATGCTATTGAATATGCTTTTTTAGAATTCATAGGCATTTTTCTAAGTGTTAGTTTGTACCATAGGCACTTCTTATGGCTAAGTAGTTGATAATGTTTGATTACAAATCATAAACATTTCTAAGTGTTGGTTTGTAACCATATACACTTTATTGGATGCCTTAACAAGTTAGCTTATCAGATAGCGAAAATGATTGATGAAAGGCTACCTTGTAGGTGGTCAGCTTTCTTTTTTATTACTATGTGTTAGCCATTTCTAGACAAAGTATTTCTTCAATACACTGTCATTCCAACTTTACAGCCTATTCAACAAGAAATTTAAATCACTACTACAAAATTTACCATTTCTAGACAAAGTATTTCTTCAATACACTGTCATTCCAACTTTTAGCTAAGACCTTATTGTCCATCTTGCTAAGCTTGTACGAGCCTGAAACTATTTCCTCTTAGATGATACCTCCTCCGTTTTCTTTAGATGACCCGTTTTGACTTTAGACACTATTCACATATGTGACTTTGACTATCTTTTGTGATTTGTACTTAAGGAAACATATAGTCATGTGGGATCTTGTTAGATTCGTCTCAATGTATATTTTCCAAATATCAACTTTTTGTAATTCTTGCTTAACTATAATTAAAGATATAAAGGTTCAAAATAGTGCATTGGCAAGTGTGCCCAGAGGAAACGGGTCAACTAAAAAAAACAGAGGAAGTATATGGGCCTTCGCAATTGGCAGTGAGTTTTCCCTCAGCATGGGCCTTGCCTATGGCCGATGTCCTCCGTAAAACCAAATCACCAACTTTCAGAGGTCGGTAGTTTACGTGCTTGTTGTAAGCTCTCTTCAATCTAGCTTTTGAGACCGCCAACCTGATTTCAGCCGCCAATCTCACTTCTGGCAAGAAATCTAAGGCTTTTCTCTAAAACTGCTCATTATCTTCTTCATCAAAGTATTTGGTTCTGAAATTGGGTAAGCTAACCTCAACGGGTAAGACGGCATCCACTCCAAACGTCAACCTGAATGGGCTTTCGCCAGTTGATTCTTTTTGGGTTGTTTTGTTTGACCACAACACTTCCGGTATTTTATCAGCCCATAACCTCTTCAGATCGTCAAATTTTTCTTCAATGCATTAAGGGTTTGCTTGTTGGCTGCATCTGCATGGCCATTGCTTTGGGGATGGCAGACTGATGAATATGCGAACTTGATTTTGAAATCCGACAAGTATTTTTGCACTGGGGCATAATCAAACTAAACACCATGATCAAACTATGGTGGTGGGGAAGCCAAATCTAGTGGTGATGTTGTGCCAGATGAATTTGATGACTTGCTTGGCTTTGATCTTGGCGGTTGGCTCGGCTTCTATCCACTTTGTAAAGTAGTCCATACCAACAATCAGAAACTTTCTGCCGCTCGTGGTCGTGGTGAATGGTCCGAGGATATCTATTCCCCATTGTGCGATGGAGGACAAGATGGGTTGGAGGTCATTGGCCGGCAAGTTGATAATTGGCGCAAACCTTTGACATTTGTCGCACCTTTTCACATATTCTTGTGCATCTGCCACCATAGTTGGCCAGTAAAAACTCGCTTCGAGTGCTTTATGGGCTAATGTGCTGCCGCCAATATGGTTCCTACAAATTCCATCATGTATTTCTTCTATGATCTTTGTTGCTTCCCAAGCTGTGACATTGAGCAATGGCAAAGAGAAGCCTTCCTTGAATAATTCTCCTTGATATATGACAAACCAGTCGGTCCCTTTCTTAATCTTATTTGCCTCTTTTTTGTCTCTTGACAACTCTCCTGTAATCTTGTATTTGATGATATGTGAGTACTATTTGTCATTCCTGGTGATTGTTACAACCGACATCTTTTGCTCGATGATTTTTTCTTTCAATACTTTAACCATGATGGTTCTCTCAATGTCAATCAGCGATAAGCTTTCCAGCTTTGACAGTGCGTCAGCCTGACTATTTTCTGCTCTTGGGATGACGGCTTTCTGGAATACTTACAATTGTGAGGTCATTTCCCTCACCAATTCAAGGTATTTCACCATTGTTGGCTCCCTGGCCTCATACTCCCCTTTAATTTGACTGCCAACTAGCTGTGAGTCTGTTAACAAGTGAACTTTCTTGGCGTCTGCCGCGAAGCATAAGCATAAACCCGTCAAGGTAGCTTCATAATCTGTTTCATTGTTTGAGGCCCTGAATGAAAACCTGATAGCGTATTCAAACACATGGTCAGATGGTATGTTCACACCATTGCCTGTGCGTCATGAATTAGCGGACGACCAATGATAGCATTGAAAGCTGCTAGGACATCTGCTAAAAGGAACTCAACCATCAAGTCTCTTGCTATCTCATCTTGGCCAATCTTCACTGGCAGTTTTATGGCTCCTTCTGGGATGAAGGATGTCTCTGTGAATCTAGTTACAGGATAGCTGACGGTTTTTAGATGCTCGATGCCAATGCTCATCATGTTGAAGGCCGTCATGAATAAGATATTGGTGCAGCTACCTCCATCAACTAATACTCTATGGATAGCACAATCTGTGACATTCAATGTGATGACGAGAGGATCGCCATGAGGAAAAATGATGCCTTTTGAATCTTTTTTGGTGAATGTTATTGTTGGCATAGTTGGCAGCTCCAGCCATCTATACGTCTCATGCAGGTTAGCTTGATGTCCAAACTCTTTTAAACTTGCCTTGGTTCCACTAGCTGTCCCACCATAGACTGGTCCGTCAGCTATGACATGTATGACCATCAACCTGTCTCGCATTGTTGTGTGCGTTGAGACTCTTCGGCATGATTCTAGGCTTGATCATGTCGGCCTGAAATCTTGTCGGCTTGCTTCTTACCTCGATTTGTATTGGGTGAAGTACCCTATTCGAATCAAGTCTTCTAGATTGTTTTTGAAATCCTTACATTCTTCAGTGCACTAGTAGAAAAAAGCCCATCTGATCCGGTCAAAACCGGACTTACAGATCCGGTTTTGGACCAGATCTGATGGACCCGCAGCAGTTATAAGAAATTAACTGATCCCGTTAAAAACCGGATCAGTTAAATATTAACTGATCCGGTTTGGGCAGAATACCGGAGCAGTTTGTATAATTAACTGATCCGGTTTTCTGCCAAAACCGGATCAGTTGGGTAATATATGAAATTAAAAAAAATAGTGCACTTTACGAAAAGCACACTTTTGTCTCCAAATTACTGCCAAGTCAAACTTCCACCTAGATTCATGTTACCATAAGTCAACCTTAATTCAATAAGGAGATCATCCTATACAAAGTCTCATGTAATATACACATGCCATATTCAAGACTAAGTCCATAATGGATTTTCCCTTCCTCATCTTCCCTTGTACCATAGGCTGAACCTAGGAGAGAAAGTGATCCACCAGTCTGATCTTCGTTAGTCTTCTCTTCATGTGACTTACCATCGAAGTCCCGCCTTTAGAAACTCCGGGTGATCAACAAGATATCTGAAGTATGGGTGTAAATGATGGTGATGCATCAAAAAAACCAAATGCTTGATTATCTCCCTGTTTCACTCTTATAACTATTTCCGACTGACCTTCATGTTCATTGACAAACAAAGCAGTCCTTGCAATAATCTGATGCACTTTTTCTCAACAAGCTGAATACAATCAAACAAAAATATGCTATCCACTAAGTATGCTGCTTTTCCAAGAAATGAGTGCACCCTATTTGCTATTTCTACCGCTTCAATTTCTCCATGCTTGCATATAGATCCTGAAAACACTTCATCGCCGCTTCTCTTTGTGACAGGAAAAGATTCCTTAGTAAGAGCAGATTGTGAAGGAGATGCAATTAGATTCACCATAACCAGAAAAGTTGAAGATTGGATCCACAACAGCATATTACCCCTTCAACCCAATATTGGATCCAATCTGATAATTATAATCAACAGAAAGAGGAAGCAAGAAGATAAACTTGTTTCAGTTACCATTTTATACAATACAATCAACCAAGTGAATCGCATAAGTTACAAGGGTTTGAAGGCCAAATATTCTAGCCTATTCACGCTTTCATTGAAAAGAGCAGAATCTAAAATTCAAAGAACATTATAAATTCATATTCATCATTATAATAATAATATAATATAGTAACAAGTTGCACATGCATTATAATACATTTCACTACATATTAAACCATATCCAGAGAGCAGAATCATTGACAGTGTCCCTGTCACAGCCATAAGATAAATCACCAAATGCATATCAATGAAAAGAGAATAAAATAAGACTCCCTAACACTTGTAAGCTAGTCATATATCCACCTACATATATGAAAAGGATTTCGAGAGGCACTTTTCATATATAAACTATCATTACCTAAGTATGAATTAAACACGCAGAACGCAATCAAGCATATATAATACTTAATAATAGTCATAGACTCACATCCTTGTAAATTAAGACAATGAACGCGAGCTAGTTCCTAAAGTTCCTCTAGCTCTGTAGAGTTCCTTTCTCTTCTGCAGCGAAAGAGGACCAAATTAGTCAGCAAATTAGAAGAAAACCCACTCAATTTTAAAAATAAGCTTCATCTTAACAGCAAGAAGACTACAAGAACCAACCTTAGATAACCTTTATTCCAGATTGAATCCGCTTTCCACACTCCTTGAACTGTCCTTTTGGGCGCCTAAAAATAATGACCATAAGGTCCACTAAAGCATAAACTGCACTCTTGGGCAACCACTCCCCATCAATGGGATATGGTGCCAGCTCAAGCTTGTCAGCAGAGGGCGTCCTCTCATATTCAACACTTGCAGGATCAGCATAACCTTGGGGAATGAGACTTAAAGTGGTTTTATAGTCTTGAGCTGCTGCTGAAGCTGAGCACGTTTCTCAAATAGCATTGAGCAATCTCTCTACTTCATAGCAGGATCAAAGAGTGTTTCATTCAAATTTTGTAGTGCACTAGTCGGCTCACGAACATATTTTGTTTGCTGCATGTCAGCCTTCATAGCAGCATCAAGCTTGTCAACATGTTGAGCAATATCTTGTAGTCGCATATGCGAAACCGATAGAAAAGGTGTAGCAGTTCATTATAAAAGAGCAGACCAAGACATTGCTGTCACTGCGAAGGTGAAGCAAGAAGATAGGCAAACAGATGCAGAGGTCATCAGTTTCACAGTATAAGAGAATTGCAAAATAAATAAAATAAACTGCAAAGGATGACATGTGGCAAAAGAAGCATCTTTTTCCACAATGCAGCATGTAGTTGCGACATGCAAAGACACAAGGAACCAAACAATAAATTCAAGTTATTCAACTACAGATATCACTAAAGAGACAAGAAGCGCAACCACACATATTATGTACTCATTTGTGTTGTTTGCTTTCACTAACGCATATTGGGCATTAGGCAAGTTCCTTCAACAAATTTTCATTTCAAAATAGCTTAAAGGTCCATAACTCCATAAAGCCTTTAAGCTGTATGTTGCCATTCAATCTATATATATTCTAAGCTAAGATAAAGGAACATATCAGAGTCTAGGTTCAACATCTTCATCCAATGCCCCATACTTTTGGATAATAGCTCCTAAATAGCACAAGAAGCCAAAACTTTGGACAATTTTCTCCTCTAAGTTAATCGCCCCACTCTCCCTGCTTCTAACTCCACTAAAGTTACACTCCAAATATTATTTCTTATTTCTACTCAAACAGGTCCACTGTCCACTATATACGTTTTCAGAAACTACTTTTAGTTTTAGTCTATTCAACAAACACAACCATATTATTCTATTCTCCACAAGCATTTGGATAAAAAAACAAGAGAAAAAATAAACAGATATTTTCTAAACTCAAAACTTAGCAGCAATAAATACTGTTAGCATCTTGAAGAAAGCGAATGACTAGATTAGAGAGAGAATACAGAACATAAATTACATGAATCAAACTAAAACAACAAAAACGAAACATAAATTATGTAAATGACATGAATTACGAAACATAAATTAATTAACGAAAACAAAAGTACAGAGCATAAATTAGTTAATGAAAAAATAAGAAACTAAAATGAAAAAGAAATGAAACTAACCCTAGAGATGGTGATGTGTGTTGGTGGTAGTTGGTTGAGACGGAATTAAGATCGAAGTACAGCCTCTTCAGGGCCAAACAAGGAGGTGATAACTTTTCAAATATCTCTCATATCATACTGCAATTAATGAAATTCCTTCAGTTTCTACCTTCACCAATTTAACCTGAATCGAAAAGTAACGAAACTCAAACTCAAATCACTGTAAATTTAAACCATTACCAGAGTAGAAACTCAAAATTGCGCCGAATTCGACTGTCGTTTAGTAGAATTTCTGAACGAACATAGTATGATCGTTCGAAATCGTCAATTAAATTGCACTAGAAATCAAAAGACCGAATTAGCAATCCCTAGTTGCCGAAAAAACAGCGTAAAATTGAAATTGAAACAATATAGATATATAAAATTCAGAGAAGCGGAAAAGATAGAGAGAGAAAAACAATGAGATACCTAAGTTTTCGCCATTAACGAGTGAGAGATAGAGAGAAGGGGTTGGGTTTAGGTTTTATGGGTTGAGGAGAGACGTGGCCATGTGGGTGAGGAGATATGTTGGTTGGGCCGATTTCATGGCCTTTTATATCGACCCAATTAATCTGATACGGTTGTTAAATGGACCGGATGAGTTAATGGATCCACATTTTGCGCTTCACATAATTTGAGATTAACCGATCCGGTTTTCAATGAACTGGATCAGTTGACTTGTGTCATATAAGGCTTTTTCTGCTAGTGGTGATATGGCTGTGATCTTTGTGGAAGTCATACCATTTGTTTCTGTCACGGGTTTTGTGAAACATCTTGCGTGGCCTCTGCCATTTGTTATCATCCATTTGCATGGCGAAAATCTGAGCTCTGGGCTTGGTTAGAGGCGTATAGCTTTCGAACTTTTCTTTCTTGTCTTTGCCTTTAGGAGTACTAGTATGGGCAACTTCTTTTTTGGTCTCCTTCCTACTTGACCCCCCTCGTTTATCTTCCTTGGCGATTTCGGAATCACCTCTCCTTGTATTCGAGGCTCGGTCAAACTCCTCGCTTTTGATGAACTCATTTGCCTTGCCCAAAACTGCAGCCAAGGTCTTTAAACTGTTTCTCCCCAACTAACTCCTGAAGTCGCCATCTTTCAGTCTCGACATCAGAGTTAATGCAGCAACCTCTTGCTGCAAGTTTGGTATCGTTACAGCATCTCCATTAGACCTCCCTAGGAAATCTCTAAGGCTTTCATTTTCGCCTTGTTTCAATGCCATGAGTTCTCCGGTGGTCCTTTCTCCCCTTCTGTTGCTGACAAACTGCGTCTAGAATTCGGCCGACAACTGGTAAAAATTTGTTATAGATGTCGGTGGCACACTCCTGAACCAAGTCTGAGCTATACCCGACAAGGTAGCTGGAAATTTTTTGCACCAGATGCCGTCTGATTGAGTGTATAAGTGCATATGCCCTTCATATGCTGATAAATGGTTTACTGGATTTGTTGTGCCGTCATACTTACATGTTGGCATCTTAATCTGTTGCATGGGCTCTTCTTGTAACACTCCGTCCTTTTATAAACATTATTTAGACAAAATAGAACATTTTATTAAATAAATGGCGAAAGCGGAAATATCGCATGACGGAAATGTCACTCTAAACAAAGGTTAATTTAAAATAAATAAAAATAATCCAAAATATCCTTAAAGAGGCAAAATAACCTCTTAAACCCAATTTAACAAACATAAATAGTAAATAAAATATAAAGTCTTATAAGCCTAATAAGGCTTCCTTCACAACCCACAATATATAAAAGAAGTACTCCTTATTATCACCTGCAAAACATAACAACAAACATCCACAATTAGTGAGGAGTAACTAATAGCTCTCCCAACTCAATTAGGATCCATCTAAGAGTAATAAAGTTTTAATAATCAAGTGATACACAAAACATCTCATTAATAAACTTCAAATAATCAAATAAAATCTTTAAACAAAGACAACACAACATGCTATATATAGAAATAGGGTAGAGATAACGGGATCAAAAATTGGATAAGTAAATAAATATATAAACGATAGTGTCAACAACATAAACCATCAAAGTTTAAAGTCATAAAATAATATAATTAGTTTGAGAGAAAACTGAACGCTAGTAGACCACAACCTACTTCCTATGGTAATGTCAGATCGCAACCTCCAGACAGCCTATCGGCTACGTTCCCTACTGTCTGTATCTAACAAATGGCCATACTCCCTATATGGTGTGGGATTCCGTCCCCACCGACCTCTCGGATGACAACAAAACTAAGGTATACCTAAGATTATGTCCTATGGTTTGCATGTTCTTCACTGTGGTATTCCGTCCCTCCGGATATCTTGCTCTCAAACAATAATAATAAAAAAAATACTTTAGTCACCAAAATCATATGAGATCCCCTCAAGTCCTTACACCAAATCAACAAAAATTTAGGATCGCAATACAAAAGTCTAATCTCAACGATATTTATTCTTCTGAAAGTAATAGTAATAATAATACTATAAAATCATGCCGCCCAACTAAAAAGAATAAACCTTCTTTAAAACATAATTATACACCAACACAGTATAATAAAATACTCCAACTACTACACACTTATTGTCTGAGTTTGGATACAAGGTTACTTACGACGTTAGTTATATTACCCCCGGTACATAAGTTTTGGCGAAACGGTACTAGAGATAGTATTATTCTCCCTCGAGTACTGTAACTGAAGGAATTGTGTCCTTGACTCTAATGCAATTACTAAATATAACATGGATCATATTATGGAGATAATGAATTCATTAAATTGGGTCGTCGATACGTCTTGCTAGAGGATGCTATAGAACTTCAGGTTTAGTAAATAATAAACCTGAAGCCCAATTAGATGGATCCTACAAGGTCACACTTACACAATCTGGATCAATAAAAGAATGACCTAGAGCCCATATAGGACTCTTGGGGTGGCCGGCCAAGGAGAAAAAAAAGGAGAGGACTCCTAACCTAATTAGTTCCAATAATTTGGTGTGGGGTGAGAAAATAAAGCAGTCAGTTTATTCTCTCATTATTTTCTCTCTCTTTCAAAGCTACGTAATACTGCTCCAAGAAATAGAAGAGTCCCTCTTCCTTCCAACTAGCATTGGTGGAACGTTGATCTGGATTCGTGGACCTAGTAGAGGAATCTCAATTGCTGTTATATCTCCGGATCTCGAAGAGCTTTGTGCAAATCACGCGTCAAAGGTTAATTCTTAACTATTATGTGATCCTTGAATGTATATGCATGAAATCCTGTTTTAAGTGCTTATGAATATGATTCATGAAATTCCGCTTAGAGTACTTATAATCCTATAGTGGTATCAGCTTTAGCCTCTTGCATATAATTTTTAGGTCATAATAATTAGATTTATTTTGATGTGTTCATGACTAATTTTAATTTGATTAAGGGGAGGAATTGAATTATGGATTGAATAAATAATTGGAATTAATTAAATGGAGATTTAATTGCTTAATTTTTCAATATAAAGTGGCCGAAAATTCAACCCTAATTTTCAAAATTTAAATTCTGATTTTATTTCGAATATTAAGTTCATAATATTAATCTGATTTTCATGTTTAAATTTGTTTATGTATGAAAATTAATTCATGTGAAAAGAGTTTTATATGAATTAGAGATTAATTTATGTGAGTAACCCTAAAATTAATTTAAATGGAGATTTTAAATTAATTTTCTGAATTTGGCATAAAATAGTTTATGTTTAATTTAATTAAGATCACTAAATTAATTTTACAAATGTTGTAATTTTAATTTCCTTCAAATAAAACAAAAAAAAAAGTTAAGGAGGAGGAAGAGGAGCAGCCACGGCTGGTGCCTGCTCCGGTGGTCTGCCGACTGCATTCGGCGAGGGATAGCTAGACTGTCGGCTAGGCAGTTGACGAGCAAAGGTGGTGGCGTTAGCCACGCGTGCGACGTCGGGCAGTCGGCGAGGGATATCACGCTGCTGCTGGCTGGCGCTGGCAATTTGTTGCCGGGTCGGCTCCGTGGAGTTACCGGCGATATTCCGGTGGAAATGGCCTGAAGGGGTCACCGGAATTATGTGCCTTATGTTGCTGGTCAGTGCTGGCGTGGGACTGGCAGCCCTTGTGCTACTGGTCCTGCCCAGCCACGAAACTTTCAATTTAAAAAAAAAAAAAAAAAAAGGAAAAGGAAGGATTTTGAATTTTGATAGTCTTCGGTAAGTACGGTAACTGGCAGCGTGATAAAATGAACAGATTTTGTTTTTTGAATTTTGTAAATCTTTTTTTGAGATAATTAAGCAAATTTCAATTATGCTAATTATGTTATTTTGACTGGGTCATAAATTCATTCCATAATTTGATTCTTTAATCTAATTACAATTAGTAGGCTAGATTTTCTAGGATAGAATCTTTAGGTGGTTAGGAATTACTTAAATATTTTATCTACTTGCTATAATTAAGAATATTTGATATTTTGATTGATGGCAAGAATAATATGTGATATTATGATGTGGCATTTTATATTTGATATAATTGCTATGAATGACTAGTATGGCCCAAATTTAAGTTAGAAAATACGATCTGCGTATCGTGATGTATTCTTGTAATTTAAATACAATCTGCGTATCGTTAAGTATTTTTGTAATTTATTTAATTTAGATATTATTTAAATTATTTTGATACTTATTTAATCCAAAGACGAGCCCATCAAGAGAAGGCCCATGGCTAAGATGGATGGAGATCCATGAAGTGTCCAAGGAGGAGCCCATGATGCTTAGTTCTTAGGATTAGGGGCCATACTAGATCATATTTATTTTTGCATTTTATTATTATTTAAAATGCTTATAAGTTTGTTGTATGTTGGTTATCAATGCGCTAGAGTTCACTAATTCATAACAACATAATAAACTTAGGTCAAATATTAAGGTTAGCTTTTTCCAAAAATAAAGTGCTTATTAACCCTTAATTAATAGTAATAGGTCATGCCTCCGCAGGGTATTATCATTAATTTTGGGAGATAAGGTAAAATTGCGAATTTTACTACTTAGGTTTGTTATCCTTAACAAAATCATCAAAAGCGTTTTGGGTTTTGAAGCAAGAGATAGTTAAGCATGCGATGTTTACCAATCTAAACAAGAATTATAAAGTGTTATAATTAGTAAAGGAGTTTACTTACCTTGAGAATGTAACGTTAAGATAAGGCCTCCGTCTGCTTAGTGTTGCATGTTGATAGGATCTTGTATTCACTTATTCAAATGGGACATTAAAATTGAATAGGTGATCAACCTAGAAACCTTTGCATGTTTTAGGTTGTTTTATAAACATAATATTGAACTTTGCTTTTATTCTGTCTGTAGATACTATGTCTAACAACAACAACAACAAGAACTCTGTTTTCAACATTCGTCCTTTCCTTGAAAAGGACAGGCTGAATGATGAAAATTTCATCAACTGGGAAAGAACCCTAAGCAGACAAACGTCAGGCTAAGCAGGCCAATGATAGGTCTGTACCGATCACTTGCTTGATGATAGCCGCCATGGAGCCGGACCTCCAAAAGAGGTTCGAAACCAAGGATGCTTATACCATCATGCAAGAGCTGCGGGCTATGTTTCAAACACAGGCCCGTATTGAATGGTATGAGACCAATAGGGAGATACTAGAATGTCAAACGAAGTCGGGTCAAGTTGTTGGCCCCCATGTTTTCGCTATGATGGGTCTTTTCGAAAACATGGAACGACTTGGATTCCCTTATAGGATTGAGTTGGCTACTGACATTATTCTCCACTCATTGCCTGACAACTTTAATCAGTTGAGGATGACCTTCAACATGAATGAGTCTTAAAAGACTTTGCAAGAGTTGCACGGGTTGTTGGTCAATGCTGAGAGGAATATCCCTAAAGAACCAAAGAAAGAGGTTCTAATGGTTCAGAAGGGAAAGGGTTTTAAGAAGAAATGGGCAGGAAAAAAGGACAAAGGCAAGCAAGTTGCTGTTGTTGCTGAAAAACCTAAGCCAACTGCCAAGCCAAAGGTGGCCGCGGAAAGCAAGTGCTTCCATTGTCACAAGATAGGACACTGGAAGAGGAACTGCCCTCTATACTTGGAGGAAAAGAAGTCTGGGGCTTCCACTTCAGGTATATTTGTTATAGAAATCAATTTGACTTCTACTTCTTTATGGGTATTGGATACCGGTTGTGATTCTCACATAGTTAATGATGTGCAGGGACTAAAAAGAAGTAGGAGGCTGGCAAAGGGCGAGGTAGAGCTTCGCGTTGGAAATGGAGCACGGGTTGCTGCACTTGCCATAGGAAGCTATAGTCTACACTTGCCATCTGGCTTTGTTTTAGAATTAAATAATTGTTATTTTGTTCCTTCGATAACTAAGAACATAATTTCTATTTCTGTATTGGATTCTGAAGGGTTTTGTTTTGAAATTAAGAACAAATGTTGTTCCATTTCTTACAATAATATGTTCTATGCTAGTGCTAAATTGATAAATGGCTTATATGTGCTTGATAGGTCATTACAAGTTTATAACATAGATAGCAAGAAACAAAAATCAAATGAATCAAACCTAACCTACATTTGGCATTGTTGAATGGGTCATATAAACCAAAAGCGCATCCAAAAGTTACAACAGGATGACATTCTTCCATCATTTGATTTTGAATCATTTTATGTATGTGAATCATGCTTGATGGGGAAAATGACAAAGTCACCGTTTACTGGAAAGGGTGAAAAGGCCAGCGATCTCTTGGGCCTCATACATACAGATGTTTGTGGTCCCATGAGCACAAAGGCAAGGGGAGGGTTTAATTACTTCATTACCTTCACTAATGATTTGAGTAGATATAGATATGTCTACTTAATGAAACATAAGTCGGAATCTTTTGATAAATTCAAAGAGTTCCAGAATGAAGTACAAAATCAACTTGGTAAGACAATTAAAGCACTGCGATCCGATCGCGGTGGCGAGTATTTGAGCCAAGAGTTTGATGATCATTTGAAGGATTGTGGAATTCTTTCACAATTGACTCCACCAGGGACACCGCAGTTGAATGGTGTATCTGAAAGGAGGAATCGGACCTTATTGGATATGGTTCGATCAATGATGAGCCTTGCTGATCTTCCGATTTCTTTTGGGGATATGCTCTCGAAACAGCTGCACACACACTAAACAGTAGCCCGTCAAAGGCTGTGGAAAAGACTCCATATGAGTTATGGAATGGAAAATCTCCAAACTTGTCTTTTCTTAAGATCTGGGGATGTGAGGTCTATGTAAAACGTTTACTTTCAGACAAACTTGCACCCAAGTAAGATAAATGTCTCTTTGTTGGATACCCAAAAGAGACAAGGGGTTATTACTTCTATAACCGTCAAGAGAACAAAGTGTTTGTTGCTCGTGATGGTGTCTTTCTTGAAAAGGAATTTGTTTCTAGAAAGACAAGTGGGAGTAAAATAATTCTCGAATAAATTAGAGATGAGCAACAACTGGATGTGGTTCACACCATGTCAGAGACGGCCCAACAAGACGAAAGTCTAGTTCAGGAGATGACGTATTCAACGCGTGAACCTCCTACTGTCCCACTTGAATCTAATTCAAGCGAAGATCTTTAAGAAGTTGAAGAGAACATTTTTCTTGATGCTCAGGCCCTGCTGAGGTCTAGTAGAGAAAGGATTCTAAACAAGAGGTTGGTTGATGTCTGAGAATAACGTTTGGACCCTGGTCGACTTTCCTAATGGGGTTAACCCTATTGGATGCAAATGGGTGTTCAAATTGAAAACAGACAAAGATGGGAATGTCTATGTCTATAAAGCAAGACTGGTTGCAAAAGGATTCAGAAAAATTCATGGTATAGACTATGATGAGACCTTTTCTCCAGTAGCAATGCTTAAGTCAATTCGGATACTTTTAGCAATTGCTGCATTTTATGATTATGAAATTTGGCAGATGGATGTCAAAACAGCATTCTTGAATGGGCTCTTGAATGAGGATGTATACATGATACAACCTGAGGGTTTTGAGGATCCAGAAAATCCTAAAAGGGTTTGCAAGCTTCAGAGATCCATTTATGGATTGAAGCAGGCATCTCGAAGCTGTCTTCGATTTGATGATGTAATCAAGAAATTTGGTTTCATCAAAAGCGAAGAAGAGTCTTGTGTTTACAAGAAGTTTAGTGGGTGCAGCTTAGTCTTCTTGGTATTGTATGTAGATGACATACTACTCATGGGAAATGACATACCAATGCATGAGTCAGTCAAGGAATGGTTGAAAAGTTGTTTCTCCATGAAAGACCTTGGAGAAGCTGAGTACATACTGGGAATTAAAATCCATAGAGATAGGTCTCGAAGGATGATTGGACTAAGTCAAGAAACTTATATTGATAAAGTTCTTGCAAGGTTCAACATGGAAAACTCCAAGAGAGGTTTCATTCCTATGTCACATGGCATATCGCTTAGCAAGAGTCAGTGCCCGATTGAGCCTGATGAGTTGAAGCGAATGAGTAGCATACCTTATGCTTGGGCTATAGGATCTATCATGTATGCCATGATAAGTACTCGACCAGATGTTGCATATGCCTTGAGCATGTGTAGCAGGTTCCAAGCAAATCCACGGGAAGCACACTGGATTGCAGCTGAGAGCATCCTTAAGTACTTGAGAAGAACTAAAGGCATGTTCTTAGTCTCTGGAGGTGAAAGTGAGTTGGTTGTAAAAGGTTATAATGATGCAAGCTTCCAAACCGACAGAGATGATTACCGCTCTCAGTCAGGGTACGTCTTTTGTCTAAATGGAGGGGCAGTGAGCTGGAAGAGCTCAAAGCAAAGCACGGTAGCATACTCTACGACAGAATCAGAATATTTAGCAGCGGTTGAAGCAGCTAAAGAAGCAGTTTGGATAAAGAAGTTCTTGACAGAGCTGGATATCATACCTAGTGCTCTAGAAGGGATTGAGTTGTTCTGTGATAACAATGGTGCTATTGCGTAAGCAAAAGAACCGAGATCACATAACAAATCCAAACATGTAATGAGGAAATATCACCTCATTAGGGAGATTGTTGACAGGAAGGATGTCAGGATCTGCAAAGTTCACACGGATGAGAATGTGGCTAATCCGCTCACTAAACTGCTACCTCAACCCAAGCATGAGTGCCACGCTAGGGCTATAGGCTTGAAGCAAATGTTAGAGTGGCTTTAGATTGTACTAGGTTTAGAGAAACTTGTTACAATGTAGAGACATGGTTTTGCTATTTTATGTTTATGAGAAATAAAATTTTATCTTATTTAATTTTGGTTTGGTATTAAATAAAATGTCCAAAATATATCTTGAATTCAATGGTTTTGTCAAATATGTGATATGTTGAATGAAACACCATAAGTGAACAGAATTCATAGAATATTATAGTTCCTAATCTAAGTCGTTAAATTGGACATAAATGACTTATTAAAGGATTAGCATATAAGATTGATTGATATCGCCGTTTCATGGGCTATGGGAACATGGAGATGTTTAGTCAATCATATGGACATGTATAGTTGATACATGATCGAACAGACCTACTTAGAAGTTTTTATAACTTCGTAATTATATTAGTGGATTCCTAAGACATGAGTGGAACACTACTTAGCCTAATGATTGGTATAACTTTGATGCTGTCAAACGTCATGCCGTAAAAGGGGACTATAAAGTCAGTGTTCGGGTTGTGCTAAAAGTTGAGTGGGAGTTTTGGTTGCCACAAGATTGAAAAGTCCTCCTATATGAGATAGGATGGGTGTCCTGGCCCCTTGGAGAGTGAGAATTGAAAAATGCATGGCCGTGCTCAAATGGATTATATGATGATCATTTGTTTGTCAAATTCGAACTCGGATTTCATGGATTAATTTGAATACTAGTTTGGATGACATAGAAATATGGTCTTACTATCAAATTGGACACTAAGAGACTTAAGGAATTTGAAGATTGCACACTCGTCTCGGACAAGTGGGAGATTGAAGGAATTGCGTCCTTGACTCTAATGCAATTACTAAATATAACATGGATCATATTATGGAGATAATAAATTCATTAAATTGGGTCGTCTATACGTCTTGCTAGAGGATGCTATAGAACTTCAGGTTTAGTAAATAATAAACCTGAAGCCCAATTAGATGGATCATACAAGGTCACACTTACACAATCTGGATCAATAAAAGAATGACCTATAGCCCATATAGGACTCTAGGGGTGACCGGCCAAGGAGAAAGAAAAGGAGAGGACTCCTAACCTAATTAGTTCCTATAATTAGGTTTGGGGTGAGAAAATAAAGCAGTCAGTTTATTCTCTCATTATTTTCTCTCTCCTTTTTCTCTCTCTTTCAAAGCTACGTAATACTGCTCCAAGAAATAGAAGAGTCCCTCTTCCTTCCAACTAGCATTGGTGGAGCGTTGATCTGGATTCGTGGACCTAGTAGAGGAATTTCAATTGCGGTTCTATCTCCGGATCTTGTGGAAATCACGCGTCAAAGGTTAATTCTTAACTATTATGTGATCCGTGAATGTATATGCATGAGATCCTGTTTTAAGTGCTTATGAATATGATTTATGAAATTCCGCTTAGAGTACTTATAATCCTACCGTAACGTCGACAACTTAGATATTGATTTATTAAACCACACAACATTATGATACTACCAATCTATTACAATAAACCAAAGAGTCATAAGATACTTAAACACTCATAATATAATTGTGTAAACGTAAACATAATTCCACTCAAGTAAGCATATACCAGTAAGAAATAAATCATCACACATGCTAAATATACACGCAGCTATGCCTATATAATACAAAACATAACTTGATTATCCATGCAAGACCAAACTTACAGCATTACCTACAAAGATATATACACTACCACGCGTCCACGCCTCACACAACGACGCAACCACTGGCAGCTAAGTGACTGCCACAAAAACGTCTGTGCGCATTAATCTTCTTCAACGCTTACTACCAAAATACACCCATGCTCACATATTTCCAAAACCTATTCATATATAACTAATCTACCATCACAGATGCATATAATCATGACTACAAGATTTACTAACTAACCCTAAGAATTATACCAAACCCATATCATGAATTCTAGCCATTAAACATGACTTCCAGCAAGAATAACAACATAACATGAACCAGTTTCTTCTACATAATTATCAACTCACAAGCATTCATATATGTCAAGTATAGTATCGATAAAATGAAACGTCACCCACCCACAAATCTTAGCACAAAATTACCCCAACTTAGATATTAAAACTAAATAATTCCTAAACGGATGCTAGTCGTACTAGGTTCAGCGCTAGTTACCTGGGCCACTTGGAGGAGTGAAGCAAAGTTGTTTAGTTCCCTTCGTCGTGCACCAGCACATCCTCCAAGTGATCACCTCCTAGTAATCCCAACAAGAGCTTAGTAAACCCTAGACATGAGTGAAGAAATAATATGTATTGGATGTGAGAAAGGGTGAATAATAGTGGTGAGTCTTGGTGAGCAACGATGGTGGAAGATTATAAAGAAGGTAGCTACTCTCTTTCTCACTAAGGAAGGGCGAAGAACTTGAAAGTATTGGCTGCAGCTTCACGACAGTTTTAACACCCCAAAATGAGGATTAAAAAGGGAAGTAAACCAAGCCTAATTGATGGTATTTGATGTGGCTATTAAGGGTAATTATGATGGGGGTTATAAACCCTTCAAAATTCTGAAAATCCCTCTTATTAACTCATAGAAATTCTGCCAGCATTAACGTGAACATTTCGGACCCCTCTTGCTACTTAAACAGTCCAAACGCGCGACAAGTCGATAAAATATAAACGTAACCTCAACGCGTATATTTAACTACCATAAATATAAATAATTTTCCAAATAAATATAATAATAACATATACTAAATAAATATAGTCTGGGACCCATTGGAGTCTTTAGGTCTGGAGCCGTAGGTGATTCAGGATCATCATCCTTTACACCCATGAAAACAGGATCAGGATCGGTGATAGCACTGCCATACTTAGATGTGAGTGGGGGCACCGTCAGGCCCAACATTGCCGGTGGGATTGGAGTCCATCCCCTCCTTTTAGCGCCAAATGTTTCCGGTATGAAATAGTGGACGTCAAAGGGTAGACTGCCGCTGATATGGGATGACAAGGCTTGGCGTCGTTGGGATTTTCAGTGTACCTGCACAAGTAACAAGGGTGACTGACTTTGGGGGGTTGACGAGGAAACCCACTCTGATTCCTAAGTAAGACACGGTTCGTCAAGATAATGTGCAGATAAGATAAATAGGGTTAGAATGAATGTCTCTTGGGAACAATGCAGGTGGTCTATTTATAGGCAATGAACAATAGGTCGGTTCCTTTATATGGAACTAGTTTTATATGCACGCGATGCGTGCATTAATTTCAAAACTTGTTATATACTCCACCCGTACTATAGTTATGATTTCTTAAAATGTGAAAGATTAACAGTTAGATGAATCTAAATATATTAATTCGCTAATGTAAAAAACTAACAAAGGTTGTGAGTGATTTTTAATATTAATTTTTTGAAAATGAATTTAGATATGTACATACTTTTATTTTCAATAACGAATTGCGTACTTGATTGACAGTATTGTATCCGCAAATTTGATAATGTCGTATTTGAGAATGTCATGAAGCTCCAATCTATGGAGAGAACTGGTTTTTTTTTTTTTTGTTTGGAGTTTGTGTTTGTAATTGAGTGTGTTATGGAAAAATAATTTTGAGTTTGAATTTGAGTAGTCTATGTAATGAGAATGCCGTGTATTTTTTTTTTGTTATTATCTGTGGTATTAATATTTGGTAAGTTATTGATTATGAATCTTTTTTATTAAATCTTTTTTATTGGCAAATTTATGTGATTGAGCTTTTATATGAGTTGATTGGGTTTAATAGAAGATTTGATTGATTTTTTTTGGCAAGTTTATGAGTTGAATTGGTTTTGATTAACTTTTAGAAGCTGTGTGGAAATTTGGAATCTAATATTTATGTTGTGGAGGGGCAATTAAGTAAATTCTAAGGGGGACACCATTGCTCCCCCTTGACTTATATAATAGACTAGCTTTTTATGCACGCGATGTGTGCGACGACATTTTGGGCATAACTGTTGCTCAATAGTCAATAGTAAATGAACCAAAAACGAAAGTTCGTATCTAAATTCACCTTCATTTTGTGAATAAGAAATGTTGAAATACTTACAGATAGTATTTAAAAACACTTCATGATTTTATGTAATATTGTTGTTTCACTTATAGCTAATTGAATAACTAATAAATGTTAGTTGTATGTTAATAGTAAAAAAAATTGTAACCCAAAGCCACAAAACCACTTGTATGCAAGTAACGAACCCGCATAATTTTTCCCATCTATTCATATAACTATCCGCCCCACATATGACATACCCATATGAATGATGAATCTCAAGTATTTTTCATCTAATTATCCTCCGTATTTAATTTTCATCTTCCTACCTACAACCTAACATCTTCCCTTCCCTCAAAAAATAAGAACGACTCATCTTCTTATCCTCACTATCTTTCATATTCACTTAAAAAGATTAAGATTTAATCAAACGTAATGGTTATTTTAATTTCACAGCAAACACCACATTAATAAGCTAATCTTGGTGTCAAAATCAACCCCATCAACGCTCCATTAATTTTTAGGGTAATTTTGGTCTCTGCATGTTCTTCTGGGTCTTTTTGGGTTTTCATTTCGATTTGGGTGGTAATGTTGAAGAACGTTCGTTGGAATGGGGTTAAAATTGGGTTTTATTTGGTTGACGAAGTAAATGGGGAGCCTCAAATTTGAAGGTAATTATTTACGTGTCATGTTCTTGATTTCGTCCCAAAAAACTTAATTGTCAACTATATTTCTCAAAGATCCAGTTACATTATGTTTGAACTTTTATCTGTGAAGATGGGTTTTTTTAAAAATTCGTGGCTGAAGTTCAGAATTCGGAATTTGCAAAAATCCAGTTACAATCCTAGTCGGTTCTTGAATCATCCACTTTTCCTTTTTCTTTCCCTTTGTTTTTTTCAAGATTTCTTGCGCAAATATTGTATGCAAAGTAATTAAATTTAAGCATAATTTATTGCGTAAAAGACCTTTTGTTTATGGGTTTTTACTTATTCATAAGAAATGTCAGTTTTGTACTAACGGTTTATAAGATTGCATTTATTTTTCGACAAATTACTATCGAAAAGTTATTTTTATACACTTTTTTTTAATTATAAAATACTTTTTTTTTCAAAATTTAGATCAAATTTTTTATATTTCATTCCACGAACTACTAAAAGAAAATCAATTGTTTTCATCGATTTTCAATTTCACTAACTGTTAATTAATGTAATTTCTTTTTTAGTTTGATTTTTGTGTCATTTTTATTGCATTCGAAATTGATTTATATTTTATAATGCCTTTTTTTTATTACAAACATGTACTGATTTTTTAATAATTATTTCGAAATTTATACCATATAATACAGACTTAAATTATTCTTGTATCATTTTTATTGTATTTTTTTTCTAAAATATGTGATTATCGATACTACAATTGAACATGCATTCGAACATAAGAGTTGCTAGTTTTTTCTTCAACTAATTTGAAATAACTTGCAAGGTTAAAAAGAATTATGTATCTTTTTTAGAAGTTCGCAGATCTCCAATGGACAAATGTGTAATCTCCCCGTCGAAAGCGTATGTTTTTCTTAGTTTGTAATTTGTATTGAGGTGTTGTAGTGTATTGGTAATTTTTCTGAGTATGTAATTGTAAATGGTTCTTACGGAGTATGTAATTGCTAATGGGTTATAGTTTGTAATTGAATTTTTCAGTTTTTGTAAAGTTTTCTCATTTGAGTGATTTGTATAATGTGAATTATGCAATTGTATTGATTTCAGTTGACTTGTTACTGATTGTTATAATTGTTTTTCCTGCAGTTTTTTTTTTGAATCCCCGCTTTGGTTGAAATTGTTTTTATAATTTAGAAAGGAAAGGGGGGTAAAACAGTCTATTCAAATGGGGACACCATAGCTCCCCCCTTCCCTTATATAATAGAGATCTTCTACCCAGTATGCTTGTCAGGCGGGCAAGTACGATCCACTGCCCAGTGAACTTCTTAGGCCGACAACTACAACATTGTTGGCCTCGGACGTTATGTCCAGTGAAATGTTAAGTTGCTTGTCGGCAGGGATTATACGATCCCGTTCAATTGTTTTTTTTTTAAAAACTAAAGACCTATATTACCTAAAACCCAAAAGTTGGTAGTTGTTTTTATTGGCCCCTTCAGTAATATTTGGGAAAAGCTCCTAGACTTTTTCACCCTTCACAAAAGTGATTATAGTCAATTTATTAACAGTCTACAAATAAAAGTTATAATTTACTCCCTCCGTTTTTTATAAAACTTCCCAATTTTATTTTTTACGTATGTCAATACAAAACTTTGAGCACTAATATCTCTAGTTATGTATTGTTGACAATATTGTTATTTCAATTATTTTAATTAGTAGGCACTCTCTATCCATGTCAAATGGGTTACATTTTACAAGGATGAGTGATGCGAAAGATTATAAATCAAACTGTGGGAGCAATAGACATGAGAAGAATATATATATATATATATATATATATATATATATATATATATATATATATATATATATATATATATATATATATATATATAGTGGTGGAGCCAGGATTTCCAAAGTGGGTGGACAAAATATGGACGTTGGGCATTCGGATAAAAAATTTAGAAAAAAAAATACACCACAAATTGTTTAATGCTTAACATTTTACATCCGAAATTCCAAAATGCTTATGGTTTTACAATCCAGAGAGAAATGAAAAAAAAATACAAGATGTTTCTTGGAATTTCATTCCTTTAAACATAAATTGTCGATCTTGTAAATAGTAGTTCAACCAATAGCTCCATAACAAAATATATAAGAGGATATAATAAATAAATCCATAAATTGGTTACCTTTTATCTCTCTACATTTTGGTTGGCTTTGGTTAGACATTAAGAGGATATAATAAAAAAATCTATAAAAATTTCACATCAACCAAACACTTCATCAGACTCTAGTACTCTACCTCCAATTTTGGCTCATAAAGGATAAAAAAATAGGTCCATATACACGGTAAAGAAAAAGAGCTGCGTTAATAAATAAAATAAATAAAAATACTACCCCATACCCATCACAAATCACATATCCTACAGCATGCATCATAATATGTCCAAATGACGCATAAATACAGCAGATCAAAGATCAGTCAAATCCCACTATGCCGCACTCCTTTCCTTCCCTTTCTCTCTCTTCGTTTTGGTTGGCTTTGCCTTTGCTTTCACCGTTTCACGCCAATTTTTCGTTTTTTTTTTTTTTTTGCCGTGAAATTAATTTTTCCAAGTGGGGGGACACCTATCCCCATGTCCCCCCAGCTGGCTCCGCCACTGTCTCTAACAACTTAGTTGCCACTACTTCCAAAATTGCTCCTCGTGTGAATCTAGGTTGTAAACCTTGGAAATTTTGTAATGTTACTAAGCTTTATGTTACCATTAACAATAAAACTGATCCTCATATTTCGCAATTAGGAAAGCTTGCTTCATAGCAAAATAAATCATCATTAGCCAAGAACAATTTGGAGATGGAATGTTGTTCTAGGCTTCTAGCCATAATCTTTATCATCCTATCTCATTCCACTATATCATAGATAAGTGATAGCGGATCTCCTTGTTTAACATTTTACATCCGAAATTCCAAAATGCTTATAGTTTTACAATCCAGAGAGAAATGAAAAAAAATACAAGATGTTTCTTGGAATTTCATTCTTTTATATATAAATTATCGATCTTGTAAATATTAGTTCAACCAATAGGTCCATAACAAAATATATAAGAGGATATAATAAATAAATCCATAAATTGGCTACCCTTTTTCTCACTTCATTTTGGTTGGCTTTGGTTAGACATTAAGAGGATATAAAAAATCTATAAAAATTTAACATCAACCAAACACATCATTAGACTCTATTACTCTACCTCAATTTTGGCTCATAAAGGATAAAAACATAGGTCAATAATACACGGTGAAGAAAAAGAGCTGGGTTAATAAATAAAATAAATAAAAATATTACCCCTTACCCATCACAAATCACATATCCTACAGCGCGCATCATACTATGTCCAAATGATGAATAAATACAGCAGATCAGAGATCAGTCAAATCCCACTATGCCGCACTCCTTTCCTTCCCTTTCTCTCTCTTCGTTTTGATTGGCTTTGCCTTTGCTTTCACCTTTTCGCGCCAACTTTTTTTTTGTTTTTTTACCGTGAAATTAATTTTCCCAAGTGGGGGGGATATCTATCCCCATGTCCCCCCAGCTGGCTCCGCCACTATCTCTAACAACTTAGTTGTCACTACTTCCAAAATTGCTCCTCGTGTGAATCTAGGTTGTAAACCTTTGAATTTTGTAATGTTACTAATCTTTATGTTACCATTAACAATAAAACTGATCCTCATATTTCGCAATAAAGAAGGCTTTCTTCATAGCAAAATAGTTCATCATTAGCCAAGAACAATTGGGAGATGGAAGTTGTTGTTCGAGGCTTCTAGCCATAATCTTTATCAACCTATCTCATTCCACTATATCATAGACAAGTGATAGCGGATCTACTTGTTTAACATTTTTCATCCGAAATTCCAAAATGCTTATAGTTTTACAATCCAGAGAGAAATGAAAAAAAAAAGTGCAATATGTTTCTTGGAATTTCATTCTTTTAAACATAAATTCTCGATCTTGTAAATAGTAGTTCAACCAATAGGTCCATAACAAAATATATAAGAGGATATAATGAATAATTCCATAAATTTGCTACCCTTTCTCTCTCTTCATTTCTGTTGGCTTTGGTTAGACATTAAGAGGATATAACAAAAAAAAAATCTATAAAAATTTAACATCAACCAAATACTTCATCAGACTCTAGTACTTTACCTCCAATTTTATCTCATAAAGGATAAAAACATAGGTCAATAATTCACGGTGAAGAAAAAGAGCTGGGTTAATATATAAAATAAATAAATAAATTACCCCTTACCTATCACAAATCACATTACAACATGCATCATATTGTGTTCAAATGATGCATTAATACAGCAGATCAAGAGATCAGTCAAATCCCAGTACAGTGCCGCACTCCTTTCCTTTCCTTTCTCTCTCTTTGTTTTGGTTGGCTTTGCCTTTGCTTTCACCATTTCATGCCAATTTTTTTTTATTATTTTTATTTTTACCGTGAAATTAATTTTTCCAGGTGGCGGGACATCTATCCCCTTGTCCCCCCAGCTGGCTTTGCCATTGTCTCTAACAACTTAGTTGCCACTACTTCCAAAATTGCTCCTTGTGTGAATCTAGGTTGAAAACCTTGGAAATTTTGTAATGTTACTACGATTTATGTTACCATTAACAATAAAAATGATCCTCATATTTCGCAATTAAGAAGGCTTGCTTCATAGCTAAATAGTTCATCATCAGCCAATAATAATTGGGAGATGGAAGTTGTTGTTCTAGGCTTCTAGCCATAATCTTTATCATCCTATCTCATTCCACTATATCATAAATAAGTGATAGCGGATCTCCTTGTTTAACATTTTACATTCGAAATTCGAAAATGCTTATAGTTTTACAATCCAGAGAGAAATGAAAAAAAATACAAGATGTTTCTTGGAATTTCGTTCTTTTAAACATAAATTATCGATCTTGTAAATAGTAGTTCAACCAATAGGTCCATAACAAAATATATAAGAGGATATAATAAATAAATGCATAAATTGGCTACCCTTTCTCTCTCTTCATTTTGGTTGGCTTTGGTTAGACATTAAGAGGATATAATAAAAAAATCTATAAAAATTTAACATCAACCAAACACTTCATTAGACTCCAGTTGGCTCATAAAGGATAAAACATAGGTCAATAATAATACACGGTGAAAAAAAAGAGCTGGGTTAATAAATAAAATAAATAAAAATATTACCCCTTACCCATCACAAATCACATATTCTACAGCACGCATCATATTGTGTTCAAATAATGCATAAATACAGCAGATCAAAGATCAGTCAAATCCCAGTACTGTGCCGCACTCCTTTCCTTCCCTTTCTCTCTCTTTGTTTTGGTCGGCTTTACCTTTGCATTCACCAATTCACGCCAACTTTTCGTTTTTTTTTTGTTTTTTGTGAAATTAATTTTTCCAAGTGGTGGGACATCAATCCCCATGTCCCCCCAGCTGGCTCCGCCACTGTCTTTAACAACTTAGTTGCCACTACTTCCAAAATTGCTCCTCGTGTGAATCTAGGTTGTAAACCTTTGAAATTTTGTAATGTTACTAACCTTTATGTTTCCATTAACAATAAAACTGATCCTCATATTTCGCAATAAAGAAGGCTTTCTTAATAGCAAAATAGTTCATCATTAGCCAAGAACAATTGGGAGATGGAAGTTGTTGTTCGAGGCTTCTAGCCATAATCTTTATCAACCTATCTCATTCCACTATATCATAGACAAGTGATAGCGGATCTACTTGTTTAACATTTTTCATCCGAAATTCCAAAATTCTTATAGTTTTACAATCCAGAGAGAAATGAAAAAAAAAAGTGCAATATGTTTCTTGGAATTTAATTCTTTTAAACATAAATTATCGATCTTGTAAATAGTAGTTCAACCAATAGGTCCCTAACAAAATATATAAGAGGATATAATAAATAATTCCATAAATTTGCTACCCTTTCTCTCTCTTCATTTTTGTTGGCTTTGGTTAGACATTAAGAGGATATAAAAAAAAAAAAAATCTATAAAAATTTAACATCAACCAAATACTTCATCAGACTCTAGTACTTTACCTCCAATTTTATCTCATAAAGGATAAAAACATAGGTCAATAATACACGGTGAAGAAAAAGAGCTGGGTTAATATATAAAATAAATAAATAAATTACCCCTTACCTATCACAAATCACATTACAACACGCATCATATTGTGTCCAAATGATGCATTAATACAGCAGATCAAAGATCAGTCAAATCCCAGTACAGTGCCGCACTCCTTTCCTTCCCTTTCTCTCTCTTTGTATTGGTTGGCTTTGCCTTTGCTTTCACCATTTCACGCCAACTTTTATTTTTTTATTTTTATTTTTACCGTGAAATTAATTTTTCCAGGTGGGGGGACATCTATCCCCTTGTCCCCCCAGCTGGCTCTGCCATTGTCTCTAACAACTTAGTTGCCACTACTTCCAAAATTGCTCCTTGTGTGAATTTAGGTTGAAAACCTTGGAAATTTTGTAATGTTACTAAGATTTATGTTACCATTAACAATAAAAATGATCCTCATATTTCGCAATTAAGAAGGCTTGCTTCATAGCTAAATTGTTCATCATTAGCCAAGAATAATTGGGAGATGGAAGTTGTTGTTCTAGGCTTCTAGCCATAATCTTTATCATCGTATCTCATTCCACTATATCATAAATAAGTGATAGCGGATCTCCTTGTTTAACATTTTACATTCGAAATTCGAAAATGCTTATAGTTTTACAATCCAGAGAGAAATGAAAAAAAATACAAGATGTTTCGTGGAATTTCGTTCTTTCAAACATAAATTATCGATCTTGTAAATAGTAGTTCAACCAATAGGTCCATAACAAAATATATAAGAGGATATAATAAATAAATCCATAAATTGGCTACCCTTTCTCTCTCTTCATTTTGGTTGGCTTTGGTTAGACATTAAGAGGATATAATAAAAAAAATCTATAAAAATTTAACATCAACCAAACACTTCATTAGACTCCAGTACTCTACCTCCAATGTTGGCTCATAAAGGATAAAACATAGGTCAATAATACACGGTGAAAAAAAAGAGTTGGGTTATTAAATAAACTAAATAAAAATATTACTCTTAGCTTTACCCATCACAAATCACATATCCTATAGCACGGATCATACTGTGTCCAAATGATGCATAAATACAGCAGATCAAAGATCAGTCAAATCCCGTTATGCCATACTTCTTTCCTTCCCTTTCTCTCTCTTCGTTTTGGTTGGCTTTGCCTTTGCTTTCACCATTTCACGCCAACTTTTCTTTTCCTTTTTTGTTTTTTTTTACCGTGAAATTAATTTTTTCAAGTTGGGGGACATCTATCCCCATGTTCCTCCAGCTGGCTCTGCCACTGTCTCTAACAACTTAGTTGCCACTACTTCCAAAATTGCTCCTCGCGTGAATCTGGGTTTTAAACCTTGGAAATTTTGTAATGTTACTAAGCTTTATGTTACCATTAACAATAAAACTGATCCTCATATATCGCAATTAAGAAAGCTTGCTTCATAGCAAAATAAATCATCATTAGCCAAGAACAATTAGGAGATGGAAGTTGTTGTTCTAGGCTTCTAGCCATAATCTTTATCATCCTATCTCATTCCACTATATCATAGATAAAATGCTTATAGTTTTACAATCTAGATCAAAATTGGAAAAAAAAAATACAAGATGTTTCTTGGAATTTCATCCTTTTAAATATAAATTATCGATCATGTAAATATTAGTTCAACCAATAGGTCCATAACAAAATATATAAGAGGATATAATAAATAAATCCATAAATTGGCTACCCTTTCTCTTTATTCATTTTGGCTGGCTTTGGTTAGACATTAAGAGGATATAGTAAAAAAAATCTATAAATATTTCATATCAACCAAACACTTCATCAGACTCTTGTACTTTACCTCCAATTTTGGCTAATAAAGGATAAAACAATAGGTCAATAATACACGGTGAAGAAAAAGAGCTGGGTTAATAAATAAAATAAATACAAATATTACCCCTTACCCATCACAAATCACATATTCTACAGCACGCATCATATTGTGTCCAAATGATGCATAAATACAGCAGATCAAAGATCAGTCAAATCCCAGTACTGTGCCGCACTCCTTTCCTTGCCTTTCTCTCTCTTTGTTTTGGTTGGCTTTGCCTTTCCTTTCACCCTTTCACGCCAACTTTTCGTTTTTTTTTTTTTTTTTTTTTTTTACCGTGAAATTAATTTTTCCAAGTGGGGGGACATCTACCCCCATGTCCCCCCAGCTGGCTCTACTACTGTCTCTAACAAATTTGTTGCCACTACTTCCAAAATTGCACCTCGTGTGAATCTAGGTTGTAAACCTTGGAAATTTTGTAATGTTACTAAGCTTTATGTTACCATTAACAATAAAACTGATCCTCATATTTTGCAATTAAAAAGGCTTGCTTCATAGCAAAATAGTTCATCATTAGCCAAGAACAATTGGGAGATGCAAGTTGTTGTTCTAGGCTTCTAGCCATAATCTTTATCATCCTATCTCATTCCATTATATCATAGATAAGTGATAGCTGATCTCTCCTTGTTTAAGATTTTACATCGAAATTCCAAAATGCTTATAGTTTTACAATCAAGAGAGAAATGAAAAAAAAATACAAGATGTTTCTTGGAATTTCATTCTTTTAAACATAAATTATCGATCTTGTAAATAGTAGTTCAACTAATAGGTTCATAACAAAATATATAATAGGATATAATAAATAAATCCATAAGTTGGCTACCCATTCTCTCTCTTCATTTTGGATGGCTTTGGTTAGACATTGAGAGGATAAATAAAAAAATCTATAAAAATTTCACATCAACCAAACACTTCATCAGACTCTAGTACTCTACCTCCAATTTTGGCTCATAAAGGATAAAAACATAGGTCAATAATACACGGTGAAGAAAAAGAGTTGGGTTAATAAATAAAATAAATAAAATACTACCCCTTACCCATCACAAATCACATATCCTACAGCACGCATCATATTGTGTCCAAATGATGCATAAATACAGCAGTAAAAGGATCAGTCAAATCCCACTGTGCTACACTCCTTTCCTTCCCTTTCTCTCTCTTCGTTTTGGTTGGCTTTGCCTTTGCTTTAACCGTTACACGTCAACTTTTTGTTTTTTTTTTGTTTTTTTTTACTGTGAAATTAATTTTTCCAAGTGGGGGGACATCTGTCCCCATGTCCCCCCAACTGGCTCCGCCATATATATATATATATATATATATGGCATAAATTTCTTATTGCACTAATGAAGTATTTTCTAGATTTAAATCAATCAAAATGTTTCTTCATAAATTCTTTATATTTGCATATAAACTTTAGAAATTCAAAATCAAATATGTTTTTTTTTTTGGCATAACATCTCTCAGATACATTTTTAAGTGTGATTTTCATTTGATAACTTGTCATAATATCGAGTTCTTGCTTCCCATTCATGTCGTAAACTTTATTTTTACAATTAACGAAATATGTCTATAACACTAATTGATCGATAACTTTATTTTATCGTAAACTTCCTATTCATTTGTTTTCCTTGTTTGCTTTTTTCAGATTTGGCAATACACATGTTATATCATTATTATCTTTAATTACATAGTAGTAAAAATTATAAAGTTTGATATGAATAGTCATTATACACTGTAAAATTTTTGTAGCCTGTTTTGATCATTTATCTCCGTTATTTTGATTTCTATAATACTACTTCCTCCATTCTGAATTAAATGCAACAAATGCATATTTTCACTATACACACTTTTCACTTTGACTAAGATGTGTGATTTATATGTAATGAAAAATATAATCAAGTGAGATCTTGTTAGATTCGTCTCGTGACATAATTTCATAAAATGTAAATTTTATAATTTTTACTTATATGTAATTATAGATATTTTGTGGTCAAAATAATAATTCGACCTGCATAAAAGTACATTTGTTGAAGTATTATTAATTTTGATACTATTTATAAATTCTATTTTGAGTAATTCGTATAATTGGTAAACGTGCAAAGACTAGAGAGCAAATGGTGGAAGTGAAAAAAAAAGGAAAGAGTAGAAAGTAAATGTAGAGTTAACTACCCATTAAGGGCCTAAACTATACCTCTTTTTTTCATTGAGGACCTAAACTACAATCTTATTCCACCAAGGAATTATAATCTTACAATATTAACTACAGTTAAAGTAGCAATTAAATAGATACAATAATTCCTCTCAAAAAAATAGATACCATAATTCATTAAAGAAAAAGAAAATCTATCAACAACAAAGCGACAGTTATCCGTTAAAGAGAAAAAAAACTAAGTGACAATTATCTCCAAATAAGCAAAAAATTATAGTTCCATTCAAAGTCAGAAATTGAAATCATCTTCTTCCTCGTAATCGTTTGTGGCATCTTCTTCCCCAAAATGCACAAATCCTGCAGTCTTCTTCCGCCAAAGAAGCAACCAAACTATTGATATGGATAAAGTCAATTGTATCAGGTAAATCATCAATAATTGAAACTTTACCACCCACATACTCCAATTTTTAAAGCTTACTCCAATAGCCTCCACGATGCGTCTCTCGACCTTTTTCTGTAAAAGTATTTACGATAAAGAATATAATTTATTATTTTAGCATTTTATTTATTTCATCCAAACCCTAAATTTTAGGAAAATTCGTATTTCCTAAAATGTTACCGTAAATTATTGTGAAAATATGAAGAGGCATGAATTTTCCAACTCACTAGTCAACAAAAAGAAGAGGAATTATTTAATCATATCTTAACAATCCAATGCTTCAATTATAAAGTTTGTTGATGAAAAGAACACAATCCAAAGCTTTGATTTAGGGATAAATTGCTACCGTTGTGGTAAAAGTGATGAATTGCTTCTGGGTTTTTTTGTTGCCCATGGAGATTATCTCCCCTCTAGAAATGGGTAGTAGATGAGGGAGGAAGATGTGAATGGCGGCATACCTCTTTACCTACCCGCCTACAGTAATATGAGATTTTTTGTGTTTTCAATTTTTTTCATTATTATTTTATACTAAGGCTTTCGTGAATTAGACGATGTTAGGTTATAGTCCCTTAGTGGAGCAAATGTAAAGTTTAGGTCCTTAAAGGAAAACAGATGTATAAATCAGGTCCTCAATAGGTAGTTAACTCAGTAAATGTAGTAGTTTTAGATAGGTTAGCTCATTTTAACTTGCTGATGTCAGCGATTTCTACCTCCCTCCCACTTTGTTCATCTTCCACAAGCCCTCTTTTTCAACTAGCATTGATTTTTTATTTGAGGTAAATTATCTGTATTGCTCTAACTTTTGTATTAATTGCCTTTTGTTTTCCTTTTTTTCTTTTTTCTGTAATCCAATCGCTAGAACTTCGAGGATAAGATGTCTGTCAAAAAAAAAAAAAAAAAAAAAAAAAAAAAAAAAATGACTTCGAGGATAAGATGAATATAGTGACGAAGCAGAAATATTGTATTTGTTACTACATATTAAAACTTGCTCTATAACTTCAGAAATCAAAATTAATCTCATCCCTGACTATTTTATTGTAACCTTCAATAATATAGAAGTTCTACTACTATATATTTTTAGGAGGCATTTCATCTTCCCATGCTGAACTGCTAATTGCCTTGAGGAATTTTCTCCGCAGGATATCCAATTTGGGATTCATATTTATATGGAGTAGTATTTTTTTTTACTGGTTCAATAATTAATTTCCTCATACCAATTGGCTAAAATAAACAGGTTTTTTGGATTACCATAATTGAAAGATTTTTTTTTACTTAGAGTGTGTTTGGGTGGACATAAAACAATTTCGATGAAAAGTGATTTCCCATGAAAACTATGTTCCATAAGAAAATTCAATTCTAGATTGATTTCCTTTGTTTGGTTGCAAAGAACGTAGAGAGAATAAGCGAGAGGAGAGAGAAAATATCGCTAACCAAATTAGTGGAATAATAGAGAATGAGTGAGATCTTCATGCCAAAGAGAGAGAAAGAGTGTTTTTGTCTAGTGAGATTGATGGAGCTTTTTGATAATGACGGAAAGTGTGGCATCCTTTACCTCACGAGAAAAAGTTATTTTCCTCCCATACAAAATAAAGTTCAGCCAAACAAAGGAAAGTATGGAAATAAGTTTTTAGGAAAATCACTTTCCTCCCATCCAAACACACCCTTAAAGATTATATCCTTTCCTTCCTAGATGAGTAATGTTGCTTTTAATATGTTTGAGGTTATATATGATGCTATGTTTATTTGAAATGGAAATAGTTCTAAGGTGGGATGGTGTTTGTGCAACACCATGGATTTTCACCCCCAATTTTTCGAGAATATATACCCTTAAGATCCTTTTTCGTTAAATTGGAGTATGTTTTATGTTTGTAAATGGACGGAGTGTTACAATTTGGGGTTGAGGTTGGCTTAAAGAATTGACATGTGATTCTTGTATAAAAATTGTAAAGCAAGTGAAGAATTGACTAGTTTACGGCCCGTTCGACAAGATTGCCAGTCAAAATCTCAAAAGTGATCTGATTTATGTTGTCTAATGAACTTTAAATTAATTATGCTTATTCTAATCATATTTATTCAATACTAACAACAACAAAAATCGATAATTACTTTTTACTGTTTCCATATCTATGTTTTTAGTTTCTAAAGCACTCAAAAATTGAATACAGAATATGATAATGTGCAGGTTTTGAGCTCTGCATTATTTCGCTCGAATGACCCCTTCTCATAATGAGCCTGTATATAACCCTATTTTGGTCTGGTATGGAATGAACTTATAATCATGGAATCGACTCAATCATCAAAATTTGTTCAGCTTTGCCCTTGTGTTACATGGACTTGGCTATAAGTACAACACAAAAGTTAATATATTATTTTTGGTTAATTATGGACATGATAAAATCATAAAGTTATCTTGTATGTATAAAAAATGGCCATTTTCGAGGATTTTACTACCAGCGCCTTCCGAATCAGTTTTGACATACTTACATTGTCCTTGTGACTTTACTTCACAAAAATATATGATTTTGCTAAAAAAATTCTTTGTAATGTCATTTTCATCCTTAATCTATATCAAACAAAGTTTAGTTTGAGTTGCTAGATTAGCTCTATGTAAATGGGTTTATAGGTTGTTCACATGCCTCCTTATCTATGCATTATCCCAAAGATCATGGCACTTCTTTATGCTGATTCATAGTTTGCATGGCAAACAATCTTGTGTCATTCTAGTGCTTAAATTTGTCATGCTACTTTGTTTCTTCCATTTGATAACATTGTCCTAAGAGTAGATTTTTAATGTTCTCTTTTTATAGGTATCTGACGTACATTATTGGCGGAAGGTGGAGACATTACTGATAAATAATCATATGATACTATGCAAGAAATTACTGATCCACATGATCTCATGATTATTTCTTTTGCATTGAAGTAGGTATTCTTTTGCCCATGTTTTATTTGTATAATTCCATACTAATTTTCTTGTTTCTATTTTCGCTCATGCTGTATGTAGTTTATATGTTGCGAATTAGTTTGCAAAATACTGCAAGTCTGAGCTTTATACTTCTGAATTGTGAGAGTTTCATGAAGGTGTCCCTCGCTAATAAGTGACATATCAGGGAATTATCATAGAATTTTGCGGCTAGTATCTTTCAGTCTGCAGTGCACTCAATCTGATAAGAATATAAACGAAAGAGAGGATAATTGGTTGAGATGTTTGGTGACGATGAGATTGTTTGAGCTTGACCAAATTATCAGGTCACTGGAGACTGATCTAGTTGTAATGTTTGTTTGTACCTCTGTGCTGTACATTCTCAAAAGCTTATTATTCTGGATTTTTTTGAACGTTAGAGTTGAACTCAAAGTAGCACTTGAAAGTGATTCTTCCTCTATCCTGTATATCCTTAGAAGCTTACTAGTCTGGGTTTAGTTAAATTAGAGTTTTTCTACGTAAAGTTCCAGTTCATGTTGTCCCACATCATTTGGGCAATGATGTTCCCACCACAAGTCAAGACATAAATACAGGTTTTTAAATCCTGAATACTCATACCTTTCTCGGCCTTTTGGCTAAGATCAAGTGTAGTATCTGTTCTTATCAGTTTAATATCTGATACGTGGGTCATTGACCCACAATGATATTAAATTTATTTCTTAAGGGGGAGTATCCATCACAGTGGCTTGCTACTGGGATCCTCAAGCGTCGCCCATGTGTTGCACTATTGCATAGGCCAGGCGCATCCCACCAAACAATAGTTTAGAAAATTATGATACTTGATATAGATGTCATGTGTAGCAATGAATAACTTTGCTATTTTATGAACAAATTAATGTGATTTGTGCTCAGTCTGAGTAAGTGTCAGCAGTTTAAGGCAATCACACCATTGAAAATAGGGTCAGATTGTTGACAAAAAATTTAGGCATTTTTGAAAGCTTGGTTGTGTTATTGTGTCATGATTTGAAAACAATTTAAGCGATCTTTTGGTGATTTAGGTTCATCCTGAACTAGATTTGGTGCGACATCTGCCACATAACTTTCTGCTTTCTTGGCCTCAATAAAAAAAGTTCAAATGGTGATGGTTTAACAAAACCTTTTCAGTTGATCAAAATAGAGTTTTGTCTTTTCCACTATATATCACTTTCGATTTTAATGGTCTAACAAAATTATTATTTGTATTTCTAGTTATATCTTATTCAAATGCTAATTTTTTTTTACAATATACATGACAATACTTGAATTGAAAAAATTCTCAGCTGCTAAAGGAGTTAAATGAAAAGCGGGATAAGAAGCAATTAAGAGGCTGCGTGGCTTGTTTGGTCATTGTGGATCTTTGATACTTGTTGGATTAATGAGTGCTTGTTTGCTGTCTAATTGGTTGTCTCCTTTGGTTTTACAAGTGCTTGTTTGTTGGTTTGGTTGGTTGTTTTGGTATTTAGTTTTTTTTAATAGGTAGGAAGAAATCTTCTAGGCTGACCTCCACAGGATGATCCCACCCAGAGGTCCATTGCAAGTCAGCTACCCCTCCCCCCCAAATCCCAAGCAAATTATCAACGTAGAAATTGAACCTTAGACTTTGCTAGGGGAGATGCGAAACTCACCACTTAAGCCAACCCTAATTCCTGGTTGTTTTGTTATTTAGTGTCCATAGCATTGAGTACCTTTGGATCAGTATACCATGGCAATATGTTAAAAAATTTTCTGCCCCACATCGTATAATTGCTAAAAAAAAAAAGAGAGAAGATTAACATGGCCCCTGCACAAGGATGACACGCACAAATCTGGAAATGATTGCTACAGGAATTTACTCGTCAATCTAACTTAAGGGCAAAGGTAACACTTGCATGTTCATCTTGTAAAACAGACTTGAATTTGTTGCTTTCACTCTTGCATAAGAGTGACAACCTTATGATTTGGTTATTAAACAAAGCATGTATCATTTTGTTGAGCAAGCTCGGCTCTTGCCTTCCGTTTTGATGGCCTGTCTGTGAGTAGATTGTATTATTACAATATGAGTTGCGGAGTTATATAATCTTTTGTGTACTGCAGTGGAAAATAAACCTTGGAGCTTTAACATAACATGATTCGCATAACAGATGCCAGTTTTGATTAGTTTATTGTATTTTAATGTTTGGAGATAGAATTGATTAGGGGTTGCGCGAACACAGAACCCCACTAACACAAATTATGACGTACACTCTTCCTCTTTGGGAAGATGCTAGGCAGGCATCTCTCCAAAAGTGCAATGGAGGCTACCTGCCTAGGCCATGAGCCTTTTTGATGGCCCATTGACCCTGCCCAGGTAAGTAAGTTTGCCTATATTCCATGCCTTCAATTTATATCTATGCTGTTCTTCCCATTACTGTTTTTCATTGATGTGGGACGGGAACTAATTACCCCACACAATTTGTAACTTGAAATGTAGAGTTCAAACCACAAGTATCAAAGTCTCCAATGGTGTCAATGAAGTAGCTTGTGTCTAAAGTTCTCCCCATGTCATATAGAGTCATAGATTTGTATATGGTAAGCAGAAGCATCTCCTAACTTGTCATATTGTCGTGCTGTTTTGCTCTCTTTTCAGGACACTTTGCCAGCTTGGTCATGCACTTGAGAAAAAATTCTAAGCACATTTGAATTACATAACAAAGTCAACAAGGTGCTGTGGAGTTTAATCAACATAACATGGTCATCCATATATCTCTGTAGCTTCTATAAGACTTCACCATTTGATCTGAACCAGATAAAGATATGGCACATTAGAAACAACCTCTTTGATATACCAAGGTTAGCATTGTGCATTTTGTTAACTTAACAAGAGTTTATGTATCTCAGTTGCTCCATCTTCCTAGGTATGTTTTACTCTCGAGCAACTTCATCGTGCTTATAATTTAAGGCTTTGTTGAGTTTGCCGATTTGTACAAACTTCCTCAGATGTGAGCTTTTTAAAGCTACATTAGTTTGATAGTATGCTTTGCTTTTTCAACAAAGGATGTATTATTTCATTTAGTGAGCTCATCTCTTGCCTTCCCTTCTGGTTACCATTCTGCAGGTAGAAAGATTGTGGCCCGAGGAACAACATCTGTAAAGGAAAGGAGTTGTGTGATTGTATTATTTGCATATCTCTTACATCAGGTAGTTTGAAATGATAGTTATCTGAACCTCTTAGTTGAGATATTATCAAGGTTTTGGCTTCTGTGATGGAAGACTTGTTGCAGGTTCTAAGCTATTGTAGACTGGCATATCTTATGCCTAGTGTATTATCATTCTTTACCATTGGTTACATTGTTGAACAGTAATAATACATCCTAATCTCGTTTAAGAATGCATTTCTTCTTGGCTTCAGATCTCATTTCATCTTGGGGGTCTCTCTTGGCCAATTTATTTAATTACAATTTGGAGAAACCAATATATTTGGCGGAGAAAGAACAAGTCTGGTTTTGCCTTATAGGTTTTATTGGTATGCTTAAGAAGTTGTAAGGCTTATATGGCTGTAGGAACACTAAGCATTTTACAGTTGTTTTATGAGTTCAGTTTAGTATTTACAAGTTACTCTTCTAAATAAATTAATGTAATTATTCGTTACAGTTATGTTTGCCTTAAAATCCAACAAAAAACCGAGTTTTTTGGGTGTCAAAGAGTTGCTGGGCAAGCAACATCTAATATCCCAGAAGAGGGACTGAAGACCAAAACTGGAAGCGGGCCTGGACGGGCTCTTTTATCGTGTTTCAGTTTTCTTAGTCCTTTAATTTCGTGATGTCTATTACCTGTTTTCTTGGGGAATAATTTGAGTGTTTCTTGGGGATATTCGGGTTTACAATTTACATGTCTTGTAGATATTGGATAGGAAATTCAAGCCTTGTAGATTCCTCTTGTGTTCCTCCTTTGAAAATGAAACAAGCTCTCAATTTGCCCCACATGTAAACTAAAACCATGTAAATCCTTGTGTTCATTTTTCAATCTTTTTTGCTTTCTCAATTAATATTTATAGTCTTTGTTCTGCGATCAAACCACACACTTTAGCTCATTACAGTTTTTGTATTTTTTTTAAAGATGGTGCCGGTCTAGGTTAACTGACCTTATGCTAGTGCTTGACGATTGATTGTTTATTTTCACTGATGCTCGTTCGCAAGCAATATCCAATGTGTCACTTGCTTTTGTGCCATCCAACTGCTTTGATTATGTTAATTATGACTTGAAATCTTGTGAATGGCATAAGGGTGACTTTGAATGCACATATCTTTCAATCTATAAATGGTTTTGATGTGATTCAAATTGGAGGTGAAAACTTGTTCAAAGAGCTTTCCAACGATAGGTCATATGCCCAATTTCGCTGAGAAACGAGAAAGTTATGATTGTTTTACGAAGAACTGACGAAACTGTTTCGTCTCGGGCCCGATCGGGCGGATTTCGCCCGACCCGGTCGGGCGGTGCGCCGATTTGTGTGCTGCACGCGTTTTTTCGGTATTTTTCGTTTTTGAGTTATTTTTTAGGGTTTGTACGGGGTTCCTTATGTTATAAAAGTGCTTCATGGTGTTCATTATTATTAACACAACTCATGAAACACTTTTAGCCTCTAAAATTTAGGACTCCTTGTATTATTCTCTCTGATTTTCTCCATTATAGTGAAGAAGCTCTAATCCCCCACCTGTGGACGTAGGTCAAATTTCACTGAACCACGTAAATCCTTGTGTTATTTGTTTGTTCATCTTTATTGTTTTCTCACCTTTATTATTTCATTGATTTTCTGTTCCGCATTAATCAAACTACAACACCCAGATTCCTAACAAATTGGTATCAAGAGCTTGGTTGTTTAAGATCTTAGGTGTTTATAGAACGAGTTTGATTCAATTATGCCAATGAAATTCGATATTGAGAAATTTGATAGGCAAGTAAATTTTGGCCTATGGCAATTGATGATGAAAGTCATCCTGGTTCAAAGTGGCTGTCACAAGGCTCTTGAAGGTGCATCCAAAAAGCCTTCGGGTATGACGGATGACAAGTGGGAGGAGATCGATTTGAAGGCACTCTCCGCGATTCATTTAAGTCTAACTAATGAAGTTTTGAGAGAGGTTGCCAAGGAGACGTCTGCTGCGGGTTTGTGGTTGAAGTTGGAGTCACTTTATATGACAAAGAGTGTGACCAACCGTCTACTACTCAAATCTAGACTTCATGATCTTAGTCTATAAGAAGGTAAACCGCTTGAGTCTCATTTAGATGAATTCTTCTCTATTATTATGGATTTGCAAAACATCGATGTTGAGATCGATGATGAGGATATGGCTATTAGGTTGTTGTACTCTTTACCACCTTCGTATAAGCATTTTCGAGATACCTTATTATATGGTAAAGATGTTTTGAGTTTGCAGGATGTTAAGGAGGCCTTAACTCAGAGAGATTTAATTGACAATAAATTGGTTAATAAATCTAATAATTCTGCTTACATAAATGCTTTTGTTGCTCATGGTGGAAAGAATTCTGGCAAAATTTGTAACTATTGTCATGTGAAGGGTCATATTAAATCTGAGTGTTGGAAATTAAAGAAGAAGAATGGGGAAAAGTCCAATGAGGACCAATCCGCAAATATCGCCAACGATGCCTTTGATGATGATCTTGCACTTTAGGGTTACAAGTTTTGGGGCTGCGATTTCTACGATCTCTTTATGTTTGGTGTCCCTTTGAGATCTCTTGGTAAAACGAGAAACCGTGTGGATTTTTTTGCTATGGAGTCTATGATAAATTGTTTTCGAGTTTTTTGTAACAATCTTGGTTATGCATTAGATTTTGTTCTAGTTATGCTATTACTTATCTCAAATTTGGTACTTTTGAGTTTTGTTAAGTACAATTGCAATTTAGATGTTATTAATGTCAATTGGTTTTCTAGAATTGCTTGAGTTTGTTGTTGAGATGAAGAAGTGTTTGAAGAGAGTTTGGTCAATTTGAGTAAACATGTTTGGCGTTGGTGACTTTATACTCTCGATCTAGGCCATGTCATGGTTTTGTATACGGATTTTGTGTTCGAAGACGCATCGGTACACAATTATAGAAGATGTCCGTTTTCTGGGTTGCCTAAAGTGAGTAGGCTTATGGAATTTTGTTTAAGGTGGAGGTTCTATGGTGTTTTTGGTTGAGCATCACTTCTTGGTTCAAGGTGGAGGTATCTTGATTGATTGTTTCAAGTCAAGGTGGAGATTGTTAATTATGACTTGAAATCTTGTGAATGGCATAAGGGTGACTTTGAATGCACATATCTTTCAATCTATAAATGGTTTTGTTGTGATTCAAATTGGAGGTGAAAAGCTTGTTCAAAGAGCTTTCCAACGATAGGTCATATGCCCAATTCCGCTGAGAAACGAGAAAGTTATGACTGTTTTACGAAGAACTGACGAAACTGTTTCGTCTCGGGCCCGATCGGGCGGATTTCGCCCGACCCGGTCGGGCGGTGCGCCGATTTGTGCGCTGCACGCGTTTTTTCGGTATTTTTCGTTTTTGAGTTATTTTTTAGGGTTTGTACGGGGTTCCTTACGTTATAAAAGGGCTTCCTGGTGTTCATTATTATTAACACAACTCATGAAACACTTTTAGCCTCTAGAATTTAGGACTCCTTGTATTATTCTCTCTGATTTTCTCCATTATAGTGAAGAAGCTCTAATCCCCCACCTGTGGACGTAGGTCAAATTTGACTGGACCACGTAATTGACGCCATTTGAATATTTTCTCCCCTCACCCTCTTCTGATGTGCTCTGAGTTTACTTGTTGCTGAATGTCTATTCACAGGCTTTATATTTCTTTTAAATCTTATGGAAAAATTTCTGTTTAAAGTGATATTCCATGTGTCTTATGTTGACTTTATCTCACATAGGAAACCCACAATTGAGGATGGAATGATCACAAAAATAGAGGTATTTAAGATTACAAAGCGTCCTTTTACTTTTTTTTGTCTTGTTGCCTTATATCGAGTATAGTATCCGTCTTATTAGTTAAAAATATATGAAAGTAAGTCACTAACCGACAGTGACATGAAATTCCACTATTGGAGCTTGTAATACAATCTTTTAGGGGTTATGCATTTAAGACTTTCCCCAACACTTTTAAAGTTTGATGTCACAAGCGTTGAGTTGCATAGTCTTAAGTTACCCATAACAGGTTAGTGGCAGATCAAAAAATATCGAGCATATTATGTGAGATCATTTTGTAAGTTCTCAATGAATAATGTACTTAAAAGATTGGGTAAAAGTTGAATGAGAAGGGACGAGCTACCTATGTGGTTACATGACTCAACCTTTGAAGGTGTAGTTATAAATGCATGGGGTGAGAGAAACGACCTTATTAGTATGAAACTAGAAAGTTTGGGAGTGCAGCTAGCCTTCTGGAATAAACAAGTGTTTGGGAATGTATATTCGAAAAAGAAACGCCTTGAAGCGCGTTTGAAAGGGATCCAAAACTACCTTCAATATAACCCGACCTCCTATCTCTATTATACAAGGGAAGGGGGGAGCTATGGTGTCCCCATTTGAATAGACTGGTTTACCCCCCTCCCTTTCTAAATTACAAAATTAATTTCAACCAAAGCAGGGCTTAAAAAAAACTGTCGGAAATACAATTATAACAATCAATCACAAGTCAACTTAAATCAATAGAATTGCATAATTCACGTTATACAAATCACTCAAATGAGGAAACTTTACAAAAACTAAAAAAATTCAATTACAAACTATAATCCATTAGCAATTACATATTCCGTTCTCAAGAACCATTTCCAATTACATCCTCATAAAAATTACCAATACACTACAACGTCAATACAAATTATAAACTAAGAAAAACATACGATTTTGACGGGGAGATCACACATTTGTCAATTGGCGATTTACGAATTTCTAAAAAAGGTACATAATTCTTTTTAATCTTGCAAGTTATTTCAAATTAGTTGAAAAAAAAAACTAGCAACTCTTATGTTCGAATGCATGTTCAATTGTAGTATCGATTATTAGATGTTTTAGAAAAAAAATACAACAAAAATGATATATGAATAACTTAAGTCCGTATTGTATGGTATAAATTTCGAAATAATTATTAAAAAAATCAGTACATGTTTGTAACAAAAAAAGGCATTATAAAATATAAATCAAATTCGAATACAATATGAATGACACAAATATCAAACTAAAAAAAGAAATGACATTAATTTGCCAAAACAAATAGTGAAATTGAAAATCGATGAAAAAGATTGATTTTCTTTTAGTAGTCCATGGAATGAAATATAAAAAATTGGATCTGAATTTTGAAAAAAAAAATTGTATTTCATAACTAAAAAAAAGTGTATAAAAATAACTTTTCGATAATAATTTTTCGAAAAATAAATGTAATCTTATAAATCATTAGTACAAAACTGACATTTCTTATGAATAATTAAAAACCCAAAAGCAAAAGGTCTTTTACGCAATAAAGTATGCTTAAATTTAATTACTTTGCATACAAAATTTGCCAAAGCAGTAGGAGAAGTCTTGAAAAAATACAAAGGGAAAGAAAAAGGAAAAGTGGATGATTCAAGAACCGACTAGGATTGTAACTGGATTTTTGCAAATTCAAAATTCTGAACTTCAACCACAATTTTTTTTGAAAACCATCTTCCCAAATAAAAGTTCAAACATAATGTGACCGGATCTTTGAGAAATATAGTTTATAATAACTAAATTTTTTGGGACAAAATCAAGAACATAAAACGTAAAGAATTACCTTCAAATTTGAGGGCCCCATTTAATTCGTCAACTAAATAAACCCCAATTTAACCGTATTCCGACCAACGGTCTTCAACATTACCACCCAGATTGAAATGAAAACCCAAAAAGACGCACAAGAACAGAGACCGAAATTACCCTAAAAATTAATGGAGCGTTGATGGGGTTAATTTTGACACCAGGATTAGCTTATTAATGTGGTATTTGCTGTGAATATAACCATTAGATCTGATTAAATCTCAATATTTTTTAAGTGAATATGAAAGATAGTGAGGATAAGGAGATGAGTCGTTCTTATTTTTTTAGGGAAGGGAAGATGTAAGGTTGTAGGTCGGAAGAAAAAAATGTGGAGGATTAGATGAAAAAATACGTGAGATTCATCATTCATATGGGTATGTGGGGTGGATAGTTATATGGGTAGATGGGATTGATAGTCATATGGGTAGGTGGGAAGAATTATGTGAGTCTGTTACTTGCATACAGGTGGCTTTGTGGCTTTGGAGATACAATTTTTTTTTTACTATTAACAAACAACTAACATTAATCAGTTACTCAGTTAATTATAAGTGAAACAACAATATTAATAAAATCATGAAGTATTTTTGAATACTATATGTAAGTATTTTTAATATTTCTTATTCATAAAATGGAGGTGAACTTAGATACGAACTTTCTTTTTTGGTTTGTTTTGAGTAACAGTTATGTCTAAAATGTCGTCGCACGCATCGCGTGCATAAAAATCTATTTTCACCTAGGCCTAGAGGAGACCTTATAGATGGAGTTAATGGACACCTTGCTTCACGAGGAATGGTTATGGTTAGCAAAGAGTAGAGTAGATTGGTTGTCACAAGGGATAGAAACACGACCTTTTTTCATAGAAATGTGATGATCAAACGCCATCGAAGTGCAATTAGATGTCTAAAGGACGATTGTGGAAATCATGTGTCGGACCCTAAGGATCTTCATTCTTTAATTCAAGGTTTTTACATTAAGCTTTATAGCACGGAAAAAGCCTTGTCTCATAGATCTCTCATAGGTTTAGGAACCAACAGAACAAGCCTAGCTTACCCTCCATCTGATCTAGAGATAAAGAACGCCTTTTTGCCATGAAGCCTTTGAAAGCCCCGGGCCCGGATGGTTTTCATCCAATCTTCTTTCAAAAGAAATGGCACATTGTGGGACCTGAGGTGTGTGAGAGCATTAGAAACTAGTTCCTTGCCAAAGATATTCCGAGTTACCTAGGGCACGCTCATATTTGTCTTATTCCAAAACAACAAAACCCTGAAAATGTTAAGCATCTGCATCCAATTAGCCTGTGCAACACCGTTTATAAGCTTGTGACAAAAATTTTAGTCAATAGGATGTAACCCCTAATCCCTTCATGGATCTCTCAACCTCAAAATGGTTTCATTCAGGGTCGTGGTACCGATATTAACCTTGTTGTAGCCTCGGAAGTCCTTCATGCTGGATGAAACCCCTAATCCCTTCATGGATCTCTCAACCTCAAAATGGTTTCATTCAGGGTCGTGGTACCGATATTAACCTTGTTGTAGCCTCGGAAGTCCTTCATGCTATGCATAAAAAGAAGGTTAAACAAGGTTGGTTTGCTCTGAAAGTTGACCTAGAAATGGCCTATGATAGACTTGAATGGGACTTTATAAGGAAATGCCTGATATGCAAAATATAGATCTCCATTCTATTGAACTGATCATGAATTGCATTAATAAAGCTTCATCGTCTATTTTAGTTAACGGGAAAAAGACTAATGTGTTCTATCACTCTAGGGGGCTTAGACAAGGAGACCCAATGTCCCCGTTTATCTTTAATATTTGTCTTGAGTACCTAACAGGGATGATCAATCAGGCTTGCATAGAAAAAACTTGGACTCCCTTTTGGGTTGGGTTGGGAAGAACAAGGTTCCCATTTCTCACCTTATGTTTGTTGACGACCTTCTTATTTTTGGTAGAGTTGATGAATCCACCTCCTTTACCCTTCGAAAAATTCTGAGTGAGTTCTGTGAACTTTCCGAGCAAAAAATCAATGAAGGAAAGAGCCGCCTAACCTTCTCCCTTAGCACCCCTGAGGAGCACAAAAACCTTTTTCAGGAAACCTTGAATATCCAAGAGAGTGAAAGTTTAGGCCTCTACCTAGGTCTCCCCCTCTTAACCAAAAGACCTAAGAGAAGTGAGGTTCAATTTGTTGTGGACAAAGTTAGAAGCAAGCTAGCCATGTGGAAGGTAAATTTGCTGTCTGAAGTGGGTAGACTGGAGCTCATCAAGTCGTCCATGAGCTCTATAGCTTCTTATTATATGCAGGCTACTGAGTTTCCCAAGAAAACCCTGTTGGAACTTGATAGCATTTGTAATGATATCCTGTGGAAAGGGAGTGAGGGGAAAAAGAAATTACATCTCATTGGCAAGGCACACTTTTTTACCAAAGAGTAAGGGGGGTCTAGGAATTCAGAGTCATGTGGACCTTAATATAGCTATGCTTGCAAAACTAGGTTGGAAAATGACTCAAGGGGTTGAGAGCCTAGCTAAAAATTGTATAACTTCCAAGTACATACGTCCTAATTACATTTTGGCTTTCAATAAGGGGTCTCAAGTTTGGCGAAATATTGGTAAGGGGGCTTATGTCCTAGAAGAGAGCACTAAGTGGAAACTAGGGGATGGTAAGCTTATTAACGTCCTCCATGATGACTGGTTGGGTATTGGCTCAATTAGAAGTTAGGTAGAAGGCCCCTATAAGTCAAGATGATAGGGATCTCATGGTAGCAAACATCATTTCTCATAATGCTTGGGACCTAAAGCGTCTTTCTTTCCCCCTCTTTGAGTTCTTTTTAGATCGCATCTTATCAACCCCAATCCCGCACAATCATCAGCAGGATAGAAGCTTCTCTAGCTTAGTAGACAACTGTAATTTTTACTATCTAGGGCTTATAAGCAAGTGACTAACCATAAACCTGGAAAGGGGGGAAGTGAGTGGATTTGGAAGTTAAAATTCCCCCCGAAACCTAAAATTTTTATATGGCTTGTTTGGTGGAATCGAACCCCTACTCGGCATCTTTTACATATCCGTCAAATTACCCAATCTAGCATATGTCAATGTTGTAACTCGAGTAAGGAAAATACCCTGCACGTGCTGCGGGATTGCCACGTAGCTTCTCAAATCTGGGATTTGCTGACCCCACCAGCCATGTTTTGGGCAAAAACCGAGGTCAAGGGTTGGATTAAGGAGAGTGTGTGTATCGATTAGGATGTTAGTGGAGTTAGTTAGTCTAACTTAATTCCCTTCATTTGTTTTGAAATATGGAAAGGTAGAAATAACTTCATTTTTTAGGGTAGGAAACAAGCCCAGCCTCAGGTCACCCTCAAAAGAGCCATCTCGCTCGCCCAAAACTTCATGAAAGCCACATTAGTCCCCCAAAATAGCGTAGCCCCTCAGGAGACATCCCCCCAAAACCTGCGAGTAGTCAATCAAAGCTGGGTTAATACTCCTCACCATTGGGTTCATGTAAATGTCGACGCTTCCTTTGTTGATATTGAAACTCAAACAAGTGTTGCGGGTATCATAAGAAATAAACATGGGATGTGTGTCTTGGTTTTTATTGCTTGTCCTATGCGTCTAACCCCCTTCATGCAGAGTTATTGGCAATCCGTCAAGGATTACACATGGCAAGCGAGGCAGGATATACTCATATTGCTCTTCATTCGGATTGCCAACAAGCGATTAACATGGTTATTGACCGAGAAATTCTAGAAGATGATTTTTACAGTGATCTAATTATGCAATGCATGGAGCTGTTGCCTTATTTCCAGGAGATGAGTCTCACATTCGTTAGAAGAAAAGATAATCAAGTTGCGGATGTGTTAGCCCATGGCAGTAGAAATGAGATAGCTCCTCTTAATTTAATTAGGACTTTTCCCTCGTCCCCTAATTATTGTCAAGACTTATTAGTAGCGGATTGTAAAAGGCTTTTCGCCATAACTACTCAATTTTATGATATCGTTTGTTCATAAAAAAAAAAGGGACGAGCTGAATCTAATGTGGAGTGCTCATCTGATGTTGCTAATCAAAACTATTTGAGATATTAGGCTTCTTTCCAGTGGTGTTTTGTTAGCAAGGTTGGCTGCCGACAGGTGCATCAAGCCCATGTTCATCCTATAACATGCCGGAATAAGACTAGTTTAGGTCTTATGTTTACCACCTGAGGTTTGAAACCTGTCTGTCCCACATTGAAAGCTGAAGAAGTTATTTCTTAGTTTGTCATGCAGAGGGTGCAGCATAAGATTGTCTCTTTGGAGACATCTGATAAAATTGGAAAGATACAGAGAAGATTAGCATGGCCCCTGCGCAAGGATGACACGCACAAATCGAGAAATGGTCCAAATTTTTTTGGCAAAATTTGCTCCATCCTGCAGGTTTCCTTCTTCTCCAACTTTCTCTCCAGAAATATGGAGGATGCTGAAGTGGGGGGAGAACATGACAGAGATATTCAACCTTTAGAGTTTAGAGTAAGTTTGTCATCTCTAATCAAGTTATCCTTTTCAAATCTGATACCTAAACTGTTGACTTACAGTGATATCTAAATTATATTGTGGAGGGGAAGGGTCAATCACACTGGTTTGATACATCCCCTCATTCATGGACAAGGCAACATGACATTAATAATTTTTTTATATCAATGTCTATCATCTCCTAAATAGTTGGTTCATTACATAAAATTAGTATTAGATAGCCTTGTTGATTTATTAATTTACTTTTTGACACATGCATTACTGAAAATTTATTGAGAATGTTCAGTAAATGAAGGATGGAAAATAATTTACCAGTTAGAAAATTTGTTTCCCTCTCACCCATACATAGCCTAAGTTTACACTTCTTTTCTAGAGAAACTGAGAGTATTCAAAATCTTCTGCACATCATATAAGCTTATAATTTTATTGATAGAAGCTCCTTTTAAGGATCTTGAAAGGAGCTTCCTCCAAAGGTAAACAATGGCGTAGAATTGTGTAGTTCTCCCTATCTTGGGATATTCTCATTAATCAACATACATAGGTATACAAACCAAAACATGTGAGAATTTTAACTTAACATAATTACACAAGGAAATCATTACAGAATATTTTTGAATATTTGATATTCTATTAAAAGGTGGTATTTAGACAGTTCAGACACTTTAAAAATTGTCTCATTGTTTTATCCCAATTTATGGATGCACTTGTTAGGGCTAGCTCACTATTTGAAAGAGCTATCTTAATTGAAGGCTTTCCTTAATTTCAAAGAGTTATCAAAGTAGCTAGTGTAATTTAGCACTAGAAAAGGACTTTAATATTTTTACAATTAGGTACTTATGTTGTGCTTTGTTGGGAATACGTGTTTTTCCATTGTCCACCAAGTTGTCTGTGAAGGGGGTGAAAATAGGTTTCAAATGGCGAAAAATAGTTTTCTCAATGACGAAATATATTTTCTTATGTAACAAAGAAAACCTTGTTTTCCTCCAAATTCCATCATACCTTCCTATATATTCCTCCCTTCCATCCCAAGGCCTGTGTTCCATGGCAAGTAAGATAAGTGATTCGACAGGGAAAATTTTCCATTGTAAAACATATACAAAACACATACTTTACATTACAGTTAAATTGAACGGAAACACATTATACTATTATTAAAAAATTTGCTGAAATCTTATTTTTAGATTAATGGAAGCTCCTAAAAGGAACTCCCTTCCTCGCTGCATACGGTATTCTTTAGTAAAAGGCGAAAGAATAGTTCGCTCTGTGCTCAATGCATGGCTGCGTGAGGCTTACAACGTAAGGCACAATAATTTATTATTGTAGTTCTAGCTTGGCCTTTATACCTGACTGATGTGGGATTACTTAATAGGACTGTGGAAATTATTATCCAGCATAAGACTACAGCACAGAAATGCGTGTTGTTTCTGTTGCCTCGACGAGTAAATTCTCTGCTGGAAGTATATGCCTTACATATTTATACATGTATGATCCCTAAGCTTATCAATGATTTGATTGATTTTTTAATACAAATAAATAGCCCTACCTGTTAGGTTACTAGAAGTATTTAGGTTGCTGGTGAACCTAAATGTTAGGATCTTTTGTCAGGCTTTTATATAACATCCAAAGTTCATATCTCTGTCTGTTCTACCAGAGTCAGGCTATGACTAGTTCTGCTGCATCATTTTGATCATGTATGTGAGAAAGAAACTGCACTGATTCTTGCATTTTAGTTATTTTCGTATGTGCTCTTTAAATTTCTGAACGGTAGATAAAAATTTCTGAACGATAGATAAATAAGCATCTCAACCGATCAAGCCATACAAGACCTCGCTGTTCTTGACAAAAGGATGAAATTGGCAAAGCCATCAAGATGCCGCGTCAATTCGAGGAGGGACCCTGGTGAATGTGATTGTGGGATATCACTGTTCTGTTCTGTTCGGAATTCATTATTTCAGGTGTATCATATAGTGAACAAGATAATCTTACAAAGAATATCTACAGGAAAATATTGATATGTTTTACATACGTTAACCATTTCTATTTTATTTGAATTTGACGGCTAACATACATCAACCAGTTGGTGGCTGAATAACACAGGATTGAAGAGTTTAGGTGGGGCGGGGGGTAACTTCTGGCTTCTTTTCTTGTTAATAGTTTTACTAATGCTTACAAACCTCCAAGAACAGATTGAAGAGTTTAGGTGGGGAGGGGGTGACTTCTGGGTCCTTTTTTGTTAATAATTTTACTGATGCTTACAAAGCTCCTAGAAGTTTTCGCCCTTTTTGATTTGATTTGAAAATCAGAGGGCATTGAAGAAATAGAAAGAAAATTAAAATCTTAGGGTGGGTATTCGTTACCAAATAGTACTCCCTCTGTTTTTTTTTATCCTTCTCATTTTTCTATGCGCATCTCCCAATGCGCTTCTTTGAACTTAAATATCTTTCATTATGTATTATTGAAAATTATAACGATTGAATATTAATAAAGTACTAATCGAGACGAATCAAACAAGACCCCACAAGACTATATTTTTTCATATAAATTGCAAAAAATCGAGAATATTCTCTCCATGTATGAATAGTGTAAGATTCCAAGTGAGAAAGATAAAAAAAAACAGAGGGAGTATTGCTTTAGAACCACATGTGCGGAAATGTACACCTTGCTGAAAGTAGAAAAGTCTAACTCAAGTAGCTGATTTTTTTTTTCTAAGAAGGTTGCTACTCAAGGTAGCGATTTTCATGGTAAAGTCGCCACGTCATATTACGATCGTGAAGTTCCACTTGAAGTTATGTGAACAGTATGAGGGAGAAAACATTTGACTCTAATATAAGAACGTCATATTACATGTAAGTTTCTAGCATTATTTTAAGAAAGTCATTTGTAAAAGGGAGCATATTCACTTGCATTGCCCATAATGGTCCTAGTAGATAGTAGTACCAAATATCGCCCTGTAATTGATTATGCTGATCATAGCAAATGACTATTTGACACTCAAATTTTAGGTTTCACTTTTGCAGATTGACTACTACAGATATATTGCATTAGTAATAATGCTGTTTAAATCATCAAGATAGGAACTAATGTAAATTCTGCGCCTTAAGCTCAATCCACCCCTGATACATATGGCTGGGATAAAAGTAATGAAACTAGTAGAGAAAGAAACTAGATTGGACGCAGTAGCATAAGAATATACTCTCTGTTCTTTCTATTGAGCATTTGTCATACATCTCAGGTTCTCTCCTTAAAACTTGAAAAAGGATATGCTAAAAAAAAATATAGATTTTCCTTAGTCATATAGTATAAAAAGGAAAGAGCCACCACACTGCGTGCAGGTCGCCAAGGAATTTCCTGATATAGGTGGGTAGAATCATGGCCGATACTCCGATTCAGAACTCAAATAGAGCTAACTGAGTTACCGTCGCCGTCACCGTCGCCGTTACTGCTCTCACTGTCACTGCTGCTATGACTACTACCGCTACCACTTTCACTGCTGCTTCCACTACTCTCGCTCCCACTGCTGGCACTTGAGCTGGAAGTGTGCTCTCTTTCCACTGCAACCTGGGCTCTTAGAGCCGCTGCTGCATTACCACCCATAATTCCATTGTCATCATTGACGTCAACATCAGCAATTTCGTCATCTGTGTCATTTTGCTGTGGAATGTTGATATCAATAGCAATATGGGGTGCTTTTTCTTCAGCACTATCTTTGCCAGGGCCTAGCACGTCATCATCATCATCATTCATTATGTCTAGATGCTCTTCAAGATCAAAGTCCTTTGAGTCTGGGGATGATGTAGCATTTGGTTGTTGAGGAGGGGTACTGGTAGACTTGTCAATTTTCAGTTGACTTCCTGCAGCAACAAAATACAAATGATTGGACTATAGCAAAAATGTTAAATAAGCATGTATTAATACACAGAAAAGTGAAGCAATGCAACTACTCTCAATCGCTTAAATACAATTTTTGCAAACTAAAATAAACCCCCACCCTCACAGGAAAAAGTAAATTGAAGGGGAAACATGGTTGTGAAAATGGGAAGAGTGGTGACTCGAGACATATGGTAGCAATTAACCCATTCATACCTGAGTTTCCAGCATCACCAATATCGATTCGCTCAACTTCAACCTGAAGCATTCATCAACAAAAAGCAGACAAAGAAAAGATGAAGTCAGGAACAGTTCACAGAATTGCATTTCAGCCAAACTGAGTAAAGGCGTTCATAGATGCATAATATACAAAACATATTTCTTTTCTTGAAATTTGAGAGTCAAAAAGGTTTTGGGGATATACAATACATATCCAGTCTACCAGATCTTGTCCAAAAATGTTTTGGGCAAATGGGGAGCCACAAACTAGTATAGGAAAACTATAACAGAAAAATGGGGCGGGGGTGTTTGGTGTAAGAGAACTAGGTAGCCATACAGAATGTAAACTTTGTCTAGGCCCTCAAATAAGAGAATCAGGTTCCTTGACAACAGTGTGACAAGGACAGAACTAGTGTACAATGGTATCCGGATTGTAGCCAGTGGAAGCAGCAATTTCCTTGGCAAAACGGATTCTACCGTCGAAAAATCAAATTGAAAAAGCACAGTGAAATACATGGGATTCTGCATCTAAATTGTGATAAGAGCTACCAAGCATTGAAAACATCATGGACTTGTGCATCTAAATTGTTGTAAGTGCTACGAAGAACTGATTACATCCACGGAATATGATCCTAAGTCTGTCTTATACATGTTTCTCAGTGAAAACAGAATCAATAACTTATGATTCAGAGCAAGATATTATGATATAATTGGAGCTACAAAAAAGCTCCATCTTTTAACCCCTAGCAATCATGAATAAATCTCCACAATCCTTGCCATTGTTCACATATGATTCTAGAATGTATGCTTAGCACTTAACGACCGCCTCACCAAACATCCTTATCATCGAATCATCACATCATATGATCTAAATTCTCAGTTTAACCAACCAACAACAGGAAGAAATTATGAACAGTCACCATATAATCTAGGTCCATACTTACAAGTGACTACACTACGACAAACACTATAACCAGCACCAAGTTCAAGTAACCTAACCTAATCAAACAGGTGAGTAAAACCCTTACACTTATGCATATAAATAATCCGCCAACCACCATTAATATGCTAATAAACATCAAACTAACAAACTAAATCAAAGTGTGACTATCAATTGCAGAAAAGCCAATAAGCAACACTATTTGACTATTGTAATTAAACATCAAACTAAAGCACACTATGACTATCAATGCGAAAAAGCAAATAAGCAATACTATTTGATTACTGTAATTAAACATCATCAACTTAAACCATTAATTCATATCACTACACACTAATAAACAATAAACAGAAACAGAACTGACCGAAACGGGAGGCGGCAGTGGCGGTGGTGGTGGCAATGGCAGTGATGCTGGTGGTAAGGGAGCCGTAAAAACAGGCTGATGCGATTGAGGCTGAGGCTGAGCTTTAGGTCCTCTTGCCATCGGTGGTGAACCGGCATCCGCTGAAGAAAAAGCGGCTAACGTGGCGGCAGCCGATTCGCCAGGCAAGCGGACATGGCGCAAACGCTTAACAGCACGGTGAAGGCGTTCAAGGCGGAAACTATGGCCGTCAAAGAACAAAACGGCGTCGTTTTCTTTATAATCTTCACTTGCACCTTCGAAAGTAACCTTAGGTTTTCCAGGTTGATTATTGTGAAATTCTACATTGATTTTGTTATCTTTCGTCTTCTGTAATGCTCCAGGTTGGCTTTTATCGATTGAAGCCGGCTTGAATTCATCTGACAATGATTAAGCATTAGAAATAAGATTAGCGAGATGAAATTGGAGAGAGAATTGGAGTGAGATAAGGAGCTTACAGCGTAAAGTGCAGAATTTGGAAGAAGGTTGGTGATCTTTGAAGGAAGAACCTAGGGATAGAGTATACCATTGATCTGGATTCGGTGCAGTGCTTGGCTCTTCTTTCTTGTTCATCGACATTGTTCGACCATGCTCCTTTGTAAATTAAGTTGGGACTTGGGAGTGGTATGTAAATGTTGGCGGATTAATGTAAGCGATGGGTTACGAATGAGGTGTTAATTCAGTTAAACGGTTCAGTTCTGATTCAAATCAAACAGTTTGGTTAACTTCAGTTAATTTCAGTTTTTTTTTCGTCTAAATTGATTCAGTTTAAATTTTTTCAGTTTCAGTTTCAATCCAATTCAGTTCTTTCAATTTCCAGTTCAGTTCAGTTATAGTTACCTTTTGGTTTGACCCGTACAGTTTCAGTTTGAAACAGTTGGGATTGACTTATTACTAACAGTTGAACGGTTATTTTCAGTTTGGTTTTGGTTCATTTCAGTTTTGTATATGAAACCACACCAGTTCGGGTAACCGCGATATCGGTTATTACCATATACATGCTTTTTGCCTTCATGCGGTGTTTTGGACCAAGTGATTTGTCATACTGGGTGCTTTGGCCTCAGTTGGACTTGTTATCATTTCGGTTTTTCTAGTCGGAACCAGCGATATACCATCAAGAGACGTGTCTACAAAAGCAATGTTGAAAATTGCCCCATTTACATTGAAATTATTGTCTTAAAGATTTAGTATTTGATTGGTATTGAAATTTTCAATTTAAACTTTCCTTTTTCGCATGTACAATCTTACTTCTTTGTATGTTGATTATAGAATTGTATATTGATCCATGTATCGCCTTTCGAGTAAATATTAATGCAAACACAAGCAAATACGAAGTATTAGTGTATAGATTAGGCAATGTAAGTAGGTAATCATTGCTAATCATCCTTGAGTGTAATGCATTTAATTCGAAACTTGAACAATCTACTTGTATTATTCAAAGTACTTGTTGGACAAAATGAATGTGTTCATGGTAGTCGATAAGCTAATTCAATATAACAATACAACACTTGAGTTAATCATATTTATATGAAATGCAATTATCGAAACAAAAACATCTAATTGAACTTAAACATGCATGTTGTTATTGAAATAGATTAATGTGTCAATGTAGGTCGACAAGCTAATTCACGATAAATATACTCTAGTTAAGTTAACCATAATTAAGTTCAATTGCTTTTGAAACTAAAAGCATTTAATTGAATTGAAACAAGTTGTTATCGGATGAGATCAATGAGTATTAATATAAATTGATAAGCTAATTGAAGATAACAGTAATCTATTTAAGTTAATCGTGTATGAGTAAAATGGTGATGTTTTGGTTTTTCTTTTGAAGTGAATAAAATGTCTTGTTCAGTTTGCTTCAATGCGAAATTGCGAATTGGATATAATTACGAATACTCGTGTTAAATAATTTAACTGTCAAAAATATTGTTCTCTTCTTGGAATGCGGCTATTTCGTGATGAGATACATGTTTCTAATCATCCGCTTATACTATGAATCAGAGAATTTGTATGAGGTATATGTATGTTGTAAATTCATTATTTATACTTATAGAATTTTAAAGTATATTAACTAGTTTAATATATTTCTAGGCTTTTCCGTCAAGTCTTGAGCCATACTCCATATATGAGATCAACGACCTCAAAGAACTTTTTGCGGAATACTTTGTACGGGTCGTTAACGAAGCAGACTAAGTTTGATGGTTAGTGTATGTATTTGTAGGTTAGAATAATATTTTGTTACTTGAACCTTGTTGGTTGATTGATTGCAACATTGGTTGCTTGAACCTTGTTGGTTGATTGATTGCAACATTGGTTGCTTGAACCTTGTTGGTTGATTGATTGCAACATTGGTTGTTTGATTGAGATGTACTGAAACAGGTTATAGTTATATATATGCAAAATTTTCCCAACGATTTCTTGGGTTGTCCAAATTACAAAGGACACTTTGGCGAATTTTCTGCTCATAATTATTAACATAATGTTTGTTTAGTTTTGAAAAAAAAAAAAAAAAAATAGCTGAAAACAAAAACAAAAAAAAGCTGGAAAAAAAATATATATATAGCATTTGCGTCGCATGCAGTGCCATATGCGACGCAAATGGTGCTTCATCTTCGTCGCATATGGCACTGCATGCGACGCAGATGGTGTGTGCGCAGCAGCCATCAGGAGCCCAGGAAGCCTCATCTGCGTCGCATGCAGTGCCATATGCGACGCAGATGAAGCACCATTTGCGTCGCATATGGCACTGCATGCGACGCAGATGGTGCTTCCTGGCCTGCTGTGGGTGCATGGGGGGGATGGGCATGTGCGTCGCATGTTTGTTGTGTCCGACGCAAATATTCGATTAATTGCGTCGTGTCTTATCCAACGCAGATGGTTGTCTTCCATCTGCGACGAGACCTGTGCCGTCGGACCAAGGTCCAACGCAAATGGAGGTCCCAGGTCCGACGCAAATTGTCATTTCTCTACTAGTGGTTATATGCAATGTATAGAATTTCAATCATATAATATGTCTCACTCAATTATTCAGCTAAATTCTTTACTTGTATAATATAAAATTATCTTTTACCTATTTCATAATTTCTACTTATATTTAACAAAGGTAATTTATAAATTAAGAAGGATATTCCTACTGATAATTTTTAAAGCTCAACAATTGAATTTAAAGGGATAATTTATTTATAATTAATAAAGTAAATGCTACTTAGAATCTTAGATCACTCGTATTGGATTACTCACCTTGCCACCTACATGATGGGCTTACCTAAACATCGTTCATATTTATTTATTAAGCCTCGAAAAGTGAGGGAACAAGAAGGAAATAATATTAATGGTTAAATTGAATTATGGTATTATAACATCTAGTTTAAGCATTCACATAGTAAGATTTATTAAATTAACGCGACATATAATTTTAGCAATCATAATATTTGTCAAAAAGTGAGCTTGTTAACGCAATCATAATATCATCACAATTTATTCAAGATTCATTCAAGTTGCGTTGCTTGTAATATACAAATTTTGTATATTCGGGCGTTATGATATTATTTCAGTTATGATTTAGTAATATAACCAAGAGACATTATTAATTGTTACAGTAAAAAATAATCTAGAGCAGTTATCGGTGTACTTTTTTGGAATTCAGTACAGTTCAGTTCAGTTCAGTTCAAATCAGTTTGGAACGGTTTTCAGTTAAATTCAGTTCGGTTTATATTCAGTTCGGTTCAGTTTAAAGCAGTTTTTGAAGCAGTTAGTTTCAGTTCAGTTTGTGTTTGGTTCGTGTTTCAGTTCAGTTTCAGTTAAGTTATGTTACAGTTAACTTTAAACAGTTGGCTTTTGATTATTGTACTTTTCAGTTATGGGTCACTTCAGTTCAGTTTATTCAGTTCAGTTGGCTATCAGTTTACAGTTCACCCAGCAGTTTTTAACCAAACTGACAGCTCTAGTTACGATTTGCCCAGTTGCTCTAAAACAAGTAAATCCGTCATGTTATGCGAATTGAATTTGATATCTGCTTTTGAGATCATGAAACTTTAGAGGTGTCGAATACATATCGGATTCATTGGCCACCTTGATACTAATTCGACCTCAACCTGATTCGACGTGAGAGAGTCAATTTCCATACCTGAACGAGACCCGACTTAAGATCATCCGGACCTGACCGGCACACAGCAAGATCATATTCTAACATGACTATACTGACCCGAATTCAAACCCGTGACTGGTTGAACGCGGCAATCATAGAAGCCAACTCAAAACCCGATCAGTCTTGATAAATACCCAATTTCGTCCGACTTGTTTCTGACCTGACTGAATTGAACCCAAATCTTCAGTGATGATAATAATTTTTAAAAGGAAAAATTTCAAAAAAACTACCCTTTATAACAAACATTTTTCAATAAACTACCATTTAAAAATTATTTTTCAAAAAACTACCATATACAGCACATGTTTTTTTCAAAATTCTACCAATTGACCGCTAAATGAGGGTTTAACCACCCGTGACGGGTTCATTGCTACTTATTGCCTTGATCTCACGGCCCAGGCACCGCTGACAACCCACATAGGGTGCCAAACTGCCCCTCGTTCCATTTTCTTCTTAACGAGCACCCCCTCCCGCTAGCTTCTCTCTCCTCCATTTTTGTTCTTCTCTTTTTTATATGTTTCCCCACAGGCAACAACACCTAGGGCGCCCGGTATTTAAGAGTCAACGTCAATAAAGAAATGTCAAGTGGTAGTATATTGAAAACATTATGTTATATAAGGTAGTTTTTTGAAAGAAATTTTTTACAAGGTAGTTTTATGAAAATATTATGTTATAAAAGGTAGTTTTTTTGAAATTTTCCCTTTTTAAAATATTAGAAAAGAAAAAATATTGTCGTGCCAGATATGGCTTTTTGTCATTAGGCTTAAATAATATTTTTTAAAACCTTAAATCCTAAACCCTTGGCTTGATATCACTACATGCATGTGCACGATGCAAATCAAAATCAGCCTAAACATTTATTAGTCTAAAGGCCCAATGTCCAACATTTAAGATTACAGTTGTAAGAGATTTTCATTTCAAAACTTTTTTTTAAATGGCAATATACTTCCACCCTCACAAACTTACATCAATGTGGAACTTTGATGTCAACTTTGCAATTTTGCTTTTCACAAGGAGAAAATCAACAATATAAGAATAACAAGATCAAAGGCAACGAAAACTAATTTAGTGTGGTAATTTTTTTATACAAGAACCCAAGTCAGGACCGAACTTAACCCAAACCGAACCTGATAATCCCAGTATATATGAAACCAAAATTAACCTGTACAAATCCATCTAAAAGCCGTCCATGGGGGACCCAAACCCGCTACAAACCAACTTGAAAATGGTCCGGCCTTTACCCGACTGGAACTCGGTCGTACAGTGACTCGGATGTGACCCTACCTAAATGGACTCAACCTGACATGCACCTTCCCCGTGGGAATGTTTGACCCGAACGTGACTCGACTCGAACACACCTGACCCAACGTTGGTCAACCTGAAATCCGACCAAAAACCCAAATTGACACCTCTAAATGAAACCAAGAAGAGGGTCAAAACCCATTTGGAAGCTGTAAATAAGTAACGTACGTATGCTTGCTCCAAAAGGATATTACATATTTGATGCTATTGATATGATGGTTAATGATGACTAGGCCCATTCCCTTTTGCGGGATCCTTTGGAGGCTTTGCATTGTCTTGATTCTTCTACAAGTGATGATATCCCATGGATTGCTGAAATAGATGCTTTGGAAGCAGCTCTTTCAGGTGAAGAGCTTGGTGGTATCAACGTCAAGATAAGGAACGGTTAGTACATCACCCTACTTTTCGTATTTAACTTATGTTCATGTCGTGGACCCTTTGTGGGGCGAGTTGAGGGCAATAATGTTTGGGGGGATGAATTGTATCTCATTGATTGTTTTCTTTACAAAGACAAGAAAAGTGAATTCAAGTAAAACATCCCTCGTCATGTTGCTCTCCAATTTCAGAGGATTGCTACCACCCTTTCCTAAGCGCAGACCTGACGACAATTACCAGGGCAGTCCCATTGTCAATGGTGGCCTTGTCACTCTCTTAGCTAGAAAGATACTTAGTTTTTCTGAGTCTGATCAAGTCCCTGTTCCAGGCCCCTACATTACTTTACTACACATACCTTAACGGCCCGTTTGGTTAGCAGTATTAAATGGTAGTAATGGTAATGGTTTCTAGTGCAAACTTGTGAAGGCATTCCCTTGTCAACCTCCATGGTAATGCTACTCTATCCCAAAACACCTACTTTCTCCCTAAAATTTCATTACCATCCACTACCACTTAGGAAGGTGGTATTGGGTGGTAATGGAAATTTATGAAGGAAAATCCATGTTTTGACATCAAGTTTCATTACCATGGATGTTAATGTGAGGAAGTATTCATAAAATTACACTAAAAAGCATTACCATTTCCATCATTTAGTACACTAACCAAACGGGCCATAATAGCCTTCAATATCTTCAGCGCGTCGTAAGTGGGAAATGTCAATGGTACATCGATTCCCAGCGTTCCATTGAGCTTCCTAACCATGCTCAAACTCAGCTACTCCCTGAACAACCCCATTATCACTTGCCTATTCAAGGTCAGGACTTCCCTACTCTACCACCTGAGATTCTGGTTCGTACCTATTTGAGGCACGATCTTGTTGAGGTTGCAGCATATACGTCACCCTCTCCCCCTCCAACTACTGATTTTGAGGGTATGATGAGTGTCTTGCAGCATATGGAGTCGAGTATGAATTCCAACACTCAAGCCATTAAGCAGCTCAAGCGACGTGTATGATGAGTACTGGTAGGGTAGGTACTATTGCTGCAATGAGGTACACTTAGAACCCCGCCTATGCCAGTGGTGCTTGGGGTAGTGGTGTAGATGCCAGTGCTACCGGAGGAGAAGATGAGGGTGACAATGAGGATGATGATGGTGGTGACAATGATGACTACATGGACGACTGAGTCCATGTTCTTCTCCTTCTTCTTGCTGCAATGAGGACATTGCCGAGTTCAACTTGGGGGAGGACATCTTGTAGATATAGTATGTCTCTTTCTCACTCTTTAGGTACTTTATGCTTTCCTAGTTTAGTTTAATTGCTTTAAAAAAAACAACAAAAAAAACATAAAAATACGACTTGTTGTGTGATGAGAGTTGAGTCAATTTGCATCCCTATGGCCCTAACTTGATCCTTGAAATGATTCTTGTCTCATTATTGATTGAATAACTTGCATTGCATATTGGTTGACCATGATTTGATGCCTGATTACTTTGATCCCTATTAGAGGTAAAATCTGGAGCTTGACTATATTAGCTGTGAAAATTAAAGCTATTCTTAAGGTCATTATTTGTGTGCTTAGTTCCTAGTGTAATGTTGATCTTGATTTTGCCTTGAGACTATTAGTATTTCAAATGTGATACATTAATGTTGCGAATGATAAAAAGGTGTTTCATTACGTAGCCGCCAGGTAATACTAGAGACATTTTTTCTCTTCTACTTTTCCCCAATTTGTAGCTTGTTCCCTCTTTTATTCTAGGCACATTAGAAGCCATTTTAGCTCCATTGGTCACTTGTCCCAAGTTCAGCTTGGGGGAGCTTCTCATTGTATTTTGAGTTTGTCAATTGGTTATGTGCTCAATTGTAGATGTTAGATGGAGATGGATACTTTTAAGAGAGGAATTGTAAGCTTGTGATACTTGGTTACTTTCGTGAGAAATTGTTCTTCAAAATAAAAAAAATAAAAAAAAAAGAAAGAAAGAGAAAAAAAGGGAAAAAGGAAGAAATGAAAAACGAAAACGAAGTAGTCATTTAGTGATAGCAAATAAATTTATGAGGAAGGGGAAGAGGGGCAATAAGCAATGATAATTGGAGTCAGTTTCTTCCCTTTTTGGATGATTTTTTATTTGTTGGTAAAGTCTCTTGGAGTTGTGTTTGGCCTTCATTTTGGTCATGGTTTCATATTTGATTGACTCCCCTGGTTAGACTTTTACTCTCACAATTCCAAAATATTATCGTAGCCCCTTACGTAGCCTCATTACAAGCTTATCAATACCTTTATGTGTTGCATTACAAATGACTTTTGCGTAGGTTGAGCGGCATTAATACCCTTTTAAACACACTAGTGTTTTTCGTTGGGAAGGGTAATTATTGATTCTCTTGAGAAGGGTGGTGAAAGAATAGGCACATGTTTTTATTCGCCACATAAAAGAGTGGAGTGACACTTTGCTTTTGGGGACATTGATCCGAAGCTCGAGTACGGTCTATGCGCCGTGTGAGCTATTCTAGTCATTGATCCTTAGGCTTAGATGGTTGCTTTTATTTGACTTCTACCTAAGTTGAGATGTGATTAGAAAGAGTTGATTGCTTGATGTTAATGCATGTTTAATTTCTTTGGAAGTCACCTTGAGTTGCAAAAAAATTTCCTTGAAATTTCTAAATGGGAGTGAAGCAAGTTGAATTCGAGTTCTTGTCATTTATATATCATTTTTGTTTAAGGGCAAGCAAAAGTCTAGCTTAGGGGAATTTTATGAGTTCATTTTATATATGGTTTTCCCCATTTGTGGACCATTATTGTGTGCTAATCGTGCTCTTAGGAGCCGTCTTCTACTAACTTTCTTTGCTTAGTTATGGTTTATTGTTTTTATGTTGAATTGTAGGTTTAAGGGGAATTTCCCCCCTATTACTATCACTGTGCAGTTACCATAAGAAAGCGGATAAGTTTTTGGAGTTTCCAGGAGAAGATTTCCGATGTCCTATATTGATTCTTGAGGCCTCAGAGAGCTACGAAATTGAAGAAAAGGCCTAACGATCATTTTCCAAGGCTTCAGGGTCTTGCACTACCCTATAGGGTGAAACTTACCCAATAGTGCCACTCATGTGGTTTTATTTCAAGCCCTATAATGCGGAACCCCGCACTACTCCCGATATGGAAGGCCGCCCGATCTGGCGGATCCTCATTGTGCCATCGGACAGAGTGTATTTTGCATTCTATGAGGAGCTGTCGAAGCACCCCTAGTCGGTTGGCCTTTGCATTGTGCCACCGGGTGGTATCCGTACTGTCGGGGGAAGATCCACACTGTAGTGCAAGCTGCCCGACATATTATTTTCTATTTCTTTTTTTGTTAACTCTTTTACTTTAAGTAACTCCTTTAAGTTGTTAAGTATAAATAGTGATTTTAGAGTCTAATGAGGACATCTTACTTCCCAACACTATTATTATTTTCCATAGTTTTCTCTCAAATACCCTAGTTTTCTACTTTGATTCCAATTACATTAAAGTTTTTAATAGAGGTTTAATTGCTTCCAAGATTCATTTTCAATTGGTATCATCCCTTCTCTCATCGTTCTCCTTTAATTCTCTATTATTATTTCATCATGTTTGCATTTTAATTATGATTAGGTTTTCCCCAATTATGAGTGAATAGTTCAATTTCTATGGATTTGGGGATCTATGTATGCAAAGTAGGAGTAATTCAATGAAGTAATTGCTTTAAATCTTTCTATTTCCTTTCATTGAGTTATTCTTGCTAATCCTTACGTAAGGCCAAAAACGTGTTTGATTATTATTGCAAAATCAAAATTATAGACCTAGAGATAAAATTTTGTATAGGCCCTCAATAGTAGGCAAAGTGATCCATGACCATGCAAGAGCGGCTTGATGAGCTTTGAGGGAGATGACGATCAAGAGATAATTGTGGGTTCCCCAATTAGATTTATTTATTGGGTTTTTTTTACCTTTGTTCAATGAATTCCTAAGTTGCATACATGGTGATCCATTTCCATAGACTTCTATTATATGAATTCTTCAAGTTTATTGGTGCAATTAGTCTAGTTCTTCAACCTAACTTATTATCTTGTTATTTTAATATTATTATTTCAGTTATAAATAGTGTAGATTTCTCCTTAGGGTTCGACCTTGTTTACCCATCTACATAGTTAGAAGGTTCTATAGGATTTATCTTTTTATTCGGTGTGCGATTGCCTTTGTCGATTTTCTAAGCGTCATTCATCTTGTTCATGTTGATTCATAGCATGATTGTTTTGCAATTGATTGCTTATGGTAAGATTGGTTGACGTCACTTTAGCTTGATTTAACTTTACTGTGTGGAAACCTTAACTCAAGTGAGCTTCTGTACCTAATAAAATAATGTATCTGTGTTGTTACCCTAAAATATTTTGATGATGACAAGCACACTTAGTTCCTAATGACTTTGTTTAGAATGTGTGGAATCGAAGGTGAGTTCCTGAGTTCTAGAGTTGGAACAAGATGAAGTCTCATGTTCCATTGAAAGACATGTTTATGAAGGTGCGACTTCAAGTCAATTTATAAGAAGACCTACTCAATGTTACAAGTTACTTTGAAGACCAAGAGCATTAAGAAACTATCAAAGTCATGTATGTTTGCAGTTGTGAGTTCCAAGAGTTTGGAACAAGTGAAGCTACAAATTGAAACTTCCATAGAGTAGACATGATGACTAAAAGTTAATAGTTTAATCTTTTAGATTTTATGTAAGTATTTATAGGTCTTACTAATATTTGGGAACAAAGAACACATGCATGAAATTGAAACAAAATCTCTAATTATTTGTGTCAAAAATAAAGGTGGTAATTAGTAAAAAAAAGTTTTTAATAAAGATTATAAAAAGAAAAGCTTTTGTTAAATAAAAAGATCTTCATAAAATCTTATTAACTTATCTTTTCTTTTTGATCAAGGAAAGATAACAACTTTCTTAAATTATCTCTTTTACTTATGCAATTATCTTTTCTTTAGATGCCATGCTCAATAAACCCATGAAGCAGCTTGTTCCTATATTTAAGGAACTAGGTGTTAGTGGTGTAAATGGTTGAGATTATGAAGTAATTGACTATCTATATGTAAATATTTGTTTATTCAGGTTTAAGTACGATTAACTACAAGAAAAAATCTTTTAAGTATTTTCACAAATTAATCAAGTGTGTTCAAAGTTCCTAAATTGTCTAAGTTATCCTTAATACTAGAGTGCCATTTCTAACTGAGTTGTAATTGGGGTAAAAGGGATTTCAGTGAATTCCTATGGCTTAGAGTTAAGTCTTGTTATTGAGAGAGTAAAGAGAGGAATTGTGATCAAAGGGGATCATAGGTTGGAAACTCAAGTTCATAAATGAACTTGGAGTAGAGTACAGGTTGTAACTGAAGTGTTGCAATAAAAGAAAGAGCGAAGTTTTTCCTTCTTGAGGACTATCAAGAAGGTTCCTCATAAAATTACCAAGTGTTCATATTACTTTCTTTGTTTGTTTTATAATTCTGCAAAATGATTCTTTAGAAACTACAAAGTACAATTCACCACTCCTCTCGCAATGTTCCTCTTAGGAATAACATGTGTCAATTCTATTCTTTCATCTGTCATTAGTTCCTCAATTGTCGCATTTATCTTGACTTTGACTTAGTACTCTTTGATTTTAATATTGCAGCTATTTTGATATAATTAACGCATTTTAATTTCATGATTTTACCTCTAGAGTTAAACTTGTTTTCATATTATCCTTTCTCTAGCAATATTGAGCCTTTATGACTATGTATTATTGATACCTAAACTACAAGCCCTTGGCCTCATTTGATTCTTGTCCCAAGCTTAGCTTGAGGGAGCGAGTATTAATTTTGATTCAATTTGCATCGTATTGAAGTGCTCTATTTGTGGTTTAGATGGATGAAAAAGAATGTCTAGTGAGCTTTAAAATTGACTTGAAAGTTCAAAAAAGGTGAAAAATGAAATGAAAAAGAGGTGAATAAAGAGTTAAAGAAAAAAGGGTTATTTTTGGAGTTTTTTGAGTGAAAAAACTGTTGGTCATATTGATGGTTTTTGTGTGGAGTTGTTATGACCTTTTTTTATCATGTTTTCAGTTATATGATGTCCCCCTCCTTGGTTTTTCCACCACATCTCCTAAATTATTATCCATACCTTTAGCCTCAGCCCTCTTACAACCTTTAAAGTCCTTTTCATCATTGTGTATTGTATAATTGAGTGAAAAGAGAGTCAAAAAGTCAAAGTTAAAAGAGTATATATATGCTTCATATAAGTCGACTTAATTTATGTTGAGTGTCATTATATCCCTTAAACACATGAGAGATTTTAGTGCACATATATATAGTGAGGCATGTTAGGTTTGGTTAAGTCCAGCTTGGGGAGATGTTTTGTGGTATGATTTGACAGTTGATTGTGTTACATGACATGCTATGTGACTTTGTTCTATATTGTTTAGATGCTTGGTTTGCGTAGAAATTCTCTCGTGTTTTCAGTTGAGGGTTTTGCCCTATTTTAGTCCTATATTGTTGGTTGTGTTAATTTTCTCGTGCCTATTATCTTATTGGTTGAGAACAAGCAATGGTTTAGCTTGGGGAAGTTTGATGTGTCACATTTATTTATTGTCTTAAGTGCATTTAGGTTGCATCTTAAAGCATTTAGATTCACTTTTAGGTTCATATATATTGCATTATATTTCTCAGTTATGCTATTCTACACCTATTCGGTATGTTTTCGTATTTTTTTTTGGTGAATTTCAAGTATTGAGAACGTATTTAGAGTATAATTAGCTAAGCTTGAGCGTTTGGAGCATTTGGAAGGAAGCTACATTATATAAGGATCGTGATGGATATCTTATAGTACAAGTTTGAGCGAAAATAGAGCGGAAAATCATTAGAAGAAATGTGGAAAAGGAGTCACATCTACTTTGTTACTTGGATAAACATGATAATGAACCATTACCCTGAGTCTTTTTTATTTGGTTTTCATTATTAATATTAGTTTATCCTATTTTTCCCAACTTTGTGACATTGTTTAGTTTTACCATTCTTTAAAAATTAATTGAAATTGCTATCTTTTGGTACCCTACTACATTGTTAGAAGGTTTTGTTAGGATGATTTTTGACAGGTGTACGATAGCCTACCAAAAGGAAAGGAAGAAATAGTAAAGGACATATCCATCATTGAACGAGTAGTCCATTCCTAAAGCAAGTGCAAAGCTCGGTAGTAAATGCAATTAGTATTTAGCGAACTATTGTTTATTTAATTGAATTAGGTTCTTTCCATATACTCCAAAGGATGTAGCAAATACAATTCATGATTGATATGAAGTAGAATAAGTCACTCCTATTTTCAATGTATAACTTTGCCTTTTGGATTTTTTATAAGAAGTTAAATGAACTAAAGGTCTATTTATAAGGGACCATCTGTGAGTGGTAATCTCATATGACATCTATACAAATATATTAAAAGGCGTGCTTGACAACGTCTATGCGCCACGTGGCACCCTCCTTTTGCCACCAGAATTTGCCACGTGTCTATTAACCAACAAAGTCAAGTGGTCATTATTTAAAAAATAAATATGCTGAAGCCTGGGCTCGAACCCCTGACCTTAGATGCAAGGATTTCCAAAGAATCACCATCTGATCTACCGTCTTTTAGTGATTCATATTTCAACAAAATTATAGATATGTGTTGTAATTAGTATTATGGTAGTCAACACCTACTTCTAGCCATAAACGTTATTGGTTACTTTTGTACAATAATAACTCATCCCCTTGCTCCATCTCCACTTTCGAAATATTAAAAAAAAAACTAATATATAATCAAAACAATGGATGCATAATTGGAAATAATATGGTCATGGGCGATATAAGCATAACTTCTATACAATTCAGTGGAACAACTATGCACTAATGACACGACATACATATCTTACAGGAAAATACCAGCTGAACTCAACCAACGCAACATAGATATACTTCAATAAAGACATTCTAGAAACAGAAGGCTTGCAACAAAAGTACGTCATCAAAAACACAAAAATCATTCCAAACAATGGATCAAATCTCCAAGCAAAAAATGATACATACAAAAAAAACACTAATCAAATCATGCATGAATAAATAGGAGGGATGCAATGGAACAAATTAAAGAGTTGGAGCCACACCCACATGAACCACTATAACAAGCCATGTTCAGGAACAAAAAAAAACTTGAGGACATTTTGCAAAAGGACCCATTAGAAAAGGTAAAATATGACTCATAACATACTAATCTAAGGTAGTTAAAAAAAAAAATTCTACAAAATACGTCAACAACAAGAAAAACTAAACTAAAAATCGAAACGTACAGGAGACTTTTACTTGCAGTGCCACAATTACAAGTATACATCTTCACAACAAATGGCATTACAACTCTTGCGAAACATGCAAGAAGAAGATTGATGAGACTTCATATTGTACCAAGTGTGACGTTGTGGTGAAATACCCAAAGATAAGGTAAACAACCACTGAAAACAAGATGTTCCCGTTGTTTCGAGAAGTCTACATTTACTAATCAGTAATAATAAACCAAAATGGTTGTTCTCAATCAACTTTATTACAGTCTTATCCACAGCATGAACACTAATTACTACAACTAACATAATGTTATTGAAACTTAAGGATGCTTTTGTTTACAAATTTATGATCTTATACGATAAACGGAAAGCTATAAGAGTTATTTAACTAATGTTTTATGCAATGCTTGAGTTTGCTGTCCTCCAATCTTAGGACTAATAAATAAGTATGTTCACCTGCAGACAACTACAAGTATCTTCTAACAGTTGACATCGATGACGGAAGTGCGTGTGTTCCACTCGCATTATTCGATAAGGAAGTTGAAAGAGTTATCGGGAGCCCAGTAAACAAGTTGTTGGACTTGTAGAAAAAGGTAAGTACTGAAAATTAGGGGACACCCCAACAATAGCTCTAACACATATGACACTTTAAAGTTACTAACATAAAAAAAAAAAAAAAACAGGATAATGGAAATGAGAAGTTGATAGACCGACTACAAATTTGTGTTGGAAAACACTTTGTGTTTAGGGTCAAGCTCAGCATAAGGAGTGAGACAACTGAACTTATTTGCCATAAGACATTTGAGACAAACTACCGATTAGAAAAGTCATACAAGGAGCAGCAACACAAAGAAAAAGCAAGCATTCAAAAAGTGAATAACAACAAATTAACTAAATACAATTACTTTATTGCCGTAAACAATTAACACATACAAGAAATTGGAAATTGCAGGAGAAAGACCAAGATGCAGACATCATAAATGCAAAAACTCCTACGGTTGTCGACACGGAAAGTCAAGGAAGCCAAGTACTCGATGACAATGGAGAAGACACACAGATAGAAAGTCAAGTCCTTGGTGAACCAAGTCAAAAGAAGCAACCAAAAGAGACCACAAAGAAGAGCAATATAAACATTGTGTAAGACAACTACACTCACAAAATCAATACAAAGGATTACCATAACAACCATTACAAAAACTAAGACATGTATTATACATATTACAAAAATGCAGGGATGAAGATCACGAGGACAACCCAACCACCAAAAAGTGGCCAACCAAATACATATCAAAGCTCCAACAGAAGCAGGAACCCCAAAAATTATGATTCTAAGCAACTAGAGTAAGAGCATTGTTTGCAAAATAATTTTTTATGCACCTTACGATGTTTAACTTATTGTTTTGACACCCACTTGACATATTTCTACTGTCGAAAAGGAACAACGACGCTAAACTTCGGTTAACATTATCCATTGCATAACACAACTTACAAACTACATGCTATTACAAACGACAAAAAGCAAATAACACGATTTCCATAAACGATAAAAACAATAGTTAAACCATACAAAAAAGTAAAAACTGTAGCACCCGGAGAAACGCCCAGGCCACACACTAGTTATTAAGTGGAATTCCGCACATGTCTCTGAATAAACATGGTCTTTGGGGATAGGCCATTTATTATCATAAATGTGCGGATTTGTCATCCTATTATTAGTATCTAAATAACGACATAATTCAAAAAGAATCATTTTTGAAAAAGTTTTACAGGAAATAATTTCAAAAACGATAAAACCTCCATGCGATTAGACAATTTTCAAATTTGTCTTTTCATCCATGAGATGACTGGGTTCAAGATCTAGGTTAAGAGGTACGAACATCTAAAATTAATTTCCTCTTTTGTTTCAAAGAACAATCTCTTATTACTAATGCGTTTAAATACTTTATGTATAGAAAGAAAGTGAGAACATCACCTACTTTACACATTGCCACACACATGTAGTGATCCGGTTTTTATTTATAGTTGCTAGCTAATTGATCATTCTAATATGATAGGTTATATGAGTACTAAAGTTGCACAACATATCAATCATTGCAGGATTCTAAACTACTAAGGGATTAAAACTTTTAGTAGTTCGATAAATGTTTCATTCAAAATAACCAATTTAGCTGGAGATGGAGGCGATTTAATAAAAAAGTTGGATCAGATATCATGTTATCCAATCTGAAATTTTGGATATCTGATTTTTTCAAATCCGATATAGATCAAAATTTTTGAATATATGAAAATTCCGACCGAATCAGATCAAATTGTTTGAAACAACACTATCTATAGTTGGGGCAAGTTGGTAAAAACTAAGAGCATTGATTATCCTTCAATGCAGAGACTAGTACAATGTGTGGGAGAGGTAGGGCTGGCAATGGGTCAACCTGATTACTTAAATGGGTTGAGATCCTCAACTCAACCCAACCTGCAACTAAACGTATTGGGATTCTCAACCCATTTAATATTTTTCAATTTCCAATGACGGTGACCTGGTTATTAGTTACTTAAGTACCTCACATTTTATTAACTTTGAAGTACAAAGAGTCCATATATAACAAGAAGATAAGTCCAGATACAATATAGGTTGATATTTTTCAAGTTAAATGAACAATAAAAATGGTTGTATTGTATCTGGACTTTTTTTTCATCCGTCCTTTTATAAACATAATATAAACAAAATAGAACATTTTATTAAAGAAATGGCGATAGAGGAAATATCGCCTGACGGAAATGTCACTCTAATCAAAGGTTAAATTAAACTAAATAAAAATAAAACCCAATTAAAATAATCCGAAATATCCATAAAGAGGCAAAACAACCTCATAAACCCAATGTGGTAAATTTATATGAAATAAAATGTCTCAAAAATCCTAAATAGCCTTCTCTCAATGCCCATAATATAAAATAATCACCTGCAAAATATATTAACAAACATCCACAATCAGTGGGGAGTAACTAACAACTCTCCCATCCCAATAAGGATCCATATAAGAGTTATAAAAGTTTTAACAATCAAGTCATATACAATATCTCAAACATACACTTCAAATAATTAAATAAACAAATAAATAAATAAATACAACAGAGACAATACAACATGCTAACTACAAACAGGGTAAAGTTAACAGAATAATTAGACAAAATAAATTAACATATGAACTCAAGGATCAACATAATAAACCTTCAAGTCTAAATAAAATAATAATATGAGCGACATAAATGACAATGATAACGTTTTCAAAATAATCTTCTTAACACGTTTGAGGAGGAACTGAACTTAAGTGGATCGCAACCCACTGTTCCTATTTGATTATAGTATTAAGACCCTGATCGCCTATGTCTAGTATGGCAACACTCTGATGCGAGATAGTACCCTACTCAGTACTTCTCGACCTCTCAGATGACAACTAATAACCAAGACGGACCTACACACCCTGCTCAGTATGTAAGTATAAGTCGTGTACCTTGCTCAGTACATAGTGACTGTTCATTCCTAGGAGACATGCCGTCTCACTAGTCATCATCCTCAAACAAAAACAAATAATCAATAATATAATTTCATCATATGCAGAATGCTATTTAAGGTCTTACATCAAACTGCAAGAATTTAGGGCTTTAACTCATCAATTTCAAATTGCAAGAATTTAAGGGGCCAAACCCATCAATTCCAATTCAAAACAACTTCACAATTTCTCAAAAACAATAATCATCAAATCAACAATATGATCTCCGAAAATATAATTTTAACTCATCAAAAAAAACTTTTAAATACTTGGAAACACTTACAAGATCACAAATTAAATAAACTATCTTCCAGACTATATACACAATATCATCTTAAAATAAACATATCACATCAACATAACTTAATACATAAATATATATAAACTTCCAACAAAGAAAGAAAAAAGTCATGAGGCATAAGTCAACAACTCTACAAAGTAACTATATGCATCTCACAAAACCAACAAACCGTAAAGCTATTGCATACACTAAATGATTCGTGAACACATTTTTTATATAATTAACTAGAAAACTTAACTTATGTATATATATACATGCCTCATTGATAAAGGAAAATAAGAAGCATGGTTAGACTCACAGCATGCTTTACATAATAAACAAACAGGAAAAGAAAACAAAAGGTGGGGCTAAGTGGATCTATATACCACGAAAGATCACAGTAATCCATTCAACCATCATCATCGCACGAACAACAAGCACACAAGAGCAGCACACAAAACCAATATTCGTGATCAAACGCCGGCAATGGCGTTGGTGCAGTTGCACCAGCACTACTGCCAGGTAGCAGTACAAAAGCCCAACAACAACTAGCCAACAAGCACCCAACACCACCAACGTGACTTCAAGGAAGCTAAGTAGCCCAATATTACAACCAATTTATCGACTAACACTAACTAATATACATCAGCTAACTACTTATGCTCAAACACAAAGTTTTCATGCTTAGATACTTCTATAAATTAACAAAACAACCCAATTCTCATGATTACAAAGATAATAAAGGTTACCCAACACTTCATGAATTTACCACAGGAACATGGTATATATATATATATATATATATATATATATATATATATATATATTAATCAAAACCACACGATCACAAATTATCATATACCATTCAATCATGAAAAACTCAAAGAAAACATAATTCTCAACCAAATCCTATTATACTACTAGCCCAACCTAACTATTCAAACTAAAATAATTCCTATGTGAATTCTAACCGTTCTAGGGAAACCGTTAGTAACCTTTGAAGACCTTCAATTGCTTGCATTCTTGTTCTTGAATATTATAAAATTCCATTTCCTGATGTTCTGTTCCGACCCAGATTCCCTACAATCCAAAGCTCGGATTCAAAATCTCTCCGGTCAAAGTGAAGGCCCATATGTCCTAAACGTGATGTCGAAATTTTAGAATGATCAAACGGTTAGATCTCTGGTGATAGTCATTTTTGTGAAAGTGTGGCAGGAAAAACCGGATAAATTTTCCTCTCTTTATCTCTTCAAATGGTGTGAACAAGGGGGATTACAAACACAGTTTTTCTAGCAGAATTTCAGCTAGTACAAATGAAGTTAAAAGGGGGTTTAGAAAGACTAATGATGGGGTTTTAAGTTGGATAATTATGGTGAATCAAAAGGGATGCTACAAGGGGGTTACAAGGTGTTCAAAAGCCTCTCCATTGCTTCCAATATTCTGCTTTTGTGGACAGCTTTTAGGAGCTTAAAACTTCACATTAAAAAGTCGTGCGACTGTCCAAACGCGTTCAAATCGAATAAATAAAAATACTAGCTCAAATGCGAATTTTTAAATACTAGAAAATCTACGAATTTTAATCAAATAAATTTTATAAGTATAACATTTTAAAAGTTGAAAAACAAATAATATAAGATATAATACTTTTTAGAAGTAAAATATTCTAATTTTAACGAAAAATAATAATTAACGGAATATAACTCGAAGAAATTATGAGCGAAAATCCATGGTGTTACGCAACCCAACTAGAGCCTAACTCATCGAAGTAAACAAATTATAGGCCAGGTTGAAATGAGGTTGGAAATTTCATCCTGATCGACCCAACCCATCTAATAAACAGATTGGGTTAGGTCGACCCATTTAATTAAACAGGTTGAAATCTTGATCCTACCCATTATTATTCAGTTGGGTTGGTAGTTGGGTCGATTTTTGTCAGAAGTAGCGAGAGGTGAGGTTGGGGAAATATTATATAAATATGTAAATACAAAATTCCTGGTTGTAAGGGTGAATATATGATGGGTAAACGATGGAGAACTAATAAAGAAAACCAAACCCACGATTGGGGGATTAGATCCTTCATACGGTTGTAATATCAACTATCGTGCTCACAAGCTAAAGAGGCAAAAAAAACAAACATAAAGTTCACTAAAATGAACATGGGATGTTGTTAATTGAACATGTAGTTTGCGAGTTATAAATTAATATTTACGCGTTATTAATGAATATTTGCGGGTTCTTCAAAAATCAAATTGGATCATTTCTAAAATTCAAAATTTAAAATTTAAAAACATTAATGTACATCTAATTATTTTACTGAATAAACATGCGATGTTATTAATTGAACAATTGAGAGTTATCAATGAATATTTACAAGTTCTTCAAGAATCAAAATGTTCATTTTCTAAAATGAATAATTCAAAATTAAAGATTCAAATATTAATGCACATCTTGTTATTTTGCTAATTGAACATTTGCGAGTTATGAATGAACATTTGCAAGTTATTCAAAAATCATAATACATTCATGTCTAAATAAAATTGAAAATTCAAATATTTATGTATATCTACTTGTTGTTTGTCGTGCTATATTATTAATTGAACATTTGCGAGTGATCAATGATCATTTACTAGGTCTTCAAAAATCAAAATATTCATATTAAAAATTAAAAATTAATGCACATTTACTTATTGGTGGAGTGAACATGAGCTATTAATTGAACATTTGCAGGTTCTTTAAAAATTAAAATATTCATTTCTAAAATTCAAAATGTTTATGATTAAACATAACGTTGTATCGAAATCCAAATTTTGAATATAGCGTAAAAGAACATTATAATTGGGTCTAATTATAATAAATTAAAGACGTTCTTTCGATTTGACTTAATGTTCATTTACTTACCAATGTTGACCTTTGCGCACAATGCTCATTCTACTATCGTGTGTATTATTAAAACTTTAGAAAAAAAGAGAGGATTGAGATAAGTGTTGGGGAAGGTACACGAAATATTAAGTTTAAAGAGGAGGGCAGGAGAGAGAAAATTGTGAGAAGGTGAACCCCCCTCCCCCCCCAAAAAAAAAACACCATTATACATGCTCTTAGAAACAAATGTTCACAAATCACGGTCACTCCAAATGCTTAAATTTACTTGCCAAATTGCCTAGTTCTTTGCTGAAAGGAGCGTAAAGCATCCAAAAACACATCTTCCTCGAAGTCAGGTGCTTTAGTGTTGGTAAAGTATCACTCAATATAAGGAACTTGCCACCCCAACAACATACCGATGCGGAGTTGGCCGCCAGTTTGAATGAATAAGTCGATAGGAGGCCGGGAACTGCCAATAGAAAGGTGTTGTTCAATCATATCTTCATCAACATTGTGTAATTCTATGCTTCCTTCCCTCACTTTATTGTAAATTTTCTTTGTTGCTTCAACTACATCTCTTTGTGATGTGTAGCATACTGGTAACACTAAATCAAGGTTTGTATTGTTTATTGTTGCCTCCTCCACTTGCTTTATCGTAGCTTGGCATGATTCAGATAGCATAGACTTTTCTCTTACTATCGTCACTTTTACTCCTTTCCTGTTTCAGTGCCAAATTCAAGAAATTTTGAATTAGAAGACCTTGAACACATACTAACGCTGCTTACTACTACAACAACAACAACAACAACAACAAAGCCAAACAGTGGACACATATTAACACTACTTACTACTACTACAACAACAACAACAAAGCCTTAGGCCCAATATTGATTTGGCATCAGCTAACATGATTTATATATCATAAGAACTCGTTTCCTTGATAAATGGAACAAAAAAAAGGAATAAGAATGTATATAAAGAAGATTGAGATAGTGAAATTGAGAGGAGTCGGACAGGGGAAAAAAAATAAGGAAGCAAAAACCAAAGGAGATGGAATGTGAAAATCAAAACATATGAGGCATATAAAACAACAATTTGAGATAGTTCTACAAATGAGAAGGAAAACAAGTGGAGAATTTTCAATATACCTTAAATAAATAAAAAGGCTTTAGGGAAAAACATTTGTAAAAATACTAGAAGTAATAAAAAAAAGAATAAATATAAAGTCAAGTCATCTCATCAGTATAGATTCGCTCTCTCCAATATGCCGCCATATCACACGCCATAGTTTTTTGAATTCCAAGTAGACACAAATCACTGTCAATCACTGTTATCCAATGTTGACCCTAAGTTTTGAAGATGACCTATAACAAAGACAAACGTATTTAGACTAATATTCTACAAGTATTTATGAGAGTGAAACAGGTTTGTCAATAATGACAATGGAGGATTAAAGGAGTATTGGCCTTCATAAGACTTGATGAAGCTGCTAGAAGCAGAGTTCCCAAAGTCTTCAGTTGATATTAGGAACATCTGTAAGGAACAAGCAACAAGTTGGAATAAAGAATTTTTCCTAAGATTAGGAACATAGCAGTTTTTGATCTAACGAATCAACGTTAGTATAAGAGTAGTTAGTTGGCACTGTGAAGTAAGATGCTTAGAATAAATTCAGTTGTTTAGATTTATCTTTTGATTTTGATAAAAGTTAATGATTTTACTTTTAGTACGATATAATCTTTTGAGGTAAATAAAATCTTATCTTTATCTATTTCATGATTTATCTCAAGTAATTTATTATGCAAATAATTTTTATTCTATTTGACCGGATTTTGATAAGTGTTACTTGAGTTTGTTATAACTAATATTATCAAAAGATATTTAAATAAAAATTTTGATTTTAGGTTTCGAAAAAAAGAAGTTACTTTATTCTAGAAAAAAGATAAGTAATGAGTGACTTAGAGATAAGTAGGGTTTACTCGTGTAAACTTACTAATTTGTAAATACCTCATTTACAAATCATTCTAAGTATCAGTGACTACAACTTCAATAGAGCAAGTGTTTTTCATAGTGTTAGTGCCATTGATTATTCTCATACTCCTTCATGTTCCTAGTTTCGTTGTGAGTTTCTCTTAGTGTTTATTCATTGATTGAGTGAAATCTTGTATTAAAGAGAGGACTTTGAGCGAAATCAAGAGAGAGTATCAACAGTTGAGGGACTGTTGTGGGATTAGTGTTTCTAGTTGAACGAGAGAAGGAACTCTAGAAAAATAGGTTGTAATACCTATTATTAATGGAAGATATCTGTTTAAAATCCCTTGGGTTCGATGTTTTTACTTCCTACAAGGTCTAGGAAGGTTTTCCTCATTAAATGTTTGTCTCTTTACTTTGGTTTTCTCGTTGTTCTTTAAATTCCGCAAAATTACTCATTGTTCCCGACAATACAATTCACCCTCCCTCTTGTATTGTTCCTACTTAAATAAGCTGATGCTCTGAAAATAAGCACATAACGCCTACGAGTAAGATTCTGGTTAGGAACAATGGACACAACTGAAAAGCTGGAAGAAGGATACTCCATCAAAAGGTTTTCGATATTTAACGGTAAGTTTTATTCCTACTAGAAGAACCGAATGGAAATCTTCATTGAAGCCGAGAACTATCAGGTATGGAGAGTCATTGAAGTTGGAGACCTTGAAGTCACAACTACAACTAACAAAAATGAGGTAGTTCTCAAACCTATGTTTGAATTTGACAAAGATGATTTCATTAAAGTAGAAATGAATGCTCTTGCTGTAAAATTGTTGCATTGTGGTCTTGGACCTCATGAACACAATCGTGTCATGGAGTGTAAGACGACAAAGCAAATATGGGATCTTTTGGAAGTCACACATGAAGGAACAAATGAAGTCAAAAGATCCAAAATTGATCTTCTAATGAATCAATATGAATTGTTCCAAATGAAACCCAAATAAACTATTCAAGAAATGTTTACTAGATTTACTAACATAATTAATGAATTAGCTTCGCTTGGAAAAGTTATCACATCTGAAGAACAGGCACGTAAAGTTCTTAGGAGTCTATCCAAAGATAGATGGATGGGCAAAGTTCATTGCAGTAAACAAAAGACTTCACCAAGTTTAATTTGGAACAACTTGCTAGTTCTTTGATGACACATGAACTGCACCTAGATTCAGAAAATGGAGAATCATCTAGGCAAAAGTCCTTTGCTTTAAAAGTTGATGAAGATGATGAGTCTGCTATCATGGAACGACATTTTAAAAAGATGTTTAGGAACATGAAGAATGGAGAGTACAAAGGTAAGAATCGAAAATTTACTAACAAAACTGGTTCATAAATGTGGCAGTTTAGATCACTTCATCAAGGAATGCCCACATTGAGAATTGGAGAAAGGCAAGGACAAAGGAAAGGAACGCAGCAAGGAAAGGAACAAAGACTTCAAGAATCCGTTTTCAAGAATCATCTATGGATTGAGTTGATTAATTACAGTTTGTCTATAGTCGATATCCTTTCCATTTTGGTTAATGGTGTCCCAGGTGATCGATTTTTTCCTTCTAGATGTTTAAACAAGGAGAATACCCTCTATTTGTATCTTTATGCTTTGCGCTCAGCTTCTAGCTATGGAAATTCATTCCCATGATTTTTTTTTTTTTTTGGGGGGGGTAAACTATTAGGTGTTAAGGTTGGTAGATATGGGTCTCGTATCCCATTTCTTACTTTTGCAGATGACACGATGTTTTTTGCTAAAGCCTCAAATTAGAGTTGTGTTATTATTAAAAATGTGATGTATATATATTGCTAAATATCAGGCTAGCTAGTCAATTTCCATAAATCAGCCTTCCAATGTACTAAGAATGTCTCTGTTGAAGAGACCTTTACATTTAGATATATTCTTAAGATGAACTCTTCCTTTTCTCTAGGCAATTTACCTAGGATGCCCTATTATTGATTCAAGAGTCACTAAAAGTATGTTTGCTAGTGTGGTTCCAAAAGTCAATTATCAAAATGGAAAGTCAACTCTCTCTCCCAAGCAGGTCTTGTTGTTCTAATTCCCTCAAATCCATGGATAAAGGCCAACTTTCAAATGCGAAGTTTTTGATCTACACTTTCTAATCTAGATTGCACTTATAGGAATTTATTTTGGAATAAGGACGTAGCTCGGCTTCCCTCTAATATTATAGGATGGAATAAAATTTGTTTACCTAAACAATTTGGAGGTTTAGGGTTCAGAATGGCTTACATTAACAAAATTTCCCGTTAGGTAGGAAGATTGTTTCTTGTCCCTCGAATATGTGGGTCTAAATGGTATCTAAGAAGTATTTTGTGATGTTTCTCTTTTTGACTATGTTCCTTATGCTAACTGCTCTTGGCAATGAAAAAAACTTATGAGTCTCCGGTGCACATCTTAGAAAAGGTTTACATTTGGTCATCTATTCGGGCAGTAATGTTAGTTTGTGGAATGATAGTTGGATTTTTCATATGCCCATTAGTGAAACGATAGAAATTCCAGATGGCATGGAGGAGCTAAAGGTTTGTGATATCATCACGGTTCATGATCAATGGGATGAATCTCTAATTAAACTCTTTGGTTCCCACTGTGTTAGTAATGCGATTTTGCCATCTTCTTGCTGTTTGACCTGATAGATCATAAAATTTTATAGGGTCTTACCCCTAATGGTCAATATTCGATGAAATCAAGTGCTTAGTCAGCTCCCTAGTCCCCGAAATTTTTTTTGGTTGGATTTGGAAACTTAAAGTCCCTCCTCCTAAAGTTAATTTTTTTTTTGTGGAAGGCTTGTCATTGGTCTTCCTACTAAGGTTGGGCTTCAACATAGTCATGTTTCCTTCCTCATAAATGTGTAATATGTAATTTCGAGCTGAGGATGTGAATAATTTGTTATTTAGTTGTCCCTTTGTTCAAGATATTTTCAGTCTTCCCTCGCTAAATCATGGGTGGTCGAATTTCCCTATTGTTTCAACCTAGTGGGGATATTATTGACAACTTGTTGGCTATTAAGAAGTTAGTTTCTGTCAAGCAGATGGATTTGATGTGAAGGTGCGCATGGTGTCATGATCATCTTCAACAATAAATAGAAGAAGTGGGGATACACTTTCTCAAGGCTTCCACAAAATGCAAGCCCTCCTTGTATTACATAAGATCTTCGTAGTTCACTGTTTCCTCTTTGTATTACTCCTTTATGAATTTATTATTATATAATGAGAGTTTTCATTTTATTACTCACCCTAATAATAATTTAGAGTTCTCGTACTCTCATATTTTCATATAGTTGATTTTTTTTGAGTTTTTGTCTTCTGTGGGTTTTTTTGCCTATATATGAGGATTTTTCCCACGCTAAATTGTGTGTACTGCATATTAATTTTCTCGCCTTATTTTTAGTTCTATTTATATATCTTACTCTCTACATCTTTACTTCTGCTTGCACTCACAATCCTAATAGCTCTATCTGCAATTTCTTCTCCTTTGAGTACATAGATTCTATTTAAGCTAAAAACAGTAGTTTGAGTGGAATTACCAAGTAGGGCTTTGCTAATTGGATGTGACGTAGGGGTGTGCACCGGTAAACCAGCTGGACCGGTGGGCTGGTATCTAGGATTTTCTTATACCGGGACCAGATTGGAATTTTTCAGGTCCAGTTCGGTTTTGCACCTGTTGGACCGGAATCTATATTGTATTTTATTTAAAGATATTTATAAATTACATACATTAAAAGTTAATAACTTTAATAACAATAATCCTAAAGTATAAATAGTAGGTTCTTAACTTTATAACTTTCTACCTTTTAAACTTTTTTTAACATATGAATTTTTTTTTTACTAAAATAATAGAAATTCCGGTCCAACAGGCCCGAACCGGAATTTTCCTGGTTTGGACTGCACCGGACAGGAAACCTGGAATCGGGATTTTTTGTGGACCGAGGACCGGACCGGAAATTCCGATCCGGTCCAGATTCCGGTCCGACCCTGATCTTTGCACAGCCCTAGATGTCAGTGTGATGAATGATGGGTCGAATCTCCAAATGGGCTGTTACTTGCAAACAAGAAGACTAACTCGGGGGTTTTCGGGCGAACCCTCTCTGATGTATGTGTTTGTTTTGTTAAATGAAGTTACCTCTATTTTGGTGCCAAATGGAACATATATAGTGGAAAATAGGTATAGGAGGCCTTGGGCAGGTCCTTTAGGAGCCTTACCTCTACTTTCCTCTTCTTGGGCCTAGCTCCTATGAAGGTGAATCATAATGACCCTGATCCTATATTTAGACCCCAACTAATTTTCTTAGATACACTTTATCAGTGATTTGACATGTGGGATTCTTGATTCTTTGTGTTCGTGATTATTATTTGGCTTCATTATTCTTTTGTAGGATCATTTCAAGCATTTTCGTCTCAGTGGGATTAAACTGCTTCCAAGCATGCATCGAGACTCATAGTTTTTTGACCTCTATTGAGCAACGCTGGCTATTAAGGGGAGAAACTTGAGCGATAGCTCAGGTCTCCCTTTTTCAGGGGTTGTACCTCATTGAAAAAAAATATGAAAAAGAAGATCGAAAATGTCAGAGACGACACTCCTATTGAACTGCCACAACAAAGCTGTTAAGGATAAGAGTTAACATAGTCTTTCTCTATCCTATTCTTGTATATTGTTACGCTACTTTACATTCTTATCTTTTAGTTATACATAGCTTAATCTTGTTATACTTAGCTTTATCTCTCCTATAGTGTAGCTGCTAATGTATATCTTTTTGTAACTACCTCTACCTAGCTTCAGTAACCTTGTACTATAAATATTATCTAATGATAAACGTATAACTCATTCTTCCAATCATCATTTACATGGTATCAAGCCACTGATCCTCCCCATCAATTTTTTTTTCCTGCCTACGCTCAGCCATGACTACCGAACCTAACTCGCTCATCAACTCATTTGAGCCTTCCAAACCCTTAACTGTCATGAATGCTACCTCAGTTCAAAAACTGACCCCTTCCAACTACATCATTTGGAAAGCCCAACTTGAAGCTCTCCTTATTAGCTATGACCTTCATCAATTTGTTGATGGTTCCTCCATGCCACCCCCTCCGAAAATCACCAATACTTCCGGTGACTCCACCCTTAATCCTGCTCATGTCACTTGGATTCGCCAAGACAAACTACTTTTTGGTGCTCTTGTTGGCACTCTCTCACCCTCTTTGGGTCCTCTCATCTCTCGAGCAAACTCCTCCAAAGAAGCTTGGGATATCCTCGCACATACCTATGCCAAGCCCTCTCGTGGCCACATCAAACAACTAAAAACTCAAATTAAAAACCTTAAGAAAGGCTCCTCTTCCATTGATGAGTACATGAACAAATTTCGTCGCATCGTCGATGAATTAGCTCTCCTTGGAGCACCACTTGACCCTGAAGATGTCACTGACTACGTCCTTGATGGTCTCGACTCGGACTACAAACCCCTTAGATGCCATCACTCACCGTGACCAACCCATTTCCATTGATGCACTTCATGAAAAACTGCTCCGCCACTCCCTCACCTTACCCGAACCTACACACTCACCCTCCCCTCTCTACCCGCCCACTGCCCATCCTACAAACACACGCCCAGCACCCCACCATCACTCTCGCTCCTCCAACCATCAACCCAAATCCCAGCCTTCCCTCGCCAATAATCAAAACCCCCGCAATCCCTTCAAAGGCCGTTGCCAATGGTGCAACGTCCAAGGGCACACCTTGTCCTACTGCCCCACTTTCCAAGACCTCCATCCCGCCATCCAACCCCCCCCCACGCACTCCTCGCCAACCTGATTCTTCCCTTCAAGCCCACGCCACCACCATCTCATCTTCCCCACCTACTGCAGCAGCCCCCCCTCCAACGTGGCTGCTGGATTGTGGTGTGTCGCACCACGTGATGTCCGATCTCGCCAATCTCTCACTCCACTACCCTTATGATGGTACTGACGAGTTTGTTATTGGTGATGGCTTCGGACTCCCCATCACGCATACGGGTCTCACTCATCTCTCCACTCCTACTTCATCTCTCACTCTCTCTAATGTTCTCTATGTTCCTACTATGCACAAAAACATTATCTCCCTCTCCCAACTTTGTTTGGATAATGATGTTATTGTCGAACTCACTGCTTTCTTTTTTTGTGTCATGGACCGAGCGACGAGGCAACCCCTTCTTCAAGGCCAAACTAAAGATGGTGTTTACCAGTGGCCTCTCTCCACGCCACCTCTCGCTCTCACCTCCACCACAAAATCTATCGACTGGCATCATCGCTTCGGTCATCCGCCATCTTCCATCTTAAATAAATTACTGTCCACTCTAGTTATTCCTCAAGTTTCCGATTTGCCATGTAATGCTTGTCATATTAATAAAAGTCATAAACTCCCCTTTGGAGAGTCCTCTCTACGTACTACTTTTCCTCTTGAAGTTGTATTTAGTGACCTCTGGTCTTCTCCTGTGTACTCTTATGACTCATTCAAGTATTATATCATCTTTGTTGATCATTATACAAAATTCATTTGGCTTTACCCTCTCAAAAAGAAATCTGACACATCCATCATTTTTCCACAATTCAAAGCCCTTGTTGAGAAACGCTTTAGTCGCCCCATTCTCACACTCTACTTCGACAAATGGTGGCAAATTTCTCAAACTCACGTCCTTCCTTGCCACTCACGGCATCAGTCATCTCACCTCCCCTCCTCACACCCCTCAACATAATGGATATGCGGTCACCGCCATATTGTTGAGACAAGTCTCTCCCTCATCCTTAGTATTGCTGTTACTAACCGTTGGCCTTTGCGCCAACTTGATATTAATGATGCGTTTTTGCAGGGCACTCTAACGGAAGATGTTTTTATGGTTCAACCTCCAGGGTTCATTGACCCAGATCATCCTACTCATGTATGTCGCTTGCGCAAAGCCATCTACGGCGTAAAGCAAGCACCAAGAGCTTGGTACACCGAGCTTCGCAACTATCTCACAAGTGTTGGCTTCACAAACTCACTGTCGGATACTTCTCTATTCTACAGTCGTGGCTCTCAACCTCTCTATGTCCTGGTCTACGTTGACGACATCATAATTACAGGCTCATGTCCTCACTCAGTCTCGGCAATCATATAAAAGCTTGGGATCCGTTTCTCGCTCAAGGACTTGGGTAATCTCTCCTACTTTCTTGGTGTGGATGTCCAACCTACCACACACGGTTTGTTCCTAACTCAGCGTAAATATATTGTGGATTTACTTTCTCGTGCCAACATGAGTGATGCTAACCTGTTAGCACTCCTATGGACCCTAATGCTGCACTGACAATTCACTCTGGCACTACTCTTGCTAACCCAACTGAGTATAGGACTCTTGTGGGCAGCCTTCAATATCTTGGCTTAACACGCCCGGACATTGCGTTTGCTGTGAATAAACTCTCGCAGTTCATGCATCGCCCATCCACTACCCACTGGCAAGCCCTTAAGCGACTCCTCCGCTATCTCAATGGCACCCTAACCTATGGTCTCAACATCTACCGCAACTCTCCCATGACACTACATGCTTATTCCGACTCGGATTGGGCCAGTGATAAAGATGATTTTATAAGTACGGGTGCCTATATAGTTTATCTTGGCCGCAACGCCATCTCATGGAGCTCCAAAAAGCAAAGGTCTGTAGCCCGTTCTTCCACCGAGGCCGAGTTTCGCTCGCTCGCTAACACCACTGCTGAAATTACTTGGTTGGGTCATGTACCTAATGAGCTTGGTATTAATATTTCCATCACTCCTACCATATACTGTGACAATATTGGCGCTACTCATCTTGCTGCAAATCCAGTTTTTCATTCGAGGATGAAACATCTTGGTATTGATTTTTACTTCATACGTGAAAAAGTTCAAGCTGGGTCCATTCGTGTTACTCGCGTGGCTAACGATGACGAACTTGCTGATGTCCTAACAAAGTCTCTTGCGCGACCACGTCTCCACATGTTACTAGCCAAGATCGGACTTACTTCTCGGCCGTCCGTCTTGCGGGGGGATGTTAAGGATAAGAGTTGACATAGTCTTTCTCTATCCTATTCTTGTATATTGTTACGCTGCTTTACATTCTTATCTTTTAGTTATACATAGCTTAATCTTGTTATACTTAGCTTTATCTCTCCTATAGTATAGCTGCTAATGTATATCTTTTTGTAACTACCTCTACCTAGCTTCAGTAACCTTGTACTATAAATATTATCTAATGATAAACGTATAACTCATTCTTCCAATCATCATTTACAAAAGCTTCATCATTGATAAAAATGCTTTGAGAGGGTAAACTCGCTCTTGGAGCTGCTTTATGTTTTGAAATGCAAGGCTTCCCTTTCAACGGCTATACGGCAAACCCGTGTTATGTTTTTCTTTTTCACAACTCCAAGTTCGCAAAATTATTCGATGAATATCTTGAGGTGTAACTTTCATAATTCGCGTGGGAAGTAAGATGCTACATCATAACTTTGATGCACCCTTCTTTTATTTGTAAAAGCTGTGCAGATTTTAATTTACAATTTTAAGGTGGAAAATTTAGTGTTCTTGTGGTCCTACCTTTTAGATTGTGGCCTTTGTAAAAGCTATGCATATTTTAATGTACAATTTTAAAGTGGGAAATTTAGTGTTCTTGTGGTCGTACCTTTTACTAGTGGTTGTGGGAGTTACAAACTTTGGACTTGAGTGCTTTCATTCTTATTTTGTTGCACTATAATTCTGTCAACCTAAAATGGAAATTGGTTGTTGGACTATAGTCTTCAATACTTAGTTAGAGAGTATGAATGTGGGCCTTTGTTCCACATGAAAGGAATAAATTGTTATTGACGTCTTTATATAAACTCATATGCTAGGTATATTCTATTGGACAATGACTGACCTACTTGGCTCGGGTGGAGCATTGAGTTTGGATGTGCTTGTATTTGGGTTATTAATAAATTTATGGGTTATGCTATATGCAATATTTAAGACACAAATACACTACCTAAAATGGAAATAAATTGTGAATTTATGATAAATTACATATCAACCGATGCAATAAATGATTAACTAATGCATATTTTATTTCCATTTTTAGCTTTTCCATATATATATATATATATATATATATATATATATATATATATATATATATATATATATATATATATATATATATATATATATATATATATATATATATATATATATATAATTAAAGACTAGTATACGGTTAACTAAGAGACTAACATTTTGATTAGCACGCTATTAAGTTTTTGCCAAATTACTCCCTCTGTATTTTTTTTTTATCTTTCTCACTTGGAATCTTAACACTATTTATAATTAGAGAATCTTTTAAAATTTTCTCAATATATAAGAAAAAATTCAGTCATATGAGGTCTTGTTTGATTCATCTCAATGAGTATTTTATTAATATTCAATTATTATAATTTTTACTAATATGTAATGAAAGATATTTAAGCTAGAATAAGTGCATTGGCAAACGTGCAAAGTCAAAGTAGGAAAGATAAAAAAAATACAAAGGGAGTATTATTTTTTATTTATTTCTTTTTTTCTAGGACAGTATCAAATTGTTAGTTATAAAATATATGGCAATCTGATTTGATCCCTTATAAGTACCTTTTGTAAATACACTACCTAAAATGGAAATAAAATGTGAATTTATGAAAAAATTATGCATCAACTCATGCAATAAATGATCAATTGATGATTTTTTTTTCTATTTTTAGCTTCTTATATGCCGCCCTAAGTCTTTTGTAAATACACTACCTAAAACGGTAATAAATTGTAAATTTATGAAAAACTTATGCATCAATGGATGCAATAAATGATCAATTAATGCATAATTTTTTTCCATTTTTAACTCCTTAGGGCTGCATATAACTTTTGCCTAAATTCATAATCTCTATTATATAAGCCAAGGGGGGAGCAATGGTGCCTCCCTATGAATTTACATATTCACCCCTCCACAACATAAATATTACAATCCAACTACACCCCTTCAACAGTAAATCAAAAACTATTACACTCATAAACTTGACAATATTCAATCAAATCTCTATTAAAACCAATCAATTCATATAATGAATAATCACATAAACATGCCAATAAAAAAGATTCAATCAAATTAAATTTACATCCAATCAACTAAAAAAATTCATAATAAAAAACTTACCAAAAATTAAAACCACTAAAAAAAACAAGGCATTCTCATTACAGAGACAACTCATATTCAAACTCAAATAAATTATTCCATAATACAAAATTAATTACAAACACAAACTCTAAAAAAAAATTCAGTTTTCTTCATTACTTGGATATGTAATTTCATCACTTATACTTACTTATTAAAATGTTGGATTTTTTGCGAAAAACTGCCTTATAAATTCATTTTTTTGCGAAAAACTTCCTAATAAAAAAAATATTGTGAAAAACTACCTAATAAATTATTTTTTGTTGTAAAAGACTACCTTGCACCGGAGTTGGGGAGTTGACTCAGATCTCTGGTGTTGTCCATGTCACGTGAGTTGCACGTGTGTTTTATAAACCCCCTAATTTTAACTTTTTTCCCTTATTTCGCCAATTTTACCCCCTACTCATCACCGGAACCAGGTAACCTGTGTACTTCATCATCAGATTCATTCAACTCCTCATCACTTGACAACTCAATGTTTATTTCTTCTTCTTCAACATGTACAGACCCCTTTTGTTGGCCATTATTTCCACCCAAGCTCCTGGTTACACTTTCATTTATGTCCTTATCAACATTATCAACAAATATATCATCATCACTCTCATCCTCATAATGCCCATCACTTAAGACTACATTACTATCATCCTCATCAGAACCATCAACTGACCTAATATCACCATTTATTGATCCACCCTTTGTTGATCCATCCTCACCCTCTGATAACCCACCATCACCTTCTACAATTGGATTCTCAATAGCAAACTTCTTCCATTTAGCAGATCTTGTGAGTTGAATGAATCACTTGAAGGGGTAAAATGGGGAAATTAGGGAAAAAGGTTAAAATTAAGGATTTATTAAAACACACGTACAACTCACATGACCTGGTCAGCGCCAGAGATTTGAGTCAACTCCCAACTCCGGTGCAAGTAGTCTTTTACAACAAAAAATAATTTCTTAGGTAGTTTCTCACAACATTTTTTTTATTAAGTAGTTTTTTGCAAAAAAATGAATTTATAAGGTAGTTTTTCGACAAAAATCTTAAAACGTTTTTAAAACTATTTGTAAGTATTTAAATCTTTCTTACTCATCAAATGGAGGTGAACTTAGATACGTACTTTCATAATTTCATTTTTTATTCTTTTATTACCGAGCAATAATTATGCCCAAAATGTCACCGCGGCATAGTGTGCATAAAAGTTCGGTATATTACTTATCAAAGACTAGCACATGGTTAATTAGAGACTAACATTTTGATTAGCAATTAAGTTTTCGCCAAATTATTATTTTTTATATTTTGTTTTTTCTGGGATATAATCTGATTGTCAGTTTTAAAATAAAAGCCAATCTGATTAGATCCCTTTTAAGTATCTTTTGGCATAACATGTTTTTTTGTTATTCAATTTTTCTATGTCTTTCCTTCAGAAAACTTATCATGTCTAAAAGTGCAACCATGTTCATGGAGGTTGGATGATCTTGCTGTTAATTCGTTCTTAGATTAGGGAATCCGGGGGAAAATTAGCGCCTTTAGCGGTTTAATCTCATCAGCATATTAGTAAGACTAATATTATCCTAAGGATAAAGTATAATCTTGTCCTAATCTCGTTTCAATATTTTCGTTTTCGTTTGTAACATTGTTGTATGGCTAACATTGCATGATAACGATGAGGATAGCAGGGAGGATGCAGGCTTTACATTCTATCAAGATGGTTAGATAAATATAATGATGCAATCAGTACTATTAGATTGGATATATAATAACTTTGTGCTCGTGTTTTGTTGCTTATTGCTTTGGCAAAATATATATGCAGCAGAGATGTATTCTTTTAAAGTAATGTGTAAAATATATTTAAGAAAAATTTCCCAAAAAAAATCTTTTAAGAAAAAAAAAACTTTTAATGCATTGTTTGCAAAAACAAACCACAAAACTTATTTTTTTTTTTCAAAATGAAACCTATTCCCATTTTCCGTTGTTGACCATCTCAATTCCGACGTTGACCCTTCTATCTTCTTTTAACCCCTTGTTTCCTTTCTCTTCAAAGGTTGCCTTTGTAATTTTTCAAGCTTAGCTGGGGGAAGCCGTGCGTGGAGGGGGTTGCGGAGGGGGAATCGGGCAGCGCGGTGGCGGGGGGGAGAAAGGGAGAGGAGATGGGGGAGGGGCGAGGGGGGGAGGAAGGGAGACGAGAAGGGGTGGAGGGTAGGGTGGGGGGCTGCAGCCTGTGGGGGGTGGGGGGAGGGGTGGGGCCTAAGGGAGGTGTTGGGAGTTACCGGTGGGAGTGGGGTGGGGCTGCGGGTGGGATGCGGGTAGGGGGGCGGCTGGGGTGAGGTTGAGGTGGGGAATATAGGGGTGGAGTGAGAGATTAGCAGGAGGTGTTGGTAGTGGTGGCTAGGTGGTGATTAAGGAGGAAGAAGGAAAATAGAAGGCTCAATACCGGAATTTAGATGGTCAACCAATAAATGGGAATAGATTTCATCTTGCAAAAAAAAAAAAAAAGTTTGTGGGTTTTTTTTTTTTGCACATAATGCTTTAAAAGTTTTTTTTTTTCCCCGCAAAATTGAACTTTTAAATTGTATTTTTGGCAAATTATTTTAAATTTAATTTGAGCATAGGCAACTTAATGTTACCAGTTTTTCGTTGCATGTTTAATATCACTATCATGCCGGACTATTTCAACGAAGGAATTGGATGGCCGGTCTACATTAGGACGGTTTGAACTTTAAGAATCCTAAGATCTGAAAGTTCACCCGATGTAACCTTAATTGATCCTATATAAAATAAACTTAAAAAATATGAAGATTGAGCGGATCTAGTCTGAAATGACCCGAATACAACCCAAACAAAAAAACCCTCAAACTTATAAAGCATGAGCCGACCCAATAATCATCACCCAATCAAAATGGACTGGACTCTGTACCAGCTTGATTATCCTTGGAACTTAATCAGATTATAAATTTAAATTAACATGACCTGAATCAAATTTAACCGAAACGTAGAATATAATAATAGACCCAAAATTGACCTAATATGAAATGAACTGAATGAATCAAAGTTGAAAACATGCTGAGCCGACCCCATAATCATCCTATCAAAAGGAATGACACCTAAATCAATCTGATTATTCTCGAAACTAAATTTGACCTAAAACCTAAATTGACAGACCCAAACCGAACTGATTACAGATTTAGAATATAATAATAGATTCACAAGTGATCTGATATGATATAACTCGAACCGAATGACTCAATTGTTTGGTCTAGTTCAATTCACCCTTCTTTTTAGAATTTTGATGAGCATTGGAACCCATGTCTTGAACTTAAGAGGTGGGATAGCCGCCGCTCGACTCTTCCCATTACCTCACTTTTCTTAAAACTATTTCTCTCGGAAAAAAACAGTTCTAATTATTAGATTATACTAAAATCTTTAAATTATCTCAACTCACAAGTCACATCCGATTATCTATGCTTAAAAACTTCAAATTTATACATTTGGGTGAGTTCATCAAATAAAGGGAATAGAGCAATAGTTAAATTATACCCCCTTTGTTTTTAAAGATGATCTTCTTTCACTTTTCTACTATTTACATACTCTACTTTTAACATATTTTCTTACATACGTATAAAAACAAATATTTATATACAAGATGTTGTTGAATTGATCTTGACGTACATTTTCAAAATATCAACTTTTCATAATTTTTTTAGTAACGGATGATTAGAGATATTAATGCATGGTCAAAGTTGTACATTAGCAAATGGAGCATCTATTTGAAAATACAGAGAGTAATAAAATTATCATCAAGTTGGTATTGTATTATACCTCATAAAATTATCCAGTTCTCCCTTTAAAAATCTTTCAAATTGCCCAAGAAAGAAATCATTCGCCTACTGCACAGGGGAAGATTGGGAGGAAATTTTGGTAAACTGGGAGAGAGTTTTCTCCATTTATTTGATTGCAGCAGAATTAAGAGAGAATTTTTTCAAGAAAAGAAAGTGTATGACAAAACCTTTCTAGTTATCGCGCAAAAAAAAAAATGGTTATTGGAGATAATTTTGATCCTAAAACATAAAGTAATACTCCATCCGTTTAGAAATAGTTGCACCATTTGAATATCTTACACCTTGATTTTCTTTGGTGATTTATATTTTACGAAAAACATAATATAATATGGGGTCTTTTTAGATTCATCTCAATGTATATTTTTCTAATATCAACTTTTTATAATTTTTACTCATTGATAATTAAAGATATTAATGTTTGAAAACATGAATCGACACATGTGAAAACATGAAATGGTGTAATTATTTCTAAACAGAGGAATTATCTATATTATACTACCCCCGTTCCTTTTTAATAGTTACACTTACACTTTTCACGCATGTCGATGCACTACTTGAGTCTTTATATCTCTAATTTTGTATTTGTAAAAATACAAATATTCGATATTCTAAATGTACATATCGAGACGAATCAAACAAGACCCCACATGAATATATTTTCTCTTAACCATAAATCACAAATGATAGTCAAAGGGAAATTTTTGAATAATGTCAAAAGTAAAAGTCTAGCTATTAAAGAGGAATGGAGGTAGTATAAGTTAAGGGGGGAGGAAGATGGTGTCCCCTTTACAAAAAGCTGATATATCCGTAATGAATTTAAATTGCCATATATATTAAATAATATTTTCTTCTTCCTACTTGCCATATATATTGAACAAGTTAACAATCGAATTAAATTTGAAATTTTAATTAAATATTAAATTAAGGAGAATGATTTCCTCTTCTTCCATAAGTGTGAAAAGCTATGATCAAAAATTAAACTGACATTATAACTTGATTTACACAATTAGAAGAAAAAATAAAAACTGGAATTTCATATTAATAATTATACTGATAATATTTTAAAACCTAAATGTTG